>CM017570.1:30868929-31048434 GCA_007844125.1 Sinonovacula constricta | reverse complement strand
ACTATCAGCACCACTACTATCAGCATCACTACTATCAGCACCACCACTATCAGCACCACTACTATCAGCACCACCACTATCAGCACCACCACTATCAGCACCACCACTATCAGCACACTACTATCATCACCACTACTATCAGCACCACTACTATCAGCACCACCACCACAGCACCACCACTATCAGCACCACTACTATCAGCACCACCACAGCACCACTACTATCAGCACCACACTATCAGCACCACCACTATCAGCACCACCACCACAGCACCACCACTATCAGCACCACTACTATCATCACCACCACAGCACCACCACTATCAGCACCACTACTATCATCACCACCACTATCAGCACCACCACTATCAGCACCACCACAGCACCACCACTATCAGCACCACTACTATCAGCCCACTGCTATCATCACCACCACTATCAGCACCTCCACATCACCACTACTATCATCACCACCACTATCATCACCACCACTATCAGCACCACTACTATCAGCACCACTACTATCAGCATCACCACTATCAGCACCACCACTATCAGCACCTCCACATCACCACTACTATCATCACCACCACTATCAGCACCACCACTATCAGCACCACCACCACAGCACCACCACTATCAGCACCACTACTATCATCACCACAGCACCACCACTATCAGCACCACTACTATCATCACCACCACTATCCGCACCACCACTATCAGCACCACCACAGCACCACCACTTTCAGCACCACTACTATCAGCACCACTGCTATCATCACCACCACTATCAGCACCTCCACATCACCACTACTATCATCACCACCACTATCATCACCACCACTATCAGCACCACTACTATCAGCACCACTACTATCAGCATCACCACTATCAGCACCACTACAATCGGCACCATCACTATCAGCACCACCACTATCAGCACCACTACTACCAGCACCACCACTATCAACACCACCATAGCACCACCACTATCAACACCACCACAGCACCACCACTATCAGCACCACCACTATCAGCACCATATCAGCACCACCACTATCAACACCACCACAGCACCACCACTATCAGCACCACCACTATCAGCACCACTACTATCAGCACCACTACTACCACCATTAATAACAACCAGAACGAGCATTATCGTAATCTTCACTTCTATGTCGTGATTATCACCGCCATCATCGCCATCACCACTTCAACTCTTATAACAACCCTTTTCATCATCTTATCACCAGTAACACCACCATTACCACCAACATCACCATTATCACCACCACCATCCATCCTCCCAACCATTAACACGACAACAAAACTATCTAATCTTAACCCTCAGTAACATCCACCACAAGCACCAGAGTTTCCACCAAAACTATCTTTTTTCTTTTCTTCACTCTCATCCTCTCTTACACTTTTCCTGAATTCAATAATTCTGTCGTTTTTTCTGTCTTCCCTTATTTATTTCTCCTTCTTATATTTCTTT
This sequence comes from Sinonovacula constricta, assembly GCA_007844125.1. Taxonomy (NCBI): domain Eukaryota; kingdom Metazoa; phylum Mollusca; class Bivalvia; order Cardiida; family Solecurtidae; genus Sinonovacula; species Sinonovacula constricta. The sequence goes on along the minus strand of CM017570.1, from coordinate 31,046,931 downwards.
TTTTGTCTTTGTGATTGTATTCCTGGTATATTTCCCATTTTTCGTTCTTCATTCTTCCTCTTCCTTTCATTTTTTCGTTCTTCTCTTTCTCATTCCTTTGGTCATTTCTCTTTGCCTTCATTTAAATATTTCATCCTTTCTTTCTCTCTGTATTTCCTGCTTCCATCATTGTTTTCTTCGATATTCCTTACTTGCCTACTTTCAGTTTCAATTCTTTATGTATTGTTTCTTCGTTACACTCTCTTTCTTTCTTTCTTTCTTTTCTTTTCTTTCTTTCTTTTTTTTTCACCATTAATTTTCATTTTACTCAAATTTTTTTTCGATTATCATAGTCTTCTTTTGTTTCGGCTTATGTTATTCATTCATATTTCCATTTGCTGCATTTCTGTTCCCATTTTATTCTTTTCTTTTCCCCCTTTCTTCTCTTCCATTGTCATTTTTCCTTCCTTCCTTTCTTTATCCCATCCTAACAATCTCTTTCCGTATTACCCGTTTCCTACGTTCTTCCTTTGTCCTCTGTCTTTACCCCTTATTCATTTCTTTTCTTTTTTCTTCCTACATTTTCTTATTTTTGCTTGTCATTTCATTGTTTATTCTTCCTCCATTTTGCTTTCTTTCTTTATTTTGTCGTTTATTCTTTATTCGTTCCTGTTCTTTTACGCATTTAGTCATTAATAATTTTATTACTTTCTTTCCTTGACTTTGTTTCTTTTTCATTTTTTATTGTTTCAGTCCTTCCTTCCTATTGATTAGCTTTTTGTTTCGTAGTCTTATTCTTCCTTCTCTAGTATTATCAATCACCGTGCTCTTTGATCTTTCATTGAATTTATCCTTTATCATTGTTTTTTGTATACAGAGTTTTATTAATGACTATTTTTTAATTTCATTTAATACAAAAAGAAAAAAAATCCAAGGTTAAATCTATCACAGAAACACAACTAACAATACAATTTTCACGAGTCTAACATTAGAAGCTAGTTACATTTTCAAAGAAAACACATAGACCATGAAATTTGACTACATTGTCGTCATTGATAAGAATCATTTTAGAATATTCTGTTTAGTTGTAGGCAACATACAGCAGCCAGAATAGAGTGGGAAAAACACATTTATAAATGCAGTCTTAGCACAGTTAATACGATGACGTATTTTTTTCACCCCAGAAAATGCGGAAATAATCCTAAAATTATTTTTCCTATCTTGAAAACATTAATTATTTGAAATATATTATTCCTTAATTTTAATTAAAATCTAAAACGTATTTAACAATATACAATTTTTAGGCATTTAAAAAAAAATCATCCAAGGTAATGTTTTTTTATTTAAACGGAAGAAATAGCGGGATATAATTAAACATAGTTCCCTCCCCTGATTAGCTACATCTTACCATTCGACGTGATCTGTGCGCATCAGGGAAAAAGGAGCCCAACTTCGTATTTAAATTGACCATAAACATACCTTTTTGTACAAATTTAAAGTTAAAATTCGAGTCTCCATAGTGACTAAATCTAATTTCGAGTCAATAACGTAGAACAAAAAACAACAACAAAAACAACACTTAAATATCGCGAAAATCGATTTAAAAATCATAATACACAGAATATAGTCGAATTACGTACATGTTTTGAATCCTACAGCAAGTCAATAGTTGACATTAATTTTATGAAAATGCATTTTTTTCTGTGTGTTTTTTTCTACGCTTAATAACATAAAGCAATGTATACGTAAGTATACTACAATATATTTTAGAAAGCTTTTAAAAAGGGATGTCCGACAGTTGGTCAGACTGGCTGAATATATATATTTTTTTTAAATTAGGTTACAAAATAGCTGACCATGTATTAATCATGTACGTATAAATTCCCATAATGCACTGGTTTTTCGTAGTGTTTATGTATTGTTTACATTTAAATTATTCTCGGTTAGTAACATTGTTTAAGCCATTGGATATTGCTTTCAATTAAAACAAAAATAATGATCCAGACATTAAGAATGATTAAAATTTGCACTACCACCACTACCACCACTACCACCACTACCACCACTACCACTACTACCACCACTACCACCACTACCACCACTACCACTACTAGCCCCACCTTTGAAAATATCCGACTGGTCCGAATAGCATGGTGTTGCACCTTGGTGGTATCTTCATCACCTGGTTTGATGGACTGTGTATCCGTAAGGTGTTTAAAGGGAAATAAGTGCAAAGGTGCATGTATAAAGCATATATCTAATTTCGTTTAAAAACCGACATATTAAAACATACAATCCAAGGGTATGAATTTGCTGAATAATTTAAATATAGTCAGAAAATGTGGGTCGTTTTATACACTCCACACTTTTACTCACCCCTCTAGAAAGTTTTTTAAATCGGAAGAAGTCTCGTATTCAAAGCAATCTGTAATTATATATCTGCCTGTCTGTCTGTCTGTCTGTTGTCAGTCTGTCTGTCTGTCTGTCTGTCTGCCTGTCGCTCTCCCTCTCTCTCTCTTTCTCTGTCTCTCTATCAATCTACCTCTCTCTCTTTCTCATAAATCCATAGCTATTTTCAATCGATTTTCATGTATGTTGTGACACTATTCTAGTTTATTCATGTCCTATTATTAACACTGTTCTGTTCTGTTCTGTATTACAGGCCGTACAAAAGGTGCGAATCAACTGTGACGTCACCTTTTGAAATTGTGAAGAGCTTAAATATTAGTTCCAAATTGTTGTCGATGTATCACCTCCATTGCGCAGTGGATAGCGCATCTGACTGGTGATACCGAAGGTCGTGGGTTCGAATCCCACCAGCGTTAGATGCGAGGAATAAAGGAGGTAAGTCATGTGATTGTGTGAGTGTGGGTGTGAGTGGGAGTGAGAATGTGGGCGTCGGTGTGAAAGTGGATGTGAGTGGGAGTGAGAATGTGGGCGTCGGTGTGAAAGTGGTGTGAGTGAGAGTGAGAATGTGGGCGTCGGTGTGAAAGTGGGTGTGAGTGGGAGTGAGAATGTGGGCGTCGGTGTGAAAGTGGGTGTGAGTGGGAGTGAGAATGTGGGCATCGGTGCGATATTGGGTGTGAGCGGGAATGAGAATGTGGGTGTGAAAGTGTAATTGAGACTAAGACTGTGTGCGTCGGTGTGAAAGTGGGAGTGAGACAGAGACTGTGTGCGTTGGTGTGACAGTGGTGTGAATGAAATGGGTATGATGGTGTAAGCGGGAGTATAAAAGTGAGTGTGAAGTATGTGAGTGGAAGTGTGGTTATAGGTGTGTAGTATGTGCCAGTGTGAGGGTGTGTTTGAAAACGGCGTGGGCGTGGGTGTGAGCGGGAATGTGAATATAGGCGTGTAGTATGTGCCAGTGTGAGGGGAGTGTTTGAAAACGGGTGTGAGCGGGAATGTGAAAATAGGCGTGTAGTATGTGCCAGTGTGAGGGGAGTGTTTGAAAACGGCGTGGGCGTGGGTGTGAGCGGGAATGTGAAAATGGGCGTGAAGTATGTTAGGGTGGGCGTGATTGGGATTGTGAAAATGAGTGTGAGTGTGAAAATGGGCTTGGTTGTGATATATTTTATATTATTATTATTTAAAATTTCTTTAAATACATCTACGGCAAGGAAAAATAAAAAGCACATATGCGCCAATTTTCAGGAAGGCGGCATTAGAACAATAGTGGATAGCTGTTTTGGTGTTCATGGCATGAGTAGAATCAGGGCTGGTCCATATTCTATATTTAAGACGACTTTTGTATTACTTGTTCCTATTCTTTTCCTGCTAAACTATTATTGAAACAATAACAACAACAACAAACAACAACAACGTGAAAAAAAATATATCTCTGTATACAGGAGATGGGATAGTTGGTTCAGGCCTTTCCCGAAACAAGATTATCTCCCTGTGTATACTCTATTTATATACATATTCAGACACTATGGCTTATTTATGTACCATACACTATTTAGAACATCCAAAATTGCATTTATATGTTTTAAAAAAAATATTGCAAACACGTTCGGATCATGTTCGGAACACCCAGTCCGCATCTTTGATATCCGTTAGTGACAAACACATTACAAATCAATAATAATAAATTAATGAAGAAATCGACACTATAGGCAATTTATGTGAAAGTTTACATTACAATCACTACTTAACTGGAGTAATTAACTCAATTCGAAAATAAATCGGCTATTTTAACTTCTGCTTTAACAATATAGGATAAGACATGGCTCAATAAACTTAAAACATTTATATTTTCAGTGACATATTTTCGTCCCCAGTCATAAGGGTGGCTAACTTTTTATTGAATAGAACTAGTTATTTATTACATTGAGGTTTGCAGTTGCAAGGCAATGTTTTGTATGATCGCTTTGAAGAAAATCGGGAATTAATAGATTCTCGCTGTACATTGATTCGAACCCAGGCGCCGAGATAATGGGGAGTAACGACTGCCGTAAGATCTCAAATTACTGTACATGTTACGTATATGACAATGTAATTATTAGGGTGCTATGTTCAACCCACATTCATGTAATAAATAACACTTTTATATTTTATCCGTCAAATGTGGCATCCGGCAGTTTGAACCAAACATTTTTTTCTCAAATAACCAAAATGAGACATTGTTACCTGAAAGGTCCTGCAAAAGGCTGTTTATTGATGCCCTAGATTGGTGTGAACAGTCAAGCATAAATCCCCATTCGTCATTGCAAACAGGTATTTCCTATCTGAGCCACGCTGCACAGTTAGCTATTTTTAAACAACAAAAGCCACGTGACCATTTACTTTTGAGATCATGTTATATTGTCATACGGGTAATCCGCTGTGACGTCGATATCTCGTTTAAGCAAAGATAAAAATTGTGCTGATTTATAGACTCGGAAAGAATGAAAATTTATAGTGATGTTTCGCAATTTGTAATTTCTAACAATATAGTTATTGTTAAAATCGTCTTTACTTAGACTATAGCATAAGGTTTTGAAGAAACTATGCCTAATTTACACAAAACGGTGGAAAGGTATCATCGCTACATTCATTTGATATAGGATACCACCTGGAATGCTGGACTACACAGATCAGTCATCGACACCCCATATATAGGATACCTCCTGGAATGCTGGGCTACACAGATCAGCCATCGACACCCCATATATAGGATACCACCTGCAATGCTGGGCTACACAGATCAGCCATCGACACCCCATATATAGGATACCGCCTAGAATATTGGGCTACACAGATCAGCCATCGACACCCCATATATAGGATACCACCTGGAATGCTGGGCTACACAGATCAGCCATTGACACCCCATATATAGGATACCACCTGGAATGCTGGGCTACACAGATCAGCCATCGACACCCCATATATAGGATACCACCTGAAATATTGGACTACACAGATCAGCCATCGACACCACATATATAGGATACCACCTGGAATGCTAGGCTACACAGATCAGCCATCGACACCCCATATATAGGATACCACCTGAAATATTGGGCTACACAGATCAGCCATCGACACCACATATATAGGATACCACCTGGAATGCTGGACTACACAGATCAGCCATCGACACCACATATATAGGATACCACCTGGAATGCTGGACTACACAGATCAGCCATCGACAACCCATATATAGGATACCACCTGTAATGCTGGGCTACACAGATCAGCCATCGACACCCCATATATAGGATACCACCTGTAATGCTGGGCTACACAGATCAGCCATCGACACCCCATATATAGGATACCACCTGGAATGCTGGGCTACACAGATCAGCCATCGACACCCCATATATAGGATACCACCTGGAATGCTGGACTACACAGATCAGCCATCGACACCCCATATATAGGATACCACCTGAATGCTGGGCTACACAGATCAGCCATCGACACCCCATATATAGGATACCACCTGCAATGCTGGGCTACACAGATCAGCCATCGACACCCCATATATACGATACCACCTGTAATGCTGGGCTACACAGATCAGCCATCGACACCCCATATATAGGATACCACCTGAATGCTGGGCTACACAGATCAGCCATCGACACCCCATATATAGGATACCACCTGGAATGCTGGGCTACACAGATCAGCCATCGACACCACATATATAGGATACCACCTGGAATGCTGGGCTACACAGATCAGCCATCGACACCCCATATATAGGATACCACCTGGAATGCTGGGCTACACAGATCAGCCATCGACACCCCATTTATAGGATACCACCTGGAATGCTGGGCTACACAGATCAGCCATCGACACCCCATATATAGGATACCACCTGGAATGCTGGGCTACACAGATCAGCCATCGACACCCCATATATAGAATACCGACTGGAATGCTGGGCTACACAGATCAGCCATCGACACCCCATATATAGGATACCACCTGTAATGCTGGGCTACACAGATCAGCCATCGACATCCCCATCCAGACTGGAATCGGAGGCTGATAAAAGGCAGGAAAGTCAGGAAAGTTTCAATGGACCCTCCCCCGGAGGCATCAGCTACGATGTCCCCGGTGTTGAAAACCTGTTGTCTTATACGAAAAGTTATAACATGTAACTGTTAAGTCGTATAAAAACCTGTATCTTAGCTACAAACATTTGATTCTACACTATCAACATAAGAATTGCCTCAAATATTTGACAGATTAAATTTTAATATTTAAGCAATTAAAAGTCAGCAACTGTTCATACCAACGTAAAGTTTCCATGACTAGAACAAAATACAATAATATTTACCTTATCTGTGGCTAGAAACCTTATTAAGTCCATCACAATCAAAAACATAAACTATAGGATCTGAAAACAATTTCCAACCAAGCTACATCCAGGACTAAACTCAACATCCGGTTAATCTCACATCATTATATAAAATATTTTAACATATTTTAAGAATTATCTTAATTATCTGCGATATTGCTCTGGCATTTTTGCTATAAATTTCCTCGCTACAGATCTATCTGTCATAAAATAATTTAGATATTTATTATATGCTTAATATAAATGTTTAATGTGTATAAAATATATTATAAAGTATTAAATTTAAATATGTTTTCTAACATGGAAGCGGCCATGATCGTTTGCAAATAATGTTCAGTAAAGAGAGCTATTGTTTGTGTTTAACTATTGAGTAAGGCAATTTACCGAAAATTTGAGTATGAGCGTAGAAAAAAAATCTACAGTTGCATATGGAACACTTTACAACATTGTAATATATTTTAACATACCTAGAGTTTTAACAAGGTATCAATATATAATCTACTTTACCCCCAAAAATATTAAAAAGTAACAAGAGTCCAGTCAGAAGACCCATCATGCCCTACCCCATATTCCAGCCTACCCCATATACCAACCTACCCAATATACCAGCCTACCCCATATACCAGCCTACCCCATATACCAGCCTGCCCCATATACCGGACATCTTAAACAATAGCCAGAATACTCATTTCAGTTTAGCAATGTCTGGCAAAGAATCTGTCTAACTAGCAAATAACATGTCTAAAACAGTACGAGCATTTTAGAGGACTGGTATTTCAGGCCCAGGGTCTGAACCCGGATTGTATCGGGAGTCTAGAGCCGTGGCTCTGTCTACCAAACGGTTTCCAGGTTGCTTTAAGTTAAGTCTGTCTTAGCCAAACCCAAGGTACGAGTAAAATCTCAGCCAACAATCACTGGTTCTACAAAGAAAGGATTAGAATAGAGCCTGTGCAAGTTTTGGCCTGGATACTAATAAAAATGGAGACTTATTTTTTTGGAAGTTACAGTAAAAATATGTGTTTAAGCCCTGTTTGTCTCCCTTACTTTCATGACGGTTCCAAAAATGAAAACAAACGCAAATACGAATGCATCAATTGGACATTCCATTTCTCTTGCAGTGCCGTGTGAGGATGTACACTTCACTATTCGCACAGATCTTGGGAAATATCAATGATCAGCATTTTGTAGAGCCCTTTCCGGTATCAATGACTTATTTGGTTATTTGATAAATGTGTGTCCAAACTATCTTTAAATGGTTGATGGTGCATTAACCATGCTGTAATTTAGCGGTTTGTAATTCAGGTTCTCCATTGAAAGAAAATAACTCGTAAGTTCTTAGCAACAGTAACTAAGGACGCGGAACTAAGCCTACATCATTATCTATACAGCTAATTAACTGCTAGAAAAAGCCTACACAACAACAACAACATTAACAAAAACAAATAGTTTTACAATAACATATTTACTTCTTATCTCTATAACAGAACAGACAAGAACAAATATTCTATAAACGTGGATGTGACGTCATTAAAAGAACACAGGGATCATCCGGGTTATTTCCAAGGATAACACCAGAACCATTGAGGGCCTGTAGATCACTTCCTGGAAGGAATACTAATATATTATCTACAGTGTATATGATTTAGTCTTTCTCAAATACCAACCTCTCATGTTAAGTTTTGGGTTCAAACCCAGGACACACGGAGTAAGGGTCCATTACTTCAACCATTAAACCATGGACGCTGTTAGTAAAGTATAAACTTCAGCATTTCCTTCCGAAAGTAACTAGGGAACATAGATAAATTTATACATTACCTGTAAATAATAATAATGTGTTGCTTCAACGAAGGATTCATTTAGGAATGCATTTATTGCGACATTCGTTTTGTTATATTTTGATCGGAAATTAAATTAATTTATGGAAAATTAATTTTATTTTGTATGTGTCTTATTTCTTAACCGCTTAATAGCTTATTTTTACCAGTCTACCTAAAAATTATTTAAACAAATTACCAAAATAAAAAAAAACGACAAAAAAAAAAGAAACAAAAAACAAGGTAGATTAAAAATTGTGACGAAAATTGCAACATATAAACAAAATTAAACAAATGTTTGCCAAGAACGAAACTTGACCATTAAAATATACAAAGCAAACTTAATTAATAAATCTTAACTTAAAGTTAAAATAGTTGGCACCAGAACAAACACCTGTAGATAATACGAAATTAAGAAGAAACCCGAACAACATTTAATTCGTCTACGCTACGTCCTTAGCTAGTAATGGCTGTATATGTACATGTATGTGCTATAGACGTAATAGACAAACAAACAAACAAACAAACAAAACAACAACAAAACCACAAACATTGGTCATATTCATGTAAACTTTCTATAAACAGTGAACATATTCACACTTAGCTTGATATAATCATGAAAACAACTAAAAAACGTCGATGGATGTTTTCTATTTTAAAATAATAATATACATAGGACATTTGTGTTAACAGTCTTAATAAATATTGAGTGCTAAAAGGCAACAATAAACAGGTTTGAAATATTGCATTTAAAACGAGAAATAAATAAGCTTTTAGGGATCTTAAAACTAAAATGTTTTGACTGTTTGTCAATCCGTAACAAAGATAAAACAAATGCAAGGGATAATATTAGTTATACATGCATAAATCAAAAGTAAACAATTATTGATAAAAATATCATAAAATATTCCAGTTTAATTATTAAATTGTTTATGTCACTGTAAGAAACTTGGAAGTGAAAACGTGCTATATAGACACAAATCATTTCTATTGCCTAAAAGAGCATTTTGCATTCACACTATCAGTATTGTTACGTGTTTGTTTTCTTTATGTACGTTGGATTATGGTACCTTAATTCCATCCAGTGATGGATCCAGGGTAGGGGTGCATGGGGGTGGGGGAAGCATCCCCCACCCACCCACCAACCTGGTTAAGGGGTAGAGTTGTGATTAAAACATACATGTAAGCTTAAGAAATACTAAGCTTTTAAAGTAAATTTTGTATGTTGACTGCTTACATCGAAGTAACGGTCCCTAACCATGTACATATATCCAGTATTTACTTTGCTAAAGTTGAATGGATCTTGATTCATACCCGACCCCACCCCAAACACCCACACCAATTTTTTTCTGGATCCGTCCCTGATTCCATCTACACATGAACACGATGCTACAACCATCTTAGCTTCTTGATCTTTTGTTCTTATTCAAATATTTGATTTCTTTTACAATTAAGGGTTTTGTGTAGATCTTCTTATAGAACTAATAATATAATTTATCATAGAATCGTATGTGAGATCGGGAGAGCTCAATTAGAAAGCGAACTATTTTAACGGAAACGAGTCTTCATAAATAATTAATAATTAATTATAATAAGCGTATTCTGTAAATCTGCCATAGATTCCGAAAATGTATATAACTGCTGTTTTCGGCGTTTTATATTTTTATGATTTTCGTTCCAAAATGTTCGCAGTAGTGTTGCTTTAAAGTGGTTTCTGTTATTTTTGTATAGAGACAAATATTGGCTGGGCCGCTTTTAAACTAACACGCGCAGATCACGCCGCAATGGAATATGTAGGTAATCAGGGGAGGGAACTGTGTTAATTTATATTCAGCTACTTCTTCCAATTTAAGAGTATCAAAGTCGGGGTTAAAATGCTTCAAAACTAGGGGGTTGATATTTCGAATCCCGGTATGGGCACGGTTAGTTAACTTTGTTTCCTAGTTCCTACCTTTACACTATGACCACTATTTCTGCGTCATTCTACCAGATGAAGAAGGAAACATTGTTCTTATTATTTTTTAACTTTTTTTTTAAATAAATTTTAATTGTACGTTTTGTGCTAAATTTTATTACACATTCTTATCTGGTATAATCAACGTCTAAAGAAGAAACACCATGTGATGAAAATATTTTATATTTTGCAGCATCAACTAAAATGTTTTATAGAACATTTTGGGCAACTCTGTAATAAATGGTTTGGCTATCAAGAGCTCGGTGATTATTTAATAAAGCACAGAAAGCAGAAACAGTAAGAAAATAGTGTTGGGTGTGTAAACAATTAATTACATATTTGGGATAATATGAGTCCAATCAATCAAGTATCATGTTTAGTTGGTTTGTCTAATGTTATAACTTGGTTCTAAACGATACTCAACAGCTAACTGCTTCTCTTAAAAAAAGATATGACATAATATTTGGAGTTTTCTTATGTCTAAAAACGGGTCACCTTAAATGCAAATTTTAAACGAAAACATATCCTTAAATTCAAAATTGTGTGGAGAATTTTCTAACAATTTGGCATACACGTTATACATTAAAGTATACAGCAATCAGTTTTGATTATTTTAAAATTATGTTGTTTTTCTATTACACTTGCTTTACCTTAATAAGAAGCTGTTTTACCCCCCACCCCCCAACTTTATTCTGACTGCTTCTTGTTGCATACTATATAATAGAATATGGTCAAATAATTATTCTTGATTACAATGTAGCCACTTTCTTGGTCCAGCTCTGTTTACTTTGACTAACTATTACATCTAAAGTGTACCTAGCTCCTATTCTCCGTCTCCTGATTACAATGTAGCCACTTTCTTGGTCCAGCTCTGTTTACTTTGACTAACTATTACATCTAAAGTGTACCTAGCTCCTATTCTCAGTCTCCTGAAAGTTTTATCTTGAACTGTGTTTCTATTGTCCTTGATTCTAGATCCGGGCCTGAAAACAGTTCTTCAACATTTCCGGTAGTATAGACAAATGTGTTGAATATGAACGATTTATAGATAAAGGGGCGTAACCAGTGTTTACTACCTTATTTCTTTACACAATCCTCTCGTCTTTCATTCCAGAGGTACTAAAGGCTAGTTTGATAAAATATTGATGTATAGACAGTTGTTTTAAATATTTTAATTTGGAATTGTACGTAGATTAATATACAGCTGCATCCAAGACTTAAAGTTGCATTAGGCTAAAGATATTCATTTCAGAACGTTATGTAAATCAGTTGTATTGTTTTGGAATTAACACTTGTGATGAAGTGAAGCCTGTTTGCTCATCTAGCGTACACCCCATCTCGTCTATATACTATTTGTTTGTCTTTCCGTTTCTATATGTTCATAGTCTAACTTCTTAGATTTCTCTCTCTCTCTCTCTCTCTCTCTCCTCTCTCTCTCTCTCTCTCTCACTCACTCACTTTCGCTCTCTTTCTCTCTCACTCTCTTTCTCCCCCTCTCTCTCACTCCCTCTCTCTCTTTTTCTCTCTTTCACTCACTCACTCACTCACTCTCTTTCTCCTCCCTCTCTCTCTCTCACTCCCTCTCTCTCTCTTCTCTCTCCTCACTCACTCTCTTTCTCCTCCCTTTCTCTCACTCACTCTCTCTCTTTCTCTCTCACTCACTCACTCACTCTCTTTCTTTTCCCTTTCTCTCACTCACTCTTTCTCTCTCTCACTTATTCACTCTCTTTCTACTCCCTCCCTCCCTCATTCTCACTCACACTCTCTCTCTCACTCACTCACTCACTCTATTTCTCCTACCTCTCACTCACTCACTCTCTTTCTCCGCTTCTTTGTCTCTCACTCTCTTTCTAACTCTCACTCTCTTTCTCCCTCTCACTCTCTCTCTCGCTCACTCTCTTTCACTCACTCACTCTCACTCACTCTCACTCACTCACCCCTCTCTCTCTCTCTCTCTCTCTCTCTCTCTCTCTCTCTCTCTCTTTCGGCACACTTTTTTGTACTGCCCTTTCTCTATTACTCATAATAGACACACCTCTTAAACGTATTGACCAATGAAATACTAGCTTGTTAGTCATTCATCACACAAACGACAGTTTGATATTTATAAATATTAAATATATTTTGGAGATCTATGGTCGGGAAAAAGGTGCACGTTTTAAAAGGTATGTTGTAAAGTCATTGAAATCTTTCACACCGCTGCCTACGTATTATTTTACACTGATGTTCGATTCTATTTAAGATACATGTACATGTATTTTAATTACATTACCATAAACGTCACATGTAAGTACTATTTAAAAACTTTTATTTTGCTGTCAGCGAATCCCTTCCAATCTTATATAAAGAAAGTAGACGACAACAAATGGCGAACAACGTGTCAAGTGACTGGTGACTGTGGAAGCGATGAGGTCTGCACGTGTTATACAGGCTGTGTAAGACAAGACAAAGTGTTGAGTTTGGTGTTACCCTACTGTGAATGTGTTCTGTAAACATTGTGTACATGTACATGGATATCATTTAATCCCAGGATAGTAAGATATAATCATATCTGGCTAGCTAGAAACTAATCATATGGAGTTGAAGTAATATCTACGTTAGGTGTGGAACTTTTATTTTCTTTCAAGATTGTGAAATGGAACTTCTGCCATTTTGTGTTTTGCGTTACAGATTATTTTTATTGTGATTTGTAAGTGATAGTATTATGAATCCATATTGTTGATGCTCAAGGTGCTGAGTCCAGTTTATTTCTATATGAGTGTATTATATTTTTAATCGGTAAGTTTATACTTCGGTCAATTATTAACATTTGCATATTTAACTGATTGTTTGGCGCACTACACATGGGATGGCAGATGGGTCCGTGTATATACCGTCTTTTCATTTTTCATTTTTGCTTTTCTAGTAAGAAAAACGGAAAAGGTACAGTATGTCCTTTTTTTGTTTTTCTATATCGAATTTAAAAAACAAAAAACAAACATATATATTCCAAACCGTTTTCCGAACGTAAAAATGTAGCTGAAAAAAGGACAACTCTAACCGTTTACCGTTTACCGTTTCACAAAACGAAAAACGAAAAACGAGTGGCGCTGCGATCCAGGATGACGTGTTAAAATCGCGTGGCGCTTCGATCGATGACCACGTGTTATGTAAAGTTGTATTCATTCTACAATTTTGAAATGTCGATCGTTGTTTTTCGAGGAAACAAACGCCTGAATCTCCGGCCGGAAGATTTGCAGATCCGGAGGGTTTCCCGAATTTTTCAGGTAGGTTCAGATTTGCATTTGGCATATTAGTGCATATAAATCCATTCAATTTCCACAATTTTGTATAAGATGCGCCATGTAAACATGCCTGATGACGTCATGCCCTGATAAATAAATATCCAAAATTGAACATATTTTTGCATAATTAAAGAACATATATATATATATATATATATATATATTATATATATATATATATATATAGATATATATATATATATATATATATATATATATATATATATATATATATATATATATATATATATATATATATATATAGGGGCGTCTTGTTCGAGTGGAAGGTTCTCCGATTTGAAACTCCACTTTCTGAAAAACATCTCTCCTCATGGGTTCGAATCTTGATCGTGGCGAAGGATCGCCTATGGGAAGATTTTCCAGCTTACAATGAAGTATTGAACATTGTATACAGATATTTCACTGTATTAAATACAAATAAAACAAAACAAGTAGATGTTAAACCCCTAAGCAGATACAACTGTTTAAAGAATTATGTCTGGCACAGTGATACTCATCAGGTTTTAAACGGTTGAAAGATAAATCACCTACCAGGTGAAACCCGGTTATAGTTAAAGGTGGTATCCGACAGTTTGGACCAATACCCCATTTAAAGCAATAATATTAAAATTAATTTATGACACATTGTAAGCACATATAGATTTAATCACCTATGGGCATGTCTACCTTTACAATGAAAAACATGTAGCTACATGCAAGTGTCCCAATTTTTTGCCCCTTAATGCAAAAAAGAATCAAATTTGCATTGTTTGTTCAACATATACACATTTTAACATTTAAACAGTTTAAACTCTTGTTAAGCCTTAATTTTAGTTAAAGAAACAATAATCCTTGATAAATATGCTTGAATAAACATGGCCTTTTTCTGTCTGTATCATCCACAAGCCTTTCATAATTTTGACCTTCGGATTCGTCAGTGTCATTCTAAAGAGAAACTGCAACTATTGCATTAATAAACTAAAAATTTCATAAAATATATTTTGAATTGCAGGTTATAGAGGACACTCTATACCTAAGTGATGACAACAACACTGCGGTGTTTCCAGATGAGGGTGGCCTTTTCGATGTTGTTGCTACTTCTCACTATGAAGTGCACGGTGAGTCGTGTACTGTTACTGCCTCCTCACCCCAGACCCTTCCTTCTGCATCATCTCTTCCAGGGGCATCTCCTTTGACTCCCGTCAGATTCGGGTTTACCGTCAGAGGGAACACGCCGGCATTCCGACGACCCCTAACAAGGAGTTTTCAACGGTATTTGAAATTTACCACAATACAATCATGTAATACCTTAATCTCAGTTTCACTACTAAGTGAACAGTGTTGTAAATTTAAGGATTTTAATTCATGTTTTATTATGATCGCAAATGTTCTATTATGAACCTGCTATGTATGAGCGTTATGAATCTCGTTTATGCGTAATTATCGCATCGGTTATTATCTCTCTATAATACCAACATTATTTTCTTACCAAAATGCTGGATAAAAACAGCTTTTGAACTTTATGTCGAAGAATATATATAATTTAAATAAAAAAAATTATATTATATTATTATTATTATTATTATTATTATTATTATTATTATTACAGCTGCGTGAGCCTTGTTGAAGCACATGGGGCTACATTAACACCAGTGCAGACTGTTTACCTGCGTCTTACAGAAGAAGAGGCTAATGTTAGATTAGTGTCGGAAAAAGTGCAAGAGCAACTTAATGCAGAGGAACAAATAATAATATGTGACACCAAGGGTCTCGAAATACACGACGGAGAGGGTACAAACGGTACTTATTTGTTGATTGACTATTAGCTCTTGTAACTCTTGATGGGACCGATTAATTTCATGATCGTTAGATTAAGAATTAATCGATTACGATTTTCCGATTACATTAGTCGTTTCAAGATTTTCATAATGGCCATTTTCGCTCAGCTACCTCAACATACATGTGAGATCAACAGGTGTACAATGCAACCACTACTTCCTATGATCACCTGTGATAACAATGTGATGTGTAGCGTATTACTAGTGGTTTATTACCTTCTCACCCCCCATTATCAGCTCCAATTGCGTGACTCTGCCTCAAGTTTAGACGGAACATATTATTTTCTTTTAACTTACATAATCATCAGTTGAATGTATGTTGTTATCAGAGGTATTATAATTAATGTACAAAAATTGTGTATCTAACCAGTTTTGTATAAATCAGAGGCATGATTCCAAATGTATTTTTTAAACTTTAAATTTAATATTAAAGTGCTATTGCATGATTTTTATGTAAGAATAATGCCTTATTTAATGTATTCTAATTTTTTATTTGATAGTTTGTAACGTCCTTATTTTTAATTATTTTATTCTCTATGTAAGATTAAACATATTTTACAGGTACCCTACTAAGCAAAGATGAACAAACGATTTACACCATTCTTCTTTTATGCAATATGGCATACTAAATGAAGGTTAATAAGCACGTGCTTTGTCAGAAATTACTCTTGAAAATGATTACTTTATGACAAATTAAGTAATCCTTCCAATTCCTGCATGTAGGCTGTCCACTGACAAGAAAACTAGTTAAAAATCACATTCACTATGGTACATTTCAGCACCTTTTTAAAAAAAACAAATTAGTCATAGAATTTGGTAATAAACAACATGCATTTTTAATAGAGCACATGTTTTTTAAAGACCGTATACATATAAGTACAACTTCTATAAAACAACCTAAATACAATTGTCACATACTTAAAATATGCTTTGTTGTTGAGCAAATGTAATGCTGCACTTCCAGTTAAAGAGTATCCTAATTTGTGCTAAAATGCTTCAAAACGAAGTTGAGGGTTCTAATTTTTCTTCCTATTTTTTCATTTTGACAGTTTATTCTGCATCACTCTACCAGATTAAGAAACATGTGTAGTTTTTATTTTGTTATTTTAGAAATGAATTTTAATTGTATGATTTCTGATAAATTTGATTAAAATTCGCAACCTGGTATAATCAAAGTCTACAAAGAATCAAAACCATGTGAAATCAATTTATATTGGTTTCTCAAAATGTGGCATACATTATGTTTACAACACATAAATTGTGTTTATTTTCAAATTCTTTATATTTTCTAGTACACTTGCTTTACCCTAAAGAACCAATTTGCCAAAACAACAACAAAGATCTCTTTATAAAAAAAAATGTTGGTCAGTATGTCCGATATGTCTGATAGAATGGTGGACTCTCATTACTTTAGTCATGTAGATATGACATGTACATTTACAAATTAACTAACTTTGAAATATATCTATATATAAGACGACCAGTGATGGCATATATCAAGAATATCAATAAACAATGTATTAAACATAGGTTTGAGTTGAGTCAGCGGCGTTTCACAATCTGGTACCACAGCAGCTAGATTGGTCTTTCCCTGAAAGTATGAAATCAGCTGGGGAACCTTTCACTTTATCTTTCTCTTATTAATTGCTATCTTTTACATTAGTCTTCAGACTATCCAATAATTTCTCTGCCTTTAACTTTTTAGTGCACTATTGAATAAATATCAAGTATCACAGATGAAAACTCCACATATATGTAGATTTTATTGCCTAATCTCATGTGACAGTATAATGATTGTTTAAGAGTTGTTTCTGATATGTCCATTAATTGGCCATAGTAATTAAAGTGTTACATATCATTTTTGTTTTAATCTAAGTTGATCTGTTTAACATCTCTGTACTTGTAATAAAGTGTCCCAATATATTTAAGGTGCTTGATTTCTGGAAACCCCAGACCAGAAAAAATTTATTGTATGACTGAGTCGGCACACAAGGAGTTTTTGGACTGGCCGCCGTAGTAATAAGAGGTAAACATTAATCAATATAATGAATATAAATGACAAGGTTATGTAGAAGGATGTTCTGATGTAGTATTTTAACTAATAGACTGAGATATTTAACATAGATTTATTTAACTTTTTTCCAACACCCACTTACAACAACCGAAATATAAAACTCCCACGGGGCATTTATCATAGAATATCTGATAGTAAAATTTTCATAGAATTACATCTTGTATTGTAATTTTACATTGATACAATGGTGTTAAATAATAAGGACAATATAAAAGAAAATCAACCCCTGGTTTACAGGCATATCAACTTGTAGAAAATCATTGTAAAAAAGAAACATTAGAACAAGTGCAATGCTCTTTCAGTTGAATAGTATCCAAAATGGGTCTTGAAACTGGGGTTGTAGCTTCGAATCCTAGTATGGGCACATCGGGTCAACCTTGTCTTTCTATTTGTCTTTTTTTTGACAAATATTCTCCATCACTCATGCCAGATTTTTAAGATTTATCTACTTAAATAATTTTATTGACTAATTTGTGCTAAATTTGATAACAAATTGGGTACCCTCGTATATTCAATGTCTACAGAGAGCGATGCAGTAAAAGTAACTAAATTTGGCAAGATCAACCAAAATACTGTGTAGAAATTGTTCTGTAAAATGTAGGAAAAATAAATTATGACTGTCTAGCACAAGATTTTCTAGCACAAGACAATTTTTATATTGAGCATACTAAGCAGAACATGGGAAAACAGGCTGGGTATGTTGACAAATTATTACATATTACAGAGTTTAAATCAAACCCCTCGAAGTAACATGTTTGGTTTCTTTGCCTACTGCTTTTATTTGTTTCCAATTGATACTCTAAAGCGGAACACTTTTGTATTGAGGATATGATATTATATTTGGATTTTTCTTACATTTCTAGATTTTTGAAAAGATGCCTTTTCATGTTTGTATTTTAGATTGATTTCACTCTAGGTTTTACGACCTTACCATATCTAATTGGCATTTCAAATCTGTACATGGCATTTATTACGTGTAAGAAACATAAAAAATTACAACTTTTATATTATTCATACCCATTTATATTAGATTGATGTTTATTTTTCTTATAGTCCAGTGGTTTAAAGGTTGGGCAAGTGTAGAAGGTGTCTTTAAAGAGTACTAATATATTTGAAGATGTAAAATATTGTTTGGAAATTTCCCCTAAGGAAAAATAATCATAATAAATGGAAAAAAATGTCTTTTCCCTTCCCCAATGGGGATAACTTTGAGATTAATTACGGTCCTATTGGTGGAAACTAGCTAATTATTGCTGGAAAAAAAACCCCAGAGAAATGTCTTGGAAGAACTGCCAGCACACTGCAGGTCAGCTGAAAGACCTTCTGATATGAAAGTCTCGACCCAACTCAAACCTACGCAGTGAGGGACTGAGGACTAACTGCTTTGAAACAGTGAACCCCATTTTGTTATGCAAATGAGGTATCACACGATATACTTGTTATGACCAATTGATCTGTCAATTGTAGGTGGTATGCATGTGCAATACCATTGCGTTGCACAATACAACATGTACTAGAGGTTCAATAAAAACTGGAGAAAAAAAACCTGAAAAAACTGGACCAATTATGTATTCACTTGTTTACTTTATTTTATAATAGGTATTTCATTCCATAAATTGACATTCAAAAACATTATTTTAACCAAACTGCATTGTTTGTAATATGTCAAGAGACTTGTGAAAAATGTTGTACAGGTTGTAATCTCAACAGCCATATCACTTTATTAATATTTTATAATGGCTCTATATTCCAGATTTTACTTTAGACATTACTGACTAGTGCACAATTTTTATGCTGCTATTTTATTGACTAGGCGCCGAGACCAAGCGTCTGGGTCTAGCGACGTAGCCCACGACCTCGCAGAGTGCCGCGACACACTTGGTAGTGTGCTTGAAGCAGCTCGCTCTGTAGAGCAACAGATGCAGGCTCTGAAGTTGCAGGCAGAGCTGGGACCTGTTTTGTTTGCTTTGTCAGGGAACCAAAGGCAGGCAGTTCAAGATGCATTCTCCTGCACCATATGTAAAGGTACATCACCTTCTGTAGCATTTACTAAAACGTCTGATGTCTAAAATAAGTAAATTGTTTAAAGAAATTAAAATTTGTCTAAAGCTTAATAAAACAACATCTGTGAGTAGTAATTTAGTATATATTTACATGTGTAAAGTAAATTTTTGCATAAGCTACAAGATAGCAAGAAAAATGTAAACAAGGTAGTAAAATAGAGAGAACAACCTGCAAGCACAGAAGACAAACAGTTGCAGAATATTATGTTTATTATATATATGGTTTGACACCTAGACGGAGACAACCGCCCTATATATAGGTCCCAGTGTTTGCAGGTAGAAAAGGTGCTAAATGCCTATGAATGCTTTCTTAAGGTTTCAAGCACGCCGTAACGTTTGATGTTGTTTTTTGCCCTGCACTCGCCAGACTAAATTAATTAGTTTTTTTTAATTAAACCTCATAACAAACATTTATTTAACAAAATAAAATAAACATCATCCCGGACAGCTGGTGTGGACCTTTATTTATACCTACATCAGCTAAGGGGGATGGCGAAAGTCAAGTTGATACAAAGCATAATATTGGCTCAATCCTTCTGCCAAATAATAACATGACACTGTTATTTCTATGTTACCTTCACTTTTGGAAGTAAAATAAGCAAAAAATAGTAAAAGTTAGGTTATATTTTTATAATGACTGGTCACTGTGTTATTAATTTATGAAAGCATAAAGAAAACACATTTAAGAAAATGTCTCCTAAATGTTTCAAGGTCTAATGGCATTGTCTCTTTCTCTTTTTTTGTTTAGGTCCTATGAACCAGCCACAATTTGCAGCGTGCTGTAAAACTGTTATAGCCTGCAAGGAGTGCCTGGACATCTGGTATAATACCAGTCCAATGTGCCCAAAATGCAGAAGCACAGAGGCGCAAAGATTTGATATAGCAGGCCTAAGTGAAGGCATCCAGGCACTGCACCACATAATTGCTAATGAATGAATAAGTTAAAGTTTTTTGCTCATACTTTAGTCTAAGTTAAGAATATTTTAACACTTCCACAATTGTTAGACAAATAGTGAAAAGAATTGCTTTAAACATTCATTGGATTTCTGATATCGATGTCAGAGCAGATGACCTGGATAACGAAATTATGTGGTCTTTAAAATTAGTGGTAACACAATTTTCTTTGTTAAAAAAAGCTAAGAAGTGTGGCTTAGATAGCAAAAAATTTTTTGTATTGACATGTCAGGTGTTTTGCTTCACTACTCACATAGATGTGGGACATTTATTAACAGCATTTTGCTAGATCATTATTGGTAGCAATAGTTTATTTTGTTGTTTGAGAAAAAAAGAACTTTGTCCAAACTGTTGGATACCACCTTTAAAGCCATGCTCTCAGGAAATAATCTTATTAGTACCAAACAATTCAAAACAGGAAGTATATGACACAGAACAATGACCAAAAAAATATATTGATTCCTCATTGGACCTACTTTAATCCAAACAGATTCCAAACCTGTCAAACCAACCTGTGATAAGCCGTCCAAATTTTAACAGACTGTTCAAATTTGTAATTTTTGTTACATTGCACAGAACAATTATGTCATATTGGTGACGTCCAGCTAATTACTGGTGGAGGAAGACCTCAGTTGTACATGTATATCTGGTTAGACTCACCAGGCACTGTAGGTCAGCAGGAAAACCGCCCCACATTAAAGTTCTCACCCATACCATTACTCGAACTCACACCTTAGAGGCTAAGGAATACAAGACAGCGACTAATACTGCTATTCCATGGGCACCCACTGATATTTTTAAGCATTGAGAAACACTGATATCCACCCGGTGATGAATGCTAAGAATGATATGGGACTATGACATTTTGACCATAGGGTTATACATTCCTGCCTTTCTGTTTTTTAAGATAGTTCATTATGTGTTATATTTAAATGCTTCCAATTTACCATAACCTTGTAATTTACACACTCCCTGTTGTCATTGGTTTTTTCTATTAAGCATGCTCGCTTGAGCATTGGTGTAGTTGACCGAATCAGTTGGTTGTTACCAGGCATTGACCAAAATAGTCTTACCACTGGCTATGTTTTAAAAGCCAACTTTTCATTGATAGTCTAAATAAATTATGTAGTAAAGTAATATACTATTGGCAATAGTTACATAAAATGTAGTAATATGTCTTCATTGTAGAGAGTATGGCTTTAAGGGAGTGTTTTATTGTAAATTAGTTTTTACAAATTGAGAAACACATATAAACATCTGTTGTACACTGTCAGATTGCTGAAGAAAATATATTTTAAGCAACACATTTCTAGTCAATGAGAAAAGAGTTTTAATTTTGAATCACCTTTTAGTTAAGTTTTGTCTATTTGTGTTGTCCTAAAATTAACATTGTTGATTTTGATATTAAGTGAAACTTGAGTAGTGTTTGTTAAATGTTGCAGTGAATGCACCCTTTATCATCTATGTATGTTCACTAGTGAAGGGAGTGTGTAATGCTGTGAGTTTGTCTTGCTGTCAAATCTAAGACAAATACCCCTACCCCCACAAAGTGTTAATGAGGTGACACTTGAAAATATTCCATTATCAAGTGCATAACAGACAGTTTACTGGAAATTTATTAATTGCAATTAAGTTTGTTACTTATAATGAGAAATGCTTTAGGGTACTCAGTTTCTTTATGAACCAGCCCTTACAAAAGGTCCAACAATGTCAAATGGTTATATTTATTTGACTAAACTTAGTTAATCTGACAGAATGTTAAATGTAAGACTGATAACCTACCAAAATGTGAACTCTTGCCTCTTCAATTATTTTTTTTATTTGACATATAAATGTGATTAATGTTGCTATTTGCAGGATTAAGCCTGTTAACAAAATCACTTCATAGTGCTTTGCAACATTTGTCCCTATATCTGTTTTTCCACGTGTTATAAATTTATTATTACATATACTTTCAAGTAACTTTTTTTAGGCTGGGAGGTATTTGTCCTCAATGCCATGTGTGTTGACAGGGTATTTGTTAACCTGTTCAAATTTTACAGGGGTATCATCATAGTGGGTATTTACCGGTCACATAGACATTGCCTTTATCACTCTACCAGATTACTGTTCCATGTTTGTTCAATCATTTATTTTCCCAAACAATAGGCCACACTTCTGTTAACAATAGGATATTACACTGCTACTGTATGGAACAAAATAATTTTCTACAAATCAGAAGTAATGTGCTTACCCAGAGCAGATTGATAAGTGATAATGGTTATCAGCATTTCATTTGGCATTGAGCGCAAAGTGTTCAGTGTTTTAAGACAATCATGTACCATTATAAACAAAATTATCTTGAACAAGAATTATCATTTATCTTTTTTGACCATGCATTTATCAGTTGAATGGTTCTTTGGTAATATTGAAGACGTTATATTTCTTGTTCACTTTTATGTGTTCCTTGTTCATAATCCAATTATACAATACAGGTAGACATATTAAGAGTATACTACTTGACTGGCATTTTTACAACTATAACATGCACATGTTCCATTTTCTTTATGCTGCATGATAATTTTATTTGTAACAAAAAAGTAATTAGCATCTTTCAAGTGAAATATATTGTATACAGTACATCAATAAATGTAGCTTATATCACTTGTCAAATAAGTCTCCATTCACAAGTACATCATACACTAACGTAAATGTCACAATTTAGTGCAAGTTATATTAAAATATAGTCATGTTAAAGTCTAAGACATATTATTTATTCCATTAACTAGTATCTAATAATGATAATCAGTTTTCTGATGATTTCTCCTGCATCATGTTGTCATTTTGCATCTTTATTATTAAAAAACCATTTAAATACTTCATGTTTATGTTGAATGGTTTCTTCTGTTTCAATAAACTGAAAAGTTATATAATAACCTTACACCAGTATGGTGTTAATGAAATTGGAAAAAACAACAACATATATATCATTAATTTTTTTACAATAATATGTTAAACTCAGGATTCTTGTATAAAAATTACTGTCTATGGTACTTAAATAAAACATAATTCACCTATCTAAATACACATTATTTTGAACCACTTTTATCATAAATATGTTTTTGTTTAGAAATACAAACAATAAACTGATGTCAGTATTCTAAATGTAGCTGATCTGTAATAATGCTGTATCTTGAAATGTCAACAATTTTCATACAGCATTTATTTGTTAAATGGAATATTGTTGTTAACAATGTCTTCACTTATCTCTGAATAAATAATAAACATTTATATGTCTATTGGCTTTGTGTCTTAGTTTCAATGTCAGATAATTACCACTGTCATCCAGTCAACGTGTCTCTTTTTCTTGCCACACATATGAGTAACACATTCTGTGTCAGTATCTTTTAAGCACGCCTTAAAAAAGCCATTAAATAACCACATTACTGCTATGTACAGTTTATGGAAGTTAGTGCAATTTTCTAAAAGCTGATATTTATGCACAAGATGTGTACATTGTTGACAACTTGTAGAAAGGAAGCAATAAAATAATGAGTATAAAGACACTTACTGGCCACATATTATGTGCTTTGCAAGTTGAGAATTGTCATATTATGAAAGTAAGCACCAAAATTGATGTCATAATGCAATAATCTGAACGTCTTCTGAAAATACAGAATGTTGGCAAAAAAAGGTATTAAGATACTAAAAATTTTAATCTGATGGCTAACAATTACCCCCCACACTCCCTGTTTATACATCATTTACCTCAACATTTAAAAGGGCAATAATTTCTGTAATTTTCATCTGATCACGATAAAAACAGCAGGTGCACAGTTTCCCATAGTACAATAGATATTTGTGATGTTTCATTAAAATTGAAGCAGAACTGTAGAAAAAGTAACCTGAACAAAACTGTGTTCATGGACTGACATTCTGATTTCAGTATACCCCTCGCAAACTTTATTGTAAGAGATATAATAAAGTATTTAATAACAGTGTGCTTTTCAAAGTGTGCAATGTAAAAAAAGAAACACTCATAACCAAAAAACAACCCTTGTAATATTGAAGTAATACCTATAAGTCATACACTACTAAAAAACAACTTGGTCATAGTTTGTCAAATTTGCATATGTTTTTAATTTGTGTTAAAAAAAATCCAATTTTTGTTGAACATAATGACTTAAGGACTAAAACAGTACCTCTGATCACTAGATGTGAACATGTTGTCCTTTAGAAGACTGTTGTCTCTACATTGGAAGAATCAAATGCATTGTGACACTTTTAAGCATTCTTTAGCCATAAGATTAATAAGCTAGTATTATCACATAACTGTTCAGGCATTAACACTTATGTGTCATATTAGCTCATACTTTAATTATATACAATATTTTTAGATAAGATTATTTCAAAGGTGTGTATACCAAGTGTAATCTTAATTCATGGGGAAATCATTTATGTATTATTTTTATCATTCATAAACTACTTATTGCCAAAAGCAGCTTGATTAAGCAAGCATCATTTTGAATTATACAATGACATTACATGTGGTGACATGAATAGAGAAATGTGCCTAGGCAACATATCTCCTAGTGAGATCAATAAGCTTGAGTACAGCTTCTTGCAAAGGCTGGTAATCCAGGTTTACTGTCCTGTTTAACAAATGTGTGAGGTCAGGGACTTCATGGTAAAAGTGTTCTTCACACTGTTGCCTGACCTCATCTTGGTTGAAAGGACTTTGGCCAAATAGGGGTTCTTCAGTCAAAGCAGAACCCAATTCTTCCTGGTACATTTGAGCAGCAACGCTGGCCGGTGGAAATGCCTCCACTGTGACTGGTGCTACTATGGGTCCTATTGCTAAGTTGTTTGGTATGCCATGCCCTGAAAATAAAGAACAAATTAAGATGTTCTTTCCAACTTGTTTGTCATTTTGATCAGGTTTAACTATTAAAGGTGTATTATTGTTACTACAACATAATATGATAAATCGATGTATACTGAATGTGTGAAGCCCGACTATAACTAATGTTGTAGACATTATACACTCTAATTATCACCCCACTAAATACTGTTGGGATTTTTTTAAGGTAAACAAGTGGCACATTTTTTTTTAAGCATGATATAGACACTGCCATTCGATCTTAATGTGAAAACTGTTTAGATCTACATCAACTGTGCTTTGTTACTTTTCAACTATGTTAACATCGGTAAAAACTGTGGCGACATTAGTCTAGACAATATAAGGTCGGTCATAACAATGTATTAGAAACAAAGTAAATTTCTTTATCAAAACATTTGACCCAATTCATTAAATAGTTACACAGTCAAGATACACAATTAATTTGAAACAAACTACTAGTACATTTATGTCTACAGAAATCAAAAAGCATTGTTTTAAACTGTTCTTTAACAGCCATTTTAAACAAAGAAATATGTGATCATTACTCTTGTGCTCATGTTCTTGACGCAACCTGTATGGTAATATTAGCTCTTATCTTGATAAGCACACAATTTATCTTAGGCAAATCATGTTAATTGGCAATGCAGGTAGACCTGGAGAAGAAACTGGGATTTCCTAAAGTGTTTCAAACATCCCTCTCACAAGACATGGTGCGCTGGTCTAAATCCCCAAGATGATATTGGTGGAGCTCAGTGTGTCTTTGGAGGAGTCTTCCCATTTGAGGTTGGGTGTAAGTGTTTCCTTACCCCGTCTCTCTGGAGAATGCTAGGACCTTTGGACATCATTGAATTGTCAAGAAAGATGCAGTCCAGGCTATTTGCAAAGCTGCTAAGGTGTGTCTTTGGCTCTGGCTATGATGTAATGACTCAGTGTGGCAGACATCATAAACAGACAGTGCCCAATCATGACTGCTGCTCTGCCATCCTGAGGGAGTTTAGTTATAAGGGGCTAAACTCCTGTGGACGGGTGTCCACTCAGTTCATAGAGTTTATTACAAACAGTCCAAGAACTGTATAACTGCAGAGTGTAAATCTTGCTGGGAGAGTCTGTTTAGGATCTGCACAATGTGCAAGTGAGTCTTGTTTGTAGACGGTTGTTAGCCAAAATCTAAGAATTTAATACACATTATTAACAAACATATCATGCTAAGGGTTGGACTGGTATATAAAAAACTTTTAAAAAAACTGTTCATGTAATCACCCTTGTGAACAGAAATGTTTTTTCCCCATTAATTTACCATTATTCTTCTACTCATATACAATACATTTATATGTACACAACATATGTTATTTAAATTACAAAGAAATAATTTATGTATGTGCACATTCCAAACCTAAGCCAAATTTATAACTTTAATATAAAAATAAAAACCTGGTATGCGATGGGAGTTCCATGAGTTGACAACTCTATTTAGTCCAAGATCTGCCAACTGGACGCACAAGTTTGACACACAAAATTTTACCAACTGGTCATCTATGTCCAGTTGATCACTATTGACCAATGTGACTAGTGCTGTTTTAATTGGGTAATTAACCCTCTGATTCACCTCTGGCCACATTCTCTCAATTTTGTGATTCTGAAAAAATGTAGAAGTAAATATGTTCATGTATATAAAACACAATGCTTTATAACATGACATTAGAACACAAGTCTAAACAGGATCAGTATTCTCAGGTGTATTAAGAAGTTTGTACACTTTTATTTGTCAGCTGATAGCAAGACTTGCCAGACTTCAGACTGACATAAGGAAATACAAGAACCATTGTCATTTTGTTAGTAAACAGTAAATACATAATTATGTTATGATATTAATAATAAAACACACACTCATGAAAATAAGGTTTTGCCTTTTCTTATGGCAGCAATAGTATTAATGTTCAGCCTTTGTTCTTTTTGATTGACAGTATCTATTACCTGAGCAAACCTTCATAAACAAATATTAATTAAGTGGCTTGAAATGTCTGTGTATATATATTTACCTTTAGTTCATTTACCTTTGATTAAATAAATTATTTGTGTAACAGACTTGATCCATGATGCACATTTTTTGTTGGTATGGTCATGAGTATGATGCTCTTATAAAATATAACGCCAGAACCCAAATTGCTATTAGGCAGCAATTAACTACTATTTGGGACAGACTGACAAAGTGACTTCTAGTGTATACGATTAAATATTATAATCTGTTAAAGTGTCTATATACCGCTAACATAAATGTTTATGTTTTTATTCACCAGTATGTTCTGTTTACTTTGTCGATGTTTTACAGTGGAATATGCTGTAAGTTTAATCTTGTGCTGCAAATTTTAAATATACTATGTAATTTTTAAAAATGAAATGACACATAGAATATGTATATACATAATGCTAGTGTTCCTGCAATGATATCATTACTGTCGTTTGATGGAAAATGATGGAATTGTCTGTATTTCCTACTGAACTAGTTAGACATTATAGTGAAAAGATTATGTGGGTAGGTATATAAAGACCCTAAAAATCAAATAATTATTAACACAATTTCTGTTGTTTTTTTTATTTTTAGAATGAATAATATAATAAAACATATTTACAATTTTCATTAGACAATGCATGTATGTATGATTCTATAATCTCTACATAATAACAGTTGGTAATGCTTAATGGCAAATTATAAATAATTTTTTTAGGAGATTGTGACATATATATAAGAGCTAATTCCACACTGAGTTAAAGAGTGACAGAGTTTAAGTAAGAGAAAGTAAGGGCCAGAATACAGTATTTTAAACTAAATCTGAACTTTGACACAAAAAGGTATTAAAAATTTAACCAATCACAATGCCTGACATATTTACCATGTCAAGAGACTACTAGTGTTCCAAAAATGCTGATAGTATCAACAAATCCTATAATATATTTACTTTTTTGAGATTTTTACTGTGTAACTATGTAAAGTTCTATAGATAATTTCTAGCAAGTTTAAAACAATTGAGTTTTTTCATTTTAATATTTTCTACATACACATGCTCCTTTTCAGAATATTGAATGAACACTCAGTATGGATGGCCTTTCACAAAAAGAAATATTGTTTTCTTCTGAACCAGCACCTTGTTTAAAACTTTTAGCAGGTGATGCTTAGCCAGAACAGATTCTTGTCTTTGAAATAATTAGACATTGTAAACATGAAATACACTAAATTAACTAAAAATGAACTCCACTACTTACCCTTTTTGACTGTGTCTGCATGTATGGTTGTCTGCTTGTATTGTGTCTCAGATGACTATTTCTCTCCTGCATATACAGGCACAGGTAGAATTCTGTTCCATGGTCCACACGAACCTGGTCCCACATGCCATATTTCAAAACAGCTTCTCTACAGAATATATTCAGTATATTAAGAATTAAGTAATATGCAAATATAAAAAAATAGTACGAGTTCTGAGTTTAGATAGGTTGGACAGGATTGAATATTAGCTTTTTGGTATGTATTTGCATGATTAAATATATTTGAATCTAAAGCGATAAAACAAGACTGACAGCACTAACTGCAAAGTAGTCTAGTTTCAACAATACCATCTCTGATTTGGTCATGGAACGCCAATCATCCATTGTTGCTCTAGAAATCCACATTTTTGTTGAATTGACAACTGCTGGTATTTGTCAGTATATAGTATATGACTAAAGTCAAACATACATCTGTTTTTTTTATGTTACACACAGAAAACATTATCATAACATATTCTAATTTAAATGCATACCAACTCCACTGAAAAAATGCAATCCATATAAAACAATTTAAAACAAAAAGTGTATGGCACTGAATACATATCCAAACAATACAGACTCCTTCTTGTGGGTGAATTTAATCCAAATAAACTGATCAGCGCCATTTGAAACCATCAAAATCATAACATAGCCTAAGAGGTTATGTTGAAATGTGTTTGTAAAAATAATGCCATTTGCAATGTTTAAAAACACTATAGATACATAAAAAAGCATGCACCAACACTCAGTGGCCCAGTTAGTATAACATTTAACTGGTTTTTATTTTTGCTTTTATCACATTTGTGTCTTCTTCCATATTTACTGTCTAGCATATTTACTGCTCCTAAATTTATCAAAAAATAAGCTTTCTAGTATGTGTTCTATCTTTTAACTATCACCCAATTAAAACTGTGATTGAGAAATATAGCAATACATGTGCCTGTCAGACATATTATGACATACTATTATAACAAAATTTGTAAACATACATTACAATAATAGGTGTTGCAAAATTCACATACCGATAGACACTGTCATAAATGACCAAGTTGTTCTTGATGGGCATACATTTGAACCCTACAATTTGACTGCTATATCCATCAATTGCCAGTACATGTGTCACACCAAACATGGCAAGTTTTTCATTTTGATCCATGTGCAACTTGTGACCAAAACGCTCAGCAAAGTATGGAATCGGGTTTAGGTTTCTGGCTCCCTGAAAATATGTTATATGTATTAGGATTTAATAATCTAGGATGCTGGTATACATGAAGTTGTCAAATAGGTAAGTTATAGTAAACAAAAGAATGTATAACTTAAATGTATTTGTGGTTATTGACAGTAATTGTTAATTCAAATTTAAGGACATAGAGTGCTATGTATAAACACGTTTTCTTTAAGGATAATGCAGTGAAAAAACAACAACACAATATTACATGTTTATAAAAGGACTAGCCCTGGTAGTGCAGTATTACACTGAATCAAGCTTGACAGTCCCAGTGAAACTGTTAAAAGTTTGTGCAAGGTTTAAAGGTGACTTGGGTAAGGTATAACTATAGGCATACTTACATCCCTTGGTATATTATGGACTAGGCCAATTACATCCCAGGGTTTAGTCTGGCCTTTACTTCTATATCCAAGGGTTCAGTCTGGCCTAGATTTATTTATATCCCCAGGTTCAATCTGACGTAGACTTATTTGTATGCCAGGGTTCAGACTGACTTAGACTTATTTATATCCCAGGGATCAAGCTGACAGAGACTTACTTATATCCAAGGGTTCAGTCTGACCTAGACTTATTTATATCATAGGGTTCAGTCTGACCTAGACTTATTAACATCCCAAGCTTCAGACTGGCCTTGACTTATCAACAAATCCTGGGGTGAGTCATAGGCTGACAGACCAATGTATTGTCTGACCTATGCTTACTTATGTACCTGGGTATAGTCTTGCCTAGGCTTATTTACATACCAGGATATAGTCTGGCCCAGACTAATTTACATACCAGGGTATAGTCTGGACTCTGATTATTTACATCCCACAGTTTAGTCTGGCCTAGTGTAAGTTGCATCTCAGTGTATGGTCTGGTCTAGGCTAAATTAGATTTCAGGATATAGTTTGGCTTCGAATAACAAACATTTCTGGTGTATTGTCTGGCCAAGGATTATTTACATCCCAAGTGTATTTTCTGGGTTAGGCTAATTTACATCCTCATTGTATGGATTTACATCCCAGGGTATATACTATAGTCTGGTTCATTAGACAGTCTTTTATATAGTTTTTTAAGCAATATAAATGCATACTTGTTGCCTTGCTTCATGGTAGGGTTTGTGTGCCTCTTGAAGTGCCCTACCAACTCTCACCTCTGACACCCTCATTCCTTCTGATGCCAGATATCCTGTCATCATTTTTCTTCCAAATGAAGGGCCAACCTTAAACAATTAGTGTAAAACTAAAACATTATTTAGGTTTGACAAAGTTGTTCAATAGTACTGACATATTTTATGCTGATTTGGTTTTATTGCCAATACAATCATAGGTCAAAGGCCTGAAATAAATAAATATCTAAACAATATCGTCAAGTTACCAAAGTTTGAAGCTTTCTTAAAATTCAGCAGTATGGTTTTTAAAACTCTTACTCAATTAGTCAATATTTCACAAGTTTAAAGATTTTTTTCTGTTTAGTGGTTAGAAGCTAGAGGTTGTTACTGAAGTACTTCATCATTTTGACTCTAAAGTGTTTTTAGAAGTGCCGAAAATAAGTATGCTTAAACGTCAAATTGAGGTCAAACCAGGATATTACAATCACCTTTTCCACTGCCGATTGCAAAGCATTTCCCAAAACTGCATCCAGTACCAAAGGCCCTCCTCTGCGAACATCATTGTCAGCACAGAACTTCCGTACTGAACGTTCTGAAAAACCTCGTTGTTCTCCGTAATTAGTTTTTAGAAATGTTGACACCTCAAGGTGTGTCCAACCATGCTGCTCAATCATTTGTCTCACCTCCGCATGGTACGGTTCTAGTGACGCCATTATAGGCTATCCAATTACTATCGAACGATTGTCGTAAAAGTCGCGTTACGACATGTAGTTTAACAATGTGATTGTGCTTCAAAACTCCACACGCTCCATGTCAGCTCTCACATCTTTCTGTAAATAAAGTATAGGTCTGATAGAAACAAAAACATGAAAAGTAGAATATAAATGAAAAACACGAAGTGGAATATTTATCATAGAAACAGTGAAAATTAACGTGAAGTTAAAAATAAATAAAATGCTTACTTGTTGCCTTGCTTCATTGTAGGGTGTGTGTGCCTCGTGAATTCCCCTACCAACTTTCACCTCTGCCACGTTTATTGCTTTGACACCAGACTTATTTTCTTTCGTATGAAGGATCAGCCTTAAACAAATATTAAAACATTAGGTGAAAAGCTAATCTTAACTTATCTCAAACATACAAAAATGCGTCACACTAATGAAATATTCACCTTGATAAAAAAGATTATGGTTTTAGGTATTTTAATGTTATTTTCTGGATTTTTTATTCAACTAAAAGAACAAACGACTGTATGCAAATAAAATTTACATCCAAAAATGTTTTGTCATTTTAAAACTGTTTCAGATCTTCTTTAGGATGACGCTGCAAAGTCTGCATGTTGTCCGAAGTCTCCAAAATAGTACATGATGATACGCAGTGCGAAACTGATGTCTCCAGCAAATGATACTTCAAGAAAATATATCGTTCACATATCTAAATCTAGAGTTGACGTTACACTTATGTTGGACATTGCATTATGCATGAGAATAATGACATTTATTGTATAATTGTATCGTTATAAAAACACTAAACATATTATTGGCAGCACTCTCCCTAATACAGATGACACAGAACATTTGAAACACATGTGTATTTGCAAACATCGTGTATTTAAAATGTATATGTGATACGACACTTTTAAAATATTACAGATTATCACATTTTCCACTGCCGATTGCAAAGCAGGTCCCAATGCTTCATCCTGGACTAGAGGCCCTCCTCTGCGAAAACCATTTTCAGCCCAGAACTTCCAAAACGTACCTTCTGAAAACCCTCGTTGTTCCTTGTAATTAGTTAAAAGAAATGTAGACACCCCAATGTGTGTCCAACCATGTCGTTCAATCATTTCTCTCACCTCCACATGGTTAGGCTCCAGTGACGCCATAATTATAGGCTTTATAATTACCCCCTACTAAACAATCGTGCTTGATTCCGCAAACTCTATGCACGAGCTCTGTTAGCATTCTGTATATATTCAAGTATAGGGCAGACGAAAAACATAAAACGTACAAATAAATGAGAAATAAAAACATAATTGGAAAATATATGATAGAAACATGAAAATTGGAAACTAATTGAGAAACCTGAAGTGAAAACTTAATGAGAAATGACAAACGAGAATTTTTTCATTAGAAAATAAAACACTTTCTTTTGTACATAGGGCTACTTGACAGTCAATTTATCAGATTAGTTCAAGCCATTTGGCATTTTATTCTAAGTTAATTAATTTTATATTTCGTATATGTTGTTTGATGCATGTTATTGAATCATTGTTATTGAATGTCTGCGTATGGACTTTTATATACTGTTTGCTCTTATAGACATATTTTAGACTGGGTATGACATAATGCAGGGTGTTTATGGCATGCTACACAAAGTGAAAACAACAAAAGAGAGAGAGAGACAGAGACAGAGAGAGACAGAGAGAGAGAGAGACAGAGAGACAGAGAGAGAGAGAGACAGACAGAGAGAAGGAGAGAGAGAGACAGAGAGAACACATGTCTGGGTGACACACCGGCGCAACGACGATCTGGTGGATGAACAACTTCAGCTACTGGATTTATACGTTTATATATTATATATATCCATTACCTGGTTATCATGCTTCAGTATAACATAAATGCGATTGATTTTCCGCGATCTTAAAATGTCACACTTCAGTCTTTGGAATAAAACATATTTACTTTAATACAGTATTTTATTTCATAAATTTCATAAGGTTAGCTTTAATGTATTATGCATTGCATTAAAGCGGCATTAAAAATAAGGACATTGACAATAAAATCAGCAGATCTTTACTTCTATCATAGATATGTAAATTTAATACAGTTCCAAAATATGTATGAGATAACAATAAACCAGTGTTATAAATAGAATAAAAATTAAAGAAGACATTTTATATTTAATGTATACATGTAAAATTACTTTTAATTTATATTTCTGTGCCATGCTTATATGGTAGACATAACAACTGTATATGTATATATCGATCGAACCTCTAAATGCAGTGTGCCTATACGGCATTTTTCTACGAGGCATTTACTAAGTTAGTAAGAAAAGGTCCTATCAAAATTTCCACAGATATTTTAAATTTAATCTTCCTGTAGACAAAGGCAAACAGGTTAAATGTAAATGTGACAAAAACTTGTTATGGTTCTAATTATAATTGGAAATATGTACAATGGATATTGTTGTACAATGGATATTGTTTTACTATATTAAATTACCATTTGCTTACGTATTTTAATAACTCGTAGATAGTGCGTTATCATTACAGGAAATGTTATGAATTTTACCTTCTCAATGTATGTACTTATAACAGTAGTTCACCTAATTGTCTGTTTGTAGATTCACCTTTGCATTCCTAATTGAATCATTACATGGTTATATATTTACTTCGGTAAAAAACATTAGCTTCTGTTCAATGTTACTGTTAGTCGTGAATGAATATATTTATTTAATGTTTGTGAAGGTCCAACTTTAAACAAGCATTTAATAGTATTGCGGGCAATACAGTAGTCCCCTACCGGTCCCTCAAAAAGTTCTTTAATTATCATACGCTCCTGTTTATTGCCATTTATAATTAATTTGAGGTAATTTTAGTAATCACAGGATCCAGATTTTTTGTTGGACAAATGGACAGACAGACAGGACAAATCTATAGTCTCCTCCCACCCAAACAGTAGTTGGGGGTTACATAATGTTTTTTAATTCACCTGGCCTAAATAATTGTTAACTTATCATGACATTTATTTTTGGCCTTTATTTAAGGTATGAGCACCTTAATGCACTATCATTTAAGGTAAGTGCACCTGAATGCGCTATCCAATGTTGTGCGCGACACGTCATCTCAATATGGTGATCATTTCTGTGAAATAGTTGTAAAATCCGACTTCAAATAACAAAGTTATGGGCCGGACACGATTTTGCTGCAAGGTCATGCTGTGACCTTGACCTTCAAGGTAGCAACCCAAATTTTGCGCGTGCATATTGTACACATTGCTACCTATTAACATACCAAGTTTCATGCGCCTAGCTTTAATAGTTTTTAAGTTATCATAGGATCCAGATTTTTAGCGGACAGACAGACAGACTGACGGACGGACATTATAATTTGATAACATTCCTTTAATCATGATTATATAACATTCAACAAAATAAAATAAAAATGGTATTGATAATAACGTGAAACACGAAATAAGGTTTATCTTTTTTATTATTATTGCATTCCATTCATGCATTTCAAATAACTCAAATACATCAGACATGTAGAAAACATACACCCAACAAATTGGATTGTAATGAAACATGGACTGAGAAATGAATCACTTATCTACAAGTAAGCAGCTTATTTTTGCAAGCCTTGACCAAGATTTTTTGAAAACAATGTTGTACAATGCAAAAAGATGAAACTCAAGGCAACTAGCATAATCAGCAAAAACATCACTATGTGTTTCCTATAATAACATTGCAAATTTCAGAAAATCTTGAATTAATTCAGTGTCATTGATTTGATTAGAAAAAATTCATCAAAATAGAAATTCGCCTTTTTTCAGAAATTTCTAGAGACTCAAACGTAATTTATCAAAAACTAAACATCCTTGGATGAACTGAAATGGGACAACTATATGCCCAATCACTATTTACACCATTCTACCAACAGGTGGGGTTTAACAAAGTGTTTGCTCCTTATAACCCAGACTGAGTGGTATGTATGTAGCTAAGGGAACGTGGCTAAGTGATCTCAAGTTCCTAGAGTTTGAGTTCCAATTGAAGCATTTATTTTTGTGAGGAGCTTAACAGAAGCATACAGTGTAAGGACTCAATCAGAATATTGATATGCACCATTTAAAAACCCAGAAGTTTACATACAAACTGAAAAGTAACACATGAAAGTTGCAAATAAGGGCATTCTTTTAACTTTAAAAAAACTTGAATGATGTTTGTATTTTTATGATTTCTGTCACCCAGAAATAATCACAGAAAAGACAGATGAAGAATCACAGGAATTCCTTGGCCGCTCTGTCAGGCACCAAGGCTGGTTCTCAATGGCATGTTTGTCACTGAAAAAAACAACAAAAACATTTTTAATATTCACACAGGTATATGTTTCTTAATCTTTTTATGTACTGTTTTATGTCCATTTTCTTATATCCATATTTATATTATAAGGCTTGTTCCACAGGATTGTTTGGTTGCTTATGAGACACATATAAACTTTCAAATAATGTGAAATGACATTTCAAAAGAAATGACAAAAGAAATGTGTTTTGCTTAAACATGTTGAATTCAAACATTGTGTAATTACCTGGCTAATCACTTCACTACTTAATGTACACACATGTTGTGTATATGAACAAGAGCTGGTCTAATTTTATGATTTTGTACTACATCTATGGAGTTTTTAACAGCTAATAAAGCTTAAAAAGCCCAGCATTTTTGATTTCCCAAATCTGATGAATAAAGAATAAGGACAACATATTTATATGTAAACAGGAGATCATATTAAAATTAATTTAATAAATTATTTAGGTTGGTTGAAAACTTTTGACAATGGCAATGAATAACTGCTTCTGAGCGAACCTGAAGCTAGGAAAATCTTAATTTGGTACGTAGGAATAAGTCTTTTTTGCAATTTTCATCAACGAGAATCCACACAGCTTTATTTGGCAGCTAAAGACTGAATTTTTTTTTACCTTAAAAATGAAACAATATATTGAAATCATGTGCTCACTGACAAGTTTATCCATAGAAACATGTTTGTTTGTTTACTGGGTTTATCGTCCCACCAACAGTATTTCAGTTATCTGGAGAAGGTGTCCACTTGAAGCAGATATTGTGCTACCTTCACTGTGTATAGCATGCCATGAACACCTGGCATGATACCACACCCAGTCACTGTGCAATATTTCTGTAAACATAAATAACCGCCACTGGGGTGGAATGCTAAAAAGAGAAAGTCTATATTCTATGATATATATTCATGCTTCTCTTATGGTAAATGTTTTTGGACTTTGTCTTCTAATTTTTATTTTCAACACGTTGTGAGTTATGAAGAAAATTTGCTTGTACAAATTTTAAGGACAAACAAATTGTCCATTTACAGTTACAAACTATTCTGTCATTCTTTTGAAAGACATATTCTGTTCTTAAAAGTCTGGAAAAAGTTTGTGCTTGTCAATAGTACAAACATAATTTACACAAACATTAAGAATTAAAACATACAATCAAGCCATCATCAGTGAAACTACCATAGAATGTTCGAAGTAATACATAAAGTACTCTAAAATTATGAGGATTGTAGAATGCAGTATCATTTTAATCCAATACTTTATTTAAAGATCCAATATATGTTTGCTCTGAGTGATATGACATTGACATTTGACATATGAAAAGGCCTACCCGGGTCAAACAAGTGGTTAGAGTCACTAACATGCAATTATTCCCAAGCTTCTGACTGCACTGGTATGAGTCCTAGTCGGAGGCAGTAACTTCTTGTACAGGGGTAGTCCAGCTGACCTGCAGTGTGCCTGAGGTGCTACCTAGATTTGTCTGGGGTCATCCTCCAATAGTAACAGCTGAAAATCATCATATTGACTATTAATGTGCCACTGGATCTTAAACCATAGACAAAAGATCATAAATAGAACTTTTTCATTAACAGCATAGTTCTATTGCCTTGGAACAAATGTACAGTTGAGCTAACCATTTAAAAAAGGAATCGAGTCCTATGGTACAAATAATACAATATCTAATACAACAGAAGTTTCTTTTCTTAAAAGTCTGTGAGCTGTAAACTTGCACATAATTTATATCATTCTGTGATAACAACTCTGTTGGAATACCTTTTTAAGGTGGTAACCAATGTTTTGTGAGAGAAAAATAGCATCACAAAAGCCATGATATGGTTTGCTTGAAGTGTTCTGCTAGAAGCCAATCCATAATCTCTAGATCTGCAATGGAGTTTTAAAAAAAAAATGCCATGTAACCATATTAGATTATGTCATGCAGTGATGCATAAATATCAATACTTAACATACTTATGCACAGTTTAATATGATGTGAAATATTTTGAATGATATCAATGGAAGTTGGAGTCTATTTTTAATCAGGAAAAGAGTTTTTATTTATATACATTTTGGTAGCATGTTTGGCTAATGGATCATGGTCATTTCTTACAGTCAACATATCTGTTGGGGTCAAGAACTAAGACAAAATGACTTTTAAAAATGGTGTAGATATTTTGTTGTATTACAAAAAGTGGCCAAAATCTTAAAACTCCTAAAACATTAATGAATTGCAGTTGATAGAGGAGGGGTATTTTGAGGTTAACAATGAAGTGCACGGCGAGAGTGTTTTACCAGTGCCCCTGCCTATGCTACTCTAGGTCCACTGGCTACGCTACTCTAGGTCCATTGGCTATGCTACTCTAGGTCCACTGGCTATGCTACTCTAGGTCCACTGGCTTTGTTACTCTAGGTCCACTGGCTATGCTACTCTAGGTCCACTGGCTATGCTACTCTAGGTCCATTGGCTGTTTAGTGAACATCTTCCCCGACTGGTTCTGTTTCGCAACGAGAGGTACCAGGCACAGTCCTAGCTTGGAATCATACAAAAACAAGCATTTTTTGTTGCTTTATTGCATTTTTTTGTGTCTGCCAATATTCTTTTATTTTTTAATTCTTTTAAAACACTAAGCATTTAAAATTTTATTGGAGAAGGTAAAACAATGTGCCTGCCAATCACCTTAAATATGGTTGTAAAAACAGATGTGCTTGAAAATGATAACATTTCTCTTTTGTTTAATCATTTATCGGTGTCTTTCCACAATGAGCTTCAAAGCTTAGTGCAGCACACACTTCTGTACATTGGACTGATGTCACAACGATGTAACTTTGATTACGCACGATTTAAAATAATTTTGTTTTGTATTTTTCCTTGCACCTCTAAAATGGCATCAAACTTTTAAAAAAAGAAGATTATATATAATATGCATTTTGTTTTGTTTTCCTGAACTTTGAATGTTCTTTACTTTTGAGTCCTTTAATAACGTTAAATGAAATGTTCATAAATGCAGCCAGAGAGTATAGCATTACCATGGCTATAAAATGATATGTAGCACAGGTATTTCCATCAAAAAACATAACCATATTTACTCTATTTTTAAGATTACACAATTTACTTTTCTACTGTGCTAAAAATTACAATATAATACATATAATGTTTTAAGCAGGGTGTCATTATACAAACTTCTGAGACATCCCTCACAGCTAAAATACTCTTTGCTTAAATGTGTTTAAGACAGTTGCCAAGTTTCATTGATGTTTTATATTGTAAAACAATATCAATTGCCAAAACATCAAATACTGCCGCATCAGTAAAAGCTTGAATGATTATGTATGTTGCTTATTTTGTTATCCTACTAGCTCCCATGTTACAATAACAATTCATAACAACAAGTATGGTATATGGCACAGAATATGAGTTGAAAGAAAATGATTTATCCCTTCCAGGGCCTGACTGGTTATTATTATCATTTAGGTTATGTTGAATGTTTATCAACACTATGCAAGTCAGAATGTAGAATAAAACTATATAAAAACAAGAACGAAGGCGCACTTGGTTGAGCACTGGACTGACATACTCGAGGTCTTGGGTTTAAATAATACAAAAACCATGCTTTTTTATTGTTGCACCTATTATGTATTTATGAAAGTCTTTCTTCCTTTTTTCTTGGCTAGCATATTTACAGCTCCTAAAATAGTAGACCAATAAGTTTTCTAGTACTTTTTCTAAACAAAATACCATTTAAAATTTTTACAGGGGAGGTAAAACATTGAGTCTGGCAGCATTATTATGGCTTTAAAAATACAACAATACTGTTTAAAATTTTCAGATTTTTTTAAAACAGACCATTGCCAAAAATTTTGAATAATACATTTTTTTTAAAAACAAAAACACTGATGATATAGGTTAATTTAACTGATTAAAATTTAAAAGAAAAAATCAAACAGAATCTACACAGAAATGACCATAGCTAAGTGATATGTATCGAACTTGTATGGACATATGTAAA
The DNA here is from genome assembly GCA_007844125.1 of Sinonovacula constricta. Classification (NCBI taxonomy): domain Eukaryota; kingdom Metazoa; phylum Mollusca; class Bivalvia; order Cardiida; family Solecurtidae; genus Sinonovacula; species Sinonovacula constricta. The sequence goes on along the minus strand of CM017570.1, from coordinate 31,006,596 downwards.
AGATACTGACCATTACAAAACCCTACATAATCAAGTCTTCACAATCAATTATTGTGAATATAGTTCTAAAGTAAAATAATGTGTGAGAGCATGATGTATAGAATACCCAGTGTATACATATTTGAAAGACATACCTTTTGGTATTAAGAACACAAGTTTATGATAAAAACGAATGAATTAACAATTATTTTGTTTTTTTAAATATATTGCATTGACAAGCTAAGGTAATTTTTAGTGATATCCAGTATCTCAGAAGTAAGTAGTTTTTTAAGTGGAGGTAGACTTCAGACAAATGTCTGGGTAGATCTACTTGCATAACCACAGGTCAACTGGAAAACCTTCCCCCATTATGTCCTTCGCCCTGATCAGGACTTGAACCTACGCTGTGACAGTCTAAGCAGTCAGAGGATTAACAGTTTGTCAGTAAATCTACCACTCAGCCACAGGTACCCCACAGAATAATGTTTTAATAGAATCATCATTGCATTTTACAACAACTGGTGTGTCATACCTGCCAAGCCAGCTCCTGTGAAAAAATCACAGAAGAATTATGTAAAAGGAGAATTTTTTAAAGAGTATAAACTGGTCATCAAGGTATAATTCTGTTAATAAACTTTTCTGCTCATTGTCCGAGTTAACCACAGGAACATGGATAGCTGTTATTAAAATTAGCATTTTTATATGCTGTGTAAATGTTTACAACAAGGAAACTGTTAAGCTGAAGGTGCTGTGACACACTGTGTCTTATCAACTTACTGTCTCAAGCGGCAAGCAATGTTTTATTTGCAGTGATAAATAAAGGGACAAATATATCCCATTCTTGGAGACCACATGGCAGGGTGAGGCTGAACAACCTCAGATCACTTTGGAAGACCACAGTTGCTGAAAATACCAAAAAAGTTATTTAAAAACTGTTTATATTCAATATAACAGTGGTTCACCCCCACCACCACCCCTTAATGCCTGACATCTATCCAGCCTTCTTGCTAATTGCTATCAATCACAAAGAAGATGTTTGTTTGTTTGTTGGGCTTATCGTCCCACCAACAGTATGTCAGTTATCTGGAGACGGTGTCCACTTGAAGCAGATATAGTGCTGCCTTCACTGTGTATAGCATGCTGTGAACACCTGGCATGATACCACACCCAGTCACATTATTGTGACAGCGGGCCAACCAGTCGTAGAACTACCCTTATATTTGCTTGAGCGATAGCAAGGGAGCTATACCACTACCATTTTTTTTAACGACTTTGGTATGTCGCGGCCTGGGATCGAACCCGGGGCCTCCCGTACCTGGAGCCGAACACAGAAGATAAAATTGATATTAACCTACCATTAAAGATTGCATCACTATACTTTCTCATGTGACAATGCAGTTGTAAAATTTTATATTTTATAATTGTTTATTGATTATCCAATCATACAGTGCAAACCCTCTTAATTAAGCCAGATTTTATACATAAATGTTACAACTCTGGACAATTATTTTTTCCAATCATTTCTATGTTGAGCAGTTTCCCCTCACCATTTTTCCAATCTCAAAAACGGGGTGCACACAATGTTAGAAAACTGAAAAAGGACTACCAAGAATGCCATTTTCTTTTCAAAGGAGCCCACCACACATGACATAATTTACTTGTTTTTAAAGTTATTATGTTATTAAAACTTATCAAATATCTTATTAAAATGTGCAAAATTCTTCTAGGTCAAAAATATAGGTTTTTACAAATATATAAATAATAATTAATAATTATACAAAGTAACAGGAAAATGTCAAGGAAATACAGCGATATAGTAAAGAGTTATTATTGCTTTAGAAAAATAATCACAATTCAGAGACAATTTAAATTCAATCTAACAGAAGCTGGCTGATCTTGATCTACACTATTTACCTTAGCTTGATCAATTTGTACTTAGCAGGTTCAGATCACTAAAGATTCATAATTCTGAGATATTAACTTCAAAGGATAGTTCTATCAGTACATGATAAACAACCAAATGACCTGATAGAACATGTCTAGGTTGACAGGATCTGCACACATGTCTCTCTACAGTTTCACTACTTAAATCATTAATACATCAAAAGGGTACCCATACATCAAGAGAGAGAGAGAGATCAGAGAGAGAGAGAGAGAGAGAGAGAGAGAGACAGAGAGAGACAGAGAGAGAGAGAGAGAGAGAGAGAGAGAGAGAGAGAGAGAGAGAGAGAGTTTTACCCAGGACACTATAAGATTGTTGAGAGTTTAACCAAGGACACTTAAATATTAGGGGCAATGTTGATTTTACATAGATTAGTGTATAGAATAAGCTCTTTTTATTTTTTTGGAGACATGGCCAACTAGATGTCTTCTCTGCTGCAAAAATGATTGTGTTACAAATACATTTTTCTAGGCTGCCAATACATTTTTCATAAATATCAAGGAAAATGCAGGATATTTCAAAACATGTGAACTGTTGTTGTTTTAATGAGGTTTTTTTTTTTGGTTATATCACACCAACATAATTATTGTCATGTTGGCGATTCCTCGCTCATTTTTGGTGGAGGAAGACCATAGACTTATGCCTGGGTAAGCACAGGTTAGCCAGAAAACCTCCCCACCTGAAAGTATTTGCCCCGATCAGAACTCGAACCCATGCAGTGAGGGGCTGAGGAGTTACAAGTCAGCTACTCTAACCACTCAGCCACAGATGCCTTGATTTGTTTGTTCAAATTCTTCATTTAGAAATATATGAGGTAATTATTCTTACTTGCTAACTGGTTATAATCATTAAACTTGAATCATACCTTACCAATTGTCATGTAAAGCACCATCATTGGGCAAATATGCAGCCAAAACTACACTGGTCATCAAGGAGCACAACTGAAATTGTTATTTAAATAAAATAAAAATTAAAATATACTAAAATATTTAAAATTTAATTATCAGAAATGTACTTAATTAGGCACCTGACTAAAAGAGACAATTTTGTAAATGTAATCTGTATGATAATATAATGGTGAATGATAACATAAAAATATGTGGAAAAATATTTCACAAACCTATCCCAATCAGTTGGCAAACAACAAACAAAAACTGGTTACTGGTCTTTTGTTTCTCTTCATAAACCACAAAGTGTAGTCTTGTGAGGTAACACAAAAATCTGCTATGACTTGGTACAATTATCCATGACCATGCAAAACAAAAGGGCCAATTAATGCTTTTTCCATGTTGCCAAATAAGATCATCATTGACATGTTGAACTCTAAAATCACATGCTTGATGGGCAACCATCTTTATATTTACATTTTCCCAGAAAGGTACACTCATAATTTTTTTCACTTGTTAAATTTTATAGAAACCATATTTTAGACAAGTATTTGGCAATGCTGCACTGAAAACAAACTGGTACTTTTTTTAGCAAATATTTAATAAAAAAAATAACCATACTTGTGAATTTTAGAAGCTACTTCCCTGTACAGACTAGTTACTGGTACTAGTAGTAGTAAATTACACTAGCTGACATAAAATTATCTCACTCCAGGCAACAGATTAACAATATTTTTCAATTTATTTTTAATTTCAGCACTTCAGTGTTTACTGTACATTGTTTTACCTTTAATTTAAGCTGTATATGCATGCATCCATCAGAATAGTCATTGTTAAGCCATCTATGGTGAGGTAGCAGGTAGAAGGTTGCTGGCTGCACCCTGTGTATGCATGCGGGGTCTTTTCCATGGCATTTGGAAAGCCTTAATTCCTGTCAAATACCAAAATACCAAAACTTGTCACCCAGGTGTCATGATAGGTGTTCATTGCGAGTTTTTCACATTGAAGTCAGCACAATACCAGCTTCAAGTAAAAACTATTTCTGAGTAACTGAAATATGGCTGGTGGAATGATAAACAAGCAACAATGCAATATATATATATATAATGTACACTAATTTATGTGGCAAAATTAGAAATGGATAAAGTAATCCTAGGAGCAGGATAGTCCAGTGGTAGAATGCACAATTCTGGAGGAAGGGTTATGTGGTTTGAACCTTAGTCAGGTCACAGCTAATTTAACAAATGTGACAATAAAAAAATGTTCAAAAACCACATCTCCAATCAATTACTGCATAAAAAACACACATCACATTCTTACCTGTGTAAGAACTAAGATTCTGAAATGCAAGTAGTTGTTGCATATCTACCAACATACCAAAGTTGAGCAACTGTAATATGTAAATCTACTCTTATCAGATATTTCTGCTTACAGTTTGTTGTGTTTTGGTCATTGGTGGGTCATCCACCATATTGATGGCAGCATTCATAGAGTTGTCAACCTTTGGTGAAAGTGTCTGCTGCTGAAAGTAGATTAGCAATAAATTCACCAACCCCTGGATAGCCTTGGCATTGTTTATGCCCTCTTGCACAAGTTGATTGATCAATATTCTATTCATGTAAACAATTAATTGAAGAAAAAAGACAACAAAGACTGTAATACTGGTATATGATATATTTTCATTGAATTGTAGCCAAGTATTCAGACTTGATAGGGAGAGAATGTGTTAAAGTGTTAGCTGCCCAATTAGCTTAGTCTGCAAAGCATTGGCCTCTTTAGTGAAGGGCCATGGGTTTGAGTCAATGACTGGCTGCATATTTTTCTCTATATGCCCTATTAGACCCCAACATACATGATCGTGGTTGTTATGTTACAAGTGCTAGAAGAGTGCATGTGAGCTGCTTGTACAATATTATTTGTGGAAGTTTGAGGATATTTCAAGTTGCCCAGGGTCTATGTAGTTGAAGGATAGGGAGAAAATGTGTAAGAAGCCAGGTTAGCTCAGTTGTTTGATAACTTGCCCTAATTGAGTCGGTTTGAGTTTTAGACTGTTTGCAGATTTACACCCACCCACCCCAACACACACTATTTTTCTGAACTGCAAACAATAAAAATTTATAGCAATATTCAGCTGTGTTGTGCAATGATCATCTTGTTTGATGGAATGCGTCTCACTTCACCAATGGGTACAGCATCAACAGAATTCCAGTTCATCTTGCTGTCTGTTTTTAGACAAAAACACTATTCTGATCAGTACAATACGACACTTAACATGAGGAAAGCAGTACACCAGATTTACTATATTACCAACCGTTGTTACATAGCCTCCCAGCCCACACTGTTTGTTGTGGCTGTACCAGTAAATGATAATAACAGACAATAGTCAATAAGTCACCAATTAGAGTTGGAATTGCATTTTGGCTTTGCAACATTGTGGTCTGAGAAATCTTAACCTTAGGTGAGTTGTTGTCCTGGCAAAGGGGTTGAAGTCATCAACTGGTATTCCATACCCCTTGAATTTAGTTGCAGTCAGGGCAAGAATATTCATGTCGGAAGAACTTTCAGTTTAGTTTTCTTGACATGTGGTGTGCAGGTGGGCCTACCCAGAAATTTGTTTTGGATTTTCTCTATTCTACCTGTAAAATCAAAATGTTGTGAAAATGCCAATAATTTTGTCACTGCATAGTGCTTTGAAACTTGACCTGGTTTGAAGTTTATATGACCACTTTCTTATTAGTGGCATATCCACAGTTTACCTCTCTGGTCTTGAAATACCCTTGTATTCTTATCGATCTAGCCTTATTTCCCAGAATTTAGGAATACACATCTCAGAACTGGTCTGTTTATGTTTTAATATTCTCTCTAGTCTATATATATAAAAGCATGATCGTATATACATTGATGAAGTATATAAAACATACCAAATGTTTGAAAGAAAGGGATATTATAATTGATATGAACGTAAGTAACCAGGCGCGTTTCTGCCACTACGCACTTTACGCACGTGCGTAACATCCGTTAGAAAAATCGAAAATCTAAAATTACCAAAATTGGAAAAACATTAAGAAAGTCGATGCCTAACCCGGGTTAGGAATGATATATTTTATTTCTGTAGTTTCCATGTTATTAAATCTTATTACCACACCAATCAAGTTGAAAAGGTTTAATGTGATTAAACTTATACACATCAGGATTTTAGTCGTTCATATATTGCATTAAGTTCCTCTCGTGTCGCATTTTACCTGTTAATCATTAGAAAATAGATTCAAAAGTATTACTACAAAGGTTATTTCCCTTGTAATTGTGCATAACTTCAAACAAAAACATCCCAGATACGCGCCTGGTAATGTACAACTGTAGAAATACAACACAGACCAACCTGCTTCCGACTGTGTGACCGAAGGCTTTTGTCTGCTAAACGTTTGTTAAAGGATAATCATTAACGTGTGATGTTCTAAATCGGCAAATGTGTCTATTACAGAAAGAAAATGTATTTTTACCAAGAAAATAATGCCTACCAAATAATATCAACGCCAGTAAAGATGAATGTGAGCACACTTATTCTGGCCGCCATTGAAACTTGTGTATCTTTTTATGCTAGTTACTTTCCTTGCCAGGCCAAGCGATCGCAGCACCACTCGTTTTTCGTTTTGTGAAACGGTAAACGATAAACGGTTACAGTTGTCTTTTTTTTCAGCTACATTTTTACGTTAGGAAAACGGTTTGAAATATATATGTTTGTTTTTTGTTTTTTTAAATTCGATACAGAAAAACAAAAAAAGGATATACTGTACCTTTTCTGTTTTTCTTACTAGAAAAGCAAAAATGAAAAATGAAAAGACGGTATATACATGGACCCAAATATAATTACAGAATAAAGTAAACAAGTTGTGTCAGGGTATTTTTATTTCTTGACAACTTTATGTTTATATTGTAATCCAAGTATTCCCACTATCTCTAATATAAATGGGTATAAATAATCTTAAACTTTTTATGTGTATTTTACACATAATAAAAGCCATGCATAGATTTAAAATGCAAATTACATGTGGTAAGACCGTGAAATCAATCAGACATGAAAAGGCATCTTTTCAGATTTTTTTAGAAATGTAAGGAAACTCCAAATATTATATCATATCCTCATTACAAAAAGTACTCTGCTACTGTGTATCAGTTGGAAAGTGATAGCAATAGGCAAGAAACCAAACATGTTTCTTGATGGGAATGATTTAAACTCTCTGTAATATGTAATACATTGTTAACATACCCAACCAGTTTAAAAGTATTATTTTCCCATTTTCTGCTTAGTATGCTTAATATAAAAATCTTATTATACAGAATTTTGTTGATCTTGCCAAATTTAACTACATTGCTCTTGCTCTTAACCTACACTTGCTCTGCTGTTTTAACTTTTACAGTGACTTTTTACAAACATTTAGGCAGGGTATTGTTGTTGTTTTTACATTGTCTTATTTTCACACCATTGTATCAATGAAAAAAATAACAATAAAAGATATAATTATTTAATTTTTAGTACCAGATATTCTATAATGAATGCCCTGTGGGAGGTAACATTTCTGTATAAGTGGAGTTGAAAAAAAGGTTAATAAATGGTCGTTAAATGCTGGAGAAATCTTTCAACAGTTTTACCTGATTATTCTTTTGTTTTATTTATGCACATAATACAATAAAAATAGCCATCGACAGTGTTCAACATTCCATTTTCCATAGTAGGTCCTCCGCCCCGACAAAGAATCAAACCGACGCAGACAGATACTTTGTAGTCAGAGGAGTTACAAATAGGAGAAACTACAGCTTGACCAGAAAGGCCCAAATATTATATTTTGACTATTTTCTTGATTTAAATTTGCAAAAATATGTTAAATGTTGATATTTATGAATCAATGCATGATGTCATCTTTGATGTTTACCAATGTGGATACTGAATTGATATATATGCACTAACAGGCCAAAAGCAAATCTGATGTGACCTACCTGAGAAATTTGTGAAACCCTCTGGATATAGCAAGGTAGCTGGCAGAAGACTCTGTATTTAGACAAAAAACATTATTCTGGTCAGGTATAGTTTATCAGTATAGTATAAAAATGAGTGAAGGCAGTATGCCAGATTTACTATATTAACAACTGTTGTTACATAGACTACCAGTCCACATTATATGTTCTGGCTGTGCCAGTAAATGATAATAACAGACAATTGTCAATAAGACACTGATTAGATTTGGAATTGCATATTGGCTGCTTCTTTGATTTTCAGGTTAAAGGTGGTATCCGACAGTTCAGACCAAATATTTTTTCTCATATAACAAAATAAAACATTGGTACCTGAAAAGGGCTTACAAAATGCTGATTATTGGTGCCCTAGATCTGCGTAACAACGAAGCATAAATCCTCACTTATTATTGCAAACAGGTATTTCCTATCTGAGCCAAGCTGCACAGTTAGCTATTTTTAAACTAAAAAAACAATGTGACCACTTAGTTTTGACATCACTTTACATGAATATCCGAGTAATCAGCTCTGACATTGATATCTATATTGAGCTGAAATCCCCATCATAGTTATTTGGAAATAATGGACATTTTAAGCGATATATTTCATAATTTGTACTGTCTTACAATTAAGTTTATGTTATAAACAGGCTTTACTTAAACTAACATATAAGTTTGTTGAGCAATGATGCATTCTCCAGAACAGTGGTAAGATGTTGTTACATGTATCAGATATAGACAAACTGTTGGACACCAACTTTAATACATTTTTAATGTAAAAGGACAAAAAGTGTACTATATTCATATTTTCAAATGCATGTTAAGAGGTAGTGTCATAGACTTGTTACTCCTTTGACTTCTCAGCCTCTTAGCATGTGGTTTCCAGTCTTGATCAGGGCAAAGGACTTAATGTGCGATGTCTTCCAGCTGAGCTGCTGTGTGGTGGTGGTTCATCTTCAATCTTTTTAGGGGTTTTCTTCCACCAACATAGCTAGACGTGGCTACAATGACCATATTATGGTCTCTGCCATGTATTTCTAAATTAAAAAAGCAAAACCAAATAAGAACATGATTTCAAATTTAAATATAGGACCATAAACTTAAAACTAGGTCAAGTTTTGCAACACTGTGCAGTGACACAGTGACATTTTATCAGCCTTTAGATATTATTGATAGACTAGAGAAAAAAACATAAACAATTTTCTGGCTATAATAGACCCACTTGCACACCGCATGTTTAAAAGTCTCAACTGAAAATCTCCCGACATGAAAGATTTTGCCCCGACCGGAACTAAATCTAAGTGATGTGGACAGAGGAGTAAGACAGAATACAGTGCTAGCCCAGGGCAACATCTCACTGAAGGGCAAGATTTGTCTGACCAATGTTGCAAATAAACATGATTTTTCATGCTTATGCAATGATAAGTAAAATGAACAAAATAAGTAGGTTTAAATGAATTACTGCATTAACAAGTCATAAGTAAAAGTAAAAACAACATAAACAAACCTGCTTCTCCCAAGTTCTAACTCCGTATCCGGGTCGAAGGATTCTGTCACGACTCTGCTTTAGGTTTGTTTAATGATTAATGTATGCTCCTCTAAATCTGCGAAAGTTTCTTCTACGGCCAAGCAAATTATGCGTATAAAGTTAACATCAATTATCGCACGACTGTTTCTAGCCGCCATTAAAACTTGTGCATCCTGACTTGCTAGTTACTTCCCTTGCCAGGCCAAGCGATCGCAGCGCCACTCGTTTTTCGTTTTTCGTTTTGTGAAACGGTAAACGGTAAACGGTTAGAGTTGTCCTTTTTTCAGCTACATTTTTACGTTCGGAAAACGGTTTGGAATATATATGTTTGTTTTTTGTTTTTTAAATTCGATATAGAAAAACAAAAAAAGGACATACTGTACCTTTTCCGTTTTTCTTACTAGAAAAGCAAAAATGAAAAATGAAAAGACGGTATATACACGGACCCAGATGGACATTTGTAGAATCGTGTCTGGACTGTATCAATAATTTCACCACGAGTCCTAGTTTTAACCCGATACACAGACCACAGTTATGTGGTGAAGTGACTTACCTGTTTTAACTTACCTGGGTAAATAGTGCGTTGCGCGGGCAACTGTAAAAGTTATCAGGGGCCCCTAGACCGGACCTGGTAGCGCATTTGGTAGAGCGTCAGCTCCAGGTACGGGAGGCCCCGGGTTCGATCCAGGGCCGCGACATACCAAAGCCGTTATAAATGGTAGTGGTATAACTCCCTTGCTAACGCTCAAGCAAATATAGGGATAGTTCTACGACAGGTTGGCCCGGTGTCAGGATAATGTGACTGGGTGTGGTATCATGTCAGGTGTTCACGGCATGCTATACACAGTGAGGGCAGCAGTCTATCTGCTTCAAGTGGACACCGTCTCCAGATAACTGAAATACTGTTGGTGGGACGATAAATCCAATAAACAAACAACAACAAGGGCCCCTAGTTCGAGATGCGCTAATGCCAGAATAAGTTTTGTAACGCCAATGCTTGTTTGTGAAGAATTTGGACCGTGTAATAAAAATATATTGCTCAAGGTTCATGTCGTTGCCTATGAACATTTACGGAATGGATTTTGTCCGTCTGTGCTTAAATGACCAGAAGGGGTTTTCCGCCTCCGTCCCAGTACCACTACCCAGTATATAGGCTATGGGCTCGCGATAACACGAACAGGCTGGTAGCAGGGGCGGATCCAGAAACTTTTGGTGGTGGGGGTTATGAATGTATATACACAGTAAAGGACCATAAATTATACCTAAGCAGTCAACAGACGAAAATTACTTTAAAAGATTAGTATTTTCAAGCTTACATGTATGTTTTTTTCACAACTCTACTCTTTTTTCCCGGTTGTTTGTGTTGGGGTGGGGGTGGTGGTGAGGGTGGGGATGCGTCCCTTCCCCCACCCTGGACCTATCCCTGGCTGGTACAGTTGAGTAACCTCTCCCACATGTAAGGACTGGATCTTTGTATTTTGTGTATAGGCGTTTCATGTTTATGGGCATATGTGCTTACGTCAAAGTGAATAAACTATGTTCTCTTCTGTTAATAACATTATTTGAAAGTGTTTATGATAATTTCATTCCCTATCCGTATAATTGCCATTTTGATATTGTTTTAATTATCCTATTCTACTTAACAATGTCATAGATTCCGAATATGTACACTCTGTTATGTTCGGCGTTTGAGTATCTTTAATTCTCTTGTCAAAATCAACGAGATAGTATTGCTTTAAAGCGGTTTCTGTTTTTTTGTGTGTGGTTTTTTTTGTTTTTTTGTTATTGTTTTGTTGTTTTTGTTGTTTTGTATTTGTTCTTTTGGTGTTGTTGTTGTCTTTTGCGTAGGGTTATACTTGTGCCATGAGATTTTTATAACAAATTTGAAAAGAAAATGTTGTCAAGAGACCAAGATTAGCTGGGCCGTTTATCGTAATGGAAGATATAGATAATCAGGGGAGGGAACTATGTTATTTATTTCCAGCTTATTCTTCTGTTTATTTGAACTTATTTACGTTGGATGGTTTAACAGTAAAAATTGTATGTTGCTGAATCCGAGTTGGTTTTAATTAAAATAAAAAGATTAAATGTTCATATACGATTTAATGTTATCCAGATAGCAAAAATGATGATTTCCGCGTCTGCTGTAGTGGATGGAGTGGCGAGAGTAATCCTGTTATAATAATTATAATAATAATAATAATAATAATAATAATAATAATAATAATAATAATAATAATAATAATAATAATAATAATAATTATTATTATTATTATTATTATTATTATTATTATTATTATTATTATTATCATTATCATTATTATCATTATCATTATCATTTTTATTATTATTATTAGTCATTTCCCACTCCCAATTCCTTCCTTTCAGTATTTTTTCTTAAATCTCTTATGCTTTCGCTTTAACTTATTCTCTAACATTATAAATCACTTTCTATTTATACAGTGTTCTGTAATTACACTGAGTCATGAAAGTATCTCTTTGAAACTTTTATCTTCTCCTCAGAAACGAAATGTGTTAACTTAAAAAGTCTCTCTCTATTTTTCTTTCTCTCTCTCTCTCCCTCCCTCTCTCTCTTTCTCTCTCTCTCTCTCTCTCTCTCTCTCTCTCTCCATGGGGATTGTTTATTCGAAAGGGATTTTTTTTCTGGTGCCCACAGCTTTAGAACTAATGTATAAGTCGGTATTTGCCCCCGTCCCCGCCCTCGCATTGAAAAATTCTGGATCCAGGCCTGAAGACATCTTCAACATTGCCGGTAAGCGAACTTGTGTTAAGGGGTGTTTACGCTAAATACCCACCGGAAGTAGAACCCGTGAAATTAAGATTTTTCTCTTTAATAAAAGTTTACTGCAATGTTTTGGCATCAGATTTCCTATTTTGAAGGTAATCTTAATTTTTGGTGTCAAAGGGAAGCTGAAACAATGTAGAATTAAAAGAAAGCAAAGCTTGAACTCCTATGCACAGTAATGGACTGGTCCACCTTTACAGGAAGTACATATTTCAATGAAATTTGGGGGTTACCGACTGGCAAAATGAGGCCATGTTTCTTTAATGAAGCAGAGCCTGCTTTAAAGTTACACAATTTCACTTAATTTAGGGTCTATTAGACAATGACCGACAATGAATAGCTCTTTTCACCTATGTGTGGCTTAAGGGTAAATCATAGCTGTGTCATGGTGCAATTTGTTTCCAACGTTTTCGAGTAGAGAACATACTAATTGCTCAAGTGGTAGAGCGTCGTCGGCATGTGGATCGGGAGGTCGCGGGTCCAAACCTCGGCCGGGTCGAACCAAAGACTTTTAAGTTGGTAGTAGTGGCTTCCCTCCTAGCCATCGAAGCTAAGGGGACAGCATTACGCCTCATTCGTCGGTGTCAGTATGATGGACCGGCCGGGTTCAGTCCCTAGGCACCTCATAAATGCCCCAGTGCTATAATGATAGAAATGTCGCTGCACAGTATCGGCAAAAATGCAGGCAAATCCCAATCCCACAAACTTATTGCGACGTCTAACCTGAACACGCCTGTGCAGATTGTGAGATATGTATAGAGAAAGGGAGATAACCAGTGTTTACTACCTTATTTCTCTTCACAATCTTCTTGTCTTTCATTCCTGTGATTCTAAAATGGCAATTTTTTATAAAGTATTGCTTTATAAACAGCAGTACCAAAGGTTTTAATGTAGGATTGTACTTAGAGTTATAAACAGTTGTAAAGCTATCAAAGACTTCAAATTGCGTTTTACATTTGATTTCAGTACTTTAAGTAAATTAGATCTAGTTGTATTATTTTTAATGAGCACTTGTGATAAAATTAATTTGCTTTGCTCCTGTAATCTGCACCCCATAGCGTTTTCATACTATTTGTTTGTCTTTCATTAGATCTCGCCACTCACTCCCTCCCTCTCTCTTTCTCTCTCTCTCTCTCTTCAGAAATTTCTCCCACTCGCCACTTATTTAACGCCCAATAAGACGCTAGTTTGTTATTCAGTCACCACTCAAATGGATATTTGATATTTATAAATATTATGTACCATTGTTTGAAGAGCCGAAACTAAGTTTTGGAACGTGTTGCTAAACTATTTTGTCATAATGTTTATTATAAATGTTTCTCTGCATAGCATAACACCTGTGTAGTTGACAATGTAGTATTTTTTAACTAATAGTTTTTGTACAATTTACATATTTAAGAATTATGAAATTTAAATAACATTTCAATAGGTAAGTAAGAAAAGGTCCTATAACAATTACCATAGATATTTAAATCTAAAATACATCTAGACAAAGGCAAACAGGGTATATGTAAAAGTGACAAAAACGCAGAGACGAGACATAACACACAAAAAGAAAAGAACCAGCAGTTACCGCCTAAGAACGTCAGTCGACAAAATGGCCAACTGTGGTGCTTAAACCTGGTTTGTGGAGCGCTCCAACCTCGCACTTCCTGAAGGTTTTTCTATCAGTGTAAATAAAAATATCCCATCAAAGTGAGACAACTAACAATAAGCACGTCCATCGGGAGTCAAACCTGATATTTAAAGTCTCGGCAGTTGACCTAAAAGTGCCAAATGAGAGTGCAGTTTGAAGTAAAACAGCCTAAGCGATGACGTATAACAAGTACAATTTAATGACGTCATACAATGCCATGACGTCATATGTCAAAAGTGTCAAAAATAAAATTGAAAAAAACCCACACGAACGAAATCATTGAATTTAAGAAAACAACCCAAACCAACAAAACAAAATGTAACATTGTGGGGAGATAATAGGTAACTCTAATGAGATTCAAATAATATATATAACGCTGATGCCAAAACATAGCAACAGACTGGTATTGAAGAAAACGTAGTGATCCCAGGTTCTAGTTCCGGTCGATATTTATTGTAACCAACCCTATACATGTAGATAGTTTCCATGTAATGTCATAGGCACTGATAAGACAGTTTAAGGCAGCCATCTTTGAAGGCAGAATCTAATGCAGGCCGAAGTCTGGAAATATGTGCTGTATTAAACTCACCCCTGTGATTTTATTTTTCAGTCTATCTTACTGAATTTTAAATCTAATTTAACAACTTTTATGAAGTATTCTTAATATCAAAACTATATTTTATTCATTTCTGTGTATATATTCTTTGTGCATTTATTATTTTTAAAAATACTGTATTTTAAAAATAGGAATTTCAAGAGCTTTTTTGGACCACAAATGAAGAAATTACAAGAAAATAAAATTTACTCTTCTATACAATTCATGTGAAATTCCCTTGAAGTTGCCAGCAAAGATTGCTGCCAAGCTAAGGGATCTTCACTGTTGTGGAAACTATCTATACAAAAACACCATATGGTACACAGAGGCAAGGTCTGGGCAATAATACGAACGATGAACATTATTCACAAGCGAGGCTTTCAATTTACATTTGGAAGGAGGACAGAAAATATAACTTCTTAGAAACGTTTACTGTGCTTTTTAGTCAATTTAGAAACCTAATTGCACAATTAATGACTGACGATATAAGTCAATGTATAAACACAGTTTAGAGGAGGTATCCGACAGTGTGGACCCAATATTTTTTTCTCAAATAACCAAATAAGTCATTGTTACCTGAAAAGGTCTTGCAAAATGTTGTTAATTAATGCCCTAGGTCTGTGTGAACAGCGCAACATAAGTCATTACAAACAGGTTTTTCTTATCTGAGCGATGCTGCAGAGATAGCTTTTTAAAAACTAAGACAACTATGTGACATTCAACAATTATGTCATATTAAAGTAAAACTGAAAAGCATATGGATACTCTTTGCCTCAAAACACTCAATTAGTTTTTTTTTTTTTTTTTTTTTTTTTTTTTTTTTTTTTTTTTTTTTTTTTTTTTTTGTATTTTAAATGAAAAGACCTATACTGTCCGTATGTCCGTAACTTTTATATTATTGATATCGCGTATATTATTTATAACTTAAGCGTATCAAACAACTGTAGGCGGAGAAATTGTAGTAAGAAGACATTCCGTGCAGTCTGTTCCATGCGGACTGACAAACAGTACGTCAGGCAAACGCAACTACAATGTAACTGTGATTGCCAAGTTTCTTTTGAAGGGGGTGGGGTGGGGCGTGGGGGCGGCATATTTCCAAGAAAGAAAGAAAAACAGGGGAAAAAAGAAAAGAATTTCGTAGATATAGCCGAGGTGACCCGAGTGATCGCGCTTATACGAGTTTTCACGAATATTGACGAAGTTTGAGTCAATGTATACGATTACTAGATATGTTCTATCGTCCATTATATTCACATTGGATATAATAATACCATGGCATTTTTTATACAAAGCTATACAAAACTTTCTCTAAGAAAAAAAAATCATTTTTACAATATCATTTTTTAAACACGACAGTGTCCGAGCATAGCTAACCAATCAGGTTGAGCGTTTCAAATGGGGTAAAGGTAGAATCCGCGCGCATTTAGAAGGCAGGACAGCGACTTTGCACCAAATGTGTTACCGTGTTTGAAATGAGAAATCTTGGAACCCTGAATTTTAAATTTCAGTTTTCACAATTTTAAGTTCAGAAAGTGTATTTGTAATTGTATTTAGAAATTGTCGACTGTAATCTTATTGTGTAATTGTGTTTATTCTCAAAAAGGGAGGAGGAGACAGGACAAAAATGTACGTACAGACATTTGTTTTGAAATTATCTTTTCAATTTTTCTTCAAAAAGCGCATGGCCTAATCTATTTGTTTCCATACCTTCATATTTCTCTTCTATATAGTCCCTTGATATTTTTCTCGTGTCATTACACTAATTTCACATCAGTGTAAGGTGTTTCGAAACCTGTTTTTATATCATATTATATCTTTATTTATTGTCTAAACTGAGCTCGATTTATCGTCAAAGATATTAAAATAATATGATTCAACATCTGATTTACAACAAAAATTATCCCCCATTTTGCCACTTCCAGCTCACCACGGCTTAAAATGTTTGAGAACAGATCGAAACTAAATTGATCAGTAATCAGTTAAACATGTCCACGCCTATGATTGATTATGTCAGTGTGCGTGCTGTTTTGAAGTTTATCTTACAATGCCTCCTATTATTACGGTCATATTGTGTTAGAAAAAGACTGGTATGGCAATATTGCCTTTACACTGACAATTTGTCCACCACACATTATTGTCTCGCTTGATGTGCTAGGTTTATTACGTAACGCATAATCAGCTTGGCGGGAAATTACCGGGCATAGGAAATAGTGCAGACCCAGAACAGTCCGATCCAAGAATACTTCCTTTTTATCTGTGCCTGTATGCATTCTGTTATAAAACTATACAAAAAACAATCAACAATCAAACCACTTTATGCAAAACTTGACAACTGCTTTGCACATCGTGTCAGGTTATCACAGTGAAGGCAGCACTATATCTGCTTCAGGTATCATGTCAGGTCTTATGGTATATTATAACAGTGAGGGTAGCTCTATATCTGCTTCAAGTATTATGTCAGGTCTTTATAGTATGTAATTACAGTGAGGGCAGCATTATATCTGCTCCAGGTATCATGTCAAATCTTTATGGTATGTAATAACAGTGAAGGCAGCACTATATCTGCTTCAGGTATCATGTCAAATCTTTATGGTATGTAATAACAGTGAAGGCAGCATTATATCTGCTCCAGGTATCATGTCAAATCTTTATGGTATGTAATTACAGTGAGGGCAGCATTATATCTGCTCCAGGTATCAAGTCAGGTCTTTATGGTATGTTATAACAGTGAGGGCAGCATTATATCTGCTCCAGGTATCAAGTAAGGTCTTATGGTATTGTACAACAGTAATGGCAGCACTATGTCTGCTCCAGGTATCATGTCAGGTCTTATGGTATTGTACAACAGTAAAGGCAGCGCTATATCTGCTCCAGGTATCAAGTCAGGTCTTTATGGTATGTTATAACAGTGAGGGTAGCACTATATCTGCTTCAGGTATCAAGTCAGGTCTTTATGGTATGTTATAACAGTGAGGGTAGCACTATATCTGCTTCAGGTATCAAGTCAGGTCTTTATGGTATGTTATAACAGTGAGGGTAGCACTATATCTGCTTCAGGTATCAAGTCAGGTCTTTATGGTATGTTATAACAGTGAGGGTAGCACTATATCTGCTTCAAGTATCATGTCAGGTCTTTATGGTATGTTATAACAGTGAGGGCAGCATTATATCTGTTTCAAGTATCAAGTCAGGTCTTTATGGTATGTTATAACAGTGAAGGCAGCATTATATCTGTTTCAGGTGTCATGTCAGGTCTTTATGGTATGTTATAACAGTGAGGGCAGCACTATATCTGCTTCAGGTATCATGTCAGGTCTTTATGGTATATTATAACAGTGAGGGCAGCATTATATCTGTTTCAGGTGTCATGTCAGGTCTTTATGGTATGTTATAACAGTGAGGGCAGCACTATATCTGCTTCAAGTATTATGTCAGGTCTTTATGGTATGTTATAACAGTGAGGGCAGCACTATATCTGCTTCAGGTATCATGTCAGGTCTTTATGGTATGTTATAACAGTGAGGGCAGCACTATATCTGCTTCAAGTATTATGTCAGGTCTTTATGGTATGTTATAACAGTGAGGGCAGCACTATATCTGCTTCAGGTATCATGTCAGGTCTTTATGGTATGTTATAACAGTGAGGGCAGCACTATATCTGCTTCAAGTATTATGTCAGGTCTTTATGGTATGTTATAACAGTGAGGGCAGCACTATATCTGCTTCAGGTATCATGTCAGGTCTTTATGGTATGTTATAACAGTGAGGGCAGCATTATATCTGTTTCAAGTATCAAGTCAGGCCTTATGGTATGTTATAACAGTGAGGGCAGCATTATATCTGTTTCAGGTGTCATGTCAGGTCTTTATGGTATGTTATACCAGTGAGGGCAGCACTATATCTGCTTCAGGTATCATGTCAGGTCTTTATGGTATGTTATAACAGTGAGGGCAGCATTATATCTGTTTCAGGTGTCATGTCAGGTCTTTATGGTATGTTATAACAGTGAGGGCAGCACTATATCTGTTTCAAGTATCATGTCAGGTCTTTATGGTATGTTATAACAGTGAGGGCAGCACTATATCTGCTTCAGGTATCATGTCAGGTCTTTATGGTATGTTATAACAGTGAGGGCAGCATTATATCTGTTTCAGGTGTCATGTCAGGTCTTTATGGTATGTTATAACAGTGAGGGCAGCACTATATCTGTTTCAAGTATCATGTCAGGTCTTTATGGTATGTTATAACAGTGAGGGCAGCACTATATCTGCTTCAGGTATCATGTCAGGTCTTTATGGTATGTTATAACAGTGAGGGTAGCACTATATCTGCTTCAGGTATCATGTCAGGTCTTTATGGTATGTTTAACAGTGAGGGCAGCACTATATCTGCTTCAGGTATCATATCAGGTCTTTATGGTATGTTATAACAGTGAGGGCAGCACTATATCTGTTTCAAGTATCATGTCAGGTCTTTATGGTATGTTATAACAGTGAAGGCAGCACTATATCTGCTTCAGGTATCATATCAGGTCTTTATGGTATGTTATAACAGTGAAGGCAGCACTATATCTGCTTCAGGTATCATATCAGGTCTTTATGGTATGTTATAACAGTGAGGGCAGCGCTATATCTGCTTCAGGTTTCATGTCAGGTCTTTATGGTATGTTATAACAGTGAGGGCAGCACTATATCTGTTTCAGGTATCATGTCAGGTCTTTATGGTATGTTATAACAGTGAGGGCAGCACTATATCTGCTTCAGGTATCATGTCAGGTCTTTATGGTATGTTATAACAGTGAGGGCAGCACTATATCTGTTTCAAGTATCATGTCAGGTCTTTATGGTATGTTATAACAGTGAGGGCAGCACTATATCTGCTTCAGGTATCATGTCAGGTCTTATGGTATGTTATAACAGTGAGGGCAGCACTATATCTGCTTCAGGTATCATGTCAGGTCTTATGGTATGTTATAACAGTGAGGGTAGCACTATATCTGCTTCAGGTATCATGTCAGGTCTTATGGTATGTTATAACAGTGAGGGTAGCACTATATCTGCTTCAGGTATCATGTCAGGTCTTTATGGTATGTTATAACAGTGAGGGCAGCATTATATCTGCTCCAGGTATCATGTCAGGTCTTTATGGTATGTTATAACAGTGAGGGTAGCACTATATCTGCTTCAGGTATCATGTCAGGTCTTTATGGTATGTTATAACAGTGAGGGCAGCACTATATCTGCTTCAGGTATCATGTCAGGTCTTTATGGTATGTTATAACAGTGAGGGCAGCACTATATCTGTTTCAAGTATCATGTCAGGTCTTTATGGTATGTTATAACAGTGAGGGCAGCACTATATCTGCTTCAGGTATCATGTCAGGTCTTATGGTATGTTATAACAGTGAGGGCAGCACTATATCTGTTTCAAGTATCATGTCAGGTCTTTATGGTATGTTATAACAGTGAGGGCAGCGCTATATCTGCTCCAGGTATCATGTCAGGTCTTTATGGTATGTTATAACAGTAAAGGTAGCACTATATCTGCTTCAGGTATCATATCAGGTCTTTATGGTATGTTATAACAGTGAGGGCAGCGCTATATCTGCTTCAGGTATCAAGTCAGGTCTTTATGGTATGTTATAACAGTGAGGGCAGCATTATATCTGCTCCAGGTATCAAGTCAGGTCTTTATGGTATGTTATAACAGTGAGGGCAGCACTATATCTGCTTCAGGTATCAAGTCAGGTCTTTATGGTATGTTATAACAGTAAAGGTAGCACTATATCTGCTTCAGGTATCATATCAGGTCTTTATGGTATGTTATAACAGTGAGGGCAGCGCTATATCTGCTTCAGGTATCATGTCAGGTCTTTATGGTATGTTATAACAGTAAAGGTAGCACTATATCTGCTTCAGGTATCAAGTCAGGTCTTTATGGTATGTTATAACAGTAAAGGTAGCACTATATCTGCTTCAGGTATCATATCAGGTCTTTATGGTATGTTATAACAGTGAGGGCAGCGCTATATCTGCTTCAGGTATCATGTCAGGTCTTTATGGTATGTTATAACAGTAAAGGTAGCACTATATCTGCTTCAGGTATCATGTCAGGTCTTTATGGTATGTTATAACAGTGAGGGCAGCACTATATCTGCTTCAAGTATTATGTCAGGTCTTTATGGTATGTTATAACAGTGAGGGCAGCACTATATCTGCTCCAGGTATCATATCAGGTCTTTATGGTATGTTATAACAGTGAGGGCAGCGCTATATCTGCTCCAGGTATCAAGTCAGGTCTTTATGGTATGTTATAACAGTGAGGGTAGCACTATATCTGCTTCAGGTATCATGTCAGGTCTTTATGGTATGTTATAACAGTGAGGGCAGCATTATATCTGTTTCAAGTATCAAGTCAGGCCTTATGGTATGTTATAACAGTGAGGGCAGCATTATATCTGTTTCAGGTTTCATGTCAGGTCTTTATGGTATGTTATAACAGTGAGGGCAGCACTATATCTGTTTCAAGTATCATGTCAGGTCTTTATGGTATGTTATCACAGTGAAGGCAGCATTATATCTGCTCCAGGTATCAAGTCAGGTCTTTATGGTATGTTATAACAGTGAGGGCAGCACTATATCTGCTTCAGGTATCATGTCAGGTCTTTATGGTATGTTATAACAGTGAGGGCAGCACTATATCTGTTTCAAGTATCATGTCAGGTCTTATGGTATGTTATAACAGTGAGGGCAGCACTATATCTGCTTCAGGTATCATGTCAGGTCTTTATGGTATGTTATAACAGTGAGGGCAGCACTATATCTGCTCCAGGTATTATGTCAGGTCTTTATGGTATGTTATAACAGTGAGGGCAGCGCTATATCTGCTCCAGGTATCATGTCAGGTCTTTATGGTATGTTATAACAGTGAGGGCAGCATTATATCTGTTTCAAGTATCAAGTCAGGTCTTTATGGTATGTATTAACAGTGAGGGCAGCACTATATCTGCTTCAGGTATCATGTCAGGTCTTATGGTATGTTATAACAGTGAGGGTAGCACTATATCTGCTTCAGGTATCATGTCAGGTCTTTATGGTATGTTATAACAGTGAGGGCAGCGCTATATCTGCTCCAGGTATCATGTCAGGTCTTATGGTATATTATAACAGTGAGGGCAGCACTATATCTGCTTCAGGTATTATGTCAGGTCTTTATGGTATGTTATAACAGTGAGGGCAGCATTATATCTGCTTCAGGTATCAAGTCAGGTCTTTATGGTATGTTATAACAGTGAGGGTAGCACTATATCTGCTTCAGGTATCAAGTCAGGTCTTTATGGTATGTTATCACAGTGAGGGCAGCATTATATCTGTTTCAGGTATCAAGTCAGGTCTTTATGATATGTTATAACAGTGAGGGTAGCACTATATCTGCTTCAGGTATCAAGTCAGGTCTTTATGGTATGTTATCACAGTGAAGGCAGCATTATATCTGTTTCAGGTATCAAGTCAGGTCTTTATGGAATGTTATAACAGTGAGGGCAGCACTATATCTGCTCCAGGTATTATGTCAGGTCTTTATGGTATGTTATAACAGTGAGGGCAGCACTATATCTGCTCCAGGTGTCAAGTCAGGTCTTTATGGTATGTTATAACAGTGAGGGCAGCATTATATCTGCTCCAGGTGTCAAGTCAGGTCTTTATGGAATGTTATAACAGTGAGGGCAGCACTATATCTGCTCCAGGTATTATGTCAGGTCTTTATGGAATGTTATAACAGTGAGGGCAGCACTATATCTGCTCCAGGTATCATGTCAGGTCTTATGGTATGTTATAACAGTGAGGGTAGCACTATATCTGCTCCAGGTATTATGTCAGGTCTTATGGTATGTTATAACAGTGAGGGCAGCACTATATCTGCTCTAGGTATCATGTCAGGTCTTATAGTATGTTATAACAGTGAGGGCAGCACTATATCTGCTCCAGGTATTATGTCAGGTCTTTATGGAATGTTATAACAGTGAGGGTAGCACTATATCTGCTCCAGGTATCATGTCAGGTCTTATGGTATGTTATAACAGTGAGGGCAGCACTATATCTGCTCCAGGTATTATGTCAGGTCTTTATGGAATGTTATAACTGTGAGGGCAGCATTATATCTGCTCCAGGTATTATGTCAGGTCTTTATGGAATGTTATAACAGTGAGGGCAGCACTATATCTGCTCCAGGTATTATGTCAGGTCTTTATGGAATGTTATAACAGTGAGGGCCAGCACTATATCTGCTCCAGGTATTATGTCAGGTCTTTATGGAATGTTATAACAGTGAGGGCAGCACTATATCTGCTCCAGGTATCAGTGTCAGGTCTTTATGGTATGTTATAACAGTGAGGGCAGCACTATATCTGCTCCAGGTACTTATGTTCAGGTTCTTATGGTATGTTATAACAGTGAGGGCAGCACTATATCTGACTCCAGGTATCATGTCAGGTCTTATATTATGTTAGAACAGGGAGGGCAGCACTATATCTGCTCCAGGTATTATGTCAGGTCTTTATGGAATGTTATAAAAGTGGAGGGTAAGCACTATATCTGCTCCAAGGTATCTGTCAGGTCTTTATGGTATGTTATAACAGTGAGGGCAGCACTATATCTGCTCCAGGTATTATGTCAGGTCTTATGGATGTTATAACAGTGAGGGCAGCACTATATCCTGCTCCAGGTATTATGTCAGGTCTTATGGTATATTAATAACAGTGAGGGCAGCACTATATCTGCTCCAGGTATATGTCAGGTCTTTATGGATGTTATAACAGTGAGGGCAAGCACTATATCTGCTCCAGGTATCATGTCAGGTCTTATGGTATGTTATAACAGTGAGGGCAGCACTATATCTGCTCCAGGTATTATGTCAGGTCTTTATGGAATGTTATAACAGTGAGGGCAGCACTATATCTGCTCCAGGTATCATGTCAGGTCTTTATGGTATGTTATAACAGTGAGGGCAGCACCATATCTGCTTCAGGTATTATGTCAGGTCTTTATGGTATGTTATAACAGTGAGGGCAGCACTATATCTGCTCCAGGTATTATGTCAGGTCTTTATGGAATGTTATAACAGTGAGGGCAGCACTATATCTGCTCCAGGTATTATGTCAGGTCTTTATGGAATGTTATAACAGTGAAGACAGCATTATATCTGCTCCAGGTATTATGTCAGGTCTTATGGTATGTTATAACAGTGAGGGCAGCACCATATCTGCTCCAGGTATTATGTCAGGTCTTTATGGAATGTTATAACAGTGAGGGCAGCACTATATCTGCTCCAGGTATTATGTCAGGTCTTTATGGAATGTTATAACAGTGAGGGCAGCACTATATCTGCTCCAGGTATTATGTCAGGTCTTTATGGAATGTTATAACAGTGAGGGTAGCACTATATCTGCTCCAGGTATTATGTCAGGTCTTTATGGAATGTTATAACAGTGAGGGCAGCACTATATCTGCTCCAGGTATTATGTCAGGTCTTTATGGAATGTTATAACAGTGAGGGCAGCACTATATCTGCTCCAGGTATCATGTCAGGTCTTATGGTATGTTATAACAGTGAGGGCAGCACTATATCTGCTCCAGGTATTATGTCAGGTCTTATGGTATGTTATAACAGTGAGGGCAGCACTATATCTGCTTCAGGTATTATGTCAGGTCTTATGGTATGTTATAACAGTGAGGGCAGCACCATATCTGCTTCAGGTATTATGTCAGGTCTTTATGGTATGTTATAACAGTGAGGGCAGCACTATATCTGCTCCAGGTATTATGTCAGGTCTTTATGGAATGTTATAACAGTGAGGGCAGCACTATATCTGCTCCAGGTATTATGTCAGGTCTTTATGGAATGTTATAACAGTGAAGACAGCATTATATCTGCTCCAGGTATTATGTCAGGTCTTTATGGTATATTATAACAGTGAGGGCAGCACTATATCTGCTCCAGGTATTATGTCAGGTCTTTATGGAATGTTATAACAGTGAGGGCAGCACTATATCTGCTCCAGGTATTATGTCAGGTCTTTATGGAATGTTATAACAGTGAGGGCAGCACTATATCTGCTCCAGGTATTATGTCAGGTCTTTATGGAATGTTATAACAGTGAGGGCAGCACTATATCTGCTCCAGGTATTATGTCAGGTCTTTATGGAATGTTATAACAGTGAGGGCAGCACTATATCTGCTCCAGGTATTATGTCAGGTCTTTATGGAATGTTATAACAGTGAGGGTAGCACTATATCTGCTCCAGGTATTATGTCAGGTCTTTATGGAATGTTATAACAGTGAGGGCAGCACTATATCTGCTCCAGGTATCATGTCAGGTCTTATGGTATGTTATAACAGTGAGGGCAGCACTATATCTGCTCCAGGTATTATGTCAGGTCTTATGGTATGTTATAACAGTGAGGGCAGCACTATATCTGCTCCAGGTATCATGTCAGGTCTTATGGTATGTTATAACAGTGAGGGCAGCACTATATCTGCTCCAGGTATTATGTCAGGTCTTTATGGAATGTTATAACAGTGAGGGTAGCACTATATCTGCTCCAGGTATTATGTCAGGTCTTTATGGAATGTTATAACAGTGAGGGCAGCACTATATCTGCTCCAGGTATCATGTCAGGTCTTATGGTATGTTATAACAGTGAGGGCAGCACTATATCTGCTCCAGGTATTATGTCAGGTCTTTATGGTATGTTATAACAGTGAGGGCAGCACTATATCTGCTCCAGGTGTCAAGTCAGGTCTTTATGGTATGTTATAACAGTGAGGGCAGCATTATATCTGCTCCAGGTGTCAAGTCAGGTCTTTATGGAATGTTATAACAGTGAGGGCAGCACTATATCTGCTCCAGGTATTATGTCAGGTCTTTATGGAATGTTATAACAGTGAGGGCAGCACTATATCTGCTCCAGGTATCATGTCAGGTCTTATGGTATGTTATAACAGTGAGGGCAGCACTATATCTGCTCCAGGTATTATGTCAGGTCTTATGGTATGTTATAACAGTGAGGGCAGCACTATATCTGCTCCAGGTATTATGTCAGGTCTTTATGGTATGTTATAACAGTGAGGGCAGCACTATATCTGCTCCAGGTATCATGTCAGGTCTTATGGTATGTTATAACAGTGAGGGCAGCACTATATCTGCTCCAGGTATTATGTCAGGTCTTTATGGAATGTTATAACAGTGAGGGCAGCACTATATCTGCTCCAGGTATTATGTCAGGTCTTTATGGAATGTTATAACAGTGAGGGCAGCACTATATCTGCTCCAGGTATCATGTCAGGTCTTATGGTATGTTATAACAGTGAGGGCAGCACTATATCTGCTCCAGGTATTATGTCAGGTCTTTATGGAATGTTATAACAGTGAGGGCAGCACTATATCTGCTCCAGGTATCATGTCAGGTCTTTATGGTATGTTATAACAGTGAGGGCAGCACTATATCTGCTCCAGGTATCATGTCAGGTCTTTATGGTATGTTATAACAGTGAGGGCAGCACTATATCTGCTCCAGGTATTATGTCAGGTCTTTATGGAATGTTATAACAGTGAGGGCAGCATTATATCTGCTTCAGGTATTATGTCAGGTCTTATGGTATGTTATAACAGTGAGGGCAGCACTATATCTGCTCCAGGTATTATGTCAGGTCTTTATGGTATATTATAACAGTGAGGGCAGCACTATATCTGCTCCAGGTATCATGTCAGGTCTTATGGTATGTTATAACAGTGAGGGCAGCACTATATCTGCTCCAGGTATTATGTCAGGTCTTATGGTATGTTATAACAGTGAGGGCAGCACTATATCTGCTCCAGGTATCATGTCAGGTCTTATGGTATATTATAACAGTGAGGGCAGCACTATATCTGCTCCAGGTATTATGTCAGGTCTTATGGTATGTTATAACAGTGAGGGCAGCACTATATCTGCTCCAGGTATCATGTCAGGTCTTTATGGTATGTTATAACAGTGAGGGCAGCACTATATCTGCTCCAGGTATTATGTCAGGTCTTTATGGAATGTTATAACAGTGAGGGCAGCATTATATCTGCTCCAGGTATTATGTCAGGTCTTTATGGAATGTTATAACAGTGAGGGCAGCACTATATCTGCTTCAGGTATTATGTCAGGTCTTATGGTATGTTATAACAGTGAGGGCAGCATTATATCTGTTTCAGGTATTATGTCAGGTCTTATGGTATGTTATAACAGTGAGGGCAGCACTATATCTGCTCCAGGTATCATGTCAGGTCTTATGGTATATTATAACAGTGAGGGCAGCACTATATCTGCTCCAGGTATCATGTCAGGTCTTATGGTATATTATAACAGTGAGGGCAGCACTATATCTGCTCCAGGTATCATGTCAGGTCTTATGGTATGTTATAACAGTGAGGGCAGCACTATATCTGCTCCAGGTATCATGTCAGGTCTTATGGTATATTATAACAGTGAGGGCAGCACTATATCTGCTCCAGGTATTATGTCAGGTCTTATGGTATGTTATAACAGTGAGGGCAGCACTATATCTGCTCCAGGTATCATGTCAGGTCTTTATGGTATGTTATAACAGTGAGGGCAGCACTATATCTGCTCCAGGTATTATGTCAGGTCTTATGGTATGTTATAACAGTGAGGGCAGCACTATATCTGCTCCAGGTATCATGTCAGGTCTTTATGGTATGTTATAACAGTGAGGGCAGCATTATATCTGCTCCAGGTATTATGTCAGGTCTTTATGGAATGTTATAACAGTGAGGGCAGCATTATATCTGCTTCAGGTATCATGTCAGGTCTTTATGGTATGTTATAACAGTGAGGGCAGCACTATATCTGCTTCAGGTATCATGTCAGGTCTTTATGGTATGTTATAACAGTGAGGGCAGCATTATATCTGCTTCAAGTATTATGTCAGGTCTTTATGGTATGTTATAACAGTGAGGGCAGCACTATATCTGCTTCAGGTATCATGTCAGGTCTTATGGTATTGTACAACAGTAAAAGCAGCACTATATCTGCTGCAGACATCATGTCAGGTCTTTATGGTATTGTATAACAGTGAAGGCCGTACTATGTCTACGTAAGGTTTAAAGTCAGGTCTTTATGGTATGTTATCACAGTGAAGACAGCACTATATCTTCCTCAGGTATCGTGTCAGGTCTTTATGGTATGTTATAACAGTGAAGGCAGAAGCATATCTACTTCAGGTATAAAGGTATGTCTTTATTGTGTGTTATAACAGTGAAGGCAGCACTTAATCTACTTCAGGGATAAAAGCAGGTTTTTATGGTATCTTATACCAGTGAAGGCAGCACTTAATCTACTTCAGGAATAAAAGCAGGTCTTTATGGTATGTTATAACAGTGAAGGTAGCATTATATCTGCTTCATGTATAAAGACAGGTTGTTTTGTGTGTTATAACAGTGAATGCAGCACTATATCTTCTTCAGGAATAAAAGCAGGTTTTTACGGTATCTTGTACCAGTGAAGGCAGCACTTTACTTCAGGTATAAAGTCAGGCAGGGGCTTGCCTGGTCTTACGCACTTATGCACGTGCGTACAGTTGCTTCCAAAAATTGAAAAAATAAAAACGCCTAAAAGCGAATTTAAATCGTCGCCTAACCCGGGTTAGGCACTACCAGTTAGTTGTCTTCATTATTTAAATCCATGTCATTAAACCTTAATCTAAATTCTACAAAATCTTCTGCAATCCTACTTGACGCATTTCTGTCTTTTCCCTGCTTCTAAGACAATTATTTCTACTAGACAGTGACAGCCACCCCACCAACCCCGAATGCATCTATGGCGTTCTATGGGGAAAAAAATCAGTATGGAGGTGGGGGGGGGGGGCATTCCCCCGGACCCCGTAGGAACAGTGCGTATAGTTAAAAGTCGCCTAAGCAAGCCCCTGACAACATTAATCAGCACAACGATAACAGATGATTCAATTCGTCTTGTTTACAGCATAGCATAAAACTATAGTAATATTACTGCACGTGTTCAATGTATAAACGTATTTTGAGAGTGGGGTATGTCTACACTTGAACTTGACTTATATTTATGTGAATATTGTTAAAAAAAGAGGCGGGTACAGTTGAGTAACCTCTCCCACATTCAAGTATTGAAGCCCTAATTTAGAATTAATTAGAGTTAATTACCCTACTTACGTGGCGATTGTAATGCACACTTCACCCTAAATTGCTTTATTTTGTGATTTGCATCTATTTTGAATTGTTTAATTAGCGTCTTTATGTAAATCTGCCATAAATTCCGAAAATGTATATAACTGCTATTTTCGGCGTATTATTATTTTTAATTCTCTTTTCAAAATGTACGCACTAGTATTACTTTAAAGTGGTTTCTGTTATTTTTCGGCGGGAAATTTGAATTAGCCAATACGGGAGCCGGAATGATTTACTTTAAAGTTGTACTAGTGCATTGAGATTTGTGTGAGAAAATTGAATAGAAAATGTTGTCAATCGGAATTCCCCGTATAATTCCGTCCTCGTGACAATCATCGTGAATGATTCGTGAATTATCCGAGTTGTTCCGATTGAAGAGAATTATGGAAACAATGTCCATACATAAAAATATTGATTTTTAAATATTTAGGCTTGATAGTTTCCATTTAAATGTCCTTTAAGTTTCCTGTTTGATGTAACGGCATTACACTGAGCTATAGATTGTTTATACATGTTTAACTTTATAGTTTTTGTAGCCTTGGAGCAACATTTGACCTGAGATAATATTCATTTATGAACAATTATAATCTATGTCACATCTAAGAAAAGAAAAAACTGAAAAGTATATTGACACTTTTTGATTCAACACTCCAAACACTCATTTTTTGCTGGACTTTATAGTTTGCTATACCGTTCTTACATTTTAAATGTCAGCATCAAATATAACATTATTAGTAACTAAAACGCCTCAAACAACATTATCTCAACTAGAGTTTGAATTAAAACGAAATGACCTATTAGGAGATCAAATGAATTAAAACTTTCCATTTTGATCAAGCGTATTAAGTAATCTCTATCTGTGTTTGTCTCTATGTTATGAATTGGTATGGTCCCTTTCTCTCATTCTTTCTGTCTTTTATTATTTGCGTTTGCCTGACGTCCTGTCATTCTCTTACACTTTCAGATCATCTTAGCTATTTTAATTTCTGAGAGAGAGAGAGAGAGAAAGAGAGAGAGAGAGAGAGAGAGTGGGGGAGAGGGGGGAGAAACACACACACATTTGAAGACGTTGAGTATAAGCATGACAAAAAGACCAATGCACAATTAAATATCGTAAACCATATATGAATGTTAAAACAAAGGTTTCATTATTTTAAATATCGTAAGTCATATATGAATGTAAAAACAAAGGTTTCATTATTTAGATCGCGTTGTGCTTGTGACTCAGAAGAAATACTGATATTACTGTTAATACAGAGATTTTATATTACTAGTGCGGTCAAGGGAGACAACCCAAATTGCAATAGTCTGACTTTATTGTTATCTCCCTTTTACGTCTTGAAAGTAAAATAGCTGTATGTTCATTAAGCACCAATAATGGCTTCAAACTCCTTCAAAACTATACTTCCTTAAAGGTGTTATATTTCCAAGAAGAAAGATGAAATATTTTATGCCTTTTTGATCAATATTATTAAAAAAGTGGTCCATTTTGCATACCAATATAATTTTTTCCTCGATGTTTATCCATGGACCTTTTTCAGCTAAAAACTTAATTTGAAGATAAGGAACAGCTTGCATTCACTACACCATGTTAACATGCATGTGAATATTTTATGTATATTCGATAAGAATTGATAAATAAATTTACATTTAAAATGCTTTTCGCCTATATAAAACACATCTAACAATATAGTATGCATGTTTGGGGAAATCTGGGCATAAATTCGACATAAACTCATACTGTTATCTAAGCAAAGACTATTTTGAATCTCAGTTGTTACACAGTATAAGTCATTTCTTCTTCTTCAAATGTCTCTTAAAGGTTAGACACCACTAAATAAGTTTGTTCTATATTTTATATGAAATCGCAAAAATCGCATAAGAAAAGACGGTTTTGAACACTGCCTACATTGTTAGATTGTACAAATTGCGATGAAACCATTCTAAAGTTCAATCATTGCAAATCTATAAATAAGCTCGATAGTGATCCCAGTTTAAAATAGATACCGACGTCAGAGCGAATTACCCGAATGACGATATAACGCAATCTCAAATGCTAGTTGTCAAGTGGTTTTATAAATACCTGTTTGCAATTAGGAATGGGTGTTTGTGTTTCACTGTTCACACTCATCTAAGGCATCATTGAGCAGCATTTTGCAAGACCCCTTTCAGGTAACAATGAATTTTTTGGTTATTTGAGAAAAAAATATTTTGGTCCAAACTGCCGAATACCACCTTTAAAACCAAACAGAAATTGCGACACAGCCAGTTACTAACATGAAAGTTATATAATTATATAGAACGATTGAAAATATGTAACAATAACATATAACTTCTTGGTCACATTTAATGCTAGAACTTGTGATAGAAAGAAAGTTTTCTTTCTTTCTTTTTTCCTTTCTTTGTTTCTTTCTTTGTTTCTTTCCTTTTTCTTCTTCTTTCTTTCTTCATGTTTTATCCTTTCGCATAGTTTAATATGTGCAGTTTTTCTTCCTTCATGTGTTTGTTGTATACAGTACAAGTGTGTTCTTTCCCATTTTCTTTTGGTTTTCGTTCTTGCTGCATTTCATCCTTTGATTTCTATCCTTTTCTTCAATGTGTTCCTTGGTTATCAAAAGAACCTTTTAGAAGCAATCGGCTACCACAGCAACTGTCATTAAAGCACCACAAACACACATTTGAGGCATTAAGAAAACAAAATTAAATTGAATGACGTTCAGTCTCAAGTAGTAATAGTAGTGGCAGTAGTTGTTGTGGTTTTAGTAGTACACTTTTATATAACTATACTACCATTTTACTTTGTTTCTGAAATGATCGTTAGAATTTATTTAGTTGCTAATTTTACGTTGACACATACATGTAAATATGTTTAAATGACAGTGTTTTTTATTATTATCGTCACTACTAATTTTGACGACAAACACACATATTGCTGCCATATTTTCAATGACGTGTGTTTTATTCTTACTGTTACTGTTTTATTTCTTTTTAAATGGTGGTCATGTTTTAAACAGTAAATAGAGGGCGCTCGTGGCCGATCGGTTAGAGTCGCTGACTTGTAACGCCTTAGCCCCTCATCGCGTGGGTTCGAGTCCGGGTTGGGGCGAGAACTTTCACATGAGGAGGTTTTCCAGCTAACTTGCGCTGGGCCGGTGGTTCTACCCAGACATATCTCTGGGATCATCCTCCACCAAAAATTAGCTGGACGTCGACAATATGATAATAATTGTGTCGGTGCGATGTAACAAACAAAGTATTAACAGAAAATACAACTTTGTAACTGTAAGGCATCACAGACCCAACATTGGCGAATGTTAGTCCGAAAGATACTTGATACTGTTCGCACATCAATTTCATGAACATGCATTTATTTCCTGTGTGTGTTTTCCTACGCTGAATAACATAAAGCAATGTGCAGTCGAGTATACCACAATATTTTTTGAAAACTTTAAAAGGGATGTCCGACAGTTGGTTCGACAGTCTAAATAAAATAATTGTTTAAAAAATTAGATTAAATAATAGCAGAACATGTATTAATCATGTACGTATAAATTTCGCAAACGGCACTGGTTTTTTGCAGTGTTTATATATTGTTTACATTGAAATTATATTCGGTTAGTAACATCGTTTAAGCCATTGGATATTTCTTTCAATTAAAAAAATAAATAAAAAATAACGGCCCAAACATTAAGAATGATTAAAATTAGCACTACCACCACTACTAACACTACTACCCCTCACTATTGAAAATATCTGACTGGTCCTAATAGTTTTTTTTCTCTCTCTCTCTCTCTCTCTCTCTCTCTCTCTCTCTCTCTCTCTCTCTCTCATACATCGTAGCTATAAGCAATCGATTTTCATGTATGTTGTGTCACTGTTCTACTTTATCTATTTCATTAACATTAACACAGTTCTGTTCTGTTCTGTATTACAGGGCTTACAAAAAGTGCGAGTGGGAGTGAGAATGTGGGCGTCGGTGTAAATGCTCGGTGCGATAGTGGATGTAAATATGGACGTGGGTGTGAGTGGGAGTGTGAAAGTTGGTATGAGTGGTAGTGTTAAAGTGTGAAAGTGAGTGGGAGTGTGAAATAGGGCGTGGAGTGTGAGTGGTAGTGTGATTGGGACTTTGAAAGTGGAGTGAAAGTGGTCTCTTACCATCTCGGCGAAGACGCCAATTTTTATCGATATGATCACCAAAATGGTATTTTAAAAACGGACACCGGATTCGTGTTCCGCACCCAAAATAAGCCCCTGGGACATAGTTGGAGGAAAGTTTATTTGACCCATAAATATTAAGGTCCGCGGTCATCGACTTTTTTTCATTTTTGGATGATTTTTTCAGACAGATGTCTCAGCTGTTATTCCTAGGTTAAATCAAAAGTGCTGAGCACGAATCCGGTGTTACTTTTGAGCTGTCTGTTACCTTTTCGGCGTAGACGCCCTTTTCCAGAACAGGTGCCCGCACCCATTTTGTCGATACCCTAGATCTTCAAACGGGTAAGTGATATTTAAAAACAGACAGCGGATTCGTGTTCCGCACCCAAAATAACCCCCTGAGACATAGTTATTATTACGATGTCGATAATAGTGTAATTTTACATGATACTAATGTTGATGATGACGTTGTATAATGGCCGTGAAGAACATGTCACTAATAATGAAGGTAATTATTATTACGATGATAATGATGATGTTATATAATGGCCGTGAAAAACATGTTACTTATGATAAATGTTATTTTTATTACGTTGTTGATGATGATGTTATATAATGGCCATGAAGAACATATTACTAATGATGAAGGTAACTTTGATGTTGGTGATGGTGTAATATAGTGACGATAAAGAACATGATAGGAGTGTTGACAGTAATTATTATTTCGTTGTTAATGATGATGTAAAATAATGATCATAAGAATACTAAGCTTCTGTTGCTGCTGATGATGATGGTATTTACTTAGTATTGTAGTGATGTTGTATGCAAGTAAAGACAACTTTGACCTCCTGCATTACAGATGGTGTCCAAGTACACGGGTATCTGTGCTTTAACCGATCTGCCCACTGTAACACTAGTAAGCTATAAGTTAATTACCGTATGATGGCATGTGATGACGTTATCTCCCCCTCTGAACGTTTATCTGATATATAAAATGTGTTATCAGTGTCAACTGACGAGGTGGTGATTGTTAGGGTACAACTTTCAAATTTGTATCAGCTTTATAAACTTCACTTTAAGATAGAAACTGATATGATTTAAGTGAGTCACGCTGTCAAGATATGATACTGGCACATGGAATGTGTTTATTCAGAACTCCACCATGATACTTAGTGCACAATTGCCTTTATACAATACCCTTTAAATTTATTCATTGTTGAAATCGTTGTATAGTTCAAGAGTTTAGAAGAAACCTGTACTTTTTAATGAACGTTTAAAAACCGCGTGTTTATCTGATCATCCCAATGCGGAAACATAGGACCATGCTATTGCATATATGGTAACTTTTGTGTGATCTGTGCTACTATGTTCCGATAAAGATTATGAATGATGGCAGTAATGTGCCTATTATAGACAGGTTAATTATGAATTCTGTAGAATCCAGGATTAATTGAGAGAGGTTAGTAGACATCAGTTTACGCTTAAAGGGATATCCAACAGCCTTTTATGTATAGGAGACCACAGAAAAAACAACAACATGTAATCAAGTCTTGGCGGTTTACTGATTACATAGAAATTAGAACACCGGTCGGCACTTAAATATCCTTGTATGCAAAATAGCTTTTGGTAATGGGTCAATGTCATTTTCAAAATAAATTTCACTTCAAAATTCTATATCATTGATGTTTTAACAATATTGGAAATAATACATAATGACTATAATCAAATCCTGTATTGATTTCAGTTGTTAACTGATTTAAAATAATATTGGAACTAGTTGTTATCCTTAAAACTTTGGTGCGACATTGATTTCTCATTCTAAAATAGGTATAAATCAGGATTTTAAATGCATGTATATAGAATGCAGATGGTCGCAGGAAGTGCTATTAATTCAAAGGAAGCATAAGGGGCATATTTGCTTTAATATAAGACACAAATCACTGTTCTGTTTATAAGTCACTACAACCTTAAAACACTTCATTTAAATGCAAAATTATTAAGTAGCCGTGTCATAGTACATTGGTCATATTGGGGATTTGTCCCGTGAAATTAAATCAACCGTTATTTTCAATTTTCAGAAAGAAGACACATTTCCACTTTCCACACATAGCCATGCTCTTTTTAAAAAAAGGAGGTGGGGGCTGCGAGTTTGTATACTCAAACACTTTTAGATGGTATGGAGTTTTAGTAAAAGCGACATCTAAAGAAAATTGCATTCCATTTCATTTGAAGACTTAAGATTTTCATATAGCAGAGTACAGCATATACAGCGTGCTCTGGTTTAGTGCGAACACCATTATAACGCGGTGTCCGGATGACTTTCGTTTTGTTTTTAATGGTTTTAAATGATTTTCTTCGTAGTGCGTGATTGATAATTTTTATGACTGTAAGGTTGGTACAGCTATATATTCTCGTGGTAATAAATCATTAAGTAATAAAATGCTGGCATGTTAAATGTATAAAATGACAACACATGTAGCAGGTAAGTTTCTAGATAATTGACAAGGTAGGAGGGACGGTTTTTTTCTCACGGTGTCTACATTTTTGCAGGGTTATTGAGGTCAAATATTACCGATGTTCATTTCATCTAATTGTCTCTGCCAGCACTCTAACACAAACAACATGTGAGTCGAATTCCCTCAATGGAAGATATTTGATGAAAATTATGAGAAAAAGGCCCACAGCTGCAGAAGAAACTCTGTAAACTCACATGAACATACTTGGTTTATAGTATAGGACAATTGTAACTCTCGTAATAATACACAAATAAATTAGTTAAATAATGATTTGCCATATACAAATTTAATGAGAAATGGTCGCATCAACATACAAAATCAGTGGATCATGGCACCCACCTTTCCCGAACACTGCCGATATTTTTGACATGTATTGAGACAATGTTGATCAGATCTGTATACGCCTAAGGATATCTAAAGTCGGAAACGCTTTGTTACGACTTGATATGTACATGTAATTACATCAGAATATGTAACAAGTTTGTTACATTTACCATTGTAACATTTTCTGGCGATCAGGCTAACGTATATAGTGAATGAGATAACAATGTTAATAGCAAGATTTGCTTGAAGGGGGGTAAGTCGTAGATGGTTTAAGCAGCTGCAAAGTTACGTGATCGAACCTGGTGTGCAATGCATACACTATAAACAAGATTATATATTTGAATTCTCAAAACGATAATGATGATAAGTAGAATTATGACGATGTTGTGCTGCTGCTGCTGATGATGATGATGAATGTAAATAATAAGAATGTATAATGATTATAGTTAAGAATATGCTGCTGTCACTGCTGTTGAAGATGATCGTGATATTGAGGGTGAAGCATTTAATTATAATTAATATAATGATGTAATATGATAGTGAAGAAGACGCAGCTCCTGATGATGATGACGATGAAAATGATGGTGATAATGATGATTGTAATGATGGTGATAATGATGATGAGGAGGAGGAAGAAGGTGAGTATCATTAGTATCATTTTGTTGATACTAATGTAAGATGATGATAATGAAGAACATCCTGCTGCTAATCATCATAATGATGATGATGATGATGATGTGGCCCACCAATAGTAATGCTGCTGCTGCTGCTTCTGCTGCTGTTGATGATGATGATGATGATGATGATGATGTAAAATTAACGATAGCAAAGACGATCCTGAATCTTCTGATGGTCAATGTGATGTTTAAATAATGATAGTGTAGAAGATGATGATCGTGATGAATTCAATTATCATTATGATGTTGATGCTGATTTTGAAATATTGTTAATGACCAAGTTGCTGCTGCTATTGATGGTATAGATGATGGAGGTACTTATTATTTCGATCTTAATGATGATGTAAAATAATAATCACAAATAATAATAATAATATTAAAATGCTGTTTCTGGTGCTGTTGATAATGAACTTAATTATTTCAATATTGTATTGATGATGTGTGGTAGTAAAACAAATGTGTGCTCCTGCATTGCTAGTGCTGTCATAGTACACATGTGGTTGTACCTTACCCGATCTGCCCCCTATAACACCAGTAGGCTATAAGTGAGTTATCGTTGGATGGCATGTGATGATAGTTATCTCCCCCTCTGAACGTTTATCTGATATATAAAATGTGCTATCGGTGTCAAACGACGAGATGGTGATTGTCAGGGTACAACTTTCAAACGTGTATCAGCATTTTGAACTTCAATTAAAGATAGAAACTGATATGAATTAAGTGTTCACACCGTCAAGATATGATACTGGCACGTGAAATGTGTGTATTCAGAACATCACCATGATACTTAGTTCCCATTTGCCTTTATATAATACTCTTTAAATTTATTCTTTGTTGAAATCTTTATTTAGCTTAAGAGATTATAAGAAAACTGTAATTTTAATGAACGTTTAAAAACCGCGTGTTTATCTGCTCATCCCAATGCGGAAACATAGGACCATGCTATTGCATATATGGTAACTTTTGTGTGATCTGTGCCACTTATATGTTCCGATAAAGATTATGAATGATGGCCGTAATGTGCCTATTATATACATGCTCATTATGAATTCTGTAGAATCCAGGATTAAATGAGAGAGGATAGTAGACATCAGTAAATACTTAAAGGGATATCCAGCAGCATTTTATGTAAAGGAGACCACATACAAGATGTAATCAAGTGCGGGCGGCTTTTACGGATTACATAGAGATTAGAACATTTTACAAACTTCGGTCGGGACTTAAAAATCCCAGTATGCAATGTTCGGAAAATAGCTTTTGATAATTGGTCAATGTCAATTTCAAAATAAATGTCAATTCAAAATTCTATATCATTAATGTAGGGTTTTTAACAATATTGGAAATAATTCATAATGACGATAATCAAGTCCTGTATTGTTTTCAGTTGTTAAATTTAATGATTTAAATTAATTTTGGAACTAGTTGTTGTCCATAATACTTTGTTGCGACCTTTATTTCTCATTCTAAAATAGGTATATATCAGGATTTTAAATGTATGTATATATATTACAGTTTGTCGCATGAAGTGTTATTAATTCAAAGGAAGAATAAGGAGAACGTTTTCTTTAATATATGAAGCAAAAATCAGTGTTATGTTTATAGGTCACTACAACCATAAAACACTTCATATAAATGCCGTATTATTAAGAAGCCCTGTCATAGTACATTGGTCATATTGGGAATTTGTCCCGTGAAATTAAATCAACCGTTATTTTCATTTTTCAGAAAGAAGACACATTTCCACATTAACATTAAGCCATGTTCTTTTTAAAAATAGGAGGAGGCGAATTTGTGTACTCAAAACTTTTTAGAATGTATGGAGATTTTAGTAAAAGCGAGATCTAAAGCAA
Source organism: Sinonovacula constricta (assembly GCA_007844125.1). NCBI lineage: Eukaryota > Metazoa > Mollusca > Bivalvia > Cardiida > Solecurtidae > Sinonovacula > Sinonovacula constricta. The sequence continues at coordinate 30,968,449 of CM017570.1, read as the reverse complement.
ACTTCATTCCATTTCATTTGAAGATCTAAGATTGTCTTATAGCAGAGTACAGCATATACAGCGCGCTCTGTTTTAGTGTGAACACCATCTTAACGCCGTGGCCGGATGACTCTCGTTTTGTTTTTCAATGGTATTTTAATGGTTTTCGTCAGCACATCAGTCAGAACATATTAACTTTAGATTCTGTTCTCTGGAAGTGATGCGAGATAAACTTTACGCTGGAGCAAGCAATCACAGGAATTACGTCATGCCCAGTTATGCCTAGGAATATAATGAGCAAACCTCATATCGGCCTTATGCTAAATATCCTGCCAGGTGACAACAATAATGACAATGATGCTAAGAACGTTATGATAAATGGCTATAATAATCAAATCTAAGCATCAAGTAAACACAGATGATATTAAAATGTGCATTGAACTTGTACATAATTATTTAGGTGTAAACTAGACGTTTCAACAAGCATGCAAACCTATACTTTGCAAATAAGGTAAATGTGTAGTGACGTATGGAAATACAATGCATACATATGTATATAAAGAAAATGTTCGTTTAAACTTACCCTTTACGACTACTGTTTTCCTTTGACTTTTACTTGAACTGTTATATAAATTTATAAGTTTCCACTGTTAATAAAAGTCATTGGAATTAATTTTCTACAGACAGTAAGCAGAACATTTTACAGATATAAGTTCACACAAGTAACTTTTACTTTCAATCTAATAAAACAGCTAAAATGTCAGTAGAATTTTAAGCAAGAGGTTTTATAATAATAGACACTTATAAAAAATCACGCTCGTGTTATAACATCAGATGAAACAAAACATTGCTTAAGCTTATTGACAGAGAATCTAATAAATTATCATACTCAAAAAATGGTATATGCTGAAAAACAAATATGTTTGATATTCACATGCAAGCTAATGTTATCAAAACAATGGTTAAACATTGAACAAATATCACACAAATTATAGGTAAAAATATAATTAACTGAAAGCAGTATTCCAATGTAAAGTGGAATTACCCAACTCAGTTAATTTAAACATATGCATGTTAAATCATACATTGTATATATGAAATAAAATTAAGTCATATGCATTCAGATCATGAGGCAAATCTGCCACCAGGACTTAAAACATGTACAATTTATGGAACAATCTCTTGTCAATAATAGAAATTGTAACTTCGCCGCTTCGAATTATAGTATATCGTCAACTTATCAGTGCATGGTAACATAATTTTGATTGAAATACTAGTTAACTGCAATGTTTGAGCCTGAGTTGTTAAAAAGTGGCAGAAGGTGGGTATGAACCTGGCATGTCGGGACTTTTGAGGATTGCAAGCTGTACAGTGCGAACATTACAATCCAGTTCTGCTGTGCTGCTTCAACCGTTATGGTGAAAACATGAAAGTTCATAACAAAGCGGGTACGGAAGGGCGAACATACGACGACATGTGCCTAGATGTGAACATCGAAGGTCCAAATATTACCACTGCTTTTTTTATCTAGTAATTGATTTGGTAATTTATTGTGTTCAAATATAAAACGTATCCCGTCGGGAGAAATCTTGCTGTTTTTAATGTTTATTATAAGAAACAATTTCATTAAATAATACTGTCTTATAGCATTGTCACAGGATAGAGCAAGTACAAATAATGTTTACACTAAAACACAAACGTATGTCAGTTCCACAAAACGATATAGTTGTATCCGTTTTTTCTTTTATCAGCAAAATCGCTACAAACAAGTGATAACACAATTGACAAAATTATATTTTCTTTAAAGAACGCTTTATCATTTAATGATGCCGTTAACGTCAAGAATGCGTGGTTTCTCATAGCACCGGATAATATATATTATTAATGTCAACCGAAGTAAATGCTGCCTTCCTTAATAGCAAATGTACCAGTGAAAATTAGAATAATATTAGAATAACAGAATTGTCTTGTTATCAGAATTGTTTTGCCATGTCTAGGAAACGTTTATTTAACATCAAAATTCAATTCATGATTCGGTCACACAGTTATTGCTAAAACAACAGGTACATATATGCTATTTGAATATACCAAGTGGGTAGGAGCATATGAAATGGCTCTATGACAATTATCAAATATATTATTAGCACTCCATGTAGGTAAACATATCCCAGCTGATGTTAAAGTAAAAAACACTGTGACGATACATTACACACATAAAAATAACAGTTATCGCATTGGAACGGAGTAAGTAAACATATCCCGTTTTCAGATTGCCACAATGAACATACACTCACACTAGATTAAACGTCATAACAATTTTAATAATGTTCTAATTTAAGTCTGGGCGCGTGGATAATCGATGATGTGTCTTGGTATTCTGTATAGTCATACACATTATATGCTTTGTTTTAATAGGTGTCATTTTGCAGCAGTAACAGATTCAGAAATTGTATACCGTGTTGAATAATGGTGTTTATTCAAAGATGCCATATACATACTATATATAAATCTTCAACAACATGACATACATTATTAAATATTAAAATGTTAAATAAATTTTAGTTATTTCAATAACAATAGACATGATTTCGGTTTTAATGTTCAAATATACATTCCTGTCAAAAGAACTCATCAAAACCACTATATCAGTATGTTAATGTGACACTTAAATATTATTTTCAATTCTACACATTATAGGTTTCAAATAATAATATTAATACCTAAATGTACAGAAACAACACGGTTATAACAAACAAAGGATACATCTGTTACATCGATAATTGATAAGCGAAATAAATGAACATTAATTAGCTCCCTAACATCATCTCCGAAAAAAAAATCCCGAGACATTTAGGTACATAATTTATGATAATGGGTCAATATCTGAATTGAATGTCAAGAAAAAACTCAACTTGATGAATTATGGCTACAGTTTAGATCATGATGCATTTAAATCGGGTCAGATATCAATGACATATCGATATGCATTGTTGCTGTTATCAAGTTTCTATCATATAACTTATTTCTTAACTAGCACATTATGCCATTTTAGGGTTTAACTGTTAATTGTCATAAATTCACAATGTTCCTTCGGAAACATTTTGCAACTGTCCAAAACTTGATTTAATGTCCAATCAATTATCCATTTCATTGTAAAACTATTTAGATACTATATCATCCATCTAGACTACCATATACTCTATAATGTATGTACATTAAATAGACGAATGGAAGCTAATATATAATGTGTTTATATAGACTTCCACATTGAGATTATTGTATGAGCATCTACTACATTGGGCTGATAGACATCCCGTCTAACAAGTCTTACAAGTGTATACAGATTTGGACCTGACTTTTCTGTTAACAAAATAGTGAATCAATGTAAAAAAGTATTGTGGACATTAGGTGATGTTCATAACACACATTTCTTTATTAGAACATTTAGAGTGTGTGTCTTATTTTCTACAAAATGCGTTGTATACATGCATTTAATTGACCTAAGGGACATGCAGTGCTGTGTTGACATAATGTATCCAGTCATTTCTTGGGAAGGTTATTTTGGGGAGTAAAATATTGCATTATAGACTGCTGTATTATATCGCATTAAATAATTGTATTATATTGTTTTCTAACGTTACATTTATCCTAGCTCTTGTATTATATTGGCATTTTAATAGTACAGTTTTCGGGGCATTACACAACATTGAAATAGAAACGTGGATGTAATTAATGATTATTTCTATTTCTTTTCTTCTTTACATGTTTCTTAAAATCAAGGTACAGCACAATCTTCGAACCTATTAGATATTATATATAATAGGTACTATTAATTTACGATGATCAATTACATGTATATGTCATAGGTATGTCATTCAGCTCCCTGGAAGTCGCACATTTCCTTTTCCCGCCTTTACTGTCCACTGACCAATCACAATACATGAACGGGTCTTTTGAAAATCCTTCATGTCATTTTTCCATTGACAGCCGTGTAACACAAAAATATAAATATATAAATAAAATTATAATCAATAAATAAATAATAAAGGGGTGGACATTTTTCTTTATTTTTTAACTGAGATGATAATGTAGACAGTTAGATATTCTTGAAGGGAGGTAAGTCGCATATGGTTTAAGTCGTTGGCAAGTTGTGTGATCGAACCTGGTGCGCAATGCAGATACTATTTACAAGATTATATATTTGAACTTCTTGAAACTATAACTATGATCAGGCAGAATCACTATGATGAGTGTGATGCTGTTGCTGATGGCGATGAAGGTTATAATTATACTATTGATATATATATTGATGATGTTGCTAATGAATAAGAAACTGCTGATACTCCTGTTAAAGATGATGGTGATATTGATGGTGAAATATTTCATTATTGTTATCATGGTCATGAAAATATGATAGTGATGAAGACGCAACTCCTGATGATTATGCATATGCTGCTACTGATGATGATGATAATAATGATGATGATGTTAAAGTTGAGCTTTATGATTATTATTTTGTTGATACTAATGTAAGATGATAGGGAAGGAATTCCTGATGATGATGATGATGAGATTTTGATGATGATGCTAATGATAATGGTGATGATGATATAAAATAATGACGGTGAAGACCATGATACTAGTGTTAAAGGTAATTATTATTTCGATGTTAATGACGATGTAAAATAATGATAATAAAGAAGAAGAATACTATTAAAATGCTGCTTCTGTTGCTGCTGACGATGAAGGTAATTTTTTAAATATTATGTTAATGGTGTATGGTAGTTAAGACAACTTTGTTCCCCTGACTTACTGATGGTGTCCAAGTACAAAGGTGGTTGTACTTTATCCGCTCTGCCCCCTATAACACCAGTAGGGTATAAGTTAGTTACCGTATGATGGCATGTGATGACGTTATCTCCACCTCTGAACGTTTATCTGATATATAAAATGTGCTATCGGTGACAAGCGACGAGGTGATGGTTTTCAGGGTACACATTTTAAGCTTCTATCAGCATTGTGAACTTCGATTAAAGATAGAAACTGATATGACTTAAGTCGGTTTCGCCGTCAATATATGATACTGGCATACGATGAAATGTTTGTTTTCAGAAATCGCCATGATATTAAGTTCAAAATCACCTCTATATAGTACTCATTAAGTTTAGTCTCTGTTGAAATACTATACAGTTCAAGAGATTTGAAGAAAACGGTACTTTTTTATGTACGTACAAAAATCGCGAGTTTATCTGCTTATCCCAATACGAAAACATAGGACCTTGCTATTGCATATATGGTAACTTTTGTGTGATCTGTGCTACTTATATATTTCGATAAAGATTATGAATAATGACCCTAATGGGCCTATTATAGACATGTTAATTATGAATTCTGCAGAATCTAGGATTAAATAATTTGTAGTCATCAGTATCCGGCAGCATGTATGCATGGGAGACCACATAAACATGTTATCAAGCCCTGGCGGTTTTTACCGATTACACAGAGATTAGAACACTTTACAAACTCCGGTCGGGACTTAAAAATCCTAGTATGCAATGATCGGGATATAGCTGTTGATAATGGGGCAATGTTATTTTCAAAATAAATGTCATTTCAAAATTCTATATCATGGATGTACGGTTTTTAACACTTGAAAATAATACAAAATGACTATAAGCAAGAAATATATTATGATCATTATAGAGACTTCCAACTGTTTTGGTGGAGGAAGACAAATGTCTGGGTAGAATCACCGGCGCACCACAGGTCAGCTGGAAGACCTCCCCACATTAAGTTCTTCGCCCCGAACGGGACTAGAACCCACGCGGTGAGAGGCTTAGCAGTCATAGGAGTTACAAATTGGCGACTATACCATTACGCCACGGGCACACCACATATATTTAATAAAATAAACACTTCTGAACGATATCAAATTATATGCTTTATTTGTTACTTCAACACTTGCAGGTGATATTTTGGGCGCTTTTCAGGTGAAATCAGGTAAAAAAACATGACCCCGACATGCACTTGATGTACAGGTGTGTTTGCTTTGTTTAGTTGTTGTTGTTGTTTTGTGTGTTGATTTTTTTGTTGTTGTTGTCTCTTACAATTTCGGCGAAGACGCCTTTTTCCAGAACAGGTGCCCGCGCCCATTTTTGTCGATACCCTAGATCTCCAAAACCGTAAGTGACATTTAAAAACGGACACCGGATTCGTGTTCCGCACCAAAATAAACACTGGGACTTACTAATGATGAATGTTATTTTTATTACGATGTTGATGACGATGCTATATAATGGCCGCGAAGACCATGTTACTAATGATAAATGTTATTTTTCTGACGATGTTAATGATGATGTTATATAATGGCCGCGAAGAACATGTTACTAATGATGAAGGTAATTATTATTACGATGTTGATGATGATGACAAATAATGGCCGTAAAGAACATGTTACTAGTGATGAAGGTAATTATTATTACGAAATTAATGATGATGTTATATAATGGCCGTGAAGATCGTGTTACTAATGATGAAGTGTTTAGGATGATGTTTTATAATGGCCGGAAAGAACATGTTACTATTGATGAAGGTAATTTTTATTACGAAGTTGATGATGATGTTATATAATGGTCTGGAAGAACATTTACTTATGATGGAGTTAATAATTATTACGATGTTTATGATGATGTTATATAATGGCCGCGAAGAACATGTCACTAATGATGAATGTTATTTTTATTACGATCTTGATAATGATGTTATATAATGGCCGTAAAGATCATGTTACTATTAATCAAGGTAATTATTATTACGATGTTGATGATAATGTTATATAATATCCGAGAAGAACATGTTACCAATGGTGAAGGTAATTATTATTACGATGTTAATGATGATGTTTTATAATGGCCGCGAAAATCATGTTACTAATGATGAAGGTATTTATTATTACGATGTTGATGATGATGTTACATAATGGCCGCAAAGAACATGTTACTTATAATGAAGGTAATTATTATTACGATGTTAATGATAATGTTATATAATGGCAGTCAAGAACATGTTACTAATGATGATGGTAATTAGTATTACGATTGAAATGATGATGTTATATACTGACCGTGAAGAACTTGATACTAATGATGAAGGCAATTATTATTACGATGTTATTGATTATGTTATAAAATGGCCGTGAAGAACATTTTACTTATGATTAATGTAATTATTATTTCGTTGTTAATGATGATGTCATATAATGGCCGCGAAGAACATGGTACTAGTGGTGAAGGTAATTATTATCACGATGTTGATGATGATGTTATATAATGGCCGCGAAAAACATGATACTAATGATAAAGGTAATTATTATTACGATGTCAATGATGATTTATATAATGGCCGTGAAGAGCATGTTTATTATGATGAAGGTAATTATTATTACCATATTGACGATGATGTTATATAATGGCCGTGAAGAACATGTTACTAATGATGAAGGTAATTAATATTACGATGTTGATGATGATGTTATATAATGGCCGTGAAGAACATGTTACTTATGATAATGGTAATTATTATTTAGATGCTGATGATGATGTTATATAATGACCGTGAAGAACATGTTACTAATGATGAAGGTAATTATTATTACGATGTTAATGATGATGTGATATAATGGCCGCGAAGGACATGTTACTAATGGTGAAGGTAATTATTATTACGATGTTAATGATGATGTTATATATTGGCCGAGAAGAACATGATATTAATGATGAACGATATTATTATTACGATGTTGATGACGATGTTATATAATATCCGAGAAGAACATGTTACTAATGATGAAGGTAATTATTTTTACGATGTTGATGATAATGTTATATCATGGCCATGAAGAACATGTTACTAATGATGAAGGTAATTATTATTACGATGTTGATGATAATGTTATATCATGGCCATGAAGAACATGTTACTAATGATGAAGGTAATTATTATTACGATGTTAATGATGATGTTTTATAATGGCCGCAAAAATCATGTTACTAATGATGAAGGTATTTATTATTACGATGTTGATGATGATGTTACATAATGGCCGCAAAGAACATGTTACTAATAATGAAGGTAATTATTATTACGATGTTAATGATAATGTTATATAATGGCAGTGAAGAACATGTTACTAATGATGATGGTAATGAGTATTACGATTGAAATGATGATGTTATATACTGACCGTGAAGAACTTGATACTAATGATGAAGGCAATTATTATAACGTTGTTATTGATTATGTTATAAGATGGCCGTGAAGAACATTTTACTTATGATTAATGTAATTATTATTTCGTTGTTAATGATGATGTCATATAATGGCCGCGAAGAACATGGTACTAGTGGTGAAGGTAATTATTATCACGATGTTGATGATGATGTTATATAATGGCCGCGAAAAACATGATACTAATGATAAAGGTAATTATTATTACGATGTCAATGATGATTTATATAATGGCCGTGAAGAGCATGTTTATTATGATGAAGGTAATTATTATTACCATATTGATGATGATGTTATATAATGGCCGTGAAGAACATGTTACTAATGATGAAGGTAATTAATATTACGATGCTGATGATGATGTTATATAATGACCGTGAAGAACATGTTACTAATGATGAAGGTAATTAATATTACGATGCTGATGAGGATGTTATATAATGGCCGCGAAGAACATGTTACTAATCATGAAGGTAATTATTATTACGATGTTAATGATGATGTGATATAATGGTCGCGAAGAACATGTTACTAATGGTGAAGGTATATATTATTACGATGTTAATGATGATGTTATATAATGGCCGAGAAGAACATGATACTTATGATGAACGTAATTATTATTACGATGTTGATGACGATGTTATATAATGGCCGGGAAGAACATGATACTAATGATGAAGGTAATTATTATTACGATGTTGATGATGATGTTATATAATATCCGAGAAGAACATGTTGCTAATGATGAAGGTAAACCTTATTACGATGTTAATGATATTGTTATACAATGGCCGAGATGAACATGTTACTAATGATGAAGGTAATTATTATTACGATGTTAATGATGATGTGATATAATGGCCGCGAAGAACATGTTACTAATGGTGAAGGTAATTATTATTACGATGTTAATGATGATGTTATATAATGGCCGAGAAGAACATGATACTAATGATGAACGTAATTATTATTACGATGTTGATGACGATGTTATATAATATCCGAGAAGAACATGTTACTAATGATGAAGGTAATTATTTTTACGATGTTGATGATAATGTTATATCATGGCCATGAAGAACATGTTACTAATGATGAAGGTAATTATTATTACGATGTTAATGATGATGTTTTATAACGGCCGCGAAAATCATGTTACTAATGATGAAGGTATTTATTATTACGATGTTGATGATGATGTTACATAATGGCCGCAAAGAACATGTTACTAATAATGAAGGTAATTATTATTACGATGTTAATGATAATGTTATATAATGGCAGTCAAGAACATGTTACTAATGATGATGGTAATTAGTATTACGATTGAAATGATGATGTTATATACTGACCGTGAAGAACTTGATACTAATGATGAAGGCAATTATTATTACGATGTTATTGATTATGTCATATAATGGCCGCGAAGAACATGGTACTAGTGGTGAAGGTAATTATTATCACGATGTTGATGATGATGTTATATAATGGCCGCGAAAAACATGATACTAATGATAAAGGTAATTATTATTACGATGTCAATGATGATTTATATAATGGCCGTGAAGAGCATGTTTATTATGATGAAGGTAATTATTATTACCATATTGATGATGATGTTATATAATGGCCGTGAAGAACATGTTACTAATGATGAAGGTAATTAATATTACGATGTTGATGATGATGTTATATAATGGCCGTGAAGAACATGTTACTTATGATAATGGTAATTATTATTACGATGTTGATGATGATGTTATATAATGACCGTGAAGAACATGTTACTAATGATGAAGGTAATTATTATTTAGATGTTAATGATGATGTAATATAATGGCCGCGAAGAACATGTTACTAATGGTGAAGGTAATTATAATTAAGATGCTGATGATGATGTTATATAATGACAGTGAAGAACATGATACTAATGATGAAGGTAATTATTATTAAGATGCTGATGATGTTATATAATGGCCGTGAAGAACATGTTACTAATGATGAAGGTAATTATTATTAAGATGCTGATGATGATGTTATATAATGGCCGTGAAGAACATGTTACTAATGATGAAGGTAATCATTATTAAGATGCTGATGATGATGTTATATAATGGCCGTGAAGAACATGTTACTAATGATGAAGGTAATTATTATTAAGATGCTGATGATGATGTTATATAATGACCGTGAAGAACATGTTACTAATGATGAAGGTAATTATTATTAAGATGCTGATGATGATGTTATATAATGGCCGCGAAGATCATGTTACTAATGGTGAAGGTAATTATTATTACGATGGTAATGATGATGTTATATAATGGCCGAGAAGAACATGATACTAATGATGAACGTAATTATTATTACGATGTTGATGACCATGTTATATAATGGCCGGGAAGAACATGATACTAATGATGAAGGTAATTATTATTACGATGTTGATAATAATGTTATATAATATCCAAAAAGAAGATGTTACTAATGCTGAAGGTAATTATTTTTACGATGTTGATGATAATGTTATATCATGGCCATGAAGAACATGTTACTAATGATGAAGGTAATTATTATTACGATGTTAATGATGATGTTTTATGATGGCCGCGAAGATCATGTTACTAATGATGAAGGTATTTATTATTACGATGTTGATGATGATGTTACATAATGGCCGCAAAGAACATGTTACTAATAATGAAGGTAATTATTATTACGATGTTAATGATAATGTTATATAATGGCAGTGAAGAACATGTTACTAATGATGATGGTAATTAGTATTACGATTGAAATGATGATGTTATATACTGACCGTGAAGAACTTGATACTAATGATGAAGGCAATTATTATTACGATGTTATTGATGATGTTATATAATGGCCGTGAAGAACATTTTACTTATGATTAATGTAATTATTATTTCGTTGTTAATGATGATGTCATATAATGGCCGCGAAGAACATGGTACTAGTGGTGAAGGTAATTATTATCACGATGTTGATGATGATGTTATATAATGGCCGCGAAAACATGATACTAATGATAAAGGTAATTATTATTACGATGTCAATGATGATTTATATAATGGCCGTGAAGAGCATGTTATTAATGATGAAGGTAATTAATATTAAGATGTTGATGATGATGTTATATAATGGCCACGAAGAACATGTTACTAATGATGAAGGTAATTATTACTACCATGTTGATGATGATGTTATATAATGGTCGTGAAGAACATGTTACTTATGATAAAGGTAATTATTATTACGATGTTGATGATGATTTCATATAATGGCCGCGAAAAACATGTTACTAATGATGAAGGTAATTATTACAACCATGTTGATGATGATGTTATATAATATCCGAGAAGAACATGTTACCAATGGTGAAGGTAATTATTATTACGATGTTAATGATGATGTTATATAATGGCCGAGAAGAACATGTTACTAATGATGAAGGTAATTAATATTACGATGTTGATGATGATGTTATATAATGGCCGTGAAGAACATGTTACTAATGATAAAGGTAATTATTATTACGATGTTAATGATGATGTTATATAATGGCCGCGAAGAACATGTTACTAATGGTGAAGGTAATTATTATTACGATGTTAATGATGATGTTATATAATGGCCGAGAAGAACATGATACTAATAATGACCGTAATTATTATTATGATGTTGATGACGATGTTATATAATGGCCGGGAAGAACATGATACTAATGATGAAGGTAATTATTATTACGATGTTGATGATAATGTTATATAATATCCGAGAAGAACATGTTACCAATGGTGAAGGTAATTATTATTACGATGTTAATGATGATGTTTTATAATGGCCGCGAAAATCATGTTACTAATGATGAAGGTATTTATTATTACGATGTTGATGATGATGTTACATAATGGCCGCAAATAACATGTTACTAATAATGAAGGTAATTATTATTACGATGTTAATGATAATGTTATATAATGGCAGTCAAGAACATGTTACTAATGATGATGGTAATTAGTATTACGATTGAAATGATGATGTTATATACTGACCGTGAAGAACTTGATACTAATGATGAAGGCAATTATTATTACGATGTTATTGATTATGTTATAAAATGGCCGTGAAGAACATTTTACTTATGATTAATGTAATTATTATTTCGTTGTTAATGATGATGTCATATAATGGCCGCGAAGAACATGGTACTAGTGGTGAAGGTAATTATTATCACGATGTTGATGATGATGTTATATAATGGCCGCGAAAAACATGATACTAATGATAAAGGTAATTATTATTACGATGTCAATGATGATTTATATAATGGCCGTGAAGAGCAGGTTTATTATGATGAAGGTAATTATTATTACCATATTGACGATGATGTTATATAATGGCCGTGAAGAACATGTTACTAATGATGAAGGTAATTAATATTACGATGTTGATGATGATGTTATATAATGGCCGTGAAGAACATGTTACTTATGATAATGGTAATTATTATTTAGATGCTGATGATGATGTGATATAATGGCCGCGAAGAACATGTTACTAATGATGAAGGTAATTATTATTACGATGTTAATGATGATGTGATATAATGGCCGCGAAGGACATGTTACTAATGGTGAAGGTAATTATTATTACGATGTAAATGATGATGTTATATATTGGCCGAGAAGAACATGATATTAATGATGAACGATATTATTATTACGATGTTGATGACGATGTTATATAATATCCGAGAAGAACATGTTACTAATGATGAAAGTAATTATTTTTACGATGTTGATGATAATGTTATATCATGGCCATGAAGAACATGTTGCTAATGATGAAGGTAATTATTATTACGATGTTGATGATAATGTTATATCATGGCCATGAAGAACATGTTACTAATGATGAAGGTAATTATTATTACGATGTTGATGATAATGTTATATCATGGCCATGAAGAACATGTTACTAATGATGAAGGTAATTATTATTACGATGTTAATGATGATGTTTTATAATGGCCGCAAAAATCATGTTACTAATGATGAAGGTATTTATTATTACGATGTTGATGATGATGTTACATAATGGCCGCAAAGAACATGTTACTAATAATGAAGGTAATTATTATTACGATGTTAATGATAATGTTATATAATGGCAGTGAAGAACATGTTACTAATGATGATGGTAATGAGTATTACGATTGAAATGATGATGTTATATACTGACCGTGAAGAACTTGATACTAATGATGAAGGCAATTATTATAACGTTGTTATTGATTATGTTATAAGATGGCCGTGAAGAACATTTTGCTTATGATTAATGTAATTATTATTTCGTTGTTAATGATGATGTCATATAATGGCCGCGAAGAACATGGTACTAGTGGTGAAGGTAATTATTATCACGATGTTGATGATGATGTTATATAATGGCCGCGAAAAACATGATACTAATGATAAAGGTAATTATTATTACGATGTCAATGATGATTTATATAATGGCCGTGAAGAGCATGTTTATTATGATGAAGGTAATTATTATTACCATATTGATGATGATGTTATATAATGGCCGTGAAGAACATGTTACTAATGATGAAGGTAATTAATATTACGATGTTGATGATGATGTTATATAATGGCCGTGACGAACATGTTACTTATGATAATGGTAATTATTATTTAGATGCTGATGATGATGTTATATAATGACCGTGAAGAACATGTTGCTTATGATGAACGTAATTATTATTACGATGTTGATGATGATGTTATATAATATCCGAGAAGAACATGTTGCTAATGATGAAGGTAAACCTTATTACGATGTTAATGATATTGTTATACAATGGCCGAGATGAATATGTTACTAATGATGAAGGTAATTATTATTACGATGTTAATGATGATGTGATATAATGGCCGCGAAGAACATGTTACTAATGGTGAAGGTAATTATTATTACGATGTTAATGATGATGTTATATAATGGCCGAGAAGAACATGATACTAATGATGAACGTAATTATTATTACGATGTTGATGACGATGTTATATAATATCCGAGAAGAACATGTTACTAATGATGAAGGTAATTATTTTTACGATGTTGATGATAATGTTATATCATGGCCATGAAGAACATGTTACTAATGATGAAGGTAATTATTATTACGATGTTGATGATAATGTTATATCATGGCCATGAAGAACATGTTACTAATGATGAAGGTAATTATTATTTAGATGTTAATGATGATGTAATATAATGGCCGCGAAGAACATGTTACTAATGGTGAAGGTAATTATTATTACGATGCTGATGATGATGTTATATAATGACCGTGAATAACATGTTACTAATGATGAACGTAATTATTATTTAGATGTTAATGATGATGTAATATAATGGCCGCGAAGAACATGTTATTAATGATTAAGTTAATTATAATTACGATGTTAATGATAATGTTATATAATGGCCGCGAAGAACATGTTACTAATGATGAAGGTATTTATTATTTCGATGTTGATGATGATGTTATATAATGGCCGCAAAGAACATGTTACTAATGATGAAGGTAAATATTATTAAGATGTTGATGATTATGTTATATAATGGCCGTGAAGAACATGTTACTAATGATGAAGGTAATTATTATTTCGATATTGATGATGGTGTTATATAATGGCCGTGAAGAACATGTTACTAATGATGAAGGTAATTATTATTTCGATATTAATGATGGTGTTATATAATGGCCGCGAAGAACATGTTACTAATGGTGAAGGTAATTATTATTACGATGTTAATGATGATGTTATATAATGGCCGAGAAGAACATGATACTAATGATGAACGTAATTATTATTACGATGTTGATGACGATGTTATATAATGGCCGGGAAGAACATGATACTAATGATGAAGGTAATTATTATTACGATGTTGATGATAATGTTATATAATATCCGAGAAGAACATGTTGCTAATGATGAAGGTAAACATTATTACGATGTTAATGATATTGTTATACAATGGCCGAGAAGAACATGTTACTAATGATGAAGGTAATTATTATTACGATGTTAATGATGATGTGATATAATGGCCGCGAAGAACATGATACTAATGATGAACGTAATTATTATTACGATGTTGATGACGATGTTATATAATATCCGAGAAGAACATGTTACTAATGATGAAAGTAATTATTATTACGATGTTGATGATAATGTTATATCATGGCCGAGAAGAACATGATACTAATGATGAACGTAATTATTATTACGATGTTAATGATGATGTAATATAATGGCCGCGAAGAACATGTTACTAATGGTGAAGGTAATTATTATTACGATGTTAATGATGATGTTATATAATGGCCGAGAAGAACATGATACTAATGATGAACGTAATTATTATTACGATGTTGATGACGATGTTATATAATATCCGAGAAGAACATGTTACTAATGATGAAGGTAATTATTTTTACGATGTTGATGATAATGTTATATCATGGCCGCGAAGATCATGTTACTAATGATGAAGGTATTTATTATTACGATGTTTATGATAATGTTATATAATGGCAGTGAAGAACATGTTGCTAATGATGATGGTAATTAGTATTACGATTGAAATGATGATGTTATATACTGACCGTGAAGAACTTGATACTAATGATGAAGGCAATTATTATTACGATGTTATTGATGATGTTATATAATGGCCGTGAAGAACATTTTACTTATGATTAATGTAATTATTATTTCGTTGTTAATGATGATGTCATATAATGGCCGCGAAGAACATGGTACTACTGGTGAAGGTAATTATCATCACGATGTTGATGATGATGTTATATAATGGCCGCGAAAAACATGATACTAATGATAAAGGTAATTATTATTACGATGTCAATGATGATTTATATAATGGCCGTGAAGAGCATGTTTATTATGATGAAGGTAATTATTATTACCATATTAATGATGATGTTATATAATGGCCGTGAAGAACATGTTACTAATGATGAAGGTAATTAATATTACGATGTTGATGATGATGTTATATAATGGCCGTGAAGAACATGTTACTTATGATAAAGGTAATTATTATTTAGATGCTGATGATGATGTTATATAATGACCGTGAAGAACATGTTACTATTGATGAAGGTAATTATTATTACGATGTTAATGATGATGTGATATAATGGCCGTGAAGAACATGGTACTAATGGTGAAGGTAATTATTATTACGATGTTAATGATGATGTTATATAATGGCCGAGAAGAACATGATACTAATGATGAACGTAATTATTATTACGATGTTGATGATAATGTTATATAATATCCGAGAAGAACATGTTGCTAATGATGAAGGTAAACATTATTACGATGTTAATGATATTGTTATACAATGGCCGTGAAGAACATGTTACTAATGATGATGGCAATTATTATTAGGATGTTAATGATAATGTTATATAATGGCCGCGAAAAACATGTTACTAATGATGAAGGTATTTATTATCACGATGTAGATGATGATGTTATATAATGGCCGCAAAGAACAGGTTACTAATGATGAAGGTAAATATTATTCGGATGTTGATGATTATGTTATATAATGGCCGTGAAGAACATGTTGCTAATGATGAAGGTTTATGTTAATGTTGATGTTGATGATGTTATATTATGGCCGCGAAGATCATGTTATTAATGATGAAGGTAATTATTTTTACGATGTTGATGATGATGTTAGATCATGGCCGTGAAGAACATGTTACTAATGATGAAGGTAATTATTATTACGATGTTAATGATGATGTTATATAATGGCCTCGAAGAACATGTTAGTAATGATGAAGGTATTCATTATTACGACGTCAATGATAATGTTACATAATGGCCGCAAAGAAGATGTTACTAATAATGAAGGTAATTATTATTACGATGTTGATGATGATGTTAGATCATGGCCGTGAAGAACATGTTACTAATGATGAAGGTAATTATTATTACGATGTTAATGATATTGTTATACAATGGCCGCGAAGAACATGTTACTAATGATGATGGCAATTATTATTAGGATGTTAATGATAATGTTATATAATGGCCGCGAAAAACATGTTACTAATGATGAAGGTATTTATTATCACGATGTAGATGATGATGTTATATAATGGCCGCAAAGAACAGGTTACTAATGATGAAGGTAAATATTATTCGGATGTTGATGATTATGTTATATAATGGCCGTGAAGAACATGTTGCTAATGATGAAGGTTTATGTTAATGTTGATGTTGATGATGTTATATTATGGCCGCGAAGATCATGTTATTAATGATGAAGGTAATTATTATTAAGATGCTGATGATGATGTTATATAATGGCCGCGAAGAACATGTTACTAATGATGAAGGTAATTATTATTACGATGTTAATGATGATGTTATATAATGGCCGCGAAGAACATGTTACTAATAATGAAGGTAATTATTATTACGATGTTAATGATAATGTTATTTAATGGCCACGAAGAACATGCTTCTAATGATGAAGGCAATTATTATTACGATGTTAATGATGATGTTATATAATGGCCATGAAGAACATGTTAGTAATGATGAAGGTAATTATTATTACAATGTTGATGATGATGTTGTATAATGGCCGTTAAGAACATGTTACTAATGATGAAGGTTATGTTGATGTTGATATATAATGGCCACGAAGATTATGTTACTAATGATGAAGGTAATTATTATGTTGATGTTGATGATGGTGCAATATAATGACGGTGAAGAACATGATACGAGTGTTGAAAGAACTTATTATCTTGTTATTTTATTAAAATGCTGCTTCTATTGCTGAGGATGATGAAGGTATTTACTTAGTATTGTGATGATGTTGTATGGAAGTAAAGACAACTTTGTCCTCCTGCATTACTGATGATGTCAAAGTACACAGGTATCTGTGCTTTAACCGATCTGCCCTCTGTAACACCAGTAGGCTATAAGTTAGTTACCATACGATGGCATGTGATGACATTATCTCCCCCTCTGAACGTTTATCTAATATATAAAATGTGTTATCAGTGTCAAACGACGAGGTGGAGATTGTCAGGGTACAACTTTCAAACTTGTATCAGCGTTATAAGCTTCAATATAAGATAGAAACTGATATGATTTAAGTGGTTCACGCTGCCAAGATATGATACTGGCACGCGAAATGTGTGTATTCAGAACACCACCATGATACTTACTTCACAATCGCCTTTATATAATACTCTTTAAATTTATTTTTTGTTGAAATCGTTATATAGTTCAAGAGATTAGAAGAAAACTATACTTTTAATGAACGTTTAAAAACCGCGTGTTTATCTGCTCCTCCCAATACGGACAGGACCATGCTATTGCATATATGGTACCTTTTGTGTGATCTGTGCTACTTATATTTTCCGATAACAATTATGAGTGATGGCCGTAATGTGTCTATTACAGACAGGTTCATTATGAATTCTGTAGAATCCATGATTAAATGAGAGAGGGTTATAAGACATCAGTTTACACTTAAAGGGATATCCAGTAGATGTTTATGCATAGGAGACCACATAAAAGATGATACCAAATCTGGTAGGTTTTTACATAGAGATTAGAACGTTTTGCAAACTCCGGTCTGGACTTTAAAATCCCAGTATGAAATGATCGGGAAATGGCTTTTGATAATGGGACAATGTCATGTTCAAAATAATATCATTTCAAAATTCTATATCATAGATGTAGGGTTTTTAAAACTTTATAAAATAATACATAATGACTATAATCAAGTCCTATATTGTTTTAGTTATGAAACTGATTTAAATTAATATTGGAACTAGTCGTATCCTTAATACTTTGGTGCGACATTTATTTTTCAATCTAAAATATGTATATATCAGGATTTTAAATGCATGTATATATAATGCAAATTGTCGCAAGAAGTGCTATTAATTCAAAGGAAGAAAAAGGGGAACATTTTCTTTAGTATAAGATGAAAAATCACTGTTCTGTTAATAGTTCACTATAACCATAAAACACATCATTTAAATGCAATATTATTAAGTAGCCGTGTCATAGTACATTGGTCATATTGGGAATTTGTCCTGTGAAATTAAATCAACCGTTATTTTAAATTTTAAGAAAGAAGACACATTTCCACTTTCCACACATAGCCATGCTCTTTTAAAAAGGAGGTGGGAGCTGCGAGTTTGTGTACTCAAACACTTTTAGAACATATGGAGTTTTAGTTAAAGCAAGATCTAAAGAAAATTTCATTCCATTTCATTTGAAGACCTAAGATTGTAATATAGCAGAGGACAGCATATACAGCCTGCTCTGGTTTAGTGCGAACACCATTATAACGCGGTGGCCGGATGACTCTCGTTTTGTTTTTTAATGGTATTTTAATGGTTTTCTTCGTAGTGCGTGATTGGAAATTTTCATGACTGTAAAGTAGGTACAGCTACATATTCTCGTGGTAATAAATCATTATGTAATAAAATGCTGGCATGTTTAATGTATTAAATGACAACACATGTAGCAAGTTAGTTTCTAGAAAATTGACGAGGTAAGAGGGACGGTCATTTTCTCACGGCGTCTACATTTTTGTAGGGTAATTGAGGTCAAATATAACCAATGATCATTTCATCTTATTGTCTCTGTCAGCACTCTAACACAAACAACATGTGAGTCGAATTCCCTCAATGCAAGATAGTTGATGAAAATTATGAGAAAAAGGCCCACAGCTGCAGAAGAAACTCTGTAAATTCACATGTACATACTTGCTTTATAGTATAGAAGAATTGTAACTCTCGTAATACACAAATAAATTAGTTAAATTATGATTTGCCCTATACAAATTTAATGAGAAATGATCGCATCAACATACAAAATATGTGGATCATGGCACCCACCTTTCCCGATCACTGCCGATATTTTTGACATGCGTTTAGACAATGTTGGTCAGATCTGTATACGCCTAAGGATATCCAAAGTCAGAAACGCTTTGTTACGACTTGACATGTAATTACATCAGAATATGTAACAAGTTTGTTACATTTACCATTGTAACATTTTCTGGCGATCAGGCTAACGTATATAGTGAATGAGATAACAATGTTAATAGCAAAATTTGCTTGAATGGGGGTAAGTCGTAGATGGTTTAAGCAGCTGCAAAGTTACGTGATCGAACCTGTTGTGCAATGCAGACACTATATACAAGATTATATATTTGAATTCTCAAAACGATTATGATGGTAAGCAGAATTATGACCATGGTTGTGCTGCTGTTGATGATGATGAAGGTAAATAACAATAATGTATAATGATTATAGTTAAGAATATGCTGCTGCCACTGCTGTTGAAGATTATCGTGATATTAAGGGTGAAGCATTTAATTATAATTATTATAATGATGTGAATATGATAGTGAAGAATACGCAGCTCCTGATGATGATGACGATAAAAATGATGGTGATAATGATGATTGTAATGATGGTGATAATGATGATGATGAGGAGGAAGAAGGTGAGTATCATTAGTATCATTTTGTTGATACTAATGTAAGATCATGATAATGAAGAACATCCTGCTGCTAATCATCATAATGATGATGATGATGATGATGATGATGTGTCCCACCAACAGTAACGATGCTGCTGCTGCTGTTGTTGTTGTTGATGATGATGATGATGATGCTGATGATGATGATGATGATGATGATGATGTAAAAATAACGATAGCAAAGACGATCCTGAATCTTCTGATGGTCAATGTGATGTTTAAATAATGATAGTGTAGAAGATGATGATCGTGATGAATTCAATTTTTATTATGATGTTGATGCTGATTTTGAAATATTGTTAATGACCAAGTTGCTGCTGCTATTGATGGTATAGATGATGAAGGTAATTATTATTTCGATCTTAATGCTAATGTAAAATAATGATCACAAGGAAGAATAATAATATTAAAATGCTGCTTCTGTTGCTTTTGATGATAAATTTAATTATTTCAATATTGTGTTGATGATGTGTGGTAGTAAACAAATGTGTGCTCCTGCATTGCTAGTGCTGTCATAGTACAAATGCGGTTGTACTTTACCCGATCTGCCCCCTATAACACCAGTAAGCTATAAGTGAGTTATTGTTTGATGGCATGTGATGACGTTATCTCCCCCTCTGAACGTTTATCTGATATATAAAATGTGCTATCGGTGTCACACGACGAGATGGTGATTGTCAGGGTACAACTTTCAAACGTGTATCAGCATTATGAACTTCAATTAAAGATAGAAACTGATATGAATTAAGTGGTTCACACCGTCAAGATATGATACTGGCACGTGAAATTTGTGTATTCAGAACATCACCATGTTACTTGTTCCCATGTGCCTTTATATAATACTCTTTAAATTTATTCTTTGTTGAAATAGTTGTATAGTTCAAGAGATTGAAAGAAAACTGTACTTTTTTCAGGAAAGTTTAAAGACTGCGTGTTTATCTGCTCATCCCCATGCGGAAACATAGGAACATGTTATTGCATATATGGTAACTTATGTGCGATCTGTATTACTTATATGTTCCGATAATAATCATGAATGACGGCCGTAATGTACCTATTATAGACAGGTAAATTATGAATTCTGTTGAATCCAGTATTAAATGAGAAAGGGTTAGTAGACATTAGTTTACGCATAAAGGGATATCCAGCAGCCTTTTATGTATGGGAGACCACATAAAATATGTAATCAAATCCGGGTAGTTTTTACGAATAACATAGAGATTAGAACATTTTATTAACTCTGAGTCGGACTTAAAAAAATCCCAGTATGCAATGATCGGGAAATAGTTTTTGATAATGGGACAATGTCATTTTCAAAATAAATATCATTTCAAAATGCTATATTATGGATGCAGGGATATTAACACTTTTGAAATAATACATAATGACTATAAGCAAGTCCTTTACTGTTTTCAGTTGTGATTTAAATTAATATTGGAACTAGTTGTTATCTTTGATACATTGGTGCGACATTTATTTCGTATTCTAAAATAGGTATATATCAGGATTTTAAATGCATGTATATATAATGCAGATGGTCGCAAGAAGTGCTATTAATTCAAAGGAAGAATAAGGAGAACATTTTCTTTAATATAAGAAGAAAAATCACTGTTCTGTTAATAGATCACTACAACCATAAAACACTTTATTTAAATGCAATATTATTAAGTAGCCGTGTCATAGTACATTGGTCATATTGGGAATTTGTCCCGTGAAATTAAATCAACCTTTATTTTAATGTTTTAGAAAGAAGACACATATCCACATTAACATTAAGCCATACTCTTTTTTTGAAAAAAGGAGGTGACAAATTTGTGTACTCAAAACTTTTTAGAATGTATGGAGTTTTTAGTAATTTAGTCCATTCCATTTGAGGATCTAAGATTGTCATTTAGCAGAGTACAGCATATACAGCGCGCTACAGAACAATTTTATAGTGTACCTAGAAGAAATCAACAATGCCAAGTGTATTTTTACTGCAGGAATCTTAATCAAAAATCATATAAAATATATGCTCCGAGGATTGAATTTCTCTGTTTTTTTGCCGTTTACACGTGTTGCGTACTTGTAACTCTCGTCATATACAACTGATTTAGTTAAATAATGATTTGACCAACACAAATTGAATGAGAAATGGTCGCATAAGAATACACAATCTATGGAATATAGCGCCTACCGTTCCCAACCTCTGCAGATATATTTGACATGTATTTGGACAATGTTGATCAGATCTGTATACGTGTAGGGATATCTTAAGGCTTTGTTACAACCTGATATGTAATTACAACAGAATATATAACACGTTTTTAGCATTTTACCAGGAATGTAAAGAACAAGATATGTTATATAGTTTCATTCAACTCTCATCGTAATACATCTTTTCCGATTATGAGTGACTTATATATAGTTGATGGCACATGATGGCATGATAATATTACTTAGCTTATATTGCTCACCATAATATGTGCATGTAAATATACAGCTCACACGTAATCTATATATGGTGGAGGCTAAAAAGTTCGAAAGTAGCAATTATCTTTCGTTACGACAATAATGACGATGGTGGCGATGACGGTGATGATGATGATGATGATGAATAAGATGATGATGATGACGATTATGATGATGATGATGCTTATGACAATGACGATAGAGATGGTGATGATAAAAATGATGGGGATGATGATGATGATGATGATGGTGTTGTGGTGGTAATGATGATGAGACCTGTTGTAGTGACATGTGCTTGTGTGGTGGTACAAGATGCATGAACAATTTCGGATGTACGTAATGATACGCCTTCTGTCCTAAATAATGTTTATCGTGTGATGGCCTCTATGTCTGGACGACACATTGTGATGTGTAATTAAGTAAGTAACTGTCTGCCATAGAGTGAACGTTGATCTAGCAGAAAATGTGTTATCAGTATCATACGATCAAGTGATTTTTCTTCAATGTAATGACGTAAAGCGAGTATCAGTATCAACACCTCTCCAGTCAGAAACAGATAAATCATAAATCGGTCATCCCGCCAGTGTATTTATAGACGGCTGAGGGAAACCAAATTGTATAATGTTTAAATGATTTCTTCTTTGAAACTTTCTGCCAACATGAGTTTGAATACCTTTATTATTTATTTCACATATTAAAGCCAATGAACAAATTGCTGATTTCTTTACAATTCAAGTTTTAATCCTTTTTGTTTATGTCAGATGAAATTCATAATACGCATTCTGCAGTGTGATTTCAGATCACACTTAAATATATCAATGTAACAAGAAACCATCAATACAATAAGTTATGCGTTATAATTTATATATGATTTTTAGTATTGTTTACGGCCAATATGTATATTATGATATCAAATTTGAAAACGAAAATACAACACTTGATTCCGTTTGCAAATATATATTGATTATGCATTACAAGCAATTATCTTTATTTATTATTATCATTACTGGCAGGTTCTTATTTTAACCAATTTAAAAATGCTACAGTTTGAGTTGCATATAATTCATTTGATGTACATTTTAAAACATATACATGCATGCAGTTACTGATTTTAATAAATATACGGGTCACTTAGTATGATAAAATATTATATAAATTTAAATGCATTGCAACAGTGTATCTACAGACACTCTAAAGGCAATCCATATATCTGACAGATGAACATAATTTGTGGTAATCTGTAAACGTAAGCTATTAGATCAATGGTATAAGCAAACTTGTCTAGTCCTCTAAATGTAAAAGATTATAATTAATCCACGTATGCAGCAAAGCTCGATGCCATTGCAGTAGTCACGTACCACCGTCTACAGTTTGTTAATCAGCATTTATATTAAAATTAAATCGATTAGATTGTGGCTGTTATTGTTCTGGTAGTAATACAAATATACCCTTTTTATGAACATTATGTTTATATATATGGACAATAACCTGTTTGTTTGGGCTTTAAAATCATTAAAACGAGGTCCTTTTATTGGTCGATTAGTAAATGTATGGACATGATAGATTTGATATGAGAAAGGTTAGATGAAGGACATCTAGATGAATATCAGTAAAGAGTCCAACTGATAATGCAGCTTGTGAATGTTCCAGAGCATGATTAAAAGGCTGTCTCGCATCAGTGTCGTGGTCATACTCATTAAAATGACATTCTCTATAATGATAATAAAATTGTTATATTGACAAAACAAATGATGACATTGTAGTCATAATTGTGATAATTTTGTAAAAACATAGGGATGTAAATTATATCCTTAAACGATATTCGAATATTCGTTAAGTGTATTCGAATCATATTCGGAACGAATGTATATCATACATGCACATAACAATATAAATTTCCATTAATTTTAGTGTTCTTTACATTGAACAATGTTTTATTTCTGGCCATAATTGACATTGCTAGCCTTACTTAATGCAGAAACGGCCGTATATTTATGACGTTAGCAAAGCATTTAATTTGAAAACGACGATTTCTCCTTTTGAAATACAAATGACATTATTATCAATCCGCCATTATCCTGTTTATAGAGAAGGACCAGAAGGGACGTTTGATTACCCGGTCAACGGTAACTTGCTAGAGAATATTGTTAATAAAGAATGCTAGCAAATGTGTGGATAATATCAATGTCCGATGACAGTTTATTATATTTATTGTTTAAGCTCGTATGACAATATTATATTGTAACCAATCATGTTAAAATGACTTGCAAAGCCCCGTATGATGTATGCATTATTAGTTAATCACGTTAAACTAGAGAGTCTTTTTGTAACGTGTTGTACTTTGTACAATAACTTTTATAATTTTTAGACATGGTGCGTGAATACGGACTTATTTGTATTAACATCTGCCTTGATAAATTAAAGGAGCTAGTTAAGCTCTTTTTTATGCTAGTGTATCGATTGAATAAGATCATATAATGATTTTATTAGATGACATTCTAAAACAAATACTCTACTGAACGCAACCAATGTATAACTGCAGTCAATTATATAATTTAGATTATTATGTTAAGGAGGCATTTTCAAAAGGACAAGATGCATGTGATTGCTTGACAATGACCTATTTGTGTTTTCCAATAATAACAGAAGTTCTGCTGGCTTGTTATCGGAAAGTATAGCCTTATGTAATGTATTGCATTTATAACACACGATCCCGACCGAAGCTGGGTAGAGTCAGTCTTACGTAATTACTGTAGCTAACTGACATGTGTGTTTATTGTATGTTGGCAACTATTTCCACAGCTGTATGCGTGATGTGGCTGGGTCTAGGTGGGAGAGGGGACAGACAAGTGGCGGTGAAGTTATTTCATGCTGATAACCAGATTCGTTATCGGGAGACATGGCCCACCCTATCTATTGTAGAGAGCATTCACATATCGCCAGTGTTTTAAGTCGTTTGGGGACAATACAATCAGCTAAAGAAATACCTTTTATTTACTTCAAACTTTAAAAAAAAATAAGAATGATAAAATAATCGCATCCCAATATATCTATCCGAATACCGACTTGATATTCGTATATTCGTTAACATCCATAAAAGTCCAGTTCTTAATTTGCCAGCTGATATGACTGTCATTGCCATCGATTTTACCGCATGAAGCATCGCTTTATATCATACGTGATTAAATTATCTGATAATACATCTTAAGTTGAGACACACAACCCGTACTTGCTGATAGTGTTTGGTATCCAAATTTAAAGCAAACGAATGAACAAGAGAGTTGTTTAAATAATAAAGGGTTTATATTTCAAAGTGTTGTTTATAAATTTTATACAGCGTCATGTCAGAACTAATATGTATAGATATATGTACTTCTTTAATGAATTAGACCTATATAGGGGTCGTCATTGATCTTGTGGCCGCATCTATTTGCACTCTAAATACGATCGCCCAATGAAACAATGTAACAGCTAACGTTGATACAATAGTCGACATCTGTTGACTCTAGTCCTGGTAGAGTTGCACATGAATTTGGTAGTTTTGCAAGCAACGCACTGTATTTGGAAAGAAATAAGAGGCGTTGGTCAAATGCATGATTTCAAATAATCTATATAGTCTTACTTCTATTGTTTTATAGGGAAAAAATAGGTTATTAGGTAAATAAGAAAATGTCTTATCAAAATTACCAGAGATATTTAAATCTAAACTACCTCTAGACCAAGGCAAACATGGTTAATGTAAATATGACAAAATACACAGAGACGAGACTTAACACACAAAAAGAAAAACCGGCAGTTACAGCCTTGGAACGGCCAGTCTGCAAAAGGACCGGCTGGTTTGTGGAGCGCTGCAACCTCGCGCTTCCTGAAGGGTTTTCTATCTAACAGTGTAAATAAAAATATCTTGTCAAAATGAGATAACTAACATTTAGCACCTGCATCGGGGTCTAAAACCGATCAAATGAAATAATATTTAGATAAATAACTAGTAATAAAATAAACTATCAACATATGTACCGTATCTACAATACAGTCCTATGCAACCTAAAAGTTCCAAATGAGAGAGTAGTTTGAAATACAACAGCCCATGCGATGACATATAAGAAGAACAATTTAATGACGTCATACACTGCCATGACGTCATATGCCAAAGGAGTCAAAAGTGAAATTAAAAAACAAATACAAAATAATTCATCGATTTTTTTAAAACAAAACGGACAAAACAAAATGTAGTATTATAAGTTAATAGGTTATGAAATTCAAATAATATATCATAGAAAGTCGATGATTTAACCGAAATTGGCATGTTTTGTAATAAAAGAATCCAGCTTTTATACCTACTGTGCAATCACGCGTAAAGGGCATGGCGACTGCTGAAGTTGTCACACCTATATAGGGCACGGCGGGAGAAATGAAGAGATAAAAATCCTACAGTGACTGTTCAATTATGGTTTTAAGTCACTGTTTTCCTATAGTCTCAATGACCTGTCCGGCCATCGTGTAATTTAAACGCAATGCAAGTTCTTGACTGTAAAAGGGTCGATTGCAAGCAAGAACGAAGGATTCATTGAAACTGTATGCAATAACGTTTCTGATAAGTATTGTAATAAGATTAGAACAGTTATTGAGACCCTTGATTTTCTTTAACTTGTATAACACATTTCCATAAAATGCAGATTGACTAATACCTTCCCGCCTATGTGTTTTCATACTGCTATTATACTTTGAAACAATACAATCATTGAAAGAAAAAGCTGAAAGAAATTTGAAAACGCCTTCCTTAATTTGTGAAATCGAAAGCCTTACAGTTACAATTTAGAAGAAATAACGCCGTTTCTAGCATTGAAATCTTCTACATTAGTACAAACTAGTGCAAACCTTGTAAGTTGGGATATCTAAATAGCAATGGAAGGTAGCATGAGGTGAATCACCGTAAAGGTTTGGATAATTCACAATACTATAGTTGAAATTATCTCTCTTGCCATAGATTTTAGAAGAGGCATTGTCCTTGGAAATAATGATCTTAATGTCTGGAAATGCTGCATGTAAATGTCAGTTATTTGCTGTATTCATGGTAAGTTCTGGAGAGTAAATCAGATAGATCATTTGAGAAAATAAAGGATTTCTTTGAAAGGGCAAATTGGATGAACAGGCGGCTATTGTGAATAGTGGTGTATAATGTGATTTTTACTGTACCAGTACATTGACGATTCCATTTTTATTTTCTCTGATATTTCACTGGGCATAATACTAATGAGGAAGTTTGTTTATTCCGAACGAAAAAAATATGTAATCGTAGTAGCTGTATACCAGCCTAATAGAAATAGTATCAATATGTAAAGATGGTATTTATATATTTTACCTTAATGCACATTCATTTAGTATCCGACTGGCAACTCTATTGTGCCTGTTTCACAGTACAGGACAATGGTTGATCTCAATTAATACCAACATGTTGACAGGCTATTGTGGTATGATTTACCTCTATGAATTAGTGTTTAATAGCCGACTGTAACACTTCTAGCGTGTATGTTTTAAGGAAAGTGGTAATTTCAATTAGTATCAACATGTTGACATGCTGTTTATTGGTATAATATACCTCTGTACACAAGCGTCCCTTTTTATAATGTAACACTTAACGAAACCAAATATTTTAACGCTGAAGATCGCTCTGAAGTCAACAAGACACAAACATGCAACAAATGATTACCGCACACATTGCTGATGTAATACTTCCCAAAGTAGACGTCATTTTTTGTGTTTGTTTTTTTATTTGGTTACATTTTATAACACATTTGATTTAATATGTGTTGTGGACGTATTGTTGCTGTTGTTGTATTAACAGAAGAAGCATGCAATTTTTCCAGATTATATTTTATGTTTTATAGAATATTTTACGAATGAGTTTAACTCCTACATATATGTTCAGCATGAAACAATCCTGCTCATTAAACAATACAGATCTAGATGTCGAGCTATAGTAATTGTAGGTGGCTTTTAGCTACGCTAGCGTGAACACTTATGGGTTATGTTGATAATTTTTGGTTTTGTTGTTGTTTTTGATGATAATGTTTTGTTGTTGGTGGTACTGTTGTTGTTGTTGTTGATGACGATGATCGTTTAGTACATGTTTGTGATATAATTGTGTGTTCTCACGCTTGTTGGTACAAATGTGTATCTACATTATCGGATATATCTTCTGTATCACCACGACCATGAAACCATCAGGACATATACTGACGTCATTACACCGAGCCCCCACCCCCACAACCTTTAACGGTTTTTCTTACAAACAAGTCAGTAGTGTTTATCTGGGAATATATACATGTTTTGAAACTCTCTGTTTGGGGGAGGAGATGAAGGTCGGGCATGTGCGTATGCATCTTTAAATGATCTAAAGTAACACGCGTTAGACAAATAGGGTAAACAATTAACTGCTATCAAGTCGTGATTGTTTAAATGGTGACAAATGCCGATCATGGGTGCCCTGTTTTACTTGCGGGATAATTAAAGGTGTCTATTTTCGGATGAAATTGTTTGCTGAATTTTAACACAGTGTTAATTATCAATTAGTAAGTTAAGTAAAATGCACGTGTATTTTAGGACGCACGCAGACATGCAGAACAATTAAAACTTAACTATATTTCTTTATTTCTTTCATTATCGCGAAATATTAATGCAGAGTTCAGGATTTATAGGCATGCTGTTACCCCCTGCTTACACCTCCCCGCCCAATATTTGGTTAAGTTGATTCAATCCGTATAAAAAGTATATAACGTTAATAAACGAAGCGTGTCAATACTAAAGCAAACGAAAGCTAGATAGAAATAGAAAAAGGTAACGGCACTTAATTGCTGTTATCGTTTTAAAATCTTTAGTTTGGTTATTTCAGATTCTTATCTCACCATCCGTCAATGCTAAAGCTAGGTGGTTATGTGAAAGATTATGGTTTGCCTTTCAACAGAGTAACATTTAAATATACAGTTTATTCTGAAAATAATTCATTAAAAGGTATTGTAATGCATCAAGTAGGAATCAGTCAATGTAGTACACAATAAACCGGGGAAGCAGCTTGCGTTGAGTCAATGCTTGTACCCGTTTTACGATGTATTCTGACGGACACTCTGAGGAGAAAATACACAGATTTTAGTAGTCAGCTGAACCAATTCTACGGAGTACAAGAAAATCATTTACTTTGTATTTTAGTCAAAGAATTAAATACCAAAACAGTTGTCTCCAAACATTAATTAAAAAGTATGTAAGTTTATAAAAAATATCAACACGTTGAGTCTGCTATAGTCAGATATATATGTTCTAAATAATGTAATCCTCAGTTTGATTAAGTGAAGCGATTGTGATTCTATTTTTAACCCAAATATCAGTAATTGGACAAATGATAGTCAGATTGATGTTTTAGATCTCTCCTATGATAGCGTTAGAAGACACGGGACAAACAATACATGTCCTTATACAATCCACGTATCCCACATTCGGTTTAATGTCTTGTTTTATGAATAGGTAATGCACATCGATATAATTTATTTGAGACCGACACAGCTAAAGGAGAAGAAAACACGTTTTTTCGTTTGTTTAAGTAATATTTGTTAAAAATAGTCTGTAATAGTTTATGTGGTGTATTCAAATTACATCTTATGTGTTCATGATAACAGAGGTTTGATGCAAACCCGAAAATCGGAACAGCAATTTTGAAGTTTTAACGAACTGATATATTAACAATTAGTAAAATAAGGAAAAAAATGCAAAGCATAAAGGATTGCAAATTATTAAAATGAAGACTTTTATAAGAATACTAAGCTGTTTGCGTTTGTTCTTTGCGTATACGCTTAAACCGCCTCCACGCAGTCATGAAACTATCTTCATTATAAAATTGAACGTTAGCGAGTGAGCTATGACACTATCATTTTTCAAAGTTGTTTTATAAACTCGCGGTTTCCCCTTCTCGGAGCCTAACCTCTATATTTTCTTAATCTGTACATAGGCAGACACACAAGTCGCTTTAAAATTGGAGGTTAAAACTGAACTGAACGTTCAATTGATGATAAAGCATTATTTTCGACTAGAAGATCTTTAAGGCTATTAACCGCTAGTCATATAGCATTTCCATATGGCGACAATGTAGTTAAAGAAAATAGCCAGATGAGTAAAAAAAACGTTTAACTGTTAGATGTATATTGGAACTGCCAGATAGCTATATAGATGGCTATATATCAGCAATATAATGGCTTATCATTTCCATAAGGTTTGATACCACGAGCTGTTAAATAGTTTATATGCAGTTATGATTGGCAAAAATGGTATTATATTCGTGTTATGTTATATTGAGCTACTGCATAAGATAATGCAAGCTTTGAGACAATTTATAAAATAATTATGCATGTTCCGCTTATTACTTCCTATAAATTTGCCTGCAGTATTGCATCATTTTTGGAGGGTTTTGACCTCATTGTGACCCACGGTATTTTGTTCTTGCCCAAGTAATAACTTGTTATCCGATCTATTTTGCATTCTTACGTTAAAATACAAAAATGTCCTAAATAGTTAATATGTTTATACCACTTTGGCGAGCTGGATATATGCTATAAACTGTACATCAAGCTCAAATTCAAGTGAGTCG
Organism: Sinonovacula constricta; assembly: GCA_007844125.1. Lineage (NCBI taxonomy): Eukaryota > Metazoa > Mollusca > Bivalvia > Cardiida > Solecurtidae > Sinonovacula > Sinonovacula constricta. Next base: position 30,936,427 of record CM017570.1, on the reverse strand, counting down.
TACTTATTGATATGCCTGTATGTCGTAGTCGTCTATTCCAAATTATTATTTATGCACATGTTGATGATATGCTACTTTATTGGGGTTAATATAACATAACAAGATAGTTGAAATCCTTCACTGTAGGACGTTTGGCCACCCATCTTCATACTGACAACAAATTATATGAAGAGACAATGTTTACTTTTATCAGCATTGCTGTTAACGATGAGTTCAATTGTCGTTTAAGTTCTTGCTGGAAATGAACGTTTAACTTTTTCTGCCCATGCTGCTTTAACGGGTATGTTATCAGTGTCGAGAGATGTACTTCAAACCGATATATGTACAGTCATGTGACGTGATATTGGTCTCTGCGCATGCCCGGTGTTTTGCCCTGTTAGCTTATTAACGATGTCTAAGATTCTTCTGTGTACAGTTGTATTGTGACATTTTACTGTGACATTAATTACTTCTATAAAACGTAGCTCACAGACCCATATACATGTTAACTGTATGACTGTCTAGATGTAGTGCAGATTAAAATATTTTTGATAATTATTATTAGTCCTTTTCTTAATTTCCTATTTATTAATATCTTCTTTATTCGTTTATTTATAACAAGTGCTTGGAATTTTAACATGGCGACCGGAGGAGAGACGGAATGTTGGTCAGAGGAATATATAGAATACAAATGTTCTGTGTGTGAAACAAATAAGAAAGTGAAGAATGCGGATCAGTACTGCTTTGATTGTCTTAAACTTCTGTGTGACAGTTGTTTAAGGTATCACAACACCTTCATTGGTACACATAAAGTATTGCCATTAGGTGATGACACTATTCAAAAAATACTAACTGAGAAATGTGAGAAACATCCGGATGAAGTCATCCAATATTTCTGCCGACATCACGACGCGCTGTTGTGTAAACTATGCCAGCAGCAGCAAGACCACAGGTAAGATACTTTAGAGTCCAAAGCATGTTTATTTAGGTCAACTGATATCATCGATTTATAAATCCTGATTGTCACCATGCAGCGTTTAACGGTCTAGTCAAGTGCTAACGTCTTTGAATTTGGCATTTCCGGGTTTTCTACCCTCAATGCAAAATCAAGACCCCCGTCCACAAGAATACTGCTACAGGGTTACAAATTGGTCCTTTCCGGATTGTTAAGAGTCCACCATTGTTGTTTATGTATAATGATTATTTCTTTTTTATTACGGTAGTTTTTATGAATTTGATGCGTTGTGTTTTTACATTTTGAACAGAGTGTAACTAATGTGTATACTTAGAGTATCCAGTATGTGAGTGTATTCGTAATTTTAACGACTTAAACTTGACTTTACAATTGACTTATAACACAGAAAGGGACAAAACTCTAAAGACAGGTTAATTCATGAATAATATGAATTTGGGCACTTCCTTCAAGACGAGCATGAAAGCATTATCAATTATAGTGTGTATATATTACTATTCCCTAGTTTAAATCCGGCCGGACTACATTCGTGTATGAACTTTAGCTTTAAGCTTAACAAAAGGGACACCGCTCTCATCTATTGCCAGTGGATATCCAATAGTATTGGTTGGATATCCAATAGTAATGGTATTGTATGTAACACCTCCACCACTTATTCGCTGGTACACCAATCGTCTCCCATATTTATACCAAATTACATACATGCGGCATTATAGATTTAATTTAAACGTAAAGAATCAACTTTGCAGTTTAAAGAGCATGGCGCTGACTCAATGTGTCAAGTTACAATTCCACATCGGATTCAAATAACAGCGTTAAAATATAAACCTGGGCATAACTTTTTACTCCAAGATATATCTCGAATTCCAATGAATTTAAACTTTTATGTGATAATTATTGTGTCAGCTTTCCTTTTAATCAATAATACACATAACGTGATACACTAAATACATAACTTAAGAGCATGTTGTCGACACTATGAGTCGACTCACTATTTCATTCAAATTCAGTTATCATTATAATTGAAACATATTCTAAGCTAACACTCTGTTATAATTTCAATAAAAGATACATTCCAATCTTCAATGAAATTAAACCGTATGCGATACACGATATGTAATCTTGTTTTTAATCATGAACCCACACAACGTGATCAACCTAATCGTCGCGATTATCATTTCACACACATAACCACGGCCAAGTACTGACATAAAAAAATTGAATTCCTTTTAACATATAACCCTCATATAAACTGGGTCTCTTCTTAATACCGATTAGTATATAATCAAGATTAAGATTATCCTTATCATGTTCTGTGCAGCCATTATGGGTCTGGACCACGGCGTGTTATATCGCTTGTTTATTCAAGGCTGTTATCAACGGAAAATCAATTAAAACGTTACAGGTTAATAGATAATAAAGTTGAAACATCACACATTGTTTGTATGCATGAAACTGTCTGTTTATAATTGTAATATTATCCATTTAAACGTATTTTAATGTTGTCTAAACGATATTTTGAACAATGTAGAATGCATCTGTGACTTGATTTCTTTCACTTAGTCTGGATGCCTCTAAAGGCGTAAAAGCAAATCAATTATATTTCAATGTTTCGAGTTTGCTTCTTGTTACCTCTTCTCAGCGACCTAACTTGGATAATTTTTGCGCCATGTACGCTTTAAAATGAGAATTGCGCTTAAAAGACCTATTCAAGAGATCATGAGCGCAACAAACTTCAACAAAAATATACAAAGAAAAATCAATGAGAGTGGATGTTATATTATTTCATTTTCATTTTACATGACTAAGTACCAAACTAGAAATGCGGCATTACGTATCACCTCGGCCATTTCCGATAACACAATTCTAGGTAAGATGACTTTATTCGATTTCGGTAAATGGCCTAATTTAAGCGAAAACTGGAACAAAATGGCGTTCAATAAAAAAATAACAAACTAAAATAAAAATAAACAACAACAAACAACAAGAACAAAACAACATTTGTCGACTTAGTAAAGGTGTTCATCTCTCTCTCTCTAACAGTGAGAACCGACAAACTCAATACATGTACCAAAGAACATATTGTCCCTAAAAGATAGTTTATTCTATGCGGATTTCGTGTAGAATTACATTGATAAGATATGTATTACGCGGGTCTCAGCTGCGATACTATTTTATGAAGACTGCACTAAAGGCTTACACTACATATAGCCTTTATCCAGTGTCGTCCTCACATGAAATTATTCCAAAATTACAACGCTTACATCGACTTAATAAACTGGTTGCTGTAGAAACGTTAATCTGTTTCATTTTCATAGATTTATGTCGTATATAGAACCGTTGCCGGCAAGCAACTTGGTTGTGCCAATTAACAAGAGTCGGAAAAATAGCGTCAAAACGCAACACTTTCCTTGATTGTTTTAAACCCTATAAGTCATCAGGTTACAGAAACAGTTCAAGTAAAAGGAAGTGCAAGTACAGTCCGATAAAATGGGATGATTAGATTACTAAAGAAAAAAAAAACACAGTCTTTAAAGATGTTCATTTCAGAATAAACTGTTTACTGATTATAAATAGACGATGTATACTGAGACAGAGAATGTAAGTTCATGTTATATGTTCCAAACATACACAAGTAACCAGACTTACAAAACGACTTAGATGATGCTGAACAAGCTTCTGCACCAAGAATTCATTTTTGGTGAAACACAATTTCAAAATTGCGTCCCATTTTCATGGGTAGTGGGCCCGGGGCCTACCAGTTCCAAACAAATAATTTCCATTACATGTTTATGTTTTATATAGCGCTTCATCTTTTCTAAGAAATTGAATAACACATTGTGATTTGGAATGTGCTTATTCCATCTTAATAGCGAAATGACGCGTTTCCGACTTTTGGCAAGAAGTAAAAGTTTAAAGAATCAGTATCAACCTAATAGCAGCATCGTTTAACATCAATAAGTATGAACATAGGTCGAAATGCAGCTATCACAAGTCAAACTTATGTGAGAAATCGTGTTAATGTGTTTTTGTTTAAATATCAGCCATTTATATGTGCACCACATACATGTCTCGTTGTAAGAGCGTAAGAGGAACTTCCTTTTTAAACTTTAAGTTTTAGATCAACTTGTGACATTGATGAAAACTGAACAATCTTAAAAATAGCTTAAATCTCACATACATCGTTATCTATAGCTACTGTGAAATATCCCGTCCGGTCTAAGTCGTCGTAATAGTGATTTGATGCAAAAGATGTATCTGCGATATATAAATATGACGTTTAAAACGACAACAATATGGCTGATATTAAATGTTTTTATGTGAACTTTTGTAAGGTGGTAATACCTCGCCAACTTACAGGATGTAAGTTTACATATTGAAAGTGGTTTAAACGCTCTAGAAGAAGTAAACTGAAACACGGTGCCAAAAAAGTATACACGTATGTAGATAACCCTTTATAACTTCGTTATGTACAACGTACTAATATAGAAGGGCTGAGCTCAGAATAGTTTTTAGTTGACGTTATTTCTTTGATTACACACATAATGTTTGTTTGTTTATTGGGTTTATCGTCCCTCCAACAGTAGTTCAGTTATCTGGAGACGGTGTCCACTTGAAGCAGATATAGTGCTGCCTTCACAGTGTATAGCATGCCGTGAACACCTGGCATGATACCACACCGTGTCACATTACCCTGACACCGGTCCAACCAGTCATGGAACTACCCTTAATATTGCTTGAGCGTTAGCAAGGGAGCTATACCACTACCATTTTTATGACTTTGATATTTCGCGGCCCGGGATCGAACCCTGGGCCTCCAGTAACTGGAGCCGACGCTCTACCGATTGCGCTACTAGATGCGGTCACAAACATAATGCTACATGTATAAGTTTACTTAAACTAGAGAAGTAAAGACAGTTAACATAATGAAAACATCAACAATTATACTTATCATGTGTGTAAACATAGTCATACGGCCATAAGGAAATAAGATTCCATGGTATTTTCGGTAAATTATATCGGCTCCACATGAAATTATATGTTATACTTTTACCCTAATTTTAACCAAAAGCTTTTCAAAAGAACCACATCGGGTTAACTAGACAAAATTCACAAACAAGATTTAATTCCGTTCACACTGATGTCCGGTGTCAAATGCATAAATGCATTACGAATCTATCATATTTTGTTGTTCTTTTTTCAACAACCTAGTATATCTCCAATCCGCGCATCGGGAAAATTCATAATGTGAATGCATCAATCAAAAACGATGTATTTCAATAAACTGCCGAACTAAAGACAAGCCGACTTTGTTTTCTTTTCAAAATAAGCCATTAATAATTTCTGAATTTAGAGGTACATTTTAACTTTTATATTGTATTGTTTCAGGAAATGCACGGGTGTTAAACAAATCAGCGAGGCAGCGGATGATCTCATTGCCGATCAAAATGTGAAAGTAGCATCCGGCCAGTTACAATCGACCATTGACCGTGTTAACCAGGTCATGGATACTATAGATAATTGTGTGGAGATTGAACAACAGGTAGGAGATACAAGCCTAAAGAAGCTGGACTATTACGAGCAGACTCTCATTGCTAAAGTTAGAAAACTTGCGGAAAAGGGAAGGAATAATATAACCATTGCCCGAAACCAAATAATTTCTACAGCAAAAGATCGTCACAATGGGTGTGTAAAAGCAATGGAACTACTTAGCACATATGTGGAGGAAGTGAACCGGTCACAAAACCGCAAGGCCCATTTATTTATTCTGCAGAAGAAGGGACAAGGAATTGTGAAAGAAGCAGAGCATATATGCAGGGAGTCTGAAGATTTTATCAAGAACAGACCATTCGGCTTGGTGCCTGATATTGAGATAGCAGAATGTTTAAATGCCTTTAGTTCTCTGCTTACAGAAGTAAAACTATACACGATCGGTCAAAGGAGTAATACGGAGCTCAACACATCACTTGATAAAGAAGAATGTAATATTTGGGGCAGTTGACGACTCAGTGACGGTACACTGGTCCTGAGTGATATGGGAAACAAGAGACTGAAACGTGTGGATCCCTCCACTAACAAGGTCATTGACCACTGTAACATGAAGAAAGAACCATGGGGTTTATGTAGCATCGGACCTCAGGAGATAGCGGTAAGTATTGAACAGTTTATAAATAACGAAATATGCATAGAGAAATAAAATGCATATTCTTAAAAAAGAGAAGATAATAACAGAAATGACTCTTAAAAATGACATTATTAAGTAGAATCATTCTAAAAGGTGAATGCAACTCAGCGTAATTTTGGTGATCTTATATATATTACATGTATACTGTGCGTGATAAGGTTACAACTTAATTGTTAATTATAGAGTTAGATATACATGTAATGTTACCAGCAGTTAACATGCAGTATTGTTATTTTGATGCGCCCCACATTGAAAAAATGATCACGTTTATCAAATTAAATGCATTAAGAACTTTAAGCCATTTTGTGATAATTAACAAAAATCTATAAAATGTAGATCTAGTGCTTATGTTATTGTAAAAGTAGCTATATGACAATTACTATAAATATTGTCTCACGGATTTATTGTTCCATCAATAACGTTATGATATTGAAGGTAACACTTAAGCTGTGGCTCTAGTCTGTCTGTTTAAAAAAAACACTTAAGTAACTGTCACAGAAGGTATGCATATACATTCATCAAACACAAATTCTAGTGGTTTAGCTAGACATGCTATCACGATCATTACACTACTTTATATTGTTCCATTCATATCCGGTCAGAACATCGATTGTCTAACAGTCTTTCTCCATGCTATGGTAAATTAAAGTTATATTAGCGTCCTGCCTACAAAACCCGGATGTTGTCAATTTAATTGTCCACTTTTCACAATAGATTTGAATAGCAGATAATTATACATCTTATTATATCTATTCCACCTGTGTATCTACCTTTATTCTGTATATTTTAAAGAGATGTAAATGTCGACCAAAATCCGCGGCCCTACGGCTCCCTGTCGTTTGTAGCTTTCTTACCTTCTATCTGAAGCCTACACGTTTTTTGATGTTTTGTGAATCTTTGGATAGAAGAAATAGGATTATTCTAGAATATCTTATAAAGATATACGGATTTTGGCCTTATACCATGTTTAAATACGATTGCATCTATGTATGTGGCATCTTGGGCAGGTAGACAACCGTGGCACATTGTATAATGTATCAGGTCATTTGTTGACATTCGTGCATGATTTGTCAATACATTAAGTGTATTTAAATGCAAGTTATATTGCATTAACAGCCCCGTCCGCACATGATACTGGTACATGCATAGTTTTTCTACCGGTATATAAATGTACATGACTGGCCCGTTAATCTTTTATTATTATATTATTGTCATTTAAATTTTAATCATAGTTAACATTTATACTGTAATAACAACGAAAACATTAAAGTAATTTCATCCGTTCAAACAAAGCTATTAACATTGGGAGACTGGAGGTATACTAAAGTAAAATATAACTGGTGTTGGAGTATAAGTTCTTGGAGTATAAGAAAACCGAGTTATATATATAAGATGTAAAATAAACTATTAAGTATAAGGCATGCTGGTCCACCCTAGGCTTGAACTAGGTGTTCATAAGAACCGCACCGACTGCATTGAACCATACCATCAATACACTGATTATATATTTATACTAAAGGCTTTTAGCAATATTAACTTGAATAAACCATATGTTTGTAACCCGCACAAGGTATGACTTTGTCATATATTTTTATATTTGCCTATACTTATGCATTTCTATGCAATATAGCATATGTTGAGCTGTAGTGTCTGTGAACATGTACATATGGTTAAACAAATCTACTAGCCTCATAGACTGATATTTAACTGTGTGAGGGCATTTTGTCATCTTTGTAAGTCATTAAAGGTGGCAGGGCTTTGTCCAGGGACAGGACTACATATATAATCCTTCTCATTATAAAAGTAAATAAAACATGTCTGAACACATTTTATTACATTGCTTACACATATGTAAATGTTAAGATGCATGTACGCATATTTGGATACATTTGGACGTTTCATTCTGCAGCAAGCTGAGTGACACTCATTTTCATTTTCAATTCTATACAAAATTATTTAAATAGACTTCTCTTATTTTAACATGAATTTAAACAGAGGAAAAAAACAGTTACAAATGCAATTTGGTTAGCGCTTCATATAAAAGAAGTGTGGTCTGGTTATTTAAATGCATTTAGGTTAAAAGGTAACAAGACCACGCCTCCTTATGAATATTTATATACACTCTTTCAGAAACACACAAGTTCTGATTATTCCACATAAAAACCATATAAATCAGTAAATTTTGTTTCTATCAATAGAATTTATTTCCATTTTTAATATCAACTTTAAACAAGCAACAAAAGGTAAAACTCCTGATAACCATGCCTCTTTATAAAGACTAAGATATTTAGTCTGATAGGCCTATCAACACAACTTAAACAATTTAAACTTAATTAATATGCACATGAACACGAAACCATGATATACTGGGCGTTAGATCATGCAAACTTAAAATCTATTTCCTTATCAGCCAATGGTTAGGTGCATTGTTTAATTAACATCAACACATGCAGTCTGATAAGCCCATCAACGGGTTAGGTGCAATGTTTAATTAACATCAACACATGCAATCTGATAAGCCCATCAACGGGTCAGGTGCAATGTTTAATTAACATCAACACATGCAGTCTGATAAACCCATCAACGGGTTAGGTGCAATGTTTAATTAACATCAACACATGCAATCTGATAAGCCCATCAACAGGTTAGGTGCATTGTTTAATTAACATCAACACATGCAGTCTGAAAAGCCCATCAACGGGTTAGGTGCAATGTTTAATTAGCATCAACACATGCAATCTGATAAGCCCATCAACAGGTTAGGTGCATTGTTTAATTAACATCAACACATGCAGTTTGATAAGCCCATCAACAGGTTAGGTGCATTGTTTAATTAACATCAACACATGGAATCTGATAAGCCCATAAACAGGTTAGGTGCATTGTTTAATTAACATCAAGAATATTTTTAAGTTTATTGCCCCCAAGGTTTATCAAATTCTTGAGCAGTGGGCACGAAAATCAACTCCATAAAGGAACAAGAAATTTTCATGGCCTCAGGTGAATTTAATTAGTTAAAAAAACACTCTGAGGCCAATTTTTGCAAAAGATTCAAACAACATAAATTGCCAACATGACAATTAAGACGCACACTTTTTAAGCACGAAGAAAATAAACCCTAAAATAACCAACATAAAGTCATCAGGTTGTGTTTATATTTACCGGCTGGAAGAAATTGGATATCATTTAAATAATCAACATTAATTACCGACATGAAGTCAGTGGAACGTATAAATAACTTGATGTCATTATAACTTTATGCTCATTGAATGTAAAGACTAAACAATACTTGCAGGTTATTAAACCTTTGATTATGTAAAGAAGTACTCATGTTCTTTTTTTCTGTCCCTTCCTTTTCTTTCAGTATAACTTACATTAAGGCCCAACAAGTTGATGTCGGCAAAATATATGGCCCAACATGTTGATGTCAGGAACAGAAAAGGTCCTACTAATAGATGTCTGGAACATATTAAGGCCCTACCAGTTGATGTCGGTAACATATAAGGACCTACTAGTTGATGTCAGTAACATATAAGGCCCAACAAGTTGATGTCAGTAACATATAAGGCCCTACTAGTTGATGTCCGTAACATATAAGGTTCAATAAGTTGATGTCGGTAACACATAAGGCCCAACAAGTTGATGTCAGCAACATATAAGGATCTACTAGTCAGTAACATATATGTCCCTACTAGCATATATTGGTAACATATAAGGTCGTACTAGCTGATGTCGGTAACATTTTAGGCCCTACTAGCTGATGTCAGTCACATATTAGGCCCTACTAGCTGACGTCGGTTACATATAAGGCCCTACTAGTTGATGTCGGTAACATATAAGGCCCTACTAGGTGATGTCGGTAACATATAAGGCCCAACAAGTTCATGTCGGTAACACATAATGCCAAACAAGTTCATGTCGGAAACATATAAGGATCTACTAGTTGATGTCAGTAACATATAAGGCGAAACTAGTCGGTGTCTGTAAAATATAAGGCCCTACTAGCTGATGTCAGTAACATATATGGCCCTACTAGCATATATTGGTAACATATAAGGCCATACTAGCTGATGTCGATAACATTTAAGGCCCTAATATCTGACGTTGGTAACATATAAGGCCCTTCTAGCTGATGTCGGTTACATATAAGGCCCTACTAGCTGATGTTGGTAATATATAAGGCTCTACATGTTGATGCCATTAACATATAAGGCCCAACATGTTGATGTCCGTATTAATAAGGCTCTACTCGTTGATGTCAGTAACATATAAGGCCCAACAAGTGGATGTCAGTAACACAAAAAGCCCTCCAAGTTGATGCCGGTAACATTAAAGCCCAACCAGTTGATGTCAGTAACATATAGGGCCCTACTAGTAAATTTCAGTAACATATAATGCTCAACGTGTTGATGTCGGTAACACATAAGACCCAAAAAGTTGATGTCGGTAAAATGTAAGGCCCTACTAGTTGATGTCCGAAACATATAAGGCCCTTCATGTTGATGTCAGTAACATATCAGGCCCAACAAATTGATGTCAGTAACAAATAAGGCCCAACAAGTTGATGTCTGTAACATATAAGTTGCAACAAGTTGATGTCGGTACCATATGAGGCACAACATGTTGATGTCAATAACATAAAACGCCCTTCCAGTTGATGACAGGATCATATAAGGTACTACTTGTTCATGTCTGTAACAAATAAGGCTTTGCTAGTTTATGTAGGTAATATTTAAGGCCCAACAAGATGATGTTGGTAACATATAAGTTTCTAAAAGTTGATGACGGAAACATATAAGACCGTAATAAATGATGTCAGTAACATATAATGCCCTACTACTTGATGTCCACAAGGTATAAGGTCAAACAAGTGGATGTCGGTAACATATAAGGCTGTACTATTTGAAGTCAGTAACATATAAGGCCCTACTTGCTGATATCGGTAACATATGAGGCACAACATGTTGATGTCAGTAACATAGGAGGCCCTACTAGTTGATGTAAGAAGCATGTAATGCTCTACTAGTTGATGTCTGTAACATGAAAGGCCCTACTTAATGATGTAAGTAGCATGTAATGCTGTACTAGTTGATGTCAGAAACATATAAGGTCCTACTAGTTGATTTTAGTAACATGAAAGGCCCTACTTAATGATGTAAGTAGCATGTAATGCTGTACTAGTTGATGTCAGTAACATATAAGGTCCTACTAGTTGATGTCTGTAAAATATAAGGTTCTAGTAGTTGATGTCTGTAACATGTAAGGTCCTACTAGTTGATGTCTGTAACATATAAGGTCCTACTAGTTGATGTCAGTAACATATAAGGTCCTACTAGTTGATGTCTGTAACATATAAGGCCATACTAGTTGATGTCTTTAACATGTAAGGCCCTAATAGTTGATGTCAGTTACATGCAAGGCCCTACAAGTTGATGTCAGTAACATGCAAGATCCTACTAGTTGATGTCAGTAACATATAAAGCCATACAAGTTGATGTCTGTAACATATAAGGCCCTACTAGTTGATGTCTGTAACATGCAAGATCCTACTAGTTGATGTCAGTAACATATAAAGCCCTACTAGTTGATGTCTGTAACATATAAGGCCCTACTAGTTGATGTCTGTAACATATAAGGACCTACTAGTTGATGTCTGTAACATGCAAGGCCCTACTAGTTGATGTCAGTAACATATAAGGTCCTACTAGTTGATGTCAGTAACATATAAGGCAATACTCGTTGATATCAGTAACATGTAAGACCCTACTAGTTGATGTCAGTAACATGCATGGCCCTACTAGTTGATGTCGGTAACATATAAGGCCATACTAGTTGATGTCAGTAACATGCAGGGTCCTACTAGTTGATGTCGGTAACATATAAGGTCCTACTAGTTGATGTCAGCAACATATAAGGCCATACTAGTTGATGTCAGTAACATGTAAGGCCATACTAGTTGATGTCAGTAACATGCAAGGTCCTACTAGTTGATGTCGGTAACATATAAGGTCCTACTAGTTGATGTCAGCAACATATAAGGCCATACTAGTTGATGTCGGTAACATATAAGGCCGTACTAGTTGATGTCAGTAACAGGCAAGGTCCTACTATTGGATGTTGGTAACATGCAAGGTCCTACTAGTTGATGTCGGTAACATATAAGGCCCTACTAGTTGATGTCAGAAACATGCATGGCCCTACTAGTTGATGTCAGTAACATATAAGGCCCTACTAGTTGATGTCAGTAACATGCATGGCCCTACTAGTTGATGTCGGTAACATATAAGGCCCTACTAGTAAGTTGATGTCAGTAACATGTAAGGCCATACTAGTTAATGTCAGTAACATATAAGGTCCTACTAGTTGATGTCAGTAACATATAAGGCCCTACTAGTTGATGTCTGTAACATGCAAGGCCCTACTAGTTGATGTCTGTAACATATAAGGTCCTACAAGTTGATGTCTGAAACATGCAAGGCCCTACTAGTTGTTGTCGGTAACATATAAGGCCTTACAAGTAAGTTGATGTCAGTAACATGTAAGGCCATACTAGTTGATGTCGGTAACATGCAAGGCCCTACAAGTTGATGTCTAACATGCAAGGCCCTACTAGATGATGTCTGTAACATGCAAGGCCCTACTAGTTGATGTCTGTAACATGCAAGGCCCTACTAGTTGATGTCTGTAACATATAAGGTCCTACTAGTTGATGTCAGTAACATATAAGGTCCTACTAGTTGATGTCAGTAACATATAAGTTCCTACTAGTTGATGTCTGTAACATAAAAGGTCCTACAAGTTGATGTTTGTTACATATAAGGTCCTACTAGTTGATGTCTGTAACATGCAAGGCCCAACTAGTTGATGTCTGTAACATGCAAGGCCCTACTAGTTGATGTCAGTAACATGCAAGGCCCTACTCGTTGATGTCTGTAACATGCAAGGCCATACTAGTTGATGTCAGTAACATATAAGGCCCTACAAGTTGATGTCTGTAACATGCAAGGCCCTACTAGTTGATGTCTGTAACATGTAAGGCCCTACTAGTTGATGTCTGCCACATGCAAGGCCCTACTAGTTGATGTCTGTAACATACAAAGGTCCTACTAGTTGATGTCTGTAACATGCAAGGCCCTACTAGTTGATGTCTGTAACATGCAAGGCCCTACTAGTTGATGTCAGTAACATGCAAGGCCCTACTAGTTGATGTCAGTAACATATAAGGCCCTACTAATTGATGTCTAACATATAAGGCCCTACTAGTTGATGTCTGTAACATATAAGGACCTTCTAGTTGATGTTTGTAACATGTAAGGTCGTACTAGTTGATGTCTGTAACATGCAAGGCCCTTCTAGTTGATTTCAGTAACATATAAGGCCCTACTAGTTGATATCTGTAACATGCAAGGCCCTACTAGTTGATGTCAGTAACAATTAAGGCCCTACTAGTTGATGTCTGTAACATGCAAGGCCCTACTAGTTGATGTCAGTAACATATAAGGTTCTACTAGTTGATGTCTGTAACAAATAAGGTCCTACAAGTTGATGTCAGTAACATATAAGGTCCAGCTAGTTGATGTCTGTAACATGTAAGACCCTACTAGTTGATGTCAGTAACATGCATGGCCATACTAGTTGATGTCAGTAACATGCAAGGTCCTACTAGTTGATGTCGGTAACATATAAGGTCCTACTAGTTGATGTCGGTAACATATAAGGTCCTACTAGTTGATGTCAGTAACATGCAAGGCCATACTAGTTGATGTCAGTAACATGCAAGGTCCTACTAGTTGATGTCAGTAACATGCAAGGTCCTACTAGTTGATGTCAGTAACATGCAAGGTCCTACTAGTTGATGTCAGTAACATGCAAGGCCATACTAGTTGATGTCAGTAACATGCAAGGCCCTACTAGTTGATGTCAGTAACATGGAAGGTCCTACTAGTTGATATCAGTAACAGGCAAGGACCTACTAGCTGATGTCTGTAACATATAAGGTCCTACTAGTTGATGTCTGTAAAATATAAGGTTCTAGTAGTTGATGTCTGTAACATGTAAGGTCCTACTAGTTGATGTCTGTAACATATAAGGTCCTACTAGTTGATGTCAGCAACATATAAGGCCATACTAGTTGATGTCAGTAACATGTAAGGCCATACTAGTTGATGTCAGTAACATGCAAGGTCCTACTAGTTGATGTCGGTAACATATAAGGCCCTACTAGTTGATGTCAGAAACATGCATGGCCCTACTAGTTGATGTCAGTAACATATAAGGCCCTACTAGTTGATGTCAGTAACATGCATGGCCCTACTAGTTGATGTCGGTAACATATAAGGCCCTACTAGTAAGTTGATGTCAGTAACATGTAAGGCCATACTAGTTAATGTCAGTAACATATAAGGTCCTACTAGTTGATGTCAGTAACATATAAGGCCCTACTAGTTGATGTCTGTAACATGCAAGGCCCTACTAGTTGATGTCTGTAACATATAAGGTCCTACAAGTTGATGTCTGAAACATGCAAGGCCCTACTAGTTGTTGTCGGTAACATATAAGGCCCTACAAGTAAGTTGATGTCAGTAAAATGTAAGGCCATACTAGTTGATGTCGGTAACATGCAAGGCCCTACAAGTTGATGTCTAACATGCAAGGCCCTACTAGATGATGTCTGTAACATGCAAGGCCCTACTAGTTGATGTCTGTAACATGCAAGGCCCTACTAGTTGATGTCTGTAACATATAAGGTCCTACTAGTTGATGTCAGTAACATATAAGGTCCTACTAGTTGATGTCAGTAACATATAAGTTCCTACTAGTTGATGTCTGTAACATAAAAGGTCCTACAAGTTGATGTTTGTTACATATAAGGTCCTACTAGTTGATGTCTGTAACATGCAAGGCCCAACTAGTTGATGTCTGTAACATGCAAGGCCCTACTAGTTGATGTCAGTAACATGCAAGGCCCTACTCGTTGATGTCTGTAACATGCAAGGCCATACTAGTTGATGTCAGTAACATATAAGGCCCTACAAGTTGATGTCTGTAACATGCAAGGCCCTACTAGTTGATGTCTGTAACATGTAAGGCCATACTTGTTGATGTCTGTAACATGCAAGGCCCTACTAGTTGATGTCTGTAACATATAAGGCCCTACTAGTTGATGTCTGTAACATATAAGGTCCTACTAGTTGATATCTGTAACATATAATGTCCTACTAGTTGATGTCTGTAACAAGCAAGGTCCTACTACTTGATGTCTGTAACATATAAGGCCCTACTAGTTGATGTCTGTAACATATAAGGCCATACTAGTTGATGTCTGTAACATATAAGGTAATACTATTTGATATCTGTAACATATAATGTCCTACAAGTTGATGTCTGTAACATGTAAGGTTCTACTAGTTGAAGTCTGTAACATATAAGGCCCTACAAGTTGATGTCAGTAACATGCAAGGCCCTACTAGTTGATGTCTGTAACATGCAAGGCCCTACTAGTTGATGTCTGTAACATGCAAGGCCCTACTAGTTGATGTCTGCCACATGCAAGGCCCTACTAGTTGATGTCTGTAACATACAAAGGTCCTACTAGTTGATGTCTGTAACATGCAAGGCCCTACTAGTTGATGTCTGTAACATGCAAGGCCCTACTAGTTGATGTCAGTAACATGCAAGGCCCTACTAGTTGATGTCAGTAACATATAAGGCCCTACTAATTGATGTCTAACATATAAGGCCCTACTAGTTGATGTCTGTAACATATAAGGACCTTCTAGTTGATGTTTGTAACATGTAAGGTCGTACTAGTTGATGTCTGTAACATGCAAGGCCCTTCTAGTTGATTTCAGTAACATATAAGGCCCTACTAGTTGATGTCTGTAACATGCAAGGCCCTACTAGTTGATGTCAGTAACAATTAAGGCCCTACTAGTTGATGTCTGTAACATGCAAGGCCGTACTAGTTGATGTCAGTAACATATAAGGTTCTACTAGTTGATGTCTGTAACAAATAAGGTCCTACAAGTTGATGTCAGTAACATATAAGGTCCAGCTAGTTGATGTCTGTAACATGTAAGACCCTACTAGTTGATGTCAGTAACATGCATGGCCATACTAGTTGATGTCTGTAACATGCAAGGCCCTACAAGTTAGTGTCTGTAACATGCAAGGCCCTACTAGTTGATGTCTGTAACATATAAGGTCTTACAAGTTGATGTCTGTAACATGCAAGGCCCTACTAGTTGATGTCTGTAACATGCAAGGCCCTACTAGTTGATATCAGTAACATATAAGGTCCTACTAGTTGATGTCAGTAACATATAAGGTCCTACTAGTTGATGTCTGTAACATGCAAGGCCCTACTAGTTGATGTCTGTAACATGCAAGGCCCTACTAGTTGATGTCTGTAACATGCAAGGCCCTACTAGTTGATGTCAGTAACATGTAAGGTCCTACTAGTTGATGTCTGTAACATGCAAGGCCCTACTAGTTGATGTCTGTAACATATAAGGCCCTACTAGTTGATGTCAGTAACATGTAAGGTCCTACTAGTTGATGTCTGTAACATGCAAGGCCCTACTAGTTGATGTCTGTAACATGCAAGGCCCTACTAGTTGATGTCTGTAACATATAAGGTCTTACAAGTTGATGTCTGTAACATGCAAGGCCCTACTAGTTGATGTCTGTAACATATAAGGACCTTCTAGTTGATGTTTGTAACATGTAAGGTCGTACTAGTTGATGTCTGTAACATGCAAGGCCCTTCTAGTTGATTGCAGTAACATATAAGGCCCTACTAGTTGATATCTGTAACATGCAAGGCCCTACTAGTTGATGTCAGTAACAATTAAGGCCCTACTAGTTGATGTCTGTAACATGCAAGGCCCTACTAGTTGATGTCAGTAACATATAAGGTTCTACTAGTTGATGTCTGTAACAAATAAGGTCCTACAAGTTGATGTCAGTAACATATAAGGTCCAGCTAGTTGATGTCTGTAACATGTAAGACCCTACTAGTTGATGTCAGTAACATGCATGGCCATACTAGTTGATGTCAGTAACATGCAAGGTCCTACTAGTTGATGTCGGTAACATATAAGGTCCTACTAGTTGATGTCGGTAACATATAAGGTCCTACTAGTTGATGTCAGCAACATGCAAGGCCATACTAGTTGATGTCAGTAACATGCAAGGTCCTACTAGTTGATGTCAGTAACATGCAAGGTCCTACTAGTTGATGTCAGTAACATGCAAGGTCCTACTAGTTGATGTCAGTAACATGCAAGGCCATACTAGTTGATGTCAGTAACATGCAAGGCCCTACTAGTTGATGTCAGTAACATGGAAGGTCCTACTAGTTGATATCAGTAACAGGCAAGGACCTACTAGCTGATGTCTGTAACATATAAGGTCCTACTAGTTGATGTCTGTAAAATATAAGGTTCTAGTAGTTGATGTCTGTAACATGTAAGGTCCTACTAGTTGATGTCTGTAACATATAAGGTCCTACTAGTTGATGTCAGCAACATATAAGGCCATACTAGTTGATGTCAGTAACATGTAAGGCCATACTAGTTGATGTCAGTAACATGCAAGGTCCTACTAGTTGATGTCGGTAACATATAAGGCCCTACTAGTTGATGTCAGAAACATGCATGGCCCTACTAGTTGATGTCAGTAACATATAAGGCCCTACTAGTTGATGTCAGTAACATGCATGGCCCTACTAGTTGATGTCGGTAACATATAAGGCCCTACTAGTAAGTTGATGTCAGTAACATGTAAGGCCATACTAGTTAATGTCAGTAACATATAAGGTCCTACTAGTTGATGTCAGTAACATATAAGGCCCTACTAGTTGATGTCTGTAACATGCAAGGCCCTACTAGTTGATGTCTGTAACATATAAGGTCCTACAAGTTGATGTCTGAAACATGCAAGGCCCTACTAGTTGTTGTCGGTAACATATAAGGCCCTACAAGTAAGTTGATGTCAGTAAAATGTAAGGCCATACTAGTTGATGTCGGTAACATGCAAGGCCCTACAAGTTGATGTCTAACATGCAAGGCCCTACTAGATGATGTCTGTAACATGCAAGGCCCTACTAGTTGATGTCTGTAACATGCAAGGCCCTACTAGTTGATGTCTGTAACATATAAGGTCCTACTAGTTGATGTCAGTAACATATAAGGTCCTACTAGTTGATGTCAGTAACATATAAGTTCCTACTAGTTGATGTCTGTAACATAAAAGGTCCTACAAGTTGATGTTTGTTACATATAAGGTCCTACTAGTTGATGTCTGTAACATGCAAGGCCCAACTAGTTGATGTCTGTAACATGCAAGGCCCTACTAGTTGATGTCAGTAACATGCAAGGCCCTACTCGTTGATGTCTGTAACATGCAAGGCCATACTAGTTGATGTCAGTAACATATAAGGCCCTACAAGTTGATGTCTGTAACATGCAAGGCCCTACTAGTTGATGTCTGTAACATGTAAGGCCATACTTGTTGATGTCTGTAACATGCAAGGCCCTACTAGTTGATGTCTGTAACATATAAGGCCCTACTAGTTGATGTCTGTAACATATAAGGTCCTACTAGTTGATATCTGTAACATATAATGTCCTACTAGTTGATGTCTGTAACAAGCAAGGTCCTACTACTTGATGTCTGTAACATATAAGGCCCTACTAGTTGATGTCTGTAACATATAAGGCCATACTAGTTGATGTCTGTAACATATAAGGTAATACTATTTGATATCTGTAACATATAATGTCCTACAAGTTGATGTCTGTAACATGTAAGGTTCTACTAGTTGAAGTCTGTAACATATAAGGCCCTACAAGTTGATGTCAGTAACATGCAAGGCCCTACTAGTTGATGTCTGTAACATGCAAGGCCCTACTAGTTGATGTCTGTAACATGCAAGGCCCTACTAGTTGATGTCTGCCACATGCAAGGCCCTACTAGTTGATGTCTGTAACATACAAAGGTCCTACTAGTTGATGTCTGTAACATGCAAGGCCCTACTAGTTGATGTCTGTAACATGCAAGGCCCTACTAGTTGATGTCAGTAACATGCAAGGCCCTACTAGTTGATGTCAGTAACATATAAGGCCCTACTAATTGATGTCTAACATATAAGGCCCTACTAGTTGATGTCTGTAACATATAAGGACCTTCTAGTTGATGTTTGTAACATGTAAGGTCGTACTAGTTGATGTCTGTAACATGCAAGGCCCTTCTAGTTGATTTCAGTAACATATAAGGCCCTACTAGTTGATGTCTGTAACATGCAAGGCCCTACTAGTTGATGTCAGTAACAATTAAGGCCCTACTAGTTGATGTCTGTAACATGCAAGGCCCTACTAGTTGATGTCAGTAACATATAAGGTTCTACTAGTTGATGTCTGTAACAAATAAGGTCCTACAAGTTGATGTCAGTAACATATAAGGTCCAGCTAGTTGATGTCTGTAACATGTAAGACCCTACTAGTTGATGTCAGTAACATGCATGGCCATACTAGTTGATGTCTGTAACATGCAAGGCCCTACAAGTTAGTGTCTGTAACATGCAAGGCCCTACTAGTTGATGTCTGTAACATATAAGGTCTTACAAGTTGATGTCTGTAACATGCAAGGCCCTACTAGTTGATGTCTGTAACATGCAAGGCCCTACTAGTTGATATCAGTAACATATAAGGTCCTACTAGTTGATGTCAGTAACATATAAGGTCCTACTAGTTGATGTCTGTAACATGCAAGGCCCTACTAGTTGATGTCTGTAACATGCAAGGCCCTACTAGTTGATGTCTGTAACATGCAAGGCCCTACTAGTTGATGTCAGTAACATGTAAGGTCCTACTAGTTGATGTCTGTAACATGCAAGGCCCTACTAGTTGATGTCTGTAACATATAAGGCCCTACTAGTTGATGTCAGTAACATGTAAGGTCCTACTAGTTGATGTCTGTAACATGCAAGGCCCTACTAGTTGATGTCTGTAACATGCAAGGCCCTACTAGTTGATGTCTGTAACATATAAGGTCTTACAAGTTGATGTCTGTAACATGCAAGGCCCTACTAGTTGATGTCTGTAACATGCAAGGCCCTACTAGTTGATGTCTGTAACATGCAAGGCCCTACTAGTTGATATCAGTAACATATAAGGTCCTACTAGTTGATGTCAGTAACATATAAGGTCCTACTAGTTGATGACTGTAACATGCAAGGCCCTACTAGTTGATGTCTGTAACATGCAAGGCCCTACTAGTTAATGTCTGTAACATGCAAGGCCCTACTAGTTGATGTCAGTAACATGTAAGGTCCTACTAGTTGATGTCTGTAACATGCAAGGCCCTACTAGTTGATGTCTTTAACATATAAGGCCCTACTAGTTGATGTCAGTAACATGTAAGGTCCTACTAGTTGATGTCTGTAACATGCAAGGCCCTACTAGTTAATGTCTGTAACATGCAAGGCCCTACTAGTTGATGTCTGTAACATATAAGGTCTTACAAGTTGATGTCTGTAACATGCAAGGCCCTACTAGTTGATGTCTGTAACATGCAAGGCCCTACTAGTTGATGTCTGTAACATATAAGGTCCTACTAGTTGATGTCAGTAAAATATAAGGTTCTACTAGTTGATGTCTGTAACATATAAGGTCCTACAAGTTGATGTCAGTAACATATAAGGTCCAGCAAGTTGATGTCTGTAACATGTAAGACCCTACTAGTTGATGTCAGTAACATGCATGGCCATACTAGTTGATGTCAGTAACATGCAAGGTCCTACTAGTTGATGTCGGTAACATATAAGGTCCTACTAGTTGATGTCAGTAACATGCAAGGTCCTACTAGTTGATGTCAGCAACATATAAGGCCATACTAGTTGATGTCGGTAACATATAAGGCCGTACTAGTTGATGTTGGTAACAGGCAAGGTACTACTAGTGGATGTTGGTAACATGCAAGGTCCTACTAGTTGATGTCAGTAACATATAAGGCCCTACTAGTTGATGTCAGTAACATGCATGGCCCTACTAGTTGATGTCGGTAACATATAAGGCCCTACTAGTAAGTTGATGTCAGTAACATGTAAGGCCATACTAGTTAATGTCAGTAACATATAAGGTCCTACTAGTTGATGTCACTAACATATAAGGCCCTACTAGTTGATGTCTGTAACATGCAAGGCCCTACTATTTGATGTCAGTAACATATAAGGCCCTACTAGTTAATGTCTGTAAAATGCAAGGCCCTACTTGTTGATGTCTGTAAAATGCAAGGCCCTACTAGTTGATGTCTGTAAAATGCAAGGCCCTACTAGTTGATGTCTGTAAAATGCAAGGCCCTACTAGTTGATGTCTGTAACATGCAAGGCCCTACTAGTTAATGTCTGTAAAATGCAAGGCCCTACTAGTTGATGTCAGTAACATATAAGGCCCTACTAGTTGATGTCTGTAACATATAAAGTCCTACTAGTTGATGTCAGTAAAATATAAGGTTCTACTAGTTGATGTCTGTAACATATAAGGTCCTACAAGTTGATGTCAGTAACATATAAGGTCCAGCTAGTTGATGTCTGTAACATGTAAGACCCTACTAGTTGATGTCAGTAACATGCATGGCCATACTAGTTGATGTCAGTAACATGCAAGGTCCTACTAGTTGATGTCGGTAACATATAAGGTCCTACTAGTTGATGTCAGTAACATGCAAGGTCCTACTAGTTGATGTCAGTAACATGCAAGGTCCTACTAGTTGATGTCGGTATCATATAAGGTCCTACTAGTTGATGTCAGCAACATATAAGGCCATACTAGTTGATGTCGGTAACATAAAAGGCCGTACTAGTTGATGTTGGTAACAGGCAAGGTACTACTAGTGGATGTTGGTAACATGCAAGGTCCTACTAGTTGATGTCTGTAACATGTAAGGCCCAACTAGTTGATGTCAGAAACATGCATGGCCCTACTAGTTGATGTCAGTAACATATAAGGCCCTACTAGTTGATGTCAGTAACATGCATGGCCCTACTAGTTGATGTCGGTAACATATAAGGCCCTACTAGTAAGTTGATGTCAGTAACATGTAAGGCCATACTAGTTAATGTCAGTAACATATAAGGTCCTACTAGTTGATGTCAGTAACATATAAGGCCCTACTAGTTGATGTCTGTAACATGCAAGGCCCTACTAGTTGATGTCAGTAACATATAAGGCCCTACTAGTTGATGTCTGTAAAATGCAAGGCCCTACTAGTTGATGTCTGTAAAATGCAAGGCCCTACTAGTTGATGTCTGTAAAATGCAAGGCCCTACTAGTTGATATCTGTAAAATGCAAGGCCCTACTAGTTGATGTCTGTAAAATGCAAGGCCCTACTAGTTGATGTCTGTAAAATGCAAGGCCCTACTAGTTGATGTCTGTAAAATGCAAGGCCCTACTAGTTGATGTCAGTAACATGTAAGGTCCTACTAGTTGATGTCTGTAACATGTAAGGTCCTACTAGTTGATGTCTGTAACATATAAGGCCCTACTAGTTGATGTCTGTAACATGCAAGGCCCTACTAGTTGATGTCAGTAACATATAAGGCCCTACTAGTTGATGTCTGTAAAATGCAAGGCCCTACTAGTTGATGTCAGTAACATATAAGGCCCTACTAGTTGATGTCTGTAAAATGCAAGGCCCTACTAGTTGATGTCAGTAACATATAAGGCCCTACTAGTTGATGTCTGTAACATGCAAGGCCCTACTAGTTGATGTCTGTAACATATAAGGTCCTACTAGTTGATGTCAGTAAAATATAAGCTTCTACTAGTTGATTTCAGTAACATATAAGGCCCTACTAGTTGATGTCTGTAACATGCAAGGCCCTACTAGTTGATGTCAGTAACATATAAGGCCCTACTAGTTGATGTCTGTAACATGCAAGGTCCTACTAGTTGATGTCAGTAACATATAAGGTCCTACTAGTTGATGTCAGTAACATATAATGTCCTACTAGCTGATGTCTGTAACATATAAGGTCCTACTAGTTGATGTCAGTAACATATAAGGTCCTACTAGTTGATGTCTGTAACATGTAAGGTCCTACTAGTTGATGTCTGTAACATGTAAGGCCCTACTAGTTGATGTCTGTAACATGCAAGGTCCTACTAGTTGATGTCAGTAACATATTAGGTCCTACTTGTTGATGTCTGTAACATGTAAGGTCCTACTAGTTGATGTCTGTAACATGTAAGGCCCTACTAGTTGATGTCAGTAACATATAAGGTCCTACTTGTTGATGTCTGCAACATGTAAGGTCCTACTAGTTGATGTCAGTAACATATAAGGTCCTACTTGTTGATGTCTGTAACATGTAAGGTCCTACTAGTTGATGTCAGTAACATATAAGGTCCTACTTGTTGATGTCTGTAACATGTAAGGTCCTACTAGTTGATGTCTGTAACATGTAAGGCCCTACTAGTTGATTTCTGTAACATGTAAGGACCTACTAGTTGATGTCTGTAACATGTAAGGTCCTACTAGTTGATGTCTGTAACATGTAAGGCCCTACTAGTTGATGTCTGTAACATGTAAGGTCCTACTAGTTGATGTCTGTAACATGTTAGGTCCTACTAGTTGATGTCTGTAACATGTAAGGTCCTACTAGTTGATGTCTGTAACATGTAAGGTCCTACTAGTTGATGTCTGTAACATGTAAGGCCCTACTAGTTGATGTCTGTAACATGTAAGGTCCTACTAGTTGATGTCTGTAACATGTAAGGTCCTACTAGTTGATGTCTGTAACATGTAAGGCCCTACTAGTTGATGTCTGTAACATATAAGGCCATACTAGTTGATGTCTGTAACATATAGGTTCTACTAGCTGATGTCTGTAACATATAAGGTCCTACTAGTTGATGTCTGTAACATGTAAGGCCGTACTAGTTGATGTCTGTAACATGCAAAGCCCTTCTAGTTGATTTCAGTAACATATAAGGCCCTACTAGTTGATGTCTGTAACATGTAAGGCCCTACTAGTTAATGTCTGTAACATGTAAGGTCCTACTAGTTGATGTCTGTAACATGTAAGGTCCTACTAGTTGATGTCTGTAACATGTAAGGCCCTACTACCTGATGTCTGTAACATATAAGGTCCTACTAGTTGATGTCTGTAACATGTAAGGTCCTACTAGTTGATGTCTGTAACATGTAAGGCCCTACTAGTTGATGTCTGTAACATATAAGGCCATACTAGTTGATGTCTGTAAAATGCAAGGCCCTACTAGTTGATGTCTGTAAAATGCAAGGCCCTACTAGTTGATGTCTGTAAAATGCAAGGCCCTACTAGTTGATGTCTGTAAAATGCAAGGCCCTACTAGTTGATGTCTGTAAAATGCAAGGCCCTACTAGTTGATGTCTGTAAAATGCAAGGCCCTACTAGTTGATGTCTGTAAAATGCAAGGCCCTACTAGTTGATGTCAGTAACATATAAGGTCCTACTAGTTGATATCTCCAACATATAATGTCCTACTAGTTGATGTCTGTAACATGTAAGGTCCTACTAGTTGATGTCTGTAACATGCAAGGCCCTACTAGTTGATGTCTGTAACATGCAAGGCCCTACTAGTTGATGTCTGTAACATGCAAGGCCCTACTAGTTGATGTCTGTAACATATAAGGCCCTACTAGTTGATGTATGTAACATATAAGGCCCTACTAGTTGATGTCTGTAACATATAAGGTCCTACTAGTTGATGTCAGTAACATATAAGGTCCTACTAGTTGATGTCAGTAACATATACAGTGTTCTCCAGAAGCACCGGCGGCCGGCGGTATCGCCTGATACTTAAGAAATGAGCACCGGCTACTTTCTCAAAAAATATAAATAATTTTCACCGAAAAAAAAGGTTTCCCTTAAACAGAAACCGAAAATACATCGACAAAAGTATCGACAGAACACTTCCCGGATGTTATTGTTTTACTGCGTTATTCCGTTTGCGCAGGTCGGATGCAGACAGTACGTATGGTTTCCAAATGATGCCGAAATTCATAAACTGAGCATTCGTCTTTCTACGACATTTTCCGCCAAACTGGTAATAACAAACTCGTGTGTGTCCGTGAAAAATGCATATACAGTAAGCTATAAATAGATGTTTTGTCTGCATTCTTCGCAAAATATACGTATATAAGCCTCTGAAATGCCATTAAAAAATAAAATAAAAAATGAAAATCAAACAAATCAGAGAAAAATGTCAGATTTTTGGAGCCCCCCTAGCAGGAGGGGAAACCCCTTCCACACACACCCCTCGCCCTAAACCTCACCGCTTCGTGGCTTGACATATGATAATGCAGCCTGCTACTTTAAAAAAATAACCTGCTACTTTTTATTTTCTGGAGAACACTGCATATAAGGTCCTACTAGTTGATGTCAGCAACATATAAGGTCCTACTAGTTGATGTCAGTAACATATAAGGCCATACTAGTTGATGTCAGTATCATGCAAGGTCCTACTAGTTGATGTCGGTAACATGTAAGGCCCTACTAGTTGATGTCAGTACATGTAAGGCCATACTAGTTGATGTCAGTAACATATAAGGTCCTACCAGTTGATGTCGGTAACATATAACGCCCTACTATTTGATGTCAGAAACATGCATGGCCCTACTAGTTGATGTCAGTAACATGTAAGGCCCTACTAGTTGATGTCAGTAACATGCATGGCCCTACTAGTTGATGTCAGTAACATATAAGACCCTACTATTTGATGTCAGAAACATGCATGGCCCTACTAGCAGTGTTTTCCCTGACGCACAAATTCGTTTATTTTCGACAAATGACCCGCAAAATGAACTTACATTGCGACACACTGGACGCACAAAATGAATTAATCCACAGCCGTAATTTATTGTGTCCAATGACATTGATCTTTGTCTGATGTCAGCTCGTCAAACTGTTGCAAAAAGCATTTAAGTATCAATTTCCTTCAGTTAGACAAACTATTTTGTAAATAAGCGTCCATTATTTGTTGTCTTAATACTGCTATCCGGTCCACCCAAACGATACAAGTACTGCGTTTAGATGACTGGGAACCAGCAATTCTGTGTAGTTAGACGCTGTTTCACGTTCAGCATTTCTTTAAAGCGTCGCAATTGTAATGATCATTAAGTTTAGAACGCCTCTAAAACCGGCCCGTGTATACGCTACATTTCAAAGGTTTGGATGAGTTTTATCTGCATTAATCTTTTAGAACATAGTTAAGTCCAGCGTTTTTTTTCCTTCTTTAGCCGAGTCCGGTAAACGGACCCGTTCCCAATCGATACCGGTCTTTCCCAATTTCGCGACCGGACCCTTCCCAATTCCGGGAAAGGACCCTTTCCAATGACGCCGAAGAAGCATTTTTCCCAATTTCATCAAAAACAACCCACAAAAAAGTCGAAAAATATCAAAAACAAACAAAATTCCGTTCAATTCTTACTCATTTTCACTTACGCCGCTAAGATCGAAAAGTTATAGGTACGAACAAAATGTAAGAGACTGGTTTGCAATATCTAATGGCAAACCACGAGGTATGAAAATAGAAACATAAACCAGTCGATTCACAGACTATGTGACGCGCTGTGGCAAAAACAATGACGCGATGGAATTTCCCCAGTTTGGGATACGCTGATTGGCTAACAGCGAGAAATTCCTTTACCGTAAATCGCATTTTCTGTTGACGTAAAAAAAAAGGCATGGCTGCTACGAAATTTTAAAATGACAGTCGTCCAATCGTCCAAATTATTCAGAATTTATGCAGATAATGCTTCACTAAAAGCGTATTATGAAATAACAATGGATAACTTTTAAATACAAGCATTGTTTTTCAAAAAACCCAGAAGATTTTGAGTTAAATCATGCACGTTAAGATGTCTAAAACCTTTAAATGGCACATCGTCTCGAATTTTGATGCCATGTTGTTTTTTTCTGTTGCCGTTTTGGTCCCGATTGAGAATTGTTTTTCTAAGTGAGTAATCAATATTTTTAATGTTATAAACAGAAAGACTTCAGTTTAGATGGTTATATAATAACAACACTGGTCACAACAGTCTGAAACAAAACTGAAAATTGTCATTTACTGTATTTTTAAGTGGGTGGGGAATGATGATGTATACTATTCATTAGTGCATAACATTTCATAATTATAAATTAAGTTGCTTGTTTAGACAAGTTTATCTAGACAGATTTATAACAGTGGTTAACATTAAATATCTTTTATGTGTACACATTCTTTCATCAGTAAATTATTATACTTTTTTTATATCTACAGATTAAAAAAAAGGCAGCCCCAGGGTGAGCCACAACAGTAAATACTACCGCAAACGACTAAAAACCGATCTTTTTTTTTTTAACTTTTTCTACATCAAAGTGATATATTTTATTGCACCATCACTTTGCTGAAACATTATCAAATAAACATGCTGATAAAAATATTTTAAGACTTTTTTTCACTTTATTCCTCTCAAGTCAATAAACTTACATACAAAGAATGCTAACCATTCACATTTATGCAAATATTGCAATACATTAACCTTGTACATGAAATTCCCAATTAGCCTAATTTTACGACGCGAAAATTCCCATTTTGGCAATTTTCACGATTCTAAAAATTCCCAATTTGATGGTACCGGACCCATTCCCAATGAGGCAAAAAAAACGCTGGTTAAGTCATACATTGCATATTAATTTTAAGCAAATATATGTTTGGCTTTAGAAACCAAACGGTCTAAGGCAAAGTAAATATTAAAAACACTACAAGGTCAAATTTAACGTTATGTAGGAAAGACATGTAGGTTGAACCAATATGAGCACGAATACCTAAGTTTTGACTGGTTTTTCTTTCAAAATGTCTCAGTCCAAGCTGACGATGTTTTTTCCAAACAAAACAAAGTAAATCATCAACTCAGCCTAAAAAAGGAACCCCTGCCCGGTTAGTAAAGTGATTATATAATGTGACCCCCCAAAATTTACCAATGACCCCCAAATCATAAACCTAGGGGGACACTGTGACCCCCTAAAAAGATTTTCAAGGGAAAACCCTGTACTAGTTGATGTCAGTAACATATAAGACCCTACTAGTTGATGTCAGTAACATGCATGGCCCTACAAGTTGATGTCAGTAACATGCAAGGTCCAACTAGTTGATGTCGGTAACATATAAGGCCCTACTAGTTGATGTCAGTAACATGTAAGGCCATACTAGTTGATGTCAGTAACATATAAGGTCCTACTAGTTGATGTCAGTAACATATAAGGCCATACTAGTTGATGTCAGTAACATGTAAGGTCATACTAGTTGATGTCAGTAACATATAAGGTCCTACTAGTTGATGTCTGTAACATGCAAGGCCCTACTAGTTGATGTCAGTAACATGCAAGGGTCTACTAGTTGATGTCAGTAACATGCAAGGCCCTACTAGTTGATGTCGGTAACATATAAGGCCCTACTAGTTGATGTCAGTAACATATAAGGTCCTACTGGCTGATGTTGGTAACATATAAGGCCCTACTAGTTGATGATGGTAACATATAAGATCCTACTACTTGATGTCAGTAACATATAAGGCCCGACTAGTTAATGTTGGAACATTATGCTCAACAAGTTGATGTCTGTAACATATAAGATCCTACTAGCTAATGTCGGTAACATAAAAGGCCCGACTAGTTAATGTTGGTAACGTAGGCCCAACCAGTTGATGTTGGGAACATAAGATACAACAAGTTGATGTCCGTAACATATAAGGTCCTACTAGCTGATGTCGGTAAGATATAGGGCCCTACTAGTTGATGTTGGCAACATATAAGGTACTACTAGCTGACGTCGGTAACATATAAGGCCCAACAAGTTGATGTTTGAACATAAGGCACAATAAGCTGATGTCGGTAACATATAAGGCTCAACAAGTCGATGTTGGTAACATAATATACAACAAGTTGATCTCCGTAACATAAAAGGTCCTACTAGCTGATGTTGGTAACATATAAGGTCCTACTAGCTGATGTTGGTAACATATAAGGTCCTACTAGCTGATGTTGGTAACATATAAGGCCCTAACAGTTGATGTTGGTAACATATAATGGCTCAACAAATTGATGTCGGTAACATATAAGATTCACTAGCTGATGTTGGTAACATATAAGGCCCTACTAGTTGATATTGGTAACATATAAAGCCCTCCTAGTTGATGTCAATAACATATTAAATAATAAGGCCCAACATGTTGATGTTGGAACATAAGGTCCTAATAGCTGAAGTCGATAACATATAAGTTCCTACTAGTTGATGTCGGTAGCATATAAGGCCTAACAAGTTGATGTCAGTAACATGTTTATTAAACATTTAACCTTACATGTTGATGGGCTTATCAGACTGCCAGTGTTGATGTTAATTGAACAGTGAGCCCTGTGTGTTGATGGGCCTATTAGACTGCCTGTGTTGATGTTAATTAAACAGTGAGCCCTACGTGTTGATGGGCTTATCAGACTATCTATGTTGATATTAATTAAACAGTGAGCCCTATGTGTTGATGGGCTTATCAGACTGTCTGTGTTGATGTAAATTGAACAGTGAGCCCTACGTGTTGATGGGCTTACAATGTATCAGACTGCCGGTGTTGATGTTTATAAAACAATCAACCTTGAGTGTTAATGGGCTTATCTGATTGCCTGTTTTGATATCTTAATGAACATCGAATCATACATGTTCATGGGCTTGTTCGTCAACATGTGTTGATGTTAATTGAACAGTGAGCCCTATGTGTCAATGAGCTTATCAGATTGCACGTGTTGATGTTTATTGAACAGTGAGCACTACGTGTAGAAGGGCTGATCAGACTGCCAGGGTTGATGTTAATTGAACAGTGAGCCCTACGTGTTGATGGGCTTATCAGATTGCATGTGTTAATGTTTATTAAACAATAAACTTTAAGTGTTAATGCACTTGTCTGATTGCTTGTTTTGATATTTTTATAAACATCAAACCATGCATGTTGATGGACTTGTCAGACTGCATGTGCTGATATTTTTATAAACATCGAATCGTACATGTTCATGGACTTTTCAGATTACGTGTTGATGTTTATGCGTAAATGTTTAGTATGAAGATTGCATGTATAAACTTAAAGGATTTTATCTGCTCTTAATTTTTTAAACATGTATTGATGGAAAGTGATACTTTTTTTTTTAATATTGTAGTTGTTTAGATCGACGCTGTTGATTTTTTTGTTCATTTTTTTCATTTTAGCCAATATTGTAAACATGTGATATTTTTGTGTGTGAGTATAAAAAATGATATTTAATTTGATGACAATTTGTTTGATTTTTCTTTGGTATCTGACGATTATCCCTTAATGAATTATGATGAGTTTTAGTCAATTAGATTTAAGCCATTTTTAAAATGAGGATTTTGCCATGTAATTATATCAAAAACCTTAATAAATGTAATCATTTATTCATTCAATGCTGTATTTTTTCGTTTTTTATTTTGTTTAAACTAATCAGATGTGATTTACAATTTGTTCATATATCTTTCACGAAGAAAAATAACAAATAAAATATTCTGATGCATTTCAAGTGAGAAGTGACAACTATCTAATCAAATGTTAATTATCAAATATTTTACAAGAATACATGAGAGATAAATGTTTGTCATGCCATTATCTAATGAATAGACCATTGTAATTACCTCCACTACTAAGCCTAATTATCACCTCTAATTACCCCATAACCCCATTCCCTGTACAAATCTTATATGGTACGACCTTTCCCAAAATGGTACGAGTATTCCCGGTACGAGATCGTAATGGTACGACTATTCCTGTACCCAGAGTTATAAGTCAGCGACGCTACACTGTACGCCCTGTCTTGATCATGTGATGATTATTATACTCGAACTCTGTATTATCGACGCATCTCTATTACCGACGTATTCCGAATATTTCAACATGCAAATCAACACAGAATGGCTTTAACCTAGATTTCTAAAAATAAGTTGATTATATGGTAAATTTTTGGTTTAGATGTTAGTTGTCCATTACAAATTCAAAGTTTATAAGCTGATATTGTCATGCATACACATCAAAGATAAGTCAAACAAGTACGACGATAATACAGTGGTCCATGCTAACTATAGAACCTTACGTGCTGATTGGCTTATCATACTGCATATGTTAATGTTATTAAACTTTGAAGATAGCCATGAGTGTAAACTTTTTCTATCTGAAAATGTGTAGAACAAACCTCTCTAACTGGACTTGTTTCAAAAATAGTACGACAATAAGCACAGCGCAATGAATGGCGCGAAAAGGTATGAGCTCTCAACAGGATTATTTTCCTTTTAACCAACACTTTCGAAACTCGAAGTACATAAAATATTAAGCAACCTAAAATACAACATAAAACAACAACGAAATGTCGAATATGTGATAAAAACTTACATTATGGCTCGGCAAATCCCAAAGTCAATAGCATGTTTTCCTAAGCATCAACCTTTTACATTTACTTTCAGTTCTCCAACATCGAGAGTATTCAATAACTGTAATCGCGTGAAAACTAAAAAGAAGTAACGGCAGTATTACCTCCCTTAGACCTGTTCTTTTTTTTTATCACTGTTGGCATGTGTGTACGCGGATATCGGTCTATGAACAAAACACAATTTACAAAAATATGTTACAGTCAATGGCCGTCTTAGTATGTGTGGTATGAAAATTAATATCATACATATTGTTATTGTTGCATAAACTTATTCCATACTTTGTCTATTATGTACCGAGTAATTACGGAATAGACCAATCTTTGATGCGGATCATTGAGGTTTGGCGTAAGATTTAGGTTTTTAAAGAATATATAATCTGAAGAAGATTTCTAATTGATGATATTCTAGATATTTGTTGGAATTGTAAAGTAGCAATAAAACTTAACTTTTCCATTAGGTGTCAACCAATCTATGAATCATAGTTGTATAAGAATAAGGTGAGAAGCATTTGTTTAGAACTAAAGTGCCCCACATGACAGTGTGTTCTTCTTATCCTAGTAATGGCAAAAGGAAAGAGTCTGCGTGAATGAAGGATACTTCGGTAACATGTCAGAGAGAAGATGTGTGTAAGACCCTGTATCTATATAGCGGAAAATCTCATCGAATTTCATAATAGATTAAAGAACAAAGATGAAATCCAGCAATCAGTGTATTCGCGTTTTCTATTTCTGTAACCATTGGAGTCGTTATAACACTATCTAACTAAAGAAAATAGTACGTGCAAGATTAGACCAGAAAACCACACTACAGGCATGATGTTATCTATAACTGATATTTAAAGTGTTGGATACTTTAAATAAGCCTAGACTCAGTTAATCTAGTTTAGATTTTCGTTACATTGTATTTTTTCCACAACAGGGCGACAGTTACATATACTTATGACATCTGATTACATAAAGGCAGAATCCAGTTGTTCATAATTTGTTTAAAAATACTATTTTACACACAGAGTTTTCATTTTAAGGCTACGAAGCCTTTTACTACTGTCACGTGACGATTGTTACTAAATTGTCAGTACAAGCCTTACTCGGAATGTCACAAAATTTGTCAGACATTTTGTTGTTTATCGGTGTAAAGTGAAAGTCATGTGACCCGTTTGACGCTTCATTGAGCCGCGGTTACAATGGCAGTAGTGATTCCCGTGGTAAGCAATCGAAAACCAACAAGAATAAGTTTTAAACAGTGAAAGATGTAATCTTGTGTTTTATGGTCGGGAGTTATATTTGTAAAAAATAACTACTTTTCATGTATTGAATTATGCACGGAACTCAAATTCGATACTCGGCCTTTAAAGCTTCACATGCTTTCACTGAAACGTGTTAGTTTCATTGTGTCTTCAGGTTGGGAAAACAAAAGCATTGAACCGGGGTTCCAAGCCAGTTAGCCGAATAAATATTTATATAAACTATTACTGAACTGAATATAACGCGTTTCTCTGTCAATTAAAATAGTTTAACGATTGGCCCGATAGTGACATAGTATTTGAAATAAAGATGTTATTTCGATCACTTACCACATCTTTCAAATAGTCATACCATACGCCAATCTATGCTTAGTAATCTGAATTGAAACAGTCACTGTATTGTTTAAATTTCCAATGACATTTACCGCGTTCCTATATGCATACAGTGAAATACATTTATTTGACGCACGCGCTACAAAATGACGTCATTTCAACTATCATAATCTTTTGGTGCACCCGAATATTTTCCTCGATAGCCAGGAGTCTGTGGAGCGTAAAGTATGTTTTCTTAATTATATATACGAATATAATATATTATATATGTTTAAAATTAATAACCATAGCAATATCACATAATTATCTAGGTGCAACAAAAATATAGACATTTACTTTGTAACAGTTTAGAATTGCTAAATGTTCGTCTGGTGCGTAGATTTTGCCGCATTGTTCAAAATGTGTTTCTGCCACAGGAGACAAGACGCATTATAAACCCTTGAAGCGTTATGTATAAATTGTTTATAACAAAATGGCTCAACACATAGTGCAACAATAACCAACTTAAGATTATAACAGTCAGATTCTTAATTCTAATCTATTTCAATGTTTGTTTACAATTCAACTGTTTCAGAACGCCGCCCGTGAAAGCGTGATGCAAGTTTCTCCAACAAGACGGGACTCGAACAGCAACGAATATTACTCACATATAAACACATCAACATGTATATTGTTTATCTGTTGTTTATGTTTATATTACAGGTTGCCGACTGGTCAAACATTGTCCACATTATCTCCACCGTGAAGGGTCTGACACCGAGCAGGACGGTCGACATGGGCCAGGAGACATACAGACTTGCCTGTCATGGTGGAGAGTTGTTTGCTGGGTACCGTGCCAGCCTGTGGATCCACGACATGTCCGGTAAGATGATCACGGACATCAGCCGGAACACCGACGGTCAGTCAATGTTCTCTGATATCACCGGTATCGCCGTGAACCAGGTCGGTGATCGTGTGTATGTCAGTGACTTGAACAATGGTTTGGTGTGTATGTCCCGGGACGGTCGGGTCGTGTTCCGTCTCTCCGATGACGACATGGGTCTGGATAGAGCCTGTGGTGTGACCACTGACCAGCGGGGTTCTGTGATGGTGGCTGGATGGGGGTCACACAACGTGGTCCAGGTGACAGAAGAAGGGCGGGTTGTGGGAGAAATACTGGCCAAGAAAGATGGGATCTGGTACCCAAAATGTTTATCTTACGACACTGAAGGGAGGAAACTCTACGTTGGAGGGGACATGTCACAGCTGCTGGGCTTCGAGTTGTTGTGAAGAGTCGACGTCAGGCAGCCATGCAACAATGAAGGCATTATTTAGGTATGTTGATTAGTTGATATTGATTGAAACATGCTAGAATATTTATACACAGCTTAATAGATTAAATATTGTTGTTTTTATAATAATTTAATTTTAATGTGTTAGGAAATTCAAATTTAGATTATTTGTTGTTGTTTTTTTGTCATATTGAATTCCAAAGTTGAAACCTAAATTTCATCACAAACATTAATAATTATATAATTATTATTACTAAGAATTAATTTAACATATACATTTAATGTTGTCAAACTTTTCTAGACTCAGCTTTTTGTCAAATTTCGATTTTATTGGTAAAAGTTAGCGTTTTATAATCTTGACCTGGTACGAGTTACGTCCCTTCGCAAAGTTATGTTTTGTAACAAATATGCCAGTGTACAGTGGTGGAAATAATCAAATGGGAATGGATTTAAACGTAATTGTTTAAAAGAAAGTGTGAATATTTAATAGAATTTGTATTTAATTAATTGGATAGTTACCACAGTCTGTACATGGAATATTTGGTGTAAATTAAACAAATTACTTAACCGGAAATCCAAAAGTAGACTAAATTTTGTACATGTATTCACTTCGGATGATATGGATAATTCTTTTGTTGATAGTGAATTAGTGATGAACCCAGTAGTGATGAAGAATATATTAGAAAACAAAAACAACAAAACAACATTTAATGGCAGCCAATACAACAATTAAACAACCACACATGGAGTTAAATGTTAACTATCAGTCTAAGAAGTCATTGTTGTTGTATTTTATCTACTCAAAGTTGGTCTATTCTCATTATGAACAATATTATTAGTGTATGTAATGTTGTCTGCCCTTTATGTTCTGGCAAAACAGAGCCCCCCCCCCCCCTCCCCACCCACCATTTTTAATTACTTTTATAACCTAGCATTCTAAGTTGTTGTCAGTGAAATGTAATAATAATCTTTTATTTGTTGTTAAAAGGTAAGGTTTAAAGCATAGAATACCAGCAATGCTTACAACAAAGTCAAATCAATATTTCCTTTACTGTCCGATTATTATACAAATAAGTTGAAATAACATAACTAATAGATAGTTTCTTGGCAAATGTGATCAATCAAATAGACTGCAAAGTTAAATGAATTGGCTTTAATAACAACATTGCCAATGTAATCTAATATTACACTTTGAAATTATAATATTAATATGACGTTAACTTGTAGTGTTTAACAAATACCATTGATTTTGTCCAAACAGTATTTTAAGTTAAAATAGCACAGATATGTACAACACATATGGATCACATCAGAACACTGTAAGTTGAGTGGCTTATCTATGTGTTCATATTCAATAATGAAAATACATTGTACCATGAGCTGACATCAATAACCAATGGCATAGTAATGTTGTCATGTACGAGCTGGTGTGGTGTTTGTTAATAGTTTGTTATCAGCATGAGGTGATCCGTTTAAGATTATGCTATTATAGTTAAGCATGTTTAATTAGATTTTATAATGAAACAACAAATCTGCTTAAAATATGTCTTGATAGTTAACCCTTGTTTAACCCTTAGCTTGCTAAACATATATTTATACAACTTTAAAGCAAATAGTCTAGATCCAAATCAGTCAGCTCCTGCCTACAGACCGTCTGATTAGAATCAACACATAATTATACAACTTTGGCAAATATTATAGATCTTAATCAACGAGTTCCTGCCTAGAGGCAGTCTGAGCAGGATAAACACGTCTTTATACAACTTTGGCAAGTAGTATAGATCCAAATCTGCCAGCTCCTGGCTGGGGGCAGTCTGATCAGGATCAACACATATTTCTATGTACCAGACCTGGTGGCGCAATCGGAAGAGCGCCGGCACCTTGTACCGAAGGCCCTGGGTTCGATCCTGGGCTGCAACGTACCAACGTTGTTAAAGATATTAATGGTATATTGCTATAGCTCCCTTGCTAATACCCAAGCAAATATAGTGGTTGTTCTACAATTAGTTGACCCAGTGTTAGGATAATGTGACTGGGTATGGTATTCACAGTGAAAGCGGCACTATATCTGCTTCAAATAAACACGGTCTCCAGATAACTGAAATACTTTTGGTTTGACGATAAACCCAGTGAACAAACATATTTATACAACTTTGGCAAGTAGTATAGATCCAAATCTGTCAGCTCCTGGCTGGGGGCAGTCTGATCAGGATCAACACATATTTATTTTATACGACTTAAGCAAACAGTATAGATCCAAATGAGCAGCTCCTGGCTGGGGACAGTCTGACCAGGTTCAAAACCTATCTTTACAACTTTGGCAAACAGTATAGATCCAAATGAGCAGCTCTTGGCTGGGGACAATCTGATCAGGTTCAATACCTATCTTTACAACTTTGCCAAACAGTATAGATCCAAATGAGCAGCTCTTGGCTGGGGACAGTCTGATCAGGTTCAATACCTATCTTTACAACTTTGGCAAACAGTATAGATCCAAATGAGCAGCTCCTGGTTGGGGACAGTCTGATCAGGTTCAATACCTATCTTTACAACTTTGGCAACAGTCCAGATCCAAATAAGCAGCTCTTGGATGGGGACAGTTTGATCAGGTTCAATACCTATCTTTACAACTTTGGCAAACAGTATAGATCCAAATGAGCAGCCCCTGGCAAGGGACAGTCTGATCAGGTTCAATACCTATCTTTACAACTTTGGCAAACAGTATAGATCCAAATGAGCAGCTCATGGCTGGGGACAGTCTGATCAGGTTCAATACCTATCTTTACAACTTTGGCAAACAGTACAGATCCAAATGAGCAGCTCCTGGCTAGTGAGTCTGATCAGGTTCAATACCTCTCTTTACAACTTTGGCAAACAGTATAGA
The DNA here is from genome assembly GCA_007844125.1 of Sinonovacula constricta. Taxonomy (NCBI): domain Eukaryota; kingdom Metazoa; phylum Mollusca; class Bivalvia; order Cardiida; family Solecurtidae; genus Sinonovacula; species Sinonovacula constricta. The sequence goes on along the minus strand of CM017570.1, from coordinate 30,899,050 downwards.
TCCAAATGAGCAGCTCTTGACTGGGGACAGTCTGATCAGGTTCAATACCTATCTTTACAACTTTGGCAAACAGTACAGATCCAAATGAGCAGCTCCTGGCGTGGGAGTCTGATCAGGATCATTACCTATCTTTACAACTTTGACAAACACTATAGATCCAAATGAGCAGCTCCTTGCTGGGGACAGTCTGATCAGGTTCAATACCTATCTTTACAACTTTGCCAAACAGTATAGATCCAAATGAGCAGCTCCTGGCTAGGGACAGTCTGATCAGGTTCAATACCTATCTTTACAACTTTGGCAAACAGTATAGATCCAAATGAGCAGCTCCTGGCTGGGGACAGTCTGATCAGGTTCAATACCTATCTTTACAACATTGGTAAACAGTATAGATCCAAATGAGCAGCCCTTGGATGGGGACAGTCTGATCAGGATCAATACCTAGCTTTACAACTTTGGCAAACAGTATAGATCCAAATGAGCAGCTCCTGGTTGGGGACAATCTGATCAGGTTCAATACCTATCTTTACAACTTTGGCAAACAGTACAGATCCAAATGAGCAGCTCCTGGCTAGTGAGTCTGATCAGGTTCAATACCTATCTTTACAACTTTGGCAAACAGTATAGATCCAAATGAGCAGCTCTTGGCTGGGGACAATCTGATCAGGTTCAATACCTATCTTTACAACTTTGCGAAACAGTATAGATCCAAATGAGCAGCCCTTGGCTGAGGACAGTCTGATCAGGTTCAATACCTATCTTTACAACTTTGGCAAACAGTACAGATCCAAATGAGCAGCTCCTGGCTAGTGAGTCTGATCAGCTTCAATACCTCTCTTTACAACTTTGGCAAACAGTATAGATCCAAATGAGCAGCTCTTGGCTGGGGACAGTCTGATCAGGTTCAATACCTATCTTTACAACTTTGGCAAACAGTATAGATCCAAATGAGCAGCTCCTTGCTGGGGACAGTCTGATCAGGTTCAATACCTATCTTTACAACTTTGGCAAACAGTATAGATCCAAATGAGCAGCTCCTGGCTAGGGACAGTCTGATCAGGTTCAATACCTATCTTTACAACTTTGGAAAACAGTATAGATCCAAATGAGCAGCTCCTGGCTGGGGACAGTCTGATCAGGTTCAATACCTATCTTTACAACATTGGCAAACAGTATAGATCCAAATGAGCAGCCCTTGGATGGGGACAGTCTGATCAGGATCATTACCTATCTTTACAACTTTGGCAAACAGTATAGATCCAAATAAGCAGCTCCTGGTTGGGGACAATCTGATCAGGTTCAATACCTATCTTTACAACTTTGGCAAACAGTACAGATCCAAATGAGCAGCTCCTGGCTAGTGAGTCTGATCAGGTTCAATACCTATCTTTACAACTTTGGCAAACAGTATAGATCCAAATGAGCAGCTCCTGGCTGGGGACAATCTGATCAGGTTCAATACCTATCTTTACAACTTTGCCAAACAGTATAGATCCAAATGAGCAGCTCTTGGCTGGGGACAGTCTGATCAGGTTCAATACCTATCTTTACAACTTTGGCAAACAGTACAGATCCAAATGAGCAGCTCCTGGCTAGTGAGTCTGATCAGGTTCAATACCTCTCTTTACAACTTTTGCAAACAGTATAGATCCAAATGAGCAGCTCTTGGCTGGGGACAATCTGATCAGGTTCAATACCTATCTTTACAACTTTGCCAAACAGTATAGATCCAAATGAGCAGCTCTTGGCTGGGGACAGTCTGATCAGGTTCAATACCTATCTTTACAACTTTGCCAAACAGTATAGATCCAAATGAGCAGCTCCTGGTTGGGGACAGTCTGATCAGGTTCAATACCTATCTTTACAACTTTGGCAAACAGTATAGATCCAAATGAGCAGCTCCTGGCTAGGGACAGTCTGATCAGGTTTAATACCTATCTTTACATCTTTGGCAAACAGTATAGATCCAAATGAGCAGCTCCTGGCTAGGGACAGTCTGATCAGGTTCAATACCTATCGTTACAACTTTGGCAAACAGTATAGTTCCAAATGAGTAGCTCCTGGCTGGGGACAGTCTGATCAGGTTCAATACCTATCGTTACAACTTTGGCAAACAGTATAGATCCAAATGAGCAGCTCCTGGTTGGGGACAGTCTGATCAGGTTCAATACCTGTCTTTACAACTTTGGCAAACAGTATAGTTCCAAATGAGTAGCTCCTGGCTGGGGACAATCTGATCAGGTTCAACACATATTTCTATGTACCAGACCTGGTGGCGCAATCGGAAGAGCGCCGGCACCTTGTACCGAAGGCCCTGGGTTCGATCCTGGGCTGCGACATACCAACGTTGTTAAAGATATTAATAGTATATTGCTATAGCTCCCTTGCTAATACCCAAGCAAATATAGTGGTTGTTCTACAATTAGTTGACCCAGTGTTAGGATAATGTGACTGGGTATGGTATTCACAGTGAAAGCGGCACTATATCTGCTTCAAATAAACACGGTCTCCAGATAACTGAAATACTTTTGGTTTGACGATAAACCCAGTGAACAAACATATTTATACATTTTTGGCAAGCTGTAAAGATCCAAATCTGTCAGCTCCTGGCTGGGGGCAGTCTGATCAGGATCAACACATATTTATTTTATACGACTTAAGCAAACAGTATAGATCCAAATGAGCAGCTCCTGGCTGGGGACAGTCTGACCAGGTTCAAAACCTATCTTTACAACATTGGCAAACAGTATAGATCCAAATGAGCAGCTCCTGGCTGGGGACAGTCTGACCAGGTTCAATACCTATCTTTACAACTTTGGCAAACAGTATAGATCCAAATGAGCAGCTCTTGGCTGGGGACAATCTGATCAGGTTCAATACCTATCTTTACAACTTTGCCAAACAGTATAGATCCAAATGAGCAGCTCTTGGCTGGGGACAGTCTGATCAGGTTCAATACCTATCTTTACAACGTTGGCAAACAGTATAGATCCAAATGAGCAGCTCCTGGCTGGGAACAGTCTGATCAGGTTCAATACCTATCTTTACAACTTTGGCAACAGTCCAGATCCAAATAAGCAGCTCTTGGATGGGGACAGTTTGATCAGGTTCAATACCTATCTTTACAACTTTCGCAAACAGTATAGATCCAAATGAGCAGCTCCTGGCTGGGGACAGTCTGATTAGGTTCAATACCTATCTCTACAACTTTGGCAACAGTACAGATCCAGATGAGCAGCTCCTGGCTAGGGACAGTCTGATTAGGTTCAATACCTATCTCTATAACTTTGGCAAACAGTATAGATCCAAATGAGCAGCCCCTGGCTAGGGACAGTCTGATCAGGTTCAATACCTATCTTTACAACTTTGGCAACCAGTATAGATCCAAATGAGCAGCTCCTGGCTGGGGGACAAGCTGATCAGGTTCAATACCTATCTTTACAACTTTGGCAAACAGTATAGATCCAAATGAGAAGCTCCTGGCTGGGGACAGTCTGATCAGGTTCAATACCTATCTTTACAACTTTAGCAAACAGTATAGATCCAAATGAACAGCTCCTGGCTGGGGACAGTCTGATCAGGTTCAATACCTATCTTTACAACTTTGGCAAACAGTATAGATAAAAAAAGTAGCTCTTGGCTAAGGACAATCTGAGCAGTATCTGCACTTGTTTTGTTGTTGTTTTGCTGATTTTTTTGCATTATGCTTAGGCACCTTTGCATATCATTGTAAGAATATGAGTTAGAAAAAGTCTGGGTTATTAATATATGTAACAAGCTAAGGGTTAAATTGTTTGTTTTCATATCCCAGTAATTACTGATGACACAGAAAAATAACATGCATGTGTAGTTATCAAGCTCTGGCTAGGTTGTTTACTTTACTATTTGCTTAAGGAGTTGTAGGTGTAAATCTGCTCTAGAAGTAGAACCCTTGGCATGAAGTGTACTTGATATTTTAAAGTGTGTTCATTTGTCTGAGACTGTATTTTAAGCGTTGAAGACAATTTTAACTTTATTTGCACCAGTGTGGATACAATCTTTTTAGAATTTTTTTAATTCAACAACCCTATGCTTTTATTAATGGAATGATCCACTTTGTCTCTATCTACATGACATTGTGTAACTGTAACATAGGGAGAAACATGTGCAGTCAGTCCAGGACTCGAACCCGGGATCCTTCGCTAACAGGGCGAATGCTCTGCCGACTGAGCTAACCAGACCGCTTACACATTCTCTCCCTATCACCCGGCTACATAATACACCCCGGGCAACTTTAAATTCGTCCACGAATTTCCACAGACCATATGCTCTACATACAACTTACTCATAAACAACTCAAACACTTGAGTACCGTAACGACCGCGGGTCATTTACGTTGGGCGCCAATGTAACATAGGGAGAAAAATGTGCAGCCAGTCCGGGACTCAAACAAGGGACACTTAGCTAACAGGGTGATTGCTCTTCCGACTGAGCTAACCGGACCGCTTACATATTCTCTCCCTATCACCCGGCTAGCCCTCGCCCTGTTAGCGAAGTGTACCGGGTTCGAGTCCCGGACTGGCTGCACATTTTCCTCCCTATGTTACATAACATTAACATCTCTAGGGAGAAAAATGTGCAGCCAGTTTAATACTCGAACACTGGACCCTTAACTGACCAGTCACCAAGAGAATTCTAGATATCAACTAAATTAATAGGGCTGCTTAAACCTTATCTTCCAATCACCTGGCTACATACACCCTATATCTATCCCCGACCCCGACATACCAAGGTCTTAAAAAATGGCATTGGTATAGCTCCCTTGCTAACGCACAAGCAAATACAAGGGTAGATCTACTACTGGTTGGCCTGGTGTCAGGATATTGTGGTTGGGTGTGGTATCATGCCATGTGTTCACAGCATGCTATACACAGTGAAGGCAGCACTATATCTGCTTCAAGTGGACACCACCATCTCTAGATAACTGAAATACTGTTGGTTGGACGATAAACCCAATAAACAAACAAACATACACCCTATATATGTGACATAGTGAATAGAAATGTGCAGGGAGGCTTGTGCTTGAACCTGGAACTCTGCTTTATTGGACCCTTTTACAATAAGTTCATTGTAGCTATGTATGGTTATTGGATCTTTTTACCATCAGTTCATTGTAGCTATGTATGGTCATTTGATCTTTTTAGAATTAATTCATTGTAACAGTGTCTACTTAATTGTGTTACTGACCATGTTGATTAATGAACCAATTTATTAATTGTTGCAGATCATTGAACCTTTAGCTTGTTACATTTGTCAATAACCCAGATTCATTCTTAGTCATCTTCTTACATTGACATGCAAAGATGCTTAACCAATTCTACAGCAAATAGTGCAGATCCTGATTAAACAGCATCCTTCAGGGATCTGGCTGATCTGGATCTAGACTAAATGCCAAAGTCATATAAATATGTGTTTACCATTTATAGCAAACTCACAGTTAAAAGTTATATCTTTTAAATAGTTTATACACGTTTTTTCCTGTGTGTACTTATGTTTATCTTTGTTGTACAAATGATGGTCTACTCAGATTACGACATTAATATCACATTGTGTATTTATTTAATTTAAAGGGAGGTGGGGATGGGTCTGGAGCAGTGGTAGTGGATTTGTAACCCTCTGGTGGCTTAGCCTCTCATAGCGTGGGTTCGAATCCTGATAAGAGCTTATAACTTTTTTGTTGGAAGATTCTCAAGTTGATCTGCAATGCATCAGTGGTTCTGCACAGACATTTGTTTTGGATCTTTTTAAACTCATATAGTTGAACATCACTATAATGATCATAACAGGTCACTTCGTGGAATTTAAAAAAGATGGTCTGCACCCCAAGTCACACATATACCATTGCTTTATGTAATGTATATACCCAGTTGGTGGAGGGTCCCTGATTTTGAGCCTCAGACTGGATGCATATTTTTTCTCCTTATGGTATTGTTACATTGAGGTCCAAGTTAAATGACCCACATTTATTATTGTTTAAATGCTTGAGGTGCAAGTTAGTTGGCTATTGAGTAGATGTGTGTTTCTTGACTATCTTCAAACTACCCAGGTGTATGTAGCCAGGTGATAGGGAGAAATATATAAACATCCGGGTAAGATTAGTCTATAAAGCATTCAGACTGATAGCTTAGGGTCCCAGATTTGATCCTCGATAAGCAGCACATTTGTCTCTGAAATGTCCAATAGAAACTGAGTGACAGATTAATGGTTAGAAAACAGTATAGAATATATTGCTATCTGTCAAATAGAAATATGTTCATGAAATCTCACTTCATACAAATAGAATAGTTTGATGCATTTCTTGTTTCTCCATTATCCACTCCTTCAACATGCTGTTTCTTTTTTTTCTGGTATTCGTTCTTGTTCTTTTTATTTATTTTCCCTTTCCTTCAGTCTTTGTCCCCACTAATCATTTCTTCATTTTGTCTTATTATTTCCTTTCTCCTGCTTTCCATTCTTACTTATTCCTTTAACAGTCTTCCTTCTATGAGTTTCTTCCTCCTTCCTTTTCTTTCTTTTTGCTTCTTTTTCTTATTTTCTTTTTCCTTGCTTGTGGTATTTTTTTCTTTTATTGTTCTTTTTCTTTTGTCATTTTCTTTATTCTACCACTTGTTCTATAGTCTTTTCTCTCTTCCACTTCCTTCATTTTTTCACTCATATTTAGTTTCTTCTAGTCATTCCTTCTTTCTTTTTACTGTTTTATGTCTTTCTTTATTATCCCTTCTCTCTTCCTTCCAGCCCCCTTCCATTCTGTATTTTTTTCTTTCATTGTATCTTTCTTCATTTATTTATTGCTTTGTTATCTTTAATTTTCCTTTCTTTGTTATTTTACAATTTCAGTCTGTGTATTATTTCCAATGTTCTTCTTTTTTCACTTCTTTCTTCTTTCATAATCCATGCATCCTAATTTCCCTACATTTCTTTCAACGTACCTACTTTAAAATTGTATTTCTTCCTTCCTTTTTTGACTTGTTCTATTATTTTTTTTCTATTTCTTCCCTGATTTCTTTCACATTCCTTTACCACTTATCCATTTGTTCTCTTTAATTGTCTTTTTTCTACCTTCCATAATCTGTTTATTAGTTTTCTTTTGTAACCTTTTCTTCTCTCATTTCTCCTTTTATGTTATTTCTTTCTCTTTGTTTTCTTTCCATATTCCTTCTTTTTCCTTATTCTGTCTGCTTACGTTTGTTTATTTAGCCCTTTACGATTTTAGCTTACCTTCTTTGATGATGTAGAGGGAGGCTACATGTCGATCCTGCCATATGTGTTGGAGTAGTAATCTGTATATACATATTTTACTGGGCGGGAATGAGGTATCAATTAGGAGGGTACATGTCCACCCTGCCATATGTGTTGGGGGTGTAGTTATCTGTATATGCATATTTTACTGGGTTGGAGTGTAATATCCATCTAGAGGGTACATTTCCATCCTTACATATATATGATGGGAGTAGTATTCTGTATATTTACAAATTTTCCTGGGCGGGAGTATTATACATTAGGAGGGTACATATCCACCCTTGCATATATGTTGGGTGTTGTCATCTGTATATTTGCATTTTACTAGGTGGGAGTGTTATACATAAGAGGGTACATATCCACTCTGGCATATGTGTTAGGGATATTCATCACTAAATGCACATTTTACTAGGTGGGAGTGTTATACATAAGAGGGTACATGTCCACCCTTTCCATTTGTGTTAGGGATATTCATCAGTATATGCACATTTTACTAGGTGGGAGTGTGATATCCATCAGGAAGGTATATGTTCAACCTGCTATGTAGTCATGTTGGGGTAACTATCTACATATTCACACTTTACTAAGGGGTATGTGGTATTTATCTTAAAGAGTATATTTTTCCATATGTGTTTGAGGTATATCCAGATATACAAGCAAATCGTCCTTAGCAGTACCATGTAGGAGCATCAAACTTTTCTTTATTTTTTGCAGTGAATATGTCAAAAATGAAACGACACATTTAAGATTAATTAATTAGCTTATTTTATATTATGTCTATTTTTATTGCAGTTTACTTTATTTGCCTAGTTTTGTAACTGATCAATGTAACATGTTGTTTTTGTATCATGTAACTCATATTTTTTTTATTTTGTGTCTGATGTTTCACATTTGTTAGAGCAGGTTTTGCTTATACAGTCATAGATCAAGTTAATAATATGGCAATAAGACTTGCTGATTCTAATCCCATCAACGTTGGTTTGAGTCCCACTTAATGCAAATACGCGAAGATGTCTGCAATCTGTCTACTGTCTTATGTTCTGCCTAGATAATTACATACTAGTTTTACAACATGCTATGACTTTTTGTTAGAAAAACATCATTTGCGTCAGCGTGATGTGTAAAACCGAACACAATGTAGGAAATCTGTTTTAAATATAAATTGTGCAAAGATGCTATGCAAACGTGAGGTAAATTCATCCCTAAACAGAGAAAAATATGTTAAATATGTTAAAATATACTTCATGGACAATGCATATTTAGCAATTGTCATGTTTTTAATAGAAATACAATTATATTTTACAGGTCGTCCGTAGCCGTAAGTACATCATCTATTGACGACAGAAACAACGATAAGGAAACAGAACACAGCCAATACTCCTACTAAGATACCAAATTTCATCATGATGTCAGAAAGACTGCCATAATCTTAGCGAGCAACATAATTTACTTTATCACTAGAATCCTGACCTCATCAGTGTTTCCCAAGAAACGCGGACATGTACAACATAATTTTCTAATTTATCTTCTGAAATCCGGCCTAAATTCGTCTTACCCTTCAAGGCGGATTAACAGATCACATTATTCTTCACTTTATATTTTACTCTTTATTTTACTTTCCTGCCTCCGTTGTATACTGCATGGAGGACTTGCAGAGAATGACCAATATCGATATCATCTCAGTAAGAGTGTTATATTTACTCTCTGCATTCTGCTAATTGTTTAATCATGGTGAACATCCGTGTTTCATTGAAAATCAGATCGACAATTCATGACAAGCATACTTCACTACTCATATTAACAACCCGCCAACACATGGTTTACCATGCAAGGCGGATTCAAATATGATCAGTATAATTTTACAGATTATGATCAGTACTATCTTCACTCGGTGCCTTCATCTGCGTAACCTGAACAGGCGAATATAAACGCATGCTCAATAACGTTTTTTTCTCTGTATTCACATCCGGCCACCATCCGTGTTACAGTGCAATGCGGAAAAACATCAGTCAACACTCAATCATGTCCCTGCATGAATCCACATGGTCAGCAAGTTGGACTGAAAAAAACAGTGCCAACATCTTTCTGCTCTAAATATTTCAAGACCCGACCTCAGTCTGTGATACGGTGGATGGCAGACTTACGTTGATGTCATACTCCAACATCATTTGCTGCTTCACCACGACCAGACCACAAATCCGTGTTATGGTGCAAGGCTAACGAAGATGAATTTACTCTTCCAATACCCGTCCTACTTTCATCATATAAGGAGGCTTGTCAGTTCACAGGAAATGCCTCCGCTTCCCTCCACCTATCAATACGCGGTCACCGACATGGAAACCTGCAAGTCTTAGGAAATCAAATGCATGGCCAGTCACAGCTCTATGTATCAAGATCAGACAGTAATCTCTTTCACCATGCAAGTCAAACTCAAGAATCAGCCATGTCAGTCTTCAGTATAAGTCCTACGACCGGCTTAACTTTGAGTTATTGTTCTAAATGCCCAAGATTCAGGGAAAACACGAGCCTCTAATGTATTAACATCCAGCTTCAGTCCTCGACACTACATTGCATGAACTGAATATGCATGCAAGAATATGGAAGACCCGGGGATACGCTGTAATATGACAGCATTGTCTAGGAGTAACAACATCAAACTGCACTTGATCTACTGGCACCCAGCTGTAATCTGCGTATCCTCAGTCCTGTTCATAGTCTGTCGTTATGTCATCAGCAAGCCTCAATCCATTTTCTGCTTCCATTCATCAGTACCAACGTGCAGCCACAACGTCAGTTTTCGTTCCGATAGCCTTCCCATAAAAGCAATGGAGGTAAGTCATTTTGCTTTGTGTTCCTTCATATGTCCTCACTAGATGCTTATCCACTATATTTTCAAATATCCACTTTTATTTAACAATAACTTTCTAACAAATGTTTACGACATATCCAACAAGCAATCGCTTTGCACTGAAACAGTGATCCATATTGCCATCGATGTTAACTGTTTTTATCACCTTTTTTTTCACTTGAAACTGTGTGTATTTAACTGGCTGTTATTGTTGTTTTAGTCAAACAATTTGAACAAAAGAAGTTAACCTCTACCTTGATATGAGAACAGAAAATAAAAATATCAATATTTATTTTTGTGTTTATCTTGCCTCTTTAAATATATTCGAAGTATATTTGTAAATATATTACAATAGTTGTTTTTTTTTACTTTTCTACTTCAGACAGAATAATTGAGATGAGACAGACCAGAAAAGAATCATTTGCCAAAAGGTAATACTTTGGACTTGTTAATTTACTGTCCACAAAAAAAGATGTTTGTTTACTGTTCGTTAAAGCGGTGAATAAAAAAACCCCGGAATGTTTGTTGTCATTAATTCAGATATGATCCAGTTCTCAAGTGGTTGTTTGAAATGCATTGTTGGTTAACGGCAAGAAAGTTGGTCTAAAAGGCTTAATGCGGCATCCTATTAATGTTATTTTATTTCTGTAGACAATTTGGACCGTCTTCGCACTGACTGTGTCAATGTGATAAAATATATATATTTTATGTCAATTAGGTGCCATATGGTTTAATATTAAATATATTGAATATAACTGGTTTACAAGTCGCCTGTCTACCATGTGTATACTACAACAAATTGGACTTTGTCTGTTAAGCCAAATTGCACACTTTAAGCAACTTAGTCAGCTATAGGTTTACAATACTGGATTAGGTAAGTGCGATGTGATATTGTTAGCTGGTGAAACAAAATGCCGTTTGTCAATTTGTAGCCAATATACACGTCTAGAGCAACGTACTTATCTCCAGATCCGGCCAGCTGCCCACATTCGTCTTCTACAACATCACCAGATTCAGTCACCAGCCTACATATGTCAACCTAAACCATTTCCAGATCCAGCCGACGACCTAGACACCATCTCAAATTCCGGTCATCTATTCAGACTCTGGGTCCACACTTTACCGTGATCTGATGATGGACTGTTTGAACGGTTTGAAGTTATAAAACGATGTATTATGATTGATCACAGATTAAATAGCTTATACATTTTGTGACAGTTGATAAAACAATTGGAAGGCGTGTCCTACTTACAATTAATGTTGGGGGAACTTACGTCAGTACGTATGCATGCTTGGTACATTTAAATGACACTGTATAATATGGACATCTGCCAGTAGTATTGATTTGTCCTTGGTAAAAAAAAGTTCGTATTCAGGGGCACCCATAGTCAAGCGGTTTAGTTGCCGACTTATAATTTCTCGGTCTTTTCTTCCTAAAGGAACAAGCTTCCAGCTGACTTGCTGTACGCCATCTGTTCTACCCAAACATTTATCTGGGGTTTTCTTCCACTAAACTTGTATTACTGCTAACTTTATGATATGAAGTTAATTGACATGCAAAGATGTATGCATATATCATACATTTATTTTAATGGCCTCATCAGTATTCGTCGTCTTGATTAATGATGCTATACTATAATTCTTACATGGCAGAACAAGAGATGGGGGTTGTGTGGAGGACATTATGGGGACGTACAGCGGACTGTTTGAAGCCTGGAGAACGAGGTGGCAGGGCAGAGGTAGGCGTGTAGATGTATATGGTCAATTTCTCCCATAACATGGTCACCAGAATGAGCAACGCTGTTGAATTTGTGGTTAAGTTAATACACAAATAATTAATATTTAAATTAGAAATGGCGATTTTGTCTTTATTAAACATAAATCTCCATTACACTGTATATTTGACAATATAAATTAGTCATTTTAACAATGACTAAGTACATCCTTGCAACGAGTTCACCTGCCTGCTTGTGCCTACTACATAATTACCAGATCAAGTCAAAAATTTCGACAAGTTCACAGAGTCTTTACTTCACTGCCAGTCTGACGCTGGACAGTTCCAACGGTTTGTCATTACATAACATATATGATAATTGATTATGATCCAAGAGCCTACAGGACCAGGAACCAATGATGTATCTCTTTCGCTACAACATCCAGTCAGGAATGGTTAATGATTTCGTAAATACCTATATGTTTTACACAAGCCAAACTTATCTGCAATCAATTCCGATTTACAGTTATAACTTTTAATGAGGGCATGATATAATGCTTTTCGTTCAAGTTTATTGATTTTGTATGACAACAAGAGCACACGGTAAGAAAACAATGCATACTCAAACAATGCATACACTAAAAACTGTTTGCACACATTTTTGGATAGCTTGAATGGCGTACTCAAGATATTAGGAACAAATGTACGAATTTTTTTTTTTTTTTTTTTTTTGTTATCTGAATTAAAGTAAATGCATCAACACACTTTGTAAGATTTGTTGAACGATTTTGTAAACTTTTGGAGTTTCATTATTATACGAGTACTATCAAGATAAGTTTTAAATGTAAAATTTGTATCTACATTGCAGAGCCGCGGATGATAAATGGATGAAGGACATCATGGAGATGTTCAGAGGGCAAAATGTGGTAAGCACATAAAGTACCCGTAGACACTTTATAATAAATTTATGTAATTCTAACATCTTAACTAAAAGGAGCAATGTCCTTAAAGTTGTCGTTGGATTTTGCTAGAGGCCCAGGGTTCGATCCTGTTCCGTAACATACCAAAATCGTTATTTAATGGTAGCGTTATTGGTATAGCACGTTTGCTGTCGCTCAAGGTAATGTTAGGATAGTTCCATATCTGGTTGACCCGGTATCAGGATAATGTGCCTGGGCGTATCGTGCCAGGTGTTCATGACATGTTATACACAGTCAAGACGGCACTATATCTGCTTTAAGTGGACACTGTCTTCAAAATAACTGAAACATGTTTCCGGACGATAAACACAGTAAACATATCCTAAATACCGTGTTTTAAAGTGTTTATTTAAGAAAATCAGTTGCAAACTTTGAACTACATGCATACATTCAATTTTAATTGAGGGCAACATCGATGCTAGCATCCTAAAGTTTCAGCATGCATGTGTCATAGACAGAATGAAATACTATGCTAAATTGTACGAAAAATTGCCTGTCTGATTATTAAAGTCTTCAAATGTCATTTGTTTGTATATATGTAGAATATCATGGCGATACTGATGCACATGGCAGAAAATGAGGATGAGAAGCTATACAGTGTGAGGCATCGCAATGTACTTGTGTTGGTCTGCTACAACTTCAGTGATTCTTCAGGAATGATCATACAAAGCCGGTCTCGACTACAGATATAAACGACTATCTATTTACTATAACTACTGACAGCCAGTCTGATCGAAATATCGGTGTTACTTTACCTTCAGTTGACTTAGATGTGTTGTTAACCAGATTATGTAATGACAGCGAGATAATTATTAAACACACTTAAATTAATGACGTGAAATTTTGAAAGGAATACGAAGTCTTTGAAGCACCCTTTTTACGATGACATTGCACGTTTTGTCATAAGGTGAAACAAGACTTACCAAATGTCAACAAACAACGTGCTCAAGGGGAGCTTTTCTGATACCCCGCCGTCCGTCGTGCGGCATAAACAATTTTGCTTGCGAGCACCCTTAAGGATACAGTTTTATCCAATTTTCATCAAACTTGGTCAGAATTTTTGTCAGCAAGAAATCTTAGATGAGTTCATTATTGGGTCACCTGGGGGTCAAAAACAACTTTTAGATAAACCTTGTGAACACATAAATAGTCCAATCTTCACGAAACTTAGTGAGAATCTTTGATTGAAGGAAATGTTGAGAGTTCGGAAAAACGCTTGTAAACACCCTAGAGGCCACATGTATAGCCCAATCTTCACCAAACTTGGTCAGAATGTTTGGTTGCATGAAGTATTGGAGGAATTTCTTATTGGGCTTCGTGGGTCAAAATGTATGTCATAAGGTCAAATTTTAGAGGAGAAAAAAAAATGATCACACTAGAGGACACATTTATGGCCCAATCTTCATCAAACTTGCTGAGAATAGTTGCATGAATGAAATCATGAATGATATCGTTATTGGGTCACGTGGGGCCAAAATGTAGGTCACTAGGTCACATTATAGAAAAAGCTTGTGAGCACACTAGAGGCCACATTTATGGCACAATCTTCACCAGCGTTGATCAGAATGTTTGTCTCCAGGAAATCTTGGAGGAGTTGTTAACTGGGTCACGTGGGGTCAAAAGTATGTCACTAGGTCAAATCTTAGTAAAAAAAATGTGAGCCCACTAGAGGTCACATTTATGGACCAATATTCACCAAACCTTTCAGAATGTCTGTCAGCATGAAATCTTAGACGAGTTCGTAACTGGATCACGTGAGGTCAAAAAAGTAGGTCACTAGATCAAATCTTAGAAATTGTGAATGCAATAGAGGCTATATGTATGGTCTAATCTTCGCCAATCTTTGCCCTAGTGTTTGTCTCCAAAAATCTCGGAAGAATTCGTAACTGATCACATAGGGTAAAAGATAGGTCACTAAGTCAAGTCTTAGATAAAGCTTGTGAAGACACTAGGGACCACAATTATAGCCCAGTTTTCATCCAACTGGGTCAGAATGTTTGCCTGCATGAAATCATGGATGAGTTTGTCATTAGGTCAGGTAGAGCCAAAAAGTAACTCTTAAGGTATTATCTTTGACAAACTTTGTGAATATGCTTAGGGTCACATTTATGGCCCAATCTTCAACAAACATGGCCAGATTATTAGCCTGCAATAAATCTTGATTGTTTTATGATAAGGTCACGTGGGAACACTAGCTCACTAAGTCAAATTTTAGAAAACCTTGTGAAATTGCTTAGAAGTGTAAATCTTATTGCTAGAATTGTAATCATCAAATTTGTTTTTCATGCTGTAACTTCTTTCTGTTTCTGTGGAAACAACGAGTAAAGACATGCTATTGGAATATACCTACTATTAATAAATTAAAAATAAAATTGTTTCTTTTTAGACATTTAGTTTAAATATATCTGCAGACGATTGTTAAAAAATCATGTGCGTAAAAACAATATCTATAGTGAAAACGGTTTAGCCATGAATTGTTTATCGCATTATATGAAAAAGTCACAAGTTTTCCTTTTGCTATATTATGTACATGTTTGTGTAATGTGACATTTGTTAGGAATAGGTTACTTACAATGAATCTACTTGTATGTGTTATTGTAGTCATCACTTTCATTGTACAGTTCGTGCATCACATAATTTTATGCAAGTAGTATATGTTGACATCGGTACTGCCTGATAATTATATATTGTATGTTTTATAAACGGATGGAACTGTTTTTATATTCATGCAGCACAAATCAATAAATCGTACACGTGTGAGGTAACTTTCTAACTGGCAGAATGGTGAAGACAGTCAACGTGAAAACTCCTTTGAACATGATTTATTGCTGTTTGACCATAAATTTAGATGTAAGTCACATTAGTTGTTTGCATTACATATCTGAAGTTTTAGGGTATAAATGCATTAGAGCAATACTTCATTAAATTTAAAGAAAGCGAATAAGACATATTTTCTGTGTCTTCAGTATTTACAGATTTTCTCTACATGTACATTTAGTGCCAATGTTAAACACTGTATGGGAAGTTCATGAAATGTTTAATATCACAGTAATGTTAAATTTAAGACACTCGATAAGAAATAGACTTGTACAATTATAAACTATGGTGCATATGCTAAATGGGCATGGTTTAGAATGATGATGGCGAAATTATTGAGTATACATGACTGCTTATTATATGGTAAAACACTATTCTTTATCAATGATTAAAAGGGACACAGCTCATTTTGGCAAAGCAGCACACCTCTCGTTATAGGTATTTTACTAGATGAATATTTATTTAATACATACCTTGATCAAGGCATGTTTTAAAGAGACTTTGTTTAAGTTTTGCAGGGGTTACAAAATCTGCACTTCATAATATTTGTATGTAAATATATGCGTCAATACAGACCCTAAGGTGCTTTTATAGGCAAAAGAATAAATGTAAATTGGACCAGCTGCGACAACCACCATTAAATGACATGTTCTACCAAAAGTTATCATTGGTCACTCCCAATGCAAGTTTGTAGATGATTAATCACGATTTCCAGGAAGGCGTGGAATAGCCAATGAAATACACTTTTTGTATTGTTGATAGTATGAGGATTTCAGAAAGGCAAATTCACATTTCTGAATCTGGTCGCAAAAATACTCAAAAGTTGTTTATGTTGTGACTGTCATTATAACCGTTTACTTCAGTTGCCGTCAGTTGATATGCTCTCTCGCTGATATGGATTCAAAAGTCATGTTGCTTTCGCCATTATAAAGTCCAGTATGTTTAAATTCAAGTGATATAATGCGCATCTCTTAACTTCAAAACTATATGTAGGACTTTGTATGCCCAATTATACCCATCAAATATGTCCAAAAAGTTCGAGAAATGTAAAAAAATAACAACATTGAAACAAATTATGCACGCTCAAGGGACATAACTACTACACGTACGGTAAATATTAACTAAGGTTGTCTGCCTTAGAAAAGTGTGATATTTACTGAGATACAGTAGACAAGTGTGTATATGTTGGATAGCCTTGTAAACCGTTTATCCATATGCAGTTATGACAGATAAGATGTTGCTAAAATGGCATATGATTAGCTATGAATATAGCTGAGATTATTATGATTAATAATTTTCTTATCGCACTTAATAAATAATAATTTATTTCTGAAATTGTGTAAATGGTTAGAAGGATGCATGTTTTAATAAAGTCCGATTCCCTAAACCTTCAGAACTTTCGATAATTTGATAAAAGTATCCATTTACTTATTTTATTTTAGTTCATAACATATTTATTTACCATAGCATTCATCTGGACTTTGATTTATAATAGTTTTATGCATAGATGTATAACAAAATGCAGTTACATTATATTGTGTATATATGTTTTGTATATATTGACTTTCCTCCTTAAATCTTTTGGTCATTTATAGAGCTGGTAAAAGTTCATTCTTATAAGGATACAGTGTTGATTGTTGACGAAACAATTCTTAATATATTGAATCAATGTTAAATGTGTTGTTTGAGAATGTTCAATTTATGCCATATTCAGAACGCACATTTCCGTCAGATACAATTATACACATGCATGTCAGTGTCTTATTTCATACAAACATACATTCTAACGTAGATCAAGTCAGAAGCATGTTGCGACTTGTAATCTTTTTTGTTGGTTTTACACAATAATAATATCTGTGCAGACATTCAACGTCCATCTTTCATAAAGTTTCTTTGTTGTGATGTGCAGCTGTTGTTTTGTAAAGTTTTGTACGTATACTAATTTTTTATTCAACGTTAACAAATGAGATAATGATGACATTGTATCTTAAGTATTGCGTCACTGTACTTTTAATAATTAGGTTGTATAAAGTATTGCGTTATGTTAATAGCTTTGTATTATATTGCAGTAGAGGCGTGGATGATTGGTGATGTTGTGATGTTAATATGATGTAAACAAATACACTAAATTCATAGAAGAATCAGAGCTTGCCTTTGTTATTTTGCCCTGTTTTACAAATTCAGTTTACAAACAGATCATCAGACCGGTTAATAACTAAAATTGTCAAGTTAAAAAAGAATTTTCGTCACTCTTTTTGGTAATCCGTTGTTACTTTTGAAATATTTATTTGATAAAGAGAAAAGCTATTGATGAATACATATGAACTTAATGAGGTACATAAATATATATAAAACAACGATAAGTATATCTGGACTTGTTACTAAGTAACCGTTAGTAATTCTGAACAGCTTTGTATCATTGCTTTAAAACATGCATTTCTGATTCGCCGAGTTTTAAACTATAAACGCATCATTTTGCAACCATAGTAAGAACTTCTTCAAGTGAGGAGTTTCAGTCAAAATTCTTACGCTGTTCACGTCTTGCAGTTGACCAGCTGTACGTCGATGGTTTGTTATCCAGGTCTTTATTTATCAATCCAAGCTTAACGCTTATGTTGATTTCGCGTATCCGTATGTTCAAAAATTATCAATATTTTGGCATCGATGCTAAAGGAATAAACCAACATTTAAGTCATGACAAATGTTATGCAATTTAAAACATTGAAAATTTAGTAACATAATCTTCCATTGTATCTGGATCAGTCTTTGCGAAAGTCCATCGGACATGATTTTCGTCCTCTTTTACAAGAAACAAATACCCGTGTAGATCTACATGCCGGTTCAAAAATTAGAACGATATTGTGACGTCATTTAACCAAACTGCGCATCATAGACATGTTTGAGTTCATTGTTGCGCTATACACAATAGTTCCATTTAATTGTTTTTAATTGAAAGTAAAACCATCCTTTTTACAATCTTTTAATGCGTATTTAACATTAATATACAATAAAAATAACATATCATTGCCATATGTTTTATCCAAACATGTAGATCTATACGGGTATTTGCTTTTAGTAAAAGAGGACGAAAACAATGTGATAAAAAGAATCTAACACTCGTTGTTATTTAACACAAACATTTATTAAACTCGTCCAGGAAAAATTATATTAAACTCTCGGAGGCACGTTTAATATCATTTTGCCTGAACACGTTTAATAAATGTTTGTATTAAATAACAACTCATGTCAGATCCTTTAAATATAAGCCACTTACCAAAATTGTTTAGAAAATAACACGAGTGAAGTCAAATCAAAAGACCATCATGTCGTACCCTCCACACCCCAGATATCTTAAACAGTTAAAGAATAAGTCATATAATATACTGTAAATAAAACGGTCGGTTCATGACGCCGCAAGACGCACGTCGCACAAAAGACGACGGACGAAGGGAATCAGTAAAGGTCACATCGAGCACGTTTTGCTCAGGTGAGCTAAAAAGCATTTCAGCTAATTTTAATTTTTAATGACCCAAATTGCATAGTTAATAGTCTTTCTCAAAGACAAAAGTCTCTTGTCAAGTTTGGGGTTTGAACCTAGGACTCATGGATTAAGAGTCCATTACTTCAACCATTAAACCATGGACGCTATTAATAAAGTATGAACTTCAGTATTTCCTTTCCTACAAGGTAACCAGGGAATATACATACATTTATCTATAACATTACCTGTCAATAAAAATGAACTGTTGCTTCAACGAAGGTTTTATTTAGGAATAGCAATTATAGCGACATTCGCTTTGTTATTTTTTGAGCTGCCGCAGACACGTCATCGGTAATTACATTCAGTTATGCACTATCCATTTTTATATATCTTTTCGAAATCGGTAAACTTACTTTTGACCTGTCAACATAACAATAATTTAAACAAATATTGTAAAAAAACAATGCAGATGAAGAATTGTCAGAAAAAATAGCATCATCAAAATTACAACAACAACATGTTTTCCTAGGACGAAACTCTACCATAAGACTGTACAAACCTTACTTACTTACTGGTAATACTTCCTAAATAGAAATTACAAGGATATGCATCAAAATTGACACCTGTAGCTAATAAAGTACAAACGAAATTAAAAAATCAAACAACCTGGGCAAAATTAATTCGTCCAAGATACGTCCCTCGCTAGTAATGAATGTACATATATGGTCTGTATGCATGTTTAATAATCCAAAAACCAAAATTTATGTTTCCGCGTGGTTATGGATTAATATTTATAAATTGACAATATCTACTTATTTAATTTTAATGATTGCTCAACTTTACTACCAGTATGTCGGCTATGAGCTTGCAATAAACAAACAGGCGAGTAAAGCTGACTCTACCACATTTAAGTATCGAAGCATTAATTTAGAATTATTTAGAGTTTATTAAGTAGTGATTGAAATGTAGACTTTTAATTGCCTAATTTTGAAGGTGTTACTTACGGCTATCATTAATCCATGGAATTTAAAATCATTTATAATCATTTCCCCAAACCATATAAATGTGATCTCAAATTGTTTACTTAGCGTATTCTATGTCTATCAGCCATTGATTCCAAAAATGTATATAACTGCTATTTTCGTCGTTTTATTATTTTTAAATATTTTTAAAGGTTGGCAATAGTATTACTTTAAAGTGGTTTCAGTCATTTTTTTCGGCGGGAAATTTGAATTAGCCAATACGGGAGCCAGAATGATTTACTTTAAAGTTATACTGGTGCTTTGAGATTTTGATGAGAAATTGGAAAAGAAAATGTTGTCAGAGGCGTAGCTAGACATGAAATGATGTGTTTGCAAGGCCGCTGGCGGAGAGCCTCGGGGTGCATCGCCTGAAAATTGTGTGTTTCTAGAATGTCATTGGTGGCTTCTGGGTAGGTTCGATATCAAGATAATTCTAGTTTTTAAGTAAAATGTTATGTAACATGCATTTAAATATAAAACAAGCATTAAATTGTTTTTAATCATTGCAGACAATAGTCTGCTATTTTTTATTGCAAATTTATTGTATTTATGTTTTCATTCGTTGAGGAGAATGTGTATCCTGCGTACAGGCAGCTACGACCTGTATGGCATTAAAGACCAACATTAAGTGAGTCGCTTTTAAACTAATGAGCGAAGATCACACCGCAATGGAAGATGTAGATAATTAAGGGAGGGAACTATGGTAATTTCTATTCAGATATATCTTCTGTTCATTTGCGCTTTCTTTGTGTTTGGTTGGTTTCAAGAACAATTCGTATATTGTTAAATACGAGTTGATTTTTATTGTAAATAAGTAGATTAAATGTTCTTAAAATATCGACTATTTTTTTCAGATAGGAAACAGTGATTTTAAGATCATTTTCTTCGGGGAGGGTTTGGGAGAAGGGGCAAAATAGGCCTAGTTATCCTATTTACTATGCTAAGAACCGCATAAACGAGACGTTATTTTCTGTAACACTATTCTGGCTGTTTCTTGTTGCATATAACGAAATATAATGCGTTTAAATCATTATTTTTGATAACAATGTGGACACTTTCTTGGTCTAGCTCTGTTTTCTTTGACAATGTAATTAGCTCCTATCAGGGATGGTTTAATTGCGGGAGGGGTGGGGGGTACAACCAACCAGCTTATCTTTTTAAGTAAATTTTGTCTGTTGACTGCTTAGGTCGAAGTTAAGGTGTGTATTTGTGTATGCATATCCAGTAGTTAAAGTACTGCGCTAAAGTTGAATGTATCTTGATTCATACCCCCTACCCCTCCCACACCCCAACCCCTAATATATATATAAATTCTGGCTCCCGTCATTAGTCGCGTGAAAGTTTTACCTTAAGATGTGTTTCTTTAGTCCTTTTTTTTATTTGGTCCAACATCCCATGTACTCGTAGGAAAGGGAAGGTAACCTGTGTTTACTACATTATTTCTCTTCAGTAGTTAAAGTACTGCGCTAATTGTTGAATGTATCTTGATTCAAACTTCATTTCTTACACCGCCACTCACACACCAACCCACACCGCAACTCTCACATATGCCCATACCACCACTCTCACACATTCCCATACCACCTCTCTCACACATGCCCACACCGTCACTCTCACACTTGCCCACACTGCCACTCTCACACATGCTCACCCCGCTACTCTCTCATATGCACACAACGCCACTCTCACACATGCCCACACCGCCATTCTCAGACATGCCCACACCACCACTCTCACACATGCCCACACTGCCGCTCTCACACATGCCCACACCGCCATTCTCAGACATGCCCACACCACCACTCTCACACATGCCCACACCACCATTCTCACACATGCCCACACTGCCGCTCTCACACATGCCCACACCGCCATTCTCAGACATGCCCACACCACCACTCTCACACATGCCCACACCGCCACTCTCACACATGCACACACCGCCACTCTCACACATGCCCACACCGCCACTCTCACACATGCCCACACCGCCACTCTCACACATGCCCACACCGCCACTCTCACACATGCCCACACTGCCACTCTCATACCGACCCACACCGCCACTCTCACACATGCCCACACCGCCATTCTCACACATGCTCACCCCGCTACTCGCACACCGACCCACACCACCACTCTTACACATGCCCACACCGCCACTCTCATTCCGACCCACACCACATTCTCACACATGCCCACACCGCCATTCTCACACATGCCCACACCACCACTCTCACACATGCCTACACCTCCACTCTCACATATGCCCACACCGCCACTCTCACACATGCCCACACCGCCATTCTCACACATGCTCACCCCGATACTCGCACACCGACCCACACCACCACTCTCACACATGCCCACACCGCCACTCTCATTCCGACCCACACCACATTCTCACACATGCCCACACCGCCACTCTTACACATGCCCACACCGCCACTCTCACACATGCCCACACCGCCACTCTCACACACGCCCACACCGCCACTCTCACACATGTACACACCACACTCTCACACTTGCCCACACCGCCACGCTCACACTTGGCCACACCGCCACTCTCACACATGCCCACACCGCCACTCTCACACATGCCCACACTGCCGCTCTCATACCGACCCACACCGCCACTCTTACACATGCCCACACCGCCATTCTCACACATGCTCACCCCGATACTCGCACACCGACCCACACCACCACTCTCACACATGCCCACACCGCCACTCTCATTCCGACCCACACCACATTCTCACACATGCCCACACCGCCACTTTTACACATGCCCACACCGCCACTCTCACACATGCCCACACCGCCACTCTCACACACGCCCACACCGCCACTCTCACACATGTCCACACCACCACTCTCACACTTGCCCACACCGCCACTCTCACACTTGCCCACACCGCCACTCTCATATCGACCCTCACCTCATTCTCACACATGCCCACACGCCACTCTCACACACACCCTCCCTTACCCACGGTTTCACATCCACCCAATCATCTCAACGAACAGCACCCACAATTGGCGAGAGGAATGATTTACGAACTGTGTATTTATAATTCATCGCTCTTATTAAAACTAAAACTGTACGCTTATTCACTCAACTTTTGTTTGTTATAACTAATTTTCAAGTTATGCGTTATTTTGAATGTCAATAATATCGTAAACCACCCATGACTGTGAAAACAACAAAAAATGTTATTCCGACTTGCGTGAAATCTCAATTCCTTTCAAGGGAGACAACCCAAATTGCAATATTCTGACTTCAGTGTTAATTCCCTTCTATGTTTTTGAAAGTAAAATAACAATTTTGGCTTCAAAACTCCTTTAAATGTTTTTTTCCTTAAAGTGTGATAAATTTCTAAAGAGACAGATGAAAGATTTAATGCATCTTCATCAAAATTAGTAACAACGGAAGTCATTTTTGCATACCGGTATAATTTGTTCATAATGCATATTAATGTACCTTTTTCCAGCGAAATACTTCATTTAAAAATATGAAACAACGTGCATTCAAGACACCTTGTTAAGATGCGTTTGCATATTTTAAGCATAATCAGTAAGACTGGATAAATAAATTACCATTTAAAATGCTTTTAGAGGTGGTATCCGACAGTTTGCCTATATAAAACAAAATCTTACAAAATATTATGTCTGTTTGGGGGAATCGGGGCATACATTCTACATAAACTCATATTGTAATCTAAGCAAGAACGATTTTGAATACTATCTGAATTGTTACACAGTTTAAGTCATGATTAAAATGGCTCCATGTCTACATTGTGTCCAACCCTATCAATAAGCACGATGGGGATTTCTGCTAAAAATAGATATCGACGTCACAGCTCATACCCGGATAGTAGTAAAACGTGTTCTCAGTAATATAAATATTCACGTGTTTAAAAATAGCTAAGTGTGCAGCGTAGCTCAGAAAGGAAATACAGGTTTGTATTGATGAGAGGAGTGGTATGCTTTACATTTCATTTAGAAATTCGACATCAATAAGCACTATTTCTCGGAATTGCTCGGAATCGCTTTTTTATGTAACAAGAATTTATTTGGATATTTGAGAGAACAAAATAGGTCTAAAATGTCGGAAACTACTTTTAATGTATTTTATGATAATTATACATTAAAAGTAGATATTTTGAAGGATTTTTCACAAAAATGAAGAATGATCCATCCTGAAGTGCAACAATTCTGCTAATTCACAAATTAACTACATGAAGTACTTAACTGGTTTTCTAACATGTAATGATTTTTTTTAAAATGTATACAATTAAATGTCGCATAACAAAGGTGCAAATCTCTAAGCAGGCGCACTCAGGCCACGGCTGAGTCTTGCCGAGAGATATTTGACCATTTGCATGTCAGAAATGCATAGTTGTAAGATTGAAACGGACTTTAAGCTAGCCCTGATGATTCCATGACAATAAAGAGAACACAGACCTATGTTGGGGTCTCTGTTCTGTATAGAACATGTTGTTGAAATTGAATTGAAACGGATTGTACACCGGCCGCAATAGCTCTGGTGGTACAGTGTCGGCTTGCGGATCGGGGGTCGTGGGTTCAAACCCCGGCCGAGTCAAACTAAAGACTTTAAAGTTGGTAGTAGTGTCCACATCATCTTTATGCTAAAATGACACCATATATACATGTTGTGTGATGGTTGAATCCTTTTTTGCCACATTTACACATCAGGACCCCTAAATTCGGGGCGAAGGACTTAATGTGAGAAAGTCTTCCAGCTGACTTGCAGTGCGCCGGAGGTTCTACCCAGACATATGTCTGGCTTCTTCCTTCACCTGAACGTTGCTATAATGGTCGTAAATGGTCGCTGCAATGCATTTCAAAATCAAAACATTCATCGTTTCTTTTACAATTCCTTAGTTCATTGCTTCTGTCGTTCTTTCTGTCTTTCTTTATATATTTCTTGGTTCTTTTTCCTATATTATTTGTACGTTAATTTATTCCTTGTATATTTCCTTTTATCGTATCTCCCTTTTATTTTTTCTTTCGATCTTTCCTTTCTCTCTTTCTCATTTCCTTCGTTTTTTTCTTTATGTCCTCATTTTCATCTCTCTTCCTGTCCTATTTCTTGTTTATTATGTCTGTTTCTCCCTGTTTTTGTTACTGTCTTTATTCTTTCCTTCCTCATTCCTTTCTTTACTACTTTCAGTTTCCCATGCATTGTCTCTTCGTTTTTGTCTTCTTTTTTCTTTCCTTAATTAATAAACAATAAAGATACAATAATGTAAAATATCATTAAAACAAATCATCTTTATGCTAGAATGACACCCTATATACATGTTGGGTGATGGTTGAATCCTTTCCAGAGCATTTTTACTTTTTTGCCACATTTACACATCAGGACCCCTAAATTCGGGGCGAAGGACTTAATGTGAGAAAGCCTTCCAGCTGACTTGCAGTGCGCCAGTGGTTCTACCCAGACATGTGTCTGGCTTCTTCCTTCACCAAATGTTGGACGTTGCTATAATGGTCAGAAATGGTCGCTGCAATGCTTTTCAACATCAAAACATTTATCGTTTCTTTCACTATTCCTTAGTTCATTGCTTCCGTCGTTCTTTCTGTCTTCCTTTATTCATTTCTTGGTTCTATTTCTTACATTTCTCGTACGTTAATTTATTCATTGTATATTTCCTTTTATTGTATTTCCTTTTACTATTTCTTTCGATCTTTCCTTTCTCTTTTTCTCATTTCCTTCGTCTTTTTCTTCTTTCTGTCCTCATTTAAAGCTCTATTCCTGTCCTATTTCTTGTTAATTATGTCTATTTAACCATGTCTTTGTTACTTTTTTTATTCTTTTCTCATTCCTTTTTGCCTACTTTTATTTCCTCCATGCATTGTTTCTTCGTTTTTGTCTTCTTTTGTCTTTCCTTAATTTCTTTTTTATTGCTATAGCCTTCATTTTTCATATATTTTCCTTTATTACTTTACTGGATGCATTATATCCTTCGTGATTCTTTGTTTTCTTTCATTTTACTCCATTTCTTTAAACTTCTTTCCTTTATCATTTCCTATTTTCTTCCTTTCCTCTGGCCTGTGTTCTATGTTTTGTCTGTCGTTCTGTTCCTTTCTTATTCTTTTCTTTCCTTATTTATGCTCCTCCATCGTCACCTTTCCTTCGTTATCCTCCTCTTAACCACCAATCCAATCTCTTTCCTTATTACCCACTTTTCTTTCTTTTTCTACTTGTTTCTTCAGCCTCCTTTCCTTTCTTACTATTATCTGTTATCTTCTCCATGTTTTTCCTTTGATTATTAATTTCTTCTTTTTTATTTATCCATTCCCTCATTCTTTTCATTCTTCTTTCCATTTTCCTCCATTTTTTCTTCCTTCATTTTTCCTTTATTCTTTATTTTTTCTGTTCAATACATTATCTGACATTAAATGCATACATTTTTCCTTTGTTAGTCTCATTCTTCCTTCTCTAGTATTGTCTTTCACCATGCTGTTTGATCTTTCAATGATATTTTCCTTTATCAGTCCGTTTTATATACTGTTTCACATTCTTGCTCGTTTATAATTTCATAGAATACAAAACAGCACAAACAGTGAATATGGGAAGAGAATTCCTAAGGTTAACTCTATCATAGAAACACAGCTAAAGATAAATTGTTCACTCGTCTAAGAATAGAAGCTAGTTACCTTGAAAACAGAGCTAGAGCCAGTGCTTACATTGCCGTAATTAAGAAGAATCATTTTAGCATATTTTAGTTAGTTGTGGACAACAACCAACAGCCAGAAAAGAGTTTGAAAAAGAACTCCTTAATAATACAGGTCTGATCACAGTCAATAGGATGGCTATTCTTTTCTTCACTCCCAGAAAATCTGGAAATGATCCTAAACTTCCGGTTGTTTTTCAATCTGAAAACATTAATTATTTGAAATACATTTAATTTCCGCAATCACATTTAAAATCCAATACGTATTTAACAATATAATTTGGCTCTTTAAAATCTTCCAAGGTACAGTAGTTTGAAATTATCGGAATAAATAGCGGAATTTAAATAAACACAGATCCCTCCCCTGAATAGCTACACTTACCATGCGGTGTGATCTGCAGGTTAGACGCCACTAAATAAGTTTGTTCTATATTCTATAGTGAATCGCGAAAAGTTTGAAACAAATTGCATCATGACCCAGTTATGATAGACATAACCGTACATAAGTTAAAAAGCTATTTATTATCTATAAGAAAGATCCGGAAATAAGTCAACTTGTGCAACTAGTAAGAATGTTCTGCTTCATAGAATGCACATACCGCCAAATTGCTAGTCAGTAACCTCCAAAATTTCAATGAAATATGTACTTTCGGTGAAAGTGGGTCAGTCTATTATAGTGCATAGGTGTTCAAGATTTTTAATTTCTTTTAATTCTACGTGGTTTCAACCCCCTTTTATTATTAAGATTACATTCAAAGCAGGACACCTGATGTCAACACATAGCAATAGACTGGTATTAAAAAGAAAAAAAGTTTGTTTCCAGCTAACCTTCGGCGAGCCGTTGGTTCTACCCAGAAATATGTCTGCGATCTTCCTCCGCCAATAATTAACTAGATGTCGCTTATATGGCAATGACTGTGTCGGTGCGATGTAGCAAATGACAAACCAAGCAAAACATAAACATGAAATACAAGTGTGCATCACCTTATTAAACAGCAGAACAGACATATTCGAATGTTAGTCCGAAACATAATTGATATTGTTCGTACATCAATGTCATGAAGATACATTTATTTTCTGTTGTTGTTTTTTCTATGCTTAGTAACACTTTACAAGCACATAAAGCAATGAACAGTTAAGAATACTGCAATATATTTGAGAAAGCTTTAAAAAGGGATGTTCGGCAGTTGGTCAGTTAATCAGACTGTCTAAATGAAAGAATTTTCTTAAAATTATGTTAAAAAAAGCTGAACATGCATGTATTATTGATGTACGTTTAAAGTTTCCCAAATTCACTGGCTTTCGAAATGTTTATATTTTTTTTAAATTAGCTTCTACTCGGTTAGTGACATAATTTAATCCATTTCAACTACATGTATATCAGTTTTCAATAAAAACAAAAAAAATTGTCTAGGCTAAAAAAAATGAGTAAAATTAACATTAACACTACCACCAATACTACCCCCTACTCGGATATATCTGACTGATCCGAATAGTATGGTGACGCACCTTGGAGGTATCTTCATGACTTCGTTTGCTATATATATAATTTTGTTACAAAACCGACATTTTACAAAAGTTTAAGTGTATGTATTTGCTGAATTTAAATGTGGTCAGGAAACGTGGGTCGTTTTATACACTCCACATGTTTACTCATCCCGCACGAAAGGTCTTAAATCGAAATACGTCTCTTGTTCTAAACAATCTATTTTCTTATTTATATTTGTCTGTCTGTCCGTCTGTATGTCTGTCTGTGCGGGTACGTGTGTGTGTTTGAGAGAGAGAGAGGGAGAGAGAGAGAGGGTGCTAAGGAGGTGTGTGTGTGGGGGGGGGGTCAGGGATTTTAATTTTAATTATGTCTCGCAGAAGTTTTAATGTTAAGTTAGGTATTAAAAGTAGGTACACGTGAAATGAAGACAATCACATTTTATAAATGTAAAACATTAACAGTTTTAATTGGCAGCATTATAGCTATAATCAATCGATTTTCACGTATACCTAACGCAATTCTATTAGTTCTGTCTTACAGCGCGTACAGAAGGTGCGAATCGACTGTGACGTCACCTATTGAAATTATGTGGAGCTTAAATATTAGTTCCAAATTGCGTAATAAAAATCCTGGCAGATCCAAATATATATATATATATATATATATATATATATATTATATATATCGGCAGGTTTTTTAATAAAAAATTTAAAATGACCGGTTGACAAGTGGTCAGTGGCTAAAAATTATACAATCAAAACGTTTCAAAGGGTAATGACCTAACAAACGACAATACACATATAACTTATTTAAATCCAGTTTTATGAATCTTCTTTCTTTCTATCAGTAATTTAATTTTGGTGTATATTAACTAAGTTTATAACAACAATTTTAATACATGTCAAAGTCATCGCTTTCAAAACTTACGGGGTTGCGGTTGTCCTTTGATTATAATATATAATATGTTTATATATAAGCTCGACTTGTTTACTTTCAAGTTGTACCAGTGCCTTGAGGTTTTTATAAGAAATTTGAAAAGAAAATGACGCAAAGTGACCAATATTAGCTGGGCCGCTTTTATCATAACGTGTGCAGACCACGCCTAGTGAAAGATGTAAATAATCAGGGGAAGGAACTATGTTATTTCTATCCAGCTACTTCTTCTGTTTGAACTTATTTTATTTTGGATGGTTTTACAGTGAAAAATAAATCGTGTATTGTTGAATCCAAGTTAGTTTTTAATTTTAATTAGGTAGATACAATGTTCCTAAAATGTTTAATGTTTTCCAGATAGCAAGAAATAATTTTATGATAATTGTCTCTTTTTGCTGTAGGCGGTGGGGTGGGGAGAGATTTGTCAGTCTGTTAACCGTGCCTCTTTCCTTCTTCATGCTTTCCTTAGTTGTCTTTGATCTAATCCTTCATTCCATTGCTTCCATTGTTTTCGGCATATTTATCAGCCTATAATTCCTATTTATTTTTGCCATCCTTCATTCCCCAATCACATTTTCTTCCTTTAATTATTTCTCTTTCCTATTGATTGCTTTCGTTCTGAATTATTCTCATAAATTCTTCCTTCCAAATTTTTTCATATTTTTTTGTTTAGATTTCCAATGGCTAGAGAGAAAGGTCGTTGATAATTTTCTATTCAGTAGAGAAGGGGGAGAGAAAGAAGCAGAGAGAGAGAGAGAGAGAGAGAGAGAGAGAGAGATAGAGAGAGAGATAGAGAGAGAGAGAGATAGAGAGAGATAGATAGAGAGAGAGATATATAGAGAGATAGAGATA
>CM017570.1:30848354-30861225 GCA_007844125.1 Sinonovacula constricta | reverse complement strand
CACTTCCGGAAAAAAAAACTTTATCGTCCATTACTGCGGATAGGTGTCCAAAAGTTTTTATTTATTTTAATTCTACATGGTTTTAGCTTCTACATTACATTAGCTTTTATATTGTCGTTTGCGCAATTAAAGGTGGTATCCGACAGTTTGCCAATATCAGATTCATGTATACCTTACCACTGCTCGGAAAAAGGGCATTATTTCTGCATAAACGCATACTTAACGTAAGTTTTTCATACAGATACGTGTGCATTAGTTTGAATTTATTTTTATTTCCCTTTTATGCTTCTCCTTGTTTCTTCTCTATTATTCTTCTTACATGTACTTAGCATATTACATTTTTCTCTCGATCAGTCACGGGTTAATGTTCGTGTATATTAACCTTGTTGTATAACGCAACGTCCACACATTTTGTACAACAATGTGGTCCTTTGGTTGTCAAAAGAACTCACATTATGTGTCCAATAAAAAATACAAAGTGTTTTTTACCTGTCACTATTTTTTATATATGTGTATATACCATTTTTTATGTATTTTCTGTCTCTTTTCTGTTTCTTATTGTCTCTCTTTCCTTCGGTTGTCAAAAGAACAAACAAAACATTCTCGGTTGCTGCAGTCGGCTACACACCAACTGTCATTAAAAAAGTACAGCAAACACACATTTGAGCCATTAATGAAAACATACTTCGTAGTTATGAAGGTAGCAATGATATTAAGCTAATGAAGTTCAGTCGCAAGTAGTAATAGTAGTGGCAGTAGGTGTTGTGGTTCTAGTAGTACACTTTTTATTTCATCTATACTTTCATTTTACTTTGCTTCTGAAATGATCGTTAGAATTATTTATTTGTTAATTATACTTTGACACATACATGTAAATATGTTTAAATGACAGTTTTTTTTATTATTATCGTCACTACTAATTTTGACGACAAACACACATATTGCCATATTTTCAATGACGTGTGTTCTTACTGTTACTGTTTAATTTCGTTTTAAATGGTGGTCATGTTTTAAACAGTAAATACAGTTCGCTCGTGGCCGATCGGTTAGAGTCGCTGACTTGTAACGCCTAAGCCCCTCATCACGTGGGTTCGAGTCCGGGTTGGGGCGAGAACTTTCACATGAAGAGGTTTTCCAGCTAACTTGTGCTGGGCCGGTAGTTCTACCCAGAAATATCTCTGGGATCCTCCTCCACCAATAATTAGCTAGACGTCGACAATATGATAATAATTGTGTCGGTGCGATGTAACAACAGAGCATCATAAGTAAATAGAACTGTGTATCGAACTGTAAGGCATCACTGTTTTAAACAGCAGGCTCAACATTAGCGAATGTTAGTCCGAAAGATACTTGATACTGTTCACACATCAATTTCATGAACATGCATTTATTTCCTGTGTGTGTTTTTCTACGCTGAATAACATAAAGCAATGTGCAGTCGAGTATACTACAAAATATGTAGAAAACTTTAAAAAGGGATGTCCGACAGTTGGTCCGACATTCTTAATAACATAATTATTTTAAAAATTATGTTTAAAATAGCACCACCACTTCCACCACTACTTTCACTACTCCCCTTAACTATTGCAAATATCTGACTGGTCCGAATAGTATTTGCTCTCTCCTCTCTTTCTCTCTCTCTCTCTCTCTCTCTCTCTCTCTCTCTCTCTCTCTCTCCTCCATCTCCACCCCGTCTCTCTCTCTCACTCTCTCTCATACATCATAGCTATAATCAATCGATTTTCATGTATGTTGTGACACTGTTCTACTTTATTTATGGCCTTAACATTAACACAGTTCTGTTCTGTTCTGTTCTGTATTACAGGCTTACTAAAGGTGCGAATAAACTGTGACGTCATCTTTTGAAATGGTGTGAGGCTTAAATATTAGTTCCAAATTGTTGTTGATGTATCACCTCAACAGCGCAGTGGTTAGCGCATCTGACTGGTGATACCGAAGGTCATGGGTTAAAATACCACCAACGCCTCTTGTGGATGTTGTCAGATGCGAGGAACGAAGGAGGTAAGTGATGTGAGCGTGGGTTAGTGTGAAAGTGGGTGTG
The DNA here is from genome assembly GCA_007844125.1 of Sinonovacula constricta. Lineage (NCBI taxonomy): Eukaryota > Metazoa > Mollusca > Bivalvia > Cardiida > Solecurtidae > Sinonovacula > Sinonovacula constricta. The sequence continues at coordinate 30,859,163 of CM017570.1, read as the reverse complement.
AGTGTGAGTGAGAATGTGGGCGTCGGTGTGAAAGTGTGTTCGGTGTGAATTTGGGCGTGAGTGGAAAGTTGTGTGAGTGTGAGTGTCAAAGTGGGCATCAAGTGAAAGTGGTGTGGGTGTGGGTGTGAGTGTCAAAGTAGGCATAGAGTGAAAGTGGTGTGACTGTGTATGGTAGTGTGGGTGGGAGTGTCAAAGTAGACATGGAGTGAAAGTGGTGTGACTGTGATGGTAGTGTGGGTGGGAGTGTCAAAGTAGGCATGGAGTGAAAGTGGTGTGACTGTGTATGGTAGTGTGGGAGTGTCAAAGTAGGCATGGAGTAAAGTGGTGTGACTGTGTATGGTAGTGTGGGAGTGTCAAAGTAGGCATGGAGTGAAAGTGGTGTGACTGTGTATGGTAGTGTGGGAGTGTCAAAGTAGGCATGGAGTGAAAGTGGTGTGACTGTGTATGGTAGTGTGGGTGTGAGTGTCAAAGTAGGCATATAGTAAAAGTGGTGTGACTGTGTATGGTAGTGTGGGTGGGAGTGTCAAAGTAGGCATGGAGTGAAAGTGGTGTGACTGTGTATGGTAGTGTGGGAGTGTCAAAATAGGCATGGAGTGAAAGTGGTGTGACTGTGTATGGTAGTGTGGGAGTGTCAAAGTAGGCATGGAGTGAAAGTGGTGTGACTGTGTATGGTAGTGTGGGAGTGTCAAAGTAGGCATGGAGTGAAAGTGGTGTGACTGTGTATGGTAGTGTGGGTGTGAGTGTCAAAGTAGGCATATAGTAAAAGTGGTGTGACTGTGTATGGTAGTGTGGGTGGGAGTGTCAAAGTAGGCATGGAGTGAAAGTGGTGTGACTGTGTATGGTAGTGTGGGAGTGTCAAAATAGGCATGGAGTGAAAGTGGTGTGACTGTGTATGGTAGTGTGGGTGGGAGTGTCAAAGTAGGCATGGAGTGAAAGTGGTGTGACTGTGTATGGTAGTGTGGGTGGGAGTGTCAAAGTAGGCATGGAGTGAAAGTGGTGTGACTGTGTATGGTAGTGTGGGTGGGAGTGTCAAAGTAGACATGGAGTGAAAGTGGTGTGACTGTGTATGGTAGTGTGGGTGGGAGTGTCAAAGTAGGCATGGAGTGAAAGTGGTGTGACTGTGTATGGTAGTGTGGGTGTGAGTGTCAAAGTAGGCATATAGTAAAAGTGGTGTGACTGTGTATGGTAGTGTGGGTGGGAGTGTCAAAGTAGGCATGGAGTGAAAGTGGTGTGACTGTGTATGGTAGTGTGGGAGTGTCAAAATAGGCATGGAGTGAAAGTGGTGTGACTGTGTATGGTAGTGTGGGAGTGTCAAAGTAGGCATGGAGTGAAAGTGGTGTGACTGTGTATGGTAGTGTGGGAGTGTCAAAGTAGGCATGGAGTGAAAGTGGTGTGACTGTGTATGGTAGTGTGGGTGTGAGTGTCAAAGTAGGCATATAGTAAAAGTGGTGTGACTGTGTATGGTAGTGTGGGTGGGAGTGTCAAAGTAGGCATGGAGTGAAAGTGGTGTGACTGTGTATGGTAGTGTGGGAGTGTCAAAATAGGCATGGAGTGAAAGTGGTGTGACTGTGTATGGTAGTGTGGGTGGGAGTGTCAAAGTAGGCATGGAGTGAAAGTGGTGTGACTGTGTATGGTAGTGTGGGTGGGAGTGTCAAAGTAGGCATGGAGTGAAAGTGGTGTGACTGTGTATGGTAGTGTGGTGGGAGTTCAAAGTAGACATGGAGTGAAAGTGGTGTGACTGTGTATGGTAGTGTGGGTGGGAGTGTCAAAGTAGGCATGGAGTGAAAGTGGTGTGACTGTGTATGGTAGTGTGGGTGGGAGTGTCAAAGTAGGCATGGAGTGAAAGTGGTGTGGGTGTGGATGTGAGTGGGTGGGAGTGTCAAAGTGGGCGTGGAGCTAAAGTGGTGTGGGTATGAGTGGTGGGAGTTGGAGTGTCAAAGTGGGCGTGGAGTTAAGGTGGTGTGGGTGGGAGTGGTGGGAATGGGAGTGTCAAAGTGGGCGTGGAGTGAAAGTGGTGTTGGTATGAGTGGAAATGAGTGTGGGTGTGAGTGGGACTGTCAAAGCTATGTGAGTGTGATTGGTAGCGTGAAAATGTTTTTTGAAAGTTCATCCACCAACTTCTTCCTTTCTTCTTTTTTTTTCTTCTTTGATATTATTATGACTCTTGACTGTAGTAGTAGTAGAAGTAGTAAAATGATAACAATGCTGCTGCTGATGATGATTATAATAATATTAAACCACTTTCACTTCACGCTTAGGAAATTTAGGTGAACCTTTACATTTCAATCACTACTTAACTGGGGTCATTAACTCAAATCTTAAATAGGTCGGCTAAATTAACATCTGCTTTAACATTTAAAAAATAAGATAAGACATGACTCAATAAACGTAAAACATTTATATTTTCTGTGACATATTTTCGTTCCCAGTCATAAGGGCGGCTATTATTTTATTGAATACAATTACTACACTGAATTTAGCTGTTGCAAGGAAATATTTTGTATTATCACTTTTGAAAAATATCTTGAATTAAAAGATTCCCCCCGTACATTAATTCGAACCCACGCGCCGAGAAACTGTGAAGTTACGACCGTTGAAAGTTTTTGCAAATGAATTTATAATATTTGACTAATCCTCTTACAGTAGTCGGAGACAAAATATGGAGAGAAAATGTGGTATTTTCGTACGCCAGCGCTAGGGTGAGGCCACCAAAGTTTTAATTGTTAATAATTACATGAGCGACCCACTTAAGTTGTGATGCCATAAACCAATAATAAGGCAATCTGAGTTAGTTAATACTTCAGCCGTAAGTTGCAACCGCTCATATGTTTCTGAATGAAGTGCACACACAATCATGAAATGATCAATGTTTGCCTGCGCAAAATTTGATCCTAAGGGCTTTTTATTCCTAGGAACTTAATTCAATAATCTGTTTCGCACCCAAAATACCCCTCAGGGACATAGTTTGGCGAAGGTTTGGATCAAAGTTGATTTCAGTCAAAATTGGCAACACGTGACTGTGCCGGCATCGTCAATTTTCGCATTTTTCAGCGAAAGCGTTTTAGGAAGATGGCTCAACTTTTGTTCCTAGGTTAAATCAAGTGTGTTGAGCTATGTTGTGAGTTCCAAACATAGTGTTTCGAAAAAAAGGTAGAAGAAGTCTCCATGTGCCATGCACAATAGAACTGAAAAAAATATTATAAAATATATAGTCTAATAATTCAATAACATGTAGGAATGTCGACGAAAGATTTTTTTCAGACAGATGTCTCAACTGTTGTTGCTAGGCTAAACCAAGTGTGCTGAGCACGAAGCTAGTGTAACTTTTGAGCTGTCTCTTACAATTTCGGCGAAGACGCCCTTTTCCAGAACAGGTGCCCGCGCCCATTTTGTCGATACCCTAGGGTAAGTGATATTTAAAAACAGACACCGGATTCGTGTTCGCACCCAAAATGATCCCTGGGACTTAGTTATTATTACGATGTCGATAACAGTGTAATATAACATGATACTTATGATGAAGGTAATAATTATTACGATGTTAATGATGTTGTTATATAATGGCCGTGAAGTACATGTTACTAATGATAAAGGTAATTATTATTAGGACGTTAATGATGATGTTATATAAGGGCCGCGAAGAACATTTAATGATGATGAAGGTAATTATATTACGATGTTAATGATGAGGTTATATAATCGCCGCGAAGAACATGTTGCTAATGATGAAAGCAAATAACTATGTTGATGATGATGTTATATAATGGCCGCGAAGAACATGATATTAATGATGAAAGTAATTATTATTACGATGTTGAAGATGATGTTATATAATGGCCGTGAAGAACATGTTACTAATGATGAAGGTAATTATTATTACGATGTTGATGATGGTGTTATATAATGGCCGTGAAGAACATGTTACTTATGATGAAGGTAATTATTATTACGATGTTAATGATGATGTTATATAATGGCCATGAAGAACATGTTACTAATGATGAAGGTAATTATTATTACGATGTTATTGATGATGTTATACAATGGCCGTGAAGAACTTGTTACCAATGATGAAGGTAGTTATTATTACGATGTTAATGATGATGTTATATAATGACCGCGAAAAACATGTTACTAATGATAAAGGGAAATATATTTACGATGTTAATGATGATGTTATATAATGGCCGCGGAGAACATGTTACATATGATGAAGGTAATGTTGATGATTGCGTAATATAATGACGATGAAGAACATGATACGAGTGTTAAAGGTAATGTTAAGTTCTTTGTTAATGATGATGTAAAATAATGATCATAAGGAAGAATATTTTATTAAAATGCTGCGTCTGTTGCTGATTAAGATGAAGGTTTTTTATTTAGTATTGTGATGATGTTGTATGGAAGTAAAGACAACTTTTTTCTCTTGCATTACTGATGATGTCCAAGTACACAGGTATCTGTGCTTTATCCAGTCTGCCCTCTGTAACATCAGTAGGCTATATGTTAGTTACCGTACGATGGAATGTGATGACGTTATCCCCCCCCCTCTGAAAGTTTATCTGATATATAAAATATGTTATCAGTGTTAACCGACGAGGTGGTGATTGTCAGGGTACAACTTTCAAACTTGTATCAGCGTTATAAACTTCAATTTAAGATAGAAACTGATATGACTTAAATGAGTCGAGCCGTCAAGATATGATACTGGCACGTGAAATGTGTGTATTCAGAACAACACCGTGATATTTAGTTCACAATCACCTTTATATAATACTCTTCAAATTTATTCATTGTTGAAATCTTTTTTTAGGTTAAGAGTTTAGAAGAAAGCTGTAATTTTAATGAACATTTAAAAACCGCGTGTTTATCTGCTCATCCTAATGCGGATAGGACCATGGTATTGCATATATGGTAACTTTTGTGTGATATGTGCCACTTATATGTTCCGATAAAGATTATGAATGATGGCCGTTATGTGCCTATTATAGACAGGTTAATTATGAATTCCGTAGAATCCAGGATTAAATGAGAGAGGGTAGTAGACATCAGTTTATACCTAAAGGGATATCCAGCAGCCTTTTATGTATAGGAGACCACATAAAAGATGTAATCAAGTGCGGGCGGCTTTTACGGATTACATAGAGATTAGAGCATTTTACAAACTTCGGTTGGGACTTAAAAATCCCAGTATACAATGTTCGGTAAATAGCTTTTGATAATGGGTCAATGTCATTTTCAAAATAAATGTCGTTTCAAAATTCTATGTCATTGATGTAGGGTTTTTAACAATATTGAAGATAATACATAATGACTATAATCAAGTCCTGATTTTTTTCAGTTGTGAAAATGATTTAAATTAACATTGGAACTACTTGTTGTCCATACTACTTTGGTGCGACATTTATTTCTCATTCTAAAGAAGGTTTATATCAGGATTTTAAATGCATGTATATATAATGCAGATGGCCGCATGAAGTGCTAATAATTCAAAGGAAGAATAAGGGGAACATTTTCTTTATTATAAGAAGAAAAAAATCACTTTTCTGTTTATAGGTCACTACAACCATAAAACACTTCATTTAAATGCAATATTATTAAGTAGCCGTGTCATAGTACAATGGTCATATTGGGAATTTGTCCCGTGAAATTAAATCAACCGTTTAAATTTTAAAGAAAGAAGATGCATTTTCACTTTCCACACATAGCCATGCTCTTTTTAAAATAGGAGGTGGGGCCTGCGAGTTTTTGTACTAAAACACTTTTAGAACGTACGAAATTTTAGTAAAAGCAAGATCTAAAGAAAATTTAATTCCATTACATTTGAAGACCTCAGACTATCATGTAGCATATACAGCGCGCCCTGGTTTAGTGCGAACACCATTATAACGCTGTGGCCGGATGACTCTCGTTTTGTTTTTCAATGGTATTTTAATGGTTTTCTTCGCAGTGGGTGATTGGAAATTTTCATGACTGTAAAGTAGGTACAGCTACATGTTCCCGTGGTAATAAATCATTAAGTAATAAAATGCTGGCATGTTTAATGTATTAAATGACAACACATGTAGCAAGTTAGTTTCTAGATAATTGACGAGGTAAGAGGGACGGGCATTTTCTCACGGTGTCTACATTTTTGTAGAGTTATTGAGGTCAAATATTACCGATGATCATTTCATCTAATTGTCTCTGTCAGCACTCTATCACAAACAACATGTGAGTCGAATTCCCTCAATGAAAGATATTTTATGAAAATTATGAGAAAAAGGTCCACAGCTGCAGAGAAACTCTGTAAATTCACATGTACATACTTGCTTTATAGTAAAGAACAATTGTCACTCTCGTAATACACAAATAAATTAGTTCAATAATGATTTTCCCTATACAAATATAATGAGAAATGGTCGCATCAACATAAAAAATCTGTGGATCATGGCACACACCTTTCCCGATCACTGCCGATATTTTAACATGCGTTTAGACAATGTTAGTTTGATCTGTATACGCCTAAGGACATCTGAAGTCGGAAACGCTTATCGTTACGACCTGAAATGTAATTACATCGGAATATGTAACAAGTTTGTTTCATTTACCATTGTAGCATTTTCTGGCGATCAGGCTAACGTATATAGTGAATGAGATAACAATGTTAAAAGTAAGACTTGCTTGAAGGGAGGTAAGTCGTAGATAGTTTTAGCAGCTGGAAAGTTGTGTGATCAAACCTGGTGCGCAATGCAGACCCTATATACAAAATTATATATTTGAATTCTCAAAACGATAATGATGGTAAGCAGAATGATGACGATTATGATTGCGCTGCTGCTGCTGATGATGATAAAGGTTAATAATAATAATAATGTATCCTGATTATAGTTACGAATATGCTGCTGCTACTGCTGTTGAAGATGCTGGTGATAATTAGGGTGAACTATTTAATTATAATTATCATAAAGATGAAAATATGATAGTGAAGAAGACGCAGCCCCTGATGATAATGATGATGATGAGCAGATAAGAAGAAGGTGAGTATCATTATTATCATTTTGTTGATACAAATGTAAGATGATGATAGTGAAGAACATCTTGTTCCTGATCAACATAGTGATGATGATGATGATGTGTAGTTGTTGCGTTTATCGTCACACCAACAGTAATGCTGCTGCTGCTGCCGCTGCTTCAGCTGCTGCTGCTGATGATGATGTAAATATGACTATAGCAAAGACGATCCTGATTCTTCTGATGGTCAATGTGATGTTCAATTAATAAAAGTGTAGAAGATGATGATCGTGATGAATGTGAATATCATTATGATGTTGATGTTGCTTTTGAAATATTGTTAATGGCCAAGATGCTGCTGCTATTGATGGTATTGACGATAAAGGTGATTTTTTATTCCGATGTTAATGATGAAGTAATATAATGACGGTGGAGAACATGATATTAACGATGAAGGTAATTATTATTACGATGTAAATGGTATTGCAAAATAATGATCATAAAGAAGAAGAAGAATATTAAAATGCTGCTTCTGTTGCTGCTGCTGATGATGAATATAATTATATCAATATTATGTTGATGATGTGTGGTATTAAAACAAATGCGTGCTTCTGAATTACTGGTGGTGTCATAGTACAACGGGGGTTGTACTCTATCCGATCTGACCCTTATAACATCAGTAAGCTAAAAGTTAGTTGTCGTATGGTGGCATGTGATGACGTTATCTCCACCTCTTAACGTTTATCTGATATATACACTGTGTTATCAGTGTCAACGACGAGACGATGATTGTCCGGATACAACTTTCAAGCTTGTATCAGCGTTATGAACTTCAATATAAGATAGAAACTGATATGATTTAAGTGGTTCACACCGTCAAGATATGATACTGGCACGTGAAATGTGTGTATTCAGAAGACCACCATGATACTTAGTTCACAATCGCCATTACATAATACTCTTTAAATTTATTCTTTGTTGAAATCGTTAAAAAGTTCAAAAGATTAGAAGAAAACTGTACCTTTTAATGAACGTTTTAAAACGGCGTGTTTATCTGCTCATCCCAATGCGGAAACATAGGACCATGCTATTGCATATATGGTAACTTTTGTGTGATCTGTGCTACTAATTTGTTCCAATAAAAATTATGAATGATTGCCGTAATGTGCATATTATAGACAGGTTAATTATGAATTCTGTAGAATCAATGATTAAATGAGAGAGGGTTAGTAGACATCAGTTTACTCTTAAATCTTGCTGTTAAGACAGCTTTTTCAATGTTTATTAAGAAACAATTTAATTAAATAATACTGTATTATAGCATTATCACAGGATAATGCCTTCCTTAATAGCATGTACCCGTAAAGATTAGAATAATATTATGATAACATAATTGTCTTGTTATCAGAATTGTTTTGACAGGTCTAGGAAAAGTTTAATTTACCATCAAACTTCAATTCATTATTCGGTCACACAGTTATCGCTAAAAACAACAGGCACATGAATGCTATTTGAATATACCAAATGGGTAGGAGTATTTGAAATAGCTCTATGACAATTACCAAATATCTTATTAGCACTCTATGCAGGTAAACATATCCCAGCTGATTTTAAAGTGAGAAAACACTGTTACGATAGAGTACACACATAAAAGTAACAGTTATCGCATCGGAACGGAGAAAATAAACATATCCCGTCAACGTAAGAATATAACAGGCAATGGCGACGTTATAGGATTGTAACTGCTACAATGAACATACACTCACAATGGATTAAACGTCATACCAATTTTAATTATAATCTAAATTTAATTCTGGGCGCATGGATAATCGATGATGTGTCTTGATATTCTGTTTAGTCATGCACATTATATGCTTTGTTGTAATATGTGTTATTTTGCAGCAATAACAGATTCAGAAACTGTATACTGTGTTGAATAATGATGTTAATACAAAGATGCCATATACGTAATATATATCAATCTTTAACAACATGAAATACATTATTAAATATTAAAATGTTAAATACATTTTTAGTTATTTCAATAACAATGGACATGATTTCGGTTTTAATGTTCAATTGTAAATTCCTGTCAAAAAAACTCACTTAAACCACTATATCAGTATGTTAATGGGATACTTAAATATTCTTTTCACTGTTACATCTATAATTGATAAGCGAAATAAATGAACATTAATTAGCTCCCTAACACATCATCTCCAAAAAAAACCCCGAGACATTTAGGTACATAATTTATGATAGTGGGTCAATATCTGAATTGAATGTCAAGAAAAAAAAAACTCAACTTGATGCATTATGGCTTCAGTTTAGATCATGATACTTTTTAACCGGGCCACATATCAATTACATATTGATATGCGTTGTTGCTGTTATCAAGTTTCAATCAAATGTCTTATTTCTTTACTAGCACATTATGCCATTTTAGGATTTAACTTTTAAATGTCAGAAATTCATAATGTTCTTTCGGAAACATTTTGCAACTGTCCAAAACTTTACTTAATTTCCAATCACTCATCCATTTCATTGTAAAACTATATTATCCATCTAGACTACCATATACTCTTATAATATATTTACATTAAATAGACAGTTGGAAGCTTACATATAATGAGTTTATATCGACTTTCCCATTGAGATTATTGTATGAGCATCTACTACATAGGGCTGATAGACATCCCGTCTAACAAGTCTAACAAGTGTATACAGATTTGGACCTGACTTTTCTGTTTACAAAATAGTGAATTAATGTAAAAAGTATTGTGGACATTAGGTGATGTTCATAACACACATTTCTTTATTAGAACATTTAGAGTGTGTGTCTTATTTTTTTACAAAATGCGTTGAATACATGCATTTAATTGACCTAAGGGACAAGCAGTGCTGTGTTGACATAATGTATCCAGTCATTCAACTTCTTGGGAAGGTTATTTTGGCGAGTTAAAGATTGCATTATAGACTGCTGTATTATATCGCATTAAATGTATTATATTGTTTTCTAATGCTACATTTATCCTAGCTTTTGTATTATATTTGCATTTTAATCGTACAGTTTGCGCGGCATTACATAACATTGTAATAGAAACGTGGATTTAATTAATGATTATTTCTTGTTCTTTTCTTTTTTACACGTTTCTTAAAAACAAGGTTCAATACAATCTTCGAACCTATTAGATATTATATATAATAGGTACTATTAATTTACGATGATCAATTACATGTATATGTCATAGGTAGAAAAGTTACTATTATGAAAACGTTTTAAATATAGTTATTATTACAAATTTAAATGGGATATTATTATTTATTGGTCGTAGTATTTTCCGAGTATTAAATTAATGTAAAGTATCCCTTTAACATGTCAAGTATAGGCTTCAGCTCCCTGGAAATCGCACATTTCCTTTTGCCGTTTTACTGTCCACTGACTAATCACAATACCTGAACGGGTCTTTTGAAAATCCTTCATGTGTAACACACACACACACACACACACACACACACACACACACACACACACACACACACACACACACACACACACACACACACACACACAAATATTATAATAAATAAATAAATAAATAATAAAGGGGTGGACATTTTTCTTTAAGTTTTAACTTAGATGAAAATGTAATCAGTTAGATATTCTTGAAGGAAGGTAAGTCACATATGGTTTAAGTCGTTGGCAAGTTGTGTGATCGAACCTGGTGTGCAATGTAGATACTATTTACAAGATAGTATACTTGAATTTCTTGAAACGATAATTCTGATCAGGCAGAATCACTATGATGATGATGG
>CM017570.1:30379326-30848254 GCA_007844125.1 Sinonovacula constricta | reverse complement strand
CTTCCTTTCCTCTGGCCTGTGTTCTATGTTTTGTCTGTCGTTCTGTTCCTTTCTTATTCTTTTCTTTCCTTATTTATGCTCCTCCATCGTCACCTTTCCTTCGTTATCCTCCTCTTAACCACCAATCCAATCTCTTTCCTTATTACCACACTTTTCTTTCTTTTTCTACTTGTTTCTTCAGCCTCCTTTCCTTTCTTACTATTATCTGTTATCTTCCATGTTTTTCCTTTGATTATTAATTTCTTCTTTTTTATTTATCCATTCCCTCATTTTGTATTCTTCTTTCCATTTTCCTCCATTTTTTCTTCCTTCATCTTTCCTTTATTCTTTATCCCATGTTTCTGTTCAATACATTATCTGACATTAAATGCATACATTTTTCCTTTGTTAATCTCATTCTTCCTTCTCTAGTATTGTCTTTCACCATGCTGTTTGATCTTTCAATGATATTTTCCTTTATCAGTCCGTTTTATATACTGTTTCACATTCTTGCTCGTTTATAATTTGCATAGAATACAAAACAGTACGAAACAGTGAATATGGGAAGAGAATTCTCTAAGGTTAACTCTATCATAGAAACACAGCTAAAGATAAAATTGTTCAGCTCGTCTAAGAATAGAAGCTGTTATCTTGAAAACAGAGCTAGAGCCAGTGCTACATTGCCGTAATTCAAGAAGAATCATTATAGCATATTTTAGTTAAGTTGTGGACAACAACCCAACGGCCAGAAAAGAGTTTGAAAAAAGACAACTCCTTAATAATACAGGTCTGATCACTAGTCAATAGGATGGCTATTCTTTTCTTCACTCCCAGAAAATCTGGAAATGATCCTAAACTTCCGGTTGTTTTTCAATCTGAAAACATTAATTATTTGAAATACATTAATTTCCGCAATCACATTTAAAATCCAATACGTATTTAACAATATAATTTGGCTCTTTAAAATCTTCCAAGGTAACAGTAGTTTGAAATTATCGGAATAAATAGCGGAATTTAAATAAACACAGATCCCTCCCCTGATTAGCTACACTTACCATGCGGTGTGATCTGCAGGTTAGACGCCACTAAATAAGTTTGTTCTATATTCTATAGTGAATCGCGAAAAGTTTGAAACAAATTGCATCATGACCAAGTTATGATAGACATAACCGTACATAAGTTAAAAGCTATTTATTATCTATAAGAAAGATCCGGAAATAAGTCAACTTGTGCAACTAGTAAGAATGTTCTGCTTCATAGAATGCACATACCGCCAAATTGCTAGTCAGTAACCTCCAAAATTTCAATGAAATATGTACTTTCGGTGAAAGTGGGTCAGTCTATTATAGTGCATAGGTGTTCAAGATTTTTAATTTCTTTTAATTCTACGTGGTTTCAACCCCCTTTTATTATTAAGATTACATTCAAAGCAGGACACCTGATGTCAACACAGCAATAGACTGGTATTAAAAAGAAAAAAAGTTTGTTTCCAGCTAACCTTCGGCGAGCCGTTGGTTCTACCCAGAAATATGTCTGCGATCTTCCTCCGCCAATAATTAACTAGATGTCGCTTATATGGCAATGACTGTGTCGGTGCGATGTAGCAAATGACAAACCAAGCAAAACATAAACATGAAATACAAGTGTGCATCACCTTATTAAACAGCAGAACAGACATATTCGAATGTTAGTCCGAAACATATTTGATATTGTTCGTACATCAATGTCATGAAGATACATTTATTTTCTGTTGTTGTTTTTTCTACTGCTTAGTAACACTTTACAAGCACATAAAGCAATGAACAGTTAAGAATACTGCAATATATTTGAGAAAGCTTTAAAAAGGGATGTTCGGCAGTTGGTCAGTTAATCAGACTGTCTAAATGAAAGAATTTTCTTAAAATTATGTTAAAAAAAGCTGAACATGCATGTATTATTGATGTACGTTTAAAGTTTCCCAAATTCACTGGCTTTCGAAATGTTTATATTTTTTTTAAATTAGCTTCTACTCGGTTAGTGACATAATTTAATCCATTTCAACTACATGTATATCAGTTTTCAATAAAAACAAAAAAAATTGTCTAGGCTAAAAAAATGAGTAAAATTAACACTAACACTACCACCAATACTACCCCCTACTCGGATATATCTGACTGATCCGAATAGTATGGTGACGCACCTTGGAGGTATCTTCATGACTTCGTTTGCTATATATATAATTTTGTTACAAAACCGACATTTTACAAAAGTTAAAGTGTATGTATTTGCTGAATTTAAATGTGGTCAGGAAACGTGGGTCGTTTTATACACTCCACATTTTTACTCATCCCGCACGAAAGGTCTTAAATCGAAATACGTCTCTTGTTCTAAACAATCTATTTTCTTATTTATATTTGTCTGTCTGTCCGTCTGTATGTCTGTCTGTGCGGGTACGTGTGTGTGTTTGAGAGAGAGAGAGAGAGAGAGAGAGAGGGTGCTAAGGAGGTGTGTGTGTGTGTGTGTGGGGGGGGTCAGGGATTTTAATTTTAATTATGTCTCGCAGAAGTTTTAATGTTAAGTTAGGTATTAAAAGTAGGTACACGTGAAATGAAGACAATCACATTTTATAAATGTAAAACATTAACAGTTTTAATTGGCAGCATCATAGCTATAATCAATCGATTTTCACGTATACCTAACGCAATTCTATTAGGTTCTGTCTTACAGCGCGTACAGAAGGTGCGAATCGACTGTGACGTCACCTATTGAAATTATGTGGAGCTTAAATATTAGTTCCAAATTGCAGTAATAAAAATCCTGGCAGATCCAAATATATATATATATATATATATATATATATATATATATATATATATCGGCAGGTCTTTTTTAATAAAAAATTTAAAATGACCGGTTGACAAGTGGTCAGTGGCTAAAAATTATACAATCAAAACGTTTCAAAGGGTAATTACCTAACAAACGACAATACACGTATAACTTATTTAAATCCAGTTTTATGAATCTTCTTTCTTTCTATCAGTACTTTAATTTTGGTGTATATTAACTAAGTTTATAACAACAATTTTAATACATGTCAAAGTCATCGCTTTCAAAACTTACGGGGTTGCGGTTGTCCTTTGATTATAATATATAATATGTTTATATATAAGCTCGACTTGTTTACTTTCATGTTGTACCAGTGCCTTGCAGGTTTTTATAAGAAATTTGAAAAGAAAATGACGCAAAGTGACCAATATTAGCTGGGCCGCTTTTATCATAACGTGTGCAGACCACGCCTAGTGAAAGATGTAAATAATCAGGGGAAGGAACTATGTTATTTCTATCCAGCTACTTCTTCTGTTTGAACTTATTTTATTTTGGATGGTTTTACAGTGAAAAATAAATCGTGTATTGTTGAATCCAAGTTAGTTTTTAATTTTAATTAGGTAGATACAATGTTCCTAAAATGTTTAATGTTTTCCAGATAGCAAGAAATAATGTTATGATAATTGTCTCTTTTTGCTGTAGGCGGTGGGGTGGGGAGAGATTTGTCAGTCTGTTAACCGTGCCTCTTCCTTCTTCATGCTTTCCTTAGTTGTCTTTGATCTAATCCGTTCATTCCATTGCTTCCATTGTTTCGGCATATTTATCAGCCTATAATTCCTATTTATTTTTGCCATCCTTCATTCCCCAATCACATTTTCTTCCTTTAATTATTTCTCTTTCCTATTGATTGCTTTCGTTCTGAATTATTCTCATAAATTCTTCCTTCCAAATTTTTTCATATTTTTTTGTTTAGATTTCCAATGGCTAGAGAGAAAGGTCGTTGATAATTTTCTATTCAGTAGAGAATTGTGGTTATATAAATTAACATATATATATATATAGATATATAGATATATAGATATATAGATATATATATAAAGACAAAGATTACCGATCTTTTGTTTCAGTTGTTTTAAATACAACCTCAAGTTATAAATCACTACCTTTGTGATACAATGTTCAGTCATTTCACTGAGCTATGCACCTTTTTTTGAAACGTTTATTCATCTTAGAAACGAAATGTGTCTACTTAATAACTCTCATTTTTCGTATTTAATGTAAACTTTGTAGGATATATACTTGTATAAGTTACGAGAGCAACATTTGACAAATTTATATATTTACGTCATATAAATCTTACAGTGTATATATTTTTGTCTCAAAACACTCTGTTTTTTTTTTTTGGCTCCTTTGTATGTTTTGCTGTACTGGTTTATATTTTAAATGAAAATATTATAGAGTCATGACAGCGGTATTTATTATCATTGATATCGCCTACTTAACTATTTACTTTAGCATTCCGATACATTTTCCTCTACTGAACTATTTTTCTGTTCCCTCAAACACATTATATGCGAACCACATAAAAGTTTGTTGGAAATGTAGACAATTTAGGAGACGGGGTGGATGTTTTATGCCATAATATAATAATAAAAGCATCAACTGAAATATTCATGTTAACAACAAGCCAAAAAAATGTCTTTAACCGGGTAATAATCTCTTACACAAATCGACAATGTAAACAACACGAATAAACAAACGAATTTTAACGGAAAATACAGATAATTTACGGAATATGTCGAAGCTTGACCGAGAACCAACTACTTTGTATACGAAGCCACGCCCGCCATGTTGGAAAATGTTTTGACAAGATGCCCTCTTCAACGGTGAGTATTGTTCATTTTATGCATATTTTCTAGTGAACATATATTGTTGCTGTATGTTATTGATTCATTCTCTATTGAGCTCCCTAGTTTGGGGAGCACATTTGATGGTTTGCACTGAATTAGCCTGTTTCCTCGACACTAGCTGACAGTACTGTTGTTTTTTACCGTCCAACTTTCACTTTTCGCTCGCCTACGGCTCCAGGGTATCGGGGAAATTATAGTTTATTTCAAAGCAACCGATTTACATTTTTCTTTCAACAAGTGTATATTTTATTTTTTCAAATTCATTATGTTGTCATAGTTGGCAGCGTGAACAACATTTTAGCATAAACGGCCATTTGTCGTTCGTACCCATGTATTTTCGTAATCAAATAAAACTGCCATTTTGGTCGTTTTATAACCGTACATTCTGGCAGGTCATTCTTTAAATAAAGCAAATTTAATAACAACATTCATTTTTCTTTTAACATGGTATTTACTTTATATTAGAGTGCATTATATTTATAGAGTAGCAATCACCTTGTTACCATAGACGGTTTTAGACCATCCCACTGCTGAACCATGCCATGGGAACAGACATAAAAAGAATTGGAGGGACAGAAGATCTCTTGTAATGCATGGCAACCAGCCCAGCACCAGCTAACTACTTGTGTAATTTGTGTTTTGAGTAAGTTTTAGAATATGTATTACTAGAAATTTATGGTCCGCAACAATTTTTTAATAAAATCAGTTCATAATCTCACAATGAGGCTAGCCACTTACTTTATTTTCATTATTCACATTCTTTTAACTTGAAAAATAACTGCACCACACTGAAATGCTGCTTCATAATAACAAGTTTTCTATTATTTAGTGGTAATATAATCTGTGCCCATATGCTGACTTAAAATGAAACTAGTGCTAGTGCAACCGGTTTTGAAATTGATAGCTGATCAGTTTACTCATAAAAGTTTTGGAATGTGAGCAAGTGAATGTGTCGTCAGCTATAACTCCAGTGTCCTTGGTGGCTCACTGTGTGTGTTTGAGTCCTGGTTGTAATGAAAACACTCATGTGGAAGGGTCTGTCAGCTGACCCAATCTGGGGTCCTCATTCACAGTCATAACTGAACATCACTATAGTAACTTAGTAACCATGATATTGTTGCGGTGTTATATCTAGAAAAAGTACAAACAAAAAATGTTAAAACACAATAATGGATGAGAATATCACCACCACTTAAAACATATTATTGATATGTGACTATGCTATCTTTCATGATGTTTTCGGGTCGAGAGAATCAATATATTGAAACAGTTTTCAAACTATTTTCTTTGACCCAGGTTTAATGATCTTATAAATATTATTTGATCCTTGTTTGAACATGCAACTATGTCAATTTAATGTGGTACAATTATGTGCCAAACTGTTATGATGTATTTAAAATACATGAAGGATGCATAGGTCACAAAATTTATGAATGCGAATATTACTTTCTCTTAATCGTGTTCAAGCCACTTCAAAAACAAATCGTGAAAAACGTGTAAATTTTAGTATGGAACCCAAAGGGTTAAGAAAACCAATTATTACCCATCTGACTATTTTTTTTCTTTAATTAGGACAAAATTCAAAAGGATTGATTTGCCAGCTTAAAGTGATTTTTTAAAGGAGAATATATCTGAACAAATTCAATTGCAAATGAATTGTTGCAGCCCTACATAGAAGAGCATGAAACTGATATCAAGATTATCAATTTTTTGTTCAATTTTGACCTTTTATTTTGTGAAACTTTTGTGTTATTTGCAGTTTTAAATTTGTAAAGATGTGTTTTGGGGTTTTCCGCGCAAATATCCCATGCTGCAAAGTTTCAATAAAAAACAAAACAAATCACATGTAATCCCATATTTAGCAAATTCATTTAAATTGCAGTTATGTGGCCAACAGTCATCAGAAGGGGGGATCATTGAAACACAGACCACCAATCTGCCAATGAATATAGTAAGGATAACATAACAGGTACATCTATTATTTTTAGATAAATTTAATTTCTTTTAAAGCAACTTGGTCACAATCGGTGATATTGTCATTTTTAGCTCACCTGAGCATACACTCAAGATAAGCTATTGTAATTGCAAACCACCACCATCAAACATTCATAAAAATTCTTAAAATGACATTTCTTCTGAAACTGCTTGCCCACAAAACTTCCTCAGGCTCTTCAGCAGAGGGAATAAAAAGTTGTTCAGAGAATATTGATCAGTCAAAAGACATGGCAGCCAGGGTGTATGCCATTTTCCTTATATGACTTTGTAGAAACCAGAAATAAAAACCGATTGTCCAAATGTTGCTTCTGTGCATTTACATATATTATGATTATTCTACACCGGACCTGGTAGCGTAATCATTAGAGCGAATGCACCAGGTACTGGAGACCCCTGGTTTGATTCATGGTCTGTGACATAACGAAAGTCATAAGAAATGGTAGTAGTATAGCTCCCTTGTAATGCTCAAGCAAATAAAAGGTCGTTACACAACACGTCTGCTCAGTGTCAGGATAATAGGAGTTTGTGTAGTTTCATACAGGTCATCATGGCATGCTGTATTTAAAATGGTGGATCCAGATCTTGTGTCTGATATGGTATCATGCCAGGTGTTTACAGCATGCTATACACAGTTACGGCAGCATTTTATCTACTTTAAGAGGACACCATCTCTAAATGAATGAATTATGTTACTTGGACAATAAATCCCAAAAATAATTATTATGGTCTGTTAAAACATTGCTGATATTTCTTGCTAACTATAACTTAATGTCTATGACACTCAGGTGAGCGATATAGAATCATTATAGACCTCTTACAGTCATTTCTTCCAAATAGCAAGGCCTTGATAAAATAAATAGAGGAATCAGGTATAACCTCTGACCACAATATTATATATATTAACCAGCTATCCTTCAAAATATTCTGTTGTTGTTTGTTGATGAGGATCAAAAGTGTCGCACAAACATACACTAACTGGCATGATAGTGACAACAATTAAAGTACCTAAGTGTCGATTTTCATCCATTTGTGGTTCTGTTTGTCTGATGCAAAACTTTGACTTGGCATCATTAGATGCAGCCTGCAGGCTGCAGCTATTTCTTTTGAGAAACATTTATGTATTTGTTATTGTAGTTTTATCAACCAACAGCCCTTTCGGCTCATGGTTTCATCATAGAACATGTCATGCCAAAGTCTCCGAAAATGTGCTAATTGGTCATTATTACTAATGCTCACATTATACAGGCTTTTTACTTTTCCCATTTTCCCTTCTTATTCAACAGAGTCCTTCTTTTACCTACTTTTTCAGAAAAAGTCCAACTACCCCTACTTTTTTGCTTTCAGAAAAGAAAATTTAACATGAACCTCAAAATATTTCATAAATTGATTTTTCAGTTTCTCTATTTCCTGTGAATAACAGTTAAGATGTGCTAGTGGGTACTCCTTGAGATGTCAATCCTATGAAGCAACATAGTCCCTTGACCAGTCAGTCCAGACATATTGGTCAGAGGTGCCTATCTTTCAAGCATGGACAGAACAATGGATTATGTTGGGAAACATCATGACAATAACGTAAGAAATAATGTAGTAAGAAATTCCTTATTTAGCCCTATTTTCACGTATGAAATTTGCTTCTTTGCCCTACTTTTTTTGAAAAAAACTTGCCCTTCTACTGTCTTATTTTCTGTGAAGAGGCAGTAGAATGCCTGCATTACGTCAGTAGTGTACATACATGATACTGTGGTATCATGGAGGGACACAAGTGTATGTCTGTGAAAATAGTGTACCAACTTAAAATGTATTGTCATAAAACTTATTTTCTTTATATATAGCAGATATGTATGTTGTTATTTTTCCATTGAGAGTGTTTATTTGATTTGATTGGTTTATTGTTTCAGTGATTTCAAGACAAGGATCAGGAGAAGGGATGTTATTGACAGACGAAGGCATGTTGCTAATGGAATGATCATTCAGGAATGTAAGTAAATTTTCTCAGGAGTGCAAAATTGTGAACCAAATAAAAATGTCAACACAAAAGACTGACTTCTTGGAATGAAAACACTCTGTTATTTGTAAAATATATGGACCTGTGTGTCTCTTCTAACATATGCAAGGAAACTGATCTAATGTGCCTGTTAAATCACTTTGTATATAACATTATACTATTTGAAAAATATTGATAGCCTGTGTTTGGGTAGCTGTGGATTTAAGTCACTATATTGATTGTGAATTATTTTACATGTCATTTAAAGTATTGTCGACTGACCGTTCCAAGGCGGTAACTGTCGGGTTTGCTCTTATTGTTAAATGACTCTTCAAAGCTTTGTTCTCATTTTTACATTTGGCGTGCATGTGGATACCTCGGTCCTGTGTCTTTTAAATTTTTGTATATGTTGCAATGTTCATAGGACTTTGTCTTATATATTCTTATTCAATTATTTTTTTGCGGACAAAACTACCTTTTAGAAAAAAATGTCATTGTTAATTCCCTTTGTTAAACAATAACTATTAGTATGCTACTTGAATTATTTACCTTACAAAAATAGTTTTTAGACCAGCTTTATGGCTGTGTAGTGCTTAGAATGTTACATTTTTTATAAATATGTCAGCAATTAAAAATTGTAACTTATCTGTTTATAATAACTTGGTATTTATTTTTGTTTTAAAAACTTTATAATTTATTTAATGAAGACTATTAATGGGACACAAATATGCATGATATCAATTTAGTTATGTTTTGATAAGCATAAGAAAAATGAAGAATGTACCCCGCAAGCAAAAAGTTACAGACCTCTACTGAGAGTAATAAAAGATTGTTTACTATGTTTGTATAAAATATCTAGTGCTGTACTGAGAGTAATAAAAGCTTGTTTACTATGTTTCTATCAAGATTTTTTTTTTTAAATTAATTTAATAAAAATATTGGGTTACTATATAAATACTTATGTGTCAACATGTATTTTCACAAAATGTTTTGATTTTCTATTTTTTGGGTTTACACATGTTTATAGCACTATATTGGAAATTAAATAGTCAAGTGATCAACATTACTTTTTAATTTCCTATATAGGTACTATAAACACCCAGGCAAACGATTGCAAGATATTATCCTGACTTATGTAACAACGCATGTGTATTTTAAACGTTTGTGTGTCTTGAAATAACATGAAATAACATTGAACAGCACCAAATAAAGAATAACATTATTCAATTATTAATTATAATATTAAAAGCTAAATAACAATGTAGTGTCAGTATAAGAAGATTACAGGTAATCAAGACAAAATGCCAGAGTAACTTGCTTTGAACCAACAAGTTTACATGCTAATAGGTAAACATGGAGCAATAAAAACAATTTTACAGCTTTAAACATTCTTCTTTCCTCGTTTCTAAACCACTATGGCAAATCAATTTCTTAATTGCACATACAATATATATGTAGTCATGGTGAGGGACAGGGCTGAAAATAAGGTAAAGAGGATTAAAATGAGTGCAAGCAGACATAACACATTCTCCATGTTCTGTGTCATGTACTTGTTTATATTTAGATTTCATGAATTCTTTTATGTAATTTGCTAAATATTTATTTGATTTTCAGATTTTTGTAAGATAGTAAATAGTATCCATATAAGTAATTGAGATAGACATGTCAGACAGAATATTGAAAACTTTAGTGAGAATTTAAATATGTTTTTTAATAACATTGCAAGAAAGGGAATATCAGAGGGATCGACTGAAGGCTTCACTGAATTGCAGTTTTAATCTTATTATCATGTTTTATGTTGTGCTTATTGAAAAATAAATAAAACAAAGTATTGGTGTTATTGTTTTATTTCTTTACAAAAAACATTTTAATAGTAAAATAATGTGCGTGAAATCAATGTCCATTTGATTAGGCAAGTTATTTGACCACATTCAGGTAATCATTGAACTCCTCTTATAGGACATGAACCAGTTTATTTTTTTGTGGCGACCTTTTCATCCACACCAAACTTCCTTCTCCTCATTTTGCCTTCAGTAGTCTCCAGTATAGAATATAGAAACATCTTGCTGTTTTCTCTGCGTTGATATACAACCTACCATCATCGCACCAGTAACTTCTGTGTCTGGAGTCTGCAAAGTAAATAAGAAAAAAACAACATATTTTTTAATAATAATACCAAGGCCTGCTGTTTTTATATAGGGTTAATCCACATTTTAATAAAATATGTGCACTATTTGGCAGACAAAACAACTTCCAGGTAAAGAGAATAAATAACATTTTTTATTAATTATGTTATGAAGTTTTCACTCAATGGAATGCAAACCCATGTCATGCGGGATAAAGTCATGTACTTGACCTGCGGTGCTCCTTAATCACAACAAAATTTACTGAAACAATGTAAAAGATTTGTTTTACGGGGGCCCAGTGGCAGCAAACAATTGATGTCATTTACTTTTTGCATTTAACAATATATCTCATTTCTGGCTTTCTAACATTAATCATCATATAGTCTGAGTGATTGAAATAAAAATCATCCTTACCTTTCCTGATTGGTCAATGAGCATTGCATTCTTAGGCACTAATTCATCTCGCATATTGTGTCCCACCAACCAGGTGAAATTGTGAAAGCACAAACATGTAAGATTAAAAATATTAAGCTTTTGAAGTAAATTTTGTCTGTTGACTGCTTAGGTCGAAGATAGAGTCCCTTACAGTGTATAAACATATAGTATTTACTGCGCTTAAGTTGAATGGATCTTGATTAAAACCCCACCCACCAAAATTTTCTGGATCCGCCCCTGCAGTATAACCGCTACACTTTTCCTCTTCTAGGAAAAAGATGTTCACCCTGAATCACATCCCAGGTTATACTATATACCACCGTTTAATATCACGCATTACTTGAGCTTGCATGCATGCGTTTTCACAATTATTCCCCCCTACCCCGATCCATCACTGTTTCTTTTAGTTAGATAACCGTGGCACCTGCTAATTGTAAACAACTATAGACCGTTTGCATGTGACTTCACATTTCCGGTGTCTGCCATCTTGGAGGTATAAACTGATACTACTGATTTACAAGAAAGGGTAAAACTGGAAAGTAATCAACAATGTTGAAGTATTGTAGAGTTCTTGGCTGTCACAATAGATCTGATAGAGAAAAAGACAGATCATTTTATCGATTGCCCGAGGTAATTGAAAGTCAAGGCGAGAAAACAAGGGAATTGTCAGCAGAAAGACGAAGAGTTTGGATTGCAAAGTTGGATCAAGATTTAACCGGAAAGAATCTGAAGAACATCAGAGTCTGCTCGGACCATTTTGTTTCTAGTAAGTAACTGCAACTGAAAACATGCATAGGTTTAAATAGAGTAAATACAACAGACCTTCAAAATAAGAGGCTGAAAAAGTCTGCCCTGACATTTAATAAAGGCGCAATGGACAATGTGTTGGTTGAACTATCTTTGTCTTACCACGAAATGAAAATACAATGGCAAGTTGATTTTCGATTTAACTCATAACTTACACCAACACTACTTGAGCATTGTTCAAAGCACATGTTTTATTTCTCTATTTTTATTGCATCTTACTATTGTTGTTTTATAATGAGATTCATTTATATGCTTCATCTAAGATAATGCACCAAAATAAAGGCCATATGTGACAACCCAGTCTGTTGTCACAACATTATCCAAGATGTTTCATAGGCTTAATATCGGTGGACACTATATTCCACTCAAAAACTTTGTTGGACTTAACTGACCATAATGATGAATAAAACTATAACATAAGAATGTGTTATATCTCTAGACAGTTTCAAGTATCTTTAAAGCCATTATTTACATATATTTAGCAGCAACTCTTTTTATATATATTTTAGATGCCAGAGCTGAACATTACGACAATGACAATCCTGACTGGGCACCAACTGTCAACCTTGGGACGAAGCGATCACAGACGTTCTTGTTCCCAGAAATGGCAAATGATCGGTATAAGAGAAGAAAGGACAAACATGTAAAAACTGATGCCGCAAAGACATTGCTTCTTCTCCAAGACAGTGGTGAGAATATTGATACACCTGGCAGTCTAAAAGCTGACATAGAATTTGTTTCCTTTAAAGATGTTGCAGTAAGTGGCAGTAATAAGGTAACTTGAAGTTCGAACAACATAAGTAATTAATAATAAATGTGTTCAGTGGTGCATTTCAATTTTGATTACACGATCTTTTATATATTATGAACGATTTACGTCACAAAAGTAAGCAATCATCGGCAAGCAACGAATACACGTTTTATAAAGGTCCAACATCAAACAAACACGTACCATAAGGAAAAGGTTTTCAGAAACCGAAAAAGCGAAAGTAGAATATTGACCTACTTCAGTACTTGTTGTATTCCGATCGCGTCCAGAGGTTTTATACCTTAATTTTGTAAGATTCTTTATTGGTTATTATGTAACAGCAATTATTTGCTATCAATTTACAGTTTTATAAATTCCCAAATTTGCTATTTGATCGATCATTTTTTTCCTAATTTTGAAAGTTTCTCGACGCGAATTTCCCAATTTTGAAAAGGGTATTTTTTCCCAAAAAGCCAGAAAAAGGCGTGTAAATCCTTTTCATACTTTCGTCCTACGACTGATTCAAGTTCTGTTGAATTTTCCTGTCTTATTTTGTATCCTAGCACATTTTTCTGTCGACCTATCTCTTCAATTCAGTCAAACAAGCTTTTCGATTCAGCACGGCCAAGTTTATACATTCGCAATTGCCCTAGCGTTGAACTGCGCATGCGTTATGAATTTTCATGTGGCGAGAATATCGGGATTTTCACGGGCTCGTCGATCGTGCGCAATTATGATTCGTACAATGTCGGAAGACTTCCACCACATACAAATATCGGGATTTATATCGATGGCAATCGGGCTTTAATTTACGTTCTACTATGCTCAAACTTTGAACATCTTCAAATGGAGAGCTATATTTTCGCATATAATATTTTATTTGCTTTTTTTGCTGTTTTTGAACTAATGAGTGGCTTTAAGTATATTTTGAATACTCATTAATATTTTTGAATATTCATGTTGGCTAATTAATGCTTCCATTGCGCTTAATAATTGCATTCACTAAAGGAATGATATAAAATATTATTTCATGTTATGGTTAGTAATAAGAAGATTTTCTACGTAGTTCTTATGTATTAATATTTAGTGTGTAAAATTTTAACGAAATTAATTTAAAAAAAACAACATACAAAATCACATTTACTCATACTCTCACACCCACTGTCATACCCACGCACACACTCACACCACATTCCCACGCCCACTCTCACACCACATTCCCACACCCACTCTCACACACCATACTACAACCAACTCGCACCACATTCTTACACCTACCTACACTCTCACCGACACTCTCACACCCCCTCTCACCTACCTACACTCTTACCCACACTCTCACACCCACTCTCACCTACCTACACTCTTACCCACATTCGCACACCACTCTCACCTACCTACACTCTTACCCACACTTACACCCACTCTCACCTACCTACAATTTCACCCACACTAACACACCTACCCACCCACCCTCTCACACCCACTCTCACACCAAGCCACCCACACCCACACTCACACACTTACTTTTCGTTTACTCAACGGACAGCACCCACAATTGGCGCTGGTGGGATTCGAACCCACGACTTTCTGTATCACCAGTTAGATGCGCTAACCACTGCGTTGTGGATGTGATACACCAACGACAATTTGGAACTAATTTTTAATCATTATCAATTTTCAAGGTGACGTCACAGTAATTTCGCACCTTTGTGCGTCTAGCAATATAGAACAGAATAGAACTTGTTGGCTTCATTTACTTTAGCAGACTAGCAGCATGCATTCGATTTCTGATTGATAATAGAATTAAGTTCTAATCAATTTTGCGGAAGTGGATAGGAGTGTGAAAGTGGGGTGAGTATGGGTGTTGGTGAGTGTGAAAGTGCGATTGCGTGTGAAGTTGGGTGGAAGTTAGAAAGTGGGATGAGTATGGATGTGGGGGAGTGTAAAAGTGCGATTGGGTGTGAAAGCGTGAACGTAGGGTATGTGTGGGTGAGGGTGTGAGTGTGAAAGTAGGGGTGGGTGTGCGTGGGAGTGTGAAAGTTTGTGAGAGTGTGGGCGTGAAAGTGGGTGGGTGCGGGTGATGGGTGTGAATGTGTGGGTGGGAGTTACTATAGTTATTGTTATTGTTATTATTATTATTATTATTATTATTATTATTATTATTATTATTACTATTATTATTAATACTATTATTATTATTATTATTATTATTATTATTATTATTATTATTATTATTATTATTATTATTATTATTTTCTTTTATTTTTAATGTTTATTTTTATTATAATTATGTTATCAAAATTAACTCATTTGGACTAAATGAAAACTAATGGTTCTATGTTAAGCATCATGAAATTTTTATATTTTGGTATTTATTTATATTAAGGTACATTTAAAAAAAAAACGCTTATAACTTTTCAAAAAGGTGAAAGAAGTAAACAAGTGGTGCTCAAGGTTATTAAATGGCCTTTATGGTCATGTGTCAATTATGCAAATTAGTACTTATGAATGTTTAAAATTTTTAAATGAGAATCTAAAAAATGACTTTATTTTTTGAAAAGTTGATTAGATTCTTTTAATTTAAAAGCAATGTCCAAACAATCCCAACTTTTTCTACAGTTATATACATTACCTCTCTAACACATATGATTTTTTTTTAGTTAGACTTAATGAATAATGTGATTAGAAGTCTGCTTATAACTAGCCATAACTTTGAAGAATAATTTTTTATCGTTCCTTAAGTGGAGGGTATCATTTAGGTTAGATTTGAAATAATTTATTATGCAAAGTAGCCAACATGAATATTCACATATCGAGAGAGAGAGAAAAAGACAGAGATAAGAGGGAGAGAGACAGACAGACAGACAGACAGACAGAGACAGGCGGACAGACAGACAGACAGACTGACAGAGACAGAGACAGACAGAGAGAGAGACAGACAGAAAGAAGAGAGAGACAGAGAACGAAAGAGGGAGAGAGAGATAGAGAACAAAAGAAAGGGAGAGAAAGATCAAAATTTAAGGGCGTTGTGTATACGCACGAAAAAATCAACAACAATACGTATGTACAACTAAATATGGCAAACCATATATGACTGTCAAAGCAAAAAAAAATCGTTATTTTGGTCACGTTATGCGTTTAACTAAAATGAAATACAAGTGCCTGTCAAGGGAGACAACCTGAATTGCAATATTCTGACTCCAGTGTTATCTCTCTTTAACGATTTGAAAGCAAAATAACTGTATGATCATTAAGCACCAGTTATTGCTTCAAGCTCCTTAAAAACTTAATTTCCTTAAAGGGTGTTATATTTCCAAGAAGAACGATGAATTATTTTATGCTTTTTTGATCAATATTAGTAAAAATTGGGGCCCATTTTGCATACAAATATAATCGATGTTTATCTATGGACCTTTTTCAGCTAAAATCTTAATTTGAAGATAAGGAACAACTTGCATTCAATACACTATGTTAACATGCATGTGAATATTTAATGTATAATCAATAAGACTTGATAAATAAATTAACATTTAAAATGCTTTTAGAAGTGGTATCCGACAGTTCGCCTATATATTATATACAAAATACATCGAACAATATATTATGCATGTTTGGGGGAATCTGGGCATAGATTCTACATAAGTTTATACCGTAATCTAACCTAAAACGATTTTGAATACTAACACAGTATTACACAGTATAAGTCATGATCGAAATGGCCCTTCTTAAAATGACACTTAAAGGTTAGCCGCCGCTAAACAAGTTTGTACTATATTTTATAGTAAATTGCAAAAAGCTGGAAACAAATTGTACAATGACCCAGTTATGATTGACCCCATAACCATACATAGGTGAAAAGAGCTTTTATTGTCTATCAGAAAACACAGAAATAAGTAGATTTTTGCAAGTTGTGAGAAGGTTCTGCTTTATTGAATGCACCTACAGCCATATTGCCAGTCGGTAACCCACACATTTCAATGAAATATGCACTTCCGGAAAAAAAAACTTTATCGATCCATTACTGCGGATAGGTGTCCAAAAGTTTTTATTTATTTTAATTCTACATGGTTTTAGCTTCTACATTACATTAGCTTTTATATTGTCGTTTGCGCAATTAAAGGTGGTATCCGACAGTTTGCCAATATCAGATTCATGTATACCTTACCACTGCTTCGGGAAAAAAGGGCATTATTTCTGCATAAACGCATACTTAAGCGTAAGTTTTTCATACAGATACGTGTGCATTAGTTTGAATTTATTTTTATTTCCCTTTTATGCTTCTCCTTGTTTCTCTATATTATTCTCTTCTTACATGTACTTAGCATATTACATTTTTCTCTCGATCAGTCACGGGTTAATGTTCGTGTATATTAACCTTGTTGTATAACGCAACGTCCACACATTTTGTACAACAATGTGGTCCTTTGGTTGTCAAAAGAACTCACATTATGTGTCCAATAAAAAATACAAAGTGCTTTTTTACCTGTCACTATTTTTTATATATGTGTATATACCATTTTTTATGTATTTTCTGTCTCTTTTCTGTTTCTTATTGTCTCTCTTTCCTTCGGTTGTCAAAAGAACAAACAAAACATTCTCGGTTGCTGCAGTCGGCTACCACACCAACTGTCATTAAAAAAGTACAGCAAACACACATTTGAGCCATTAATGAAAACATACTTCGTAGTTATGAAGGTAGCAATGATATTAAGCTAATGAAGTTCAGTCGCAAGTAGTAATAGTAGTGGCAGTAGGTGTTGTGGTTCTAGTAGTACACTTTTTATTTCATCTATACTTTCATTTTACTTTGCTTCTGAAATGATCGTTAGAATTATTTATTTGTTAATTATACTTTGACACATACATGTAAATATGTTTAAATGACAGTTTTTTTATTATTATCGTCACTACTAATTTTGACGACAAACACACATATTGCTGCCATATTTTCAATGACGTGTGTTCTTACTGTTACTGTTTAATTTCGTTTTAAATGGTGGTCATGTTTTAAACAGTAAATACAGTTCGCTCGTGGCCGATCGGTTAGAGTCGCTGACTTGTAACGCCTAAGCCCCTCATCACGTGGGTTCGAGTCCGGGTTGGGGCGAGAACTTTCACATGAAGAGGTTTTCCAGCTAACTTGTGCTGGGCCGGTAGTTCTACCCAGAAATATCTCTGGGATCCTCCTCCACCAATAATTAGCTAGACGTCGACAATATGATAATAATTGTGTCGGTGCGATGTAACAACAGAGCATCATAAGTAAATAGAACTGTGTATCGAACTGTAAGGCATCACTGTATTAAACAGCAGACTCAACATTAGCGAATGTTAGTCCGAAAGATACTTGATACTGTTCACACATCAATTTCATGAACATGCATTTATTTCCTGTGTGTGTTTTTCTACGCTGAATAACATAAAGCAATGTGCAGTCGAGTATACTACAAAATATGTAGAAAACTTTAAAAAGGGATGTCCGACAGTTGGTCCGACATTCTTAATAACATAATTCTTTTAAAAATTATGTTTAAAATAGCACCACCACTTCCACCACTACTTTCACTACTCCCCTTAACTATTGCAAATATCTGACTGGTCCGAATAGTATTTGCTCTCTCTCTCTCTTTCTCTCTCTCTCTCTCTCTCTCTCCTCTCTCTCTCTCTTCCTCCATCTCCACCCCGTCTCTCTCTCTCACTCTCTCTCATACATCATAGCTATAATCAATCGATTTTCATGTATGTTGTGACACTGTTCTACTTTATTTATGGCCTTAACATTAACACAGTTCTGTTCTGTTCTGTTCTGTATTACAGGCTTACTAAAGGTGCGAATAAACTGTGACGTCATCTTTTGAAATGGTGTGAGGCTTAAATATTAGTTCCAAATTGTTGTTGTTGATGTATCACCTCAACAGCGCAGTGGTTAGCGCATCTGACTGGTGATACCGAAGGTCATGGGTTAAAATACCACCAACGCCTCTTGTGGATGTTGTCAGATGCGAGGAACGAAGGAGGTAAGTGATGTGAGCGTGGGGTTAGTGTGAAAGTGGGTGTGAGTGTGAGTGAGAATGTGGGCGTCGGTGTGAAAGTGTGTTCGGTGTGAATTTGGGCGTGAGTGGAAAGTTGTGTGAGTGTGAGTGTCAAAGTGGGCATCAAGTGAAAGTGGTGTGGGTGTGGGTGTGAGTGTCAAAGTAGGCATAGAGTGAAAGTGGTGTGACTGTGTATGGTAGTGTGGGTGGGAGTGTCAAAGTAGGCATGGAGTGAAAGTGGTGTGACTGTGTATGGTAGTGTGGGTGGGAGTGTCAAAGTAGGCATGGAGTGAAAGTGGTGTGACTGTGTATGGTAGTGTGGGAGTGTCAAAGTAGGCATGGAGTGAAAGTGGTGTGACTGTGTATGGTAGTGTGGGAGTGTCAAAGTAGGCATGGAGTGAAAGTGGTGTGACTGTGTATGGTAGTGTGGGAGTGTCAAAGTAGGCATGGAGTGAAAGTGGTGTGACTGTGTATGGTAGTGTGGGTGTGAGTGTCAAAGTAGGCATATAGTAAAAGTGGTGTGACTGTGTATGGTAGTGTGGGTGGGAGTGTCAAAGTAGGCATGGAGTGAAAGTGGTGTGACTGTGTATGGTAGTGTGGGAGTGTCAAAATAGGCATGGAGTGAAAGTGGTGTGACTGTGTATGGTAGTGTGGGAGTGTCAAAGTAGGCATGGAGTGAAAGTGGTGTGACTGTGTATGGTAGTGTGGGAGTGTCAAAGTAGGCATGGAGTGAAAGTGGTGTGACTGTGTATGGTAGTGTGGGTGTGAGTGTCAAAGTAGGCATATAGTAAAAGTGGTGTGACTGTGTATGGTAGTGTGGGTGGGAGTGTCAAAGTAGGCATGGAGTGAAAGTGGTGTGACTGTGTATGGTAGTGTGGGAGTGTCAAAATAGGCATGGAGTGAAAGTGGTGTGACTGTGTATGGTAGTGTGGGTGGGAGTGTCAAAGTAGGCATGGAGTGAAAGTGGTGTGACTGTGTATGGTAGTGTGGGTGGGAGTGTCAAAGTAGGCATGGAGTGAAAGTGGTGTGACTGTGTATGGTAGTGTGGGTGGGAGTGTCAAAGTAGACATGGAGTGAAAGTGGTGTGACTGTGTATGGTAGTGTGGGTGGGAGTGTCAAAGTAGGCATGGAGTGAAAGTGGTGTGACTGTGTATGGTAGTGTGGGTGTGAGTGTCAAAGTAGGCATATAGTAAAAGTGGTGTGACTGTGTATGGTAGTGTGGGTGGGAGTGTCAAAGTAGGCATGGAGTGAAAGTGGTGTGACTGTGTATGGTAGTGTGGGAGTGTCAAAATAGGCATGGAGTGAAAGTGGTGTGACTGTGTATGGTAGTGTGGGAGTGTCAAAGTAGGCATGGAGTGAAAGTGGTGTGACTGTGTATGGTAGTGTGGGAGTGTCAAAGTAGGCATGGAGTGAAAGTGGTGTGACTGTGTATGGTAGTGTGGGTGTGAGTGTCAAAGTAGGCATATAGTAAAAGTGGTGTGACTGTGTATGGTAGTGTGGGTGGGAGTGTCAAAGTAGGCATGGAGTGAAAGTGGTGTGACTGTGTATGGTAGTGTGGGAGTGTCAAAATAGGCATGGAGTGAAAGTGGTGTGACTGTGTATGGTAGTGTGGGTGGGAGTGTCAAAGTAGGCATGGAGTGAAAGTGGTGTGACTGTGTATGGTAGTGTGGGTGGGAGTGTCAAAGTAGGCATGGAGTGAAAGTGGTGTGACTGTGTATGGTAGTGTGGGTGGGAGATTCAAAGTAGACATGGAGTGAAAGTGGTGTGACTGTGTATGGTAGTGTGGGTGGGAGTGTCAAAGTAGGCATGGAGTGAAAGTGGTGTGACTGTGTATGGTAGTGTGGGTGGGAGTGTCAAAGTAGGCATGGAGTGAAAGTGGTGTGGGTGTGGATGTGAGTGGGTGGGAGTGTCAAAGTGGGCGTGGAGCTAAAGTGGTGTGGGTATGAGTGGTGGGAGTTGGAGTGTCAAAGTGGGCGTGGAGTTAAGGTGGTGTGGATGGGAGTGGTGGGAATGGGAGTGTCAAAGTGGGCGTGGAGTGAAAGTGGTGTTGGTATGAGTGGAAATGAGTGTGGGTGTGAGTGGGACTGTCAAAGCTATGTGAGTGTGATTGGTAGCGTGAAAATGTTTTTTGAAAGTTCATCCACCAACTTCTTCCTTTCTTCTTTTTTTTTCTTCTTTGATATTATTATAATGACTCTTGACTGTAGTAGTAGTAGAAGTAGTAAAATGATAACAATGCTGCTGCTGATGATGATTATAATAATATTAAACCACTTTCACTTCACGCTTAGGAAATTTAGGTGAACCTTTACATTTCAATCACTACTTAACTGGGGTCATTAACTCAAATCTTAAATAGGTCGGCTAAATTAACATCTGCTTTAACATTTAAAAAATAAGATAAGACATGACTCAATAAACGTAAAACATTTATATTTTCTGTGACATATTTTCGTTCCCAGTCATAAGGGCGGCTATTATTTTATTGAATACAATTACTACACTGAATTTAGCTGTTGCAAGGAAATATTTTGTATTATCACTTTTGAAAAATATCTTGAATTAAAAGATTCCCCCCGTACATTAATTCGAACCCACGCGCCGAGAAACTGTGAAGTTACGACCGTTGAAAGTTTTTGCAAATGAATTTATAATATTTGACTAATCCTCTTACAGTAGTCGGAGACAAAATATGGAGAGAAAATGTGGTATTTTCGTACGCCAGCGCTAGGGTGAGGCCACCAAAGTTTTAATTGTTAATAATTACATGAGCGACCCACTTAAGTTGTGATGCCATAAACCAATAATAAGGCAATCTGAGTTAGTTAATACTTCAGCCGTAAGTTGCAACCGCTCATATGTTTCTGAATGAAGTGCACACACAATCATGAAATGATCAATGTTTGCCTGCGCAAAATTTGATCCTAAGGGCTTTTTATTCCTAGGGAACTTAATTCAATAATCTGTTTCGCACCCAAAATACCCCTCAGGGACATAGTTTGGCGAAGGTTTGGATCAAAGTTGATTTCAGTCAAAATTGGCAACACGTGACTGTGCCGGCATCGTCAATTTTCGCATTTTTCAGCGAAAGCGTTTTAGGAAGATGGCTCAACTTTTGTTCCTAGGTTAAATCAAGTGTGTTGAGCTATGTTGTGAGTTCCAAACATAGTGTTTCGAAAAAAAGGTAGAAGAAGTCTCCATGTGCCATGCACAATAGAACTGAAAAAAATATTATAAAATATATAGTCTAATAATTCAATAACATGTAGGAATGTCGACGAAAGATTTTTTTCAGACAGATGTCTCAACTGTTGTTGCTAGGCTAAACCAAGTGTGCTGAGCACGAAGCTAGTGTAACTTTTGAGCTGTCTCTTACAATTTCGGCGAAGACGCCCTTTTCCAGAACAGGTGCCCGCGCCCATTTTGTCGATACCCTAGGGTAAGTGATATTTAAAAACAGACACCGGATTCGTGTTCGCACCCAAAATGATCCCTGGGACTTAGTTATTATTACGATGTCGATAACAGTGTAATATAACATGATACTTATGATGAAGGTAATAATTATTACGATGTTAATGATGTTGTTATATAATGGCCGTGAAGTACATGTTACTAATGATAAAGGTAATTATTATTAGGACGTTAATGATGATGTTATATAAGGGCCGCGAAGAACATTTAATGATGATGAAGGTAATTATAATTACGATGTTAATGATGAGGTTATATAATCGCCGCGAAGAACATGTTGCTAATGATGAAGGCAATAACTATGTTGATGTTGATGTTATATAATGGCCGCAAAGAACATGTTACTAATGATGAAGGTAATTATTATTACGATATTGAAGATGGTGTTATATAATGGCCGTGAAGAACATGTTACTAATGATGAAGGTAATTATTATTACGATATTGATGATGGTGTTATATAATGGCCGTGAAGAACATGTTACTTATGATGAAGGTAATTATTATTACGATGTTAATGATGATGTTATATAATGGCCATGAAGAACATGTTACTAATGATGAAGGTAATTATTATTACGATGTTATTGATGATGTTATACAATGGCCGTGAAGAACTTGTTACCAATGATGAAGGTAGTTATTATTACGATGTTAATGATGATGTTATATAATGACCGCGAAAAACATGTTACTAATGATAAAGGGAAATATATTTACGATGTTAATGATGATGTTATATAATGGCCGCGGAGAACATGTTACTTATGATGAAGGTAATGTTGATGATTGCGTAATATAATGACGATGAAGAACATGATACGAGTGTTAAAGGTAATGTTAAGTTCTTTGTTAATGATGATGTAAAATAATGAACATAAGGAAGAATATTTTATTAAAATGCTGCGTCTGTTGCTGATTAAGATGAAGGTCTTTACTTAGTATTGTGATGATGTTGTATGGAAGTAAAGACAACTTTTTTCACCTGCATTACTGATGATGTCCAAGTACACAGGTATATGTACTTTATCCAGTCTGCCCTCTGTAACATCAGTAGGCTATATGTTAGTTACCGTACGATGGAATGTGATGACGTTATCCCCCCTCTGAAAGTTTATCTGATATATAAAATGTGTTATGGGTGTCAACCGACGAGGTGATGATTGTCAGGGTACGATTTTCAAACTTGTATCAGCGTTATAAACTTCAATTTAATATAGAAACTGATATGATTTAAGCGAATCACGTCGTCAACAAATGATACTGGCACGTGAAATGTGTGTATTCAGAACACCACCAGGATACTTAGTTCACATTCGCCATTATATAATACTCTTTAAAATTATTCTTTGCTGAAATCGTAAAATAGTTCAAGAGTTTAGAATAAAACTGTACTTTTTCATGAACGTTTAAAAACCGCGCGTTTATCTGCTCGTCCCAATGCGGAAACATAGGACATTGCTATTGCATATATGGTAACTTTTGTGTGATCTGTGTTACTTATCCGATAAAAAATATGAATGATGGTCGTAATGTGCCTATTATGAAAAGGTTAATTATGAATATTGTAGAATCCAGGATTAAATGAGAGAGGGTTAGTACACATCAGTTTACGCTTGAAGGGATATCCAGCAGCCTTTTATGTATAGACAGGGCTGGAAAAATACGCTTATGTAGTTTCGGGCTACTGACCATTGGTCATTAAATTAGTCCCGGGCTAGTCATTAAATAGACGGCCGGACAAGTGACAATACACAGCGGTACCTAATTAGCGATGCAACCAATCAAGCTATCGCCTGTGGCGTTTTATCAACACCACGTGAAGGCTTTGCATAGACAATTCAAATGCATCCTAAAACAGCCAATCATGACGTGCGATATATCAACGCTTAACATGATCAGCTAATCAATGTGTAGGTGACAAATAACGGCATTAATACTGCATATTGAAGTACATGTGATAAGTGATAATTGATTCGCAAACTTTTTAAACTCAGCACGCGAAGAGTAAAGGGTTTAGAGCCAGGTAAGTCTCAGTTTGATGATCTTTACTTTCATTGTCATATCTGAATACAATAGCCCAATTAAACAATACTAGATGCCAATTAAGGTGGGTATAAGGTATATCTTTAAAAAAAATGTTATTTACATTTACCGTTCTTAAGAAAATACCATATGTGCCTTTGATATTTTTCAAACTGCAATTGACAGATTCAGTTGTTAAAAAAGCAAAACTTTCATGCCTTACCATGGTGTAATGTCAGAATACTGTAAATATGTTATGCTGTTTTACAGACAAAAATAAAACAAAAACTTGTTTATACCTTGTTTGTTAGTTATATATATGACAAATTAGTGTCCATTTATTTTCGGACAAGTCATCTTTGTCCTGGTTACTAGTCCGGGACTAGTCATGAAAAAGAAAAAAATTCCAGCCCTGGTATAGAAGACCACATAAAACATGTAATCAAATCCGGGTGGTTTTTACGGATAACATAGAGATTATAACATTTTACAAACTCTGAGTTGGACTTAAAAATCCCAGTATGGAATGATCGGGAAATAGCTTTTGATAATGGGACAATGTCATTTTCAAAATAAATATAATTTCAAA
Organism: Sinonovacula constricta; assembly: GCA_007844125.1. NCBI lineage: Eukaryota > Metazoa > Mollusca > Bivalvia > Cardiida > Solecurtidae > Sinonovacula > Sinonovacula constricta. Next base: position 30,823,342 of record CM017570.1, on the reverse strand, counting down.
ATTCTATATGATGGATGTCAGTATTTAACAATATTGAAAATAATACATAATGACTGTAAGCAGGTCCTATATTGTTTTCAGTCGTGAAACTGATTAAATTAATATTGCAACTAGTTGTTATCCTTAAAACTTTGGTGCGACATTTATTTCTCATTCTAAAATAGGTATATATCAGGATTGTAAATGCATGTATATATAATGCAGATGGTCACATGAAGTGCTAGTAATTCAAAGGAAGAACAAGGGGAACGTTTTCTTTAATATAAGAAGAAAAAATCACTTTTTTTTAAATTCTGTTAATAGGTCACTACAACTATAGAACAGTACATTTAAATGCAATATTATTAAGTAACTGTGTCATAGTACAATGGTCATATTGTCTATTTGTCCCGTGAAATTAAATCAACCGTTATTTTAAATTTTAAAGAAAGAAACACATTTCCATTTTCCACACATAGCCATGCTCTTTTTTAAAAAAAGGAGGTGGGTGCTGAGAGTTTGTGTACTCAAACACTTTTAGAGCATACGGAGTTTTAGTAAAAGCGAGATCTAAAGAAAATTTCATTCCATTGCATTTGAAGACCTAAGATTGCCGTAAAGCTGAGAACAGCATTTACAGCGCGCTCTGGTTTAGTGCGAACACCATTATAACGCGGTGTCCGGATGACTTTCGTTTTGTTTTTAATGGTTTTAAATGGTTTTCTTCGTAGTGCGTGATTGATAATTTTTATGACTGTAAGGTTGGTACAGCTATATATTCTCGTGGTAATAAATCATTAAGTAATAAAATGCTGGCATGTTAAATGTATAAAATGACAACACATGTAGCAGGTAAGTTTCTAGATAATTGACGAGGTAGGAGGGACGGTTTTTTTCTCACGGTGTCTACATTTTTGTAGGGTTATTGAGGTCAAATATTACCGATGATAATCTCATCTAATTGTCTCTGTCAGCACTCTAACACAAACAACATGTGAGTCGAATTCCCTCAATGCAAGATATTTGATTAAAATTATGAGAAAAAGGCCCACAGCTGCAGAAGAAACTCTGTAAATTCACATGTACATACTTGCTTTATAGTATAGAACAATTGTAACTCTCGTAATACACAAATAAATTAGTTAAATAATGATTTGCCCTATACAAATTTAATGAGAAATGGTCGCATCAACATACACAATCTGTGGATCATGGCACCTACATTTCCCGATCACTGCCGATATTTTTGACATGTATTTAGACAATGTTGATCAGATCTGTATACGCCTAAGGATATCTATAGTCGGAAACGCTTTGTTACGACTTGATATGTAATTACATCAGAATATGTAACAAATTTGTTTCATTTACCATTGTAGCATTTTCTGGCGATCAGGCTAACGTATATAGTGAATGAGATAACAATATTAATAGTAAGATTTGCTTGAAGGGAGGTAAGTCGTAGATGGTTTTAGCAGCTGTAAAGTTGTGTGATCAAACCTGGTGCGCAATGCAGACCCTACAAACAAGATTTAATATTTGAATTCTCAAAACGATAATGGTGCTAAGCAGAATGATGACGATTATGATGGTGGTGCTGCTGCTGATGATGATAAAGGTTAATAATAATAATGTATACTGATAATAGTTAAGAATATGCTGTTGCTACTGCTGTTGAAGATGCTGGTGATATTTAGGGTGAAATATTTAATTATAATTATCATAATGATGAAAATATGATAGTGAAGAAGACGCAGCCCCTGATGATAATGATGGTGATGATGATGATGATGAGTAGGAGGATGAAGAAGGTGAGTATCATTATTATCATTTTGTTGATACTAATGTAAGATGATGATAGTGAAGAACATCTTGCTCCTGATCAACATAATGATGATGATGATGTGTAGTTGTTGCGTTTATCGTCACACCAACAGTAATGCTGCTGCTGCCGCTGCTTCTGCTGCTGCTGATGATGATGTGAATATGACGATAGCAAAGACAATCCTAATTCTTCTGATGGTCAATGTGATGTTCAAATAATAAAAGTGTAGAAGATGATAATCGTGATGAATGTGAATATAATTATGATGTTGGTGTTGATTTTGAAATATTCTTAATGACTAAGATGCTGCTGCTATTGATGGTATTGACGATGAAGGTGATTATTTTTCCGATGTTAATGATGGAGTAATATAATGACGGTGAAGAACATGATATTAACGATGAAGGTAATTATTATTACGATGTTAATTATGATGTAAAACAATGATCATAAAGAAGAAGAATAATATTAAAATGCTGCTTCTGTTGCTGCTGCTGATGATGAATATAATTATATCAATATTATGTTGATGATGTGTTGTAGTAAAACAAATGTGTGCTTCTGCATTATTGGTGGTGTCATAGTACAAAGGGGGTTGTACTTTATTCGATCTGACCCCTATAACATCAGATGGAATGTGATGACGTTATCTACCCCTCTCAATGTTTATCTGATAAATAAAATGTGTTATCGCTGTTAACCGACGAGTTGGTGATTGTCGGGGTACCACTTTCAAGCTTGTATCAGCATTATGAACTTCAATTTAAGATAGAAACTGATATGAATTAAGTGGTTCACACCGTCAAGATATGATACAGGCACGTGAAATGTGTGTATTCAGAACATCACCATGATACTTAGTTCACAATCGCAATTATATAATAATCTTTAAATGTATTCTATGTTGAAATCGTTATATAGTTCAATAGATTAAAAGAAAACTGTACTTTTTAATGAACGTTCAAAAATCGCGAGTTTATCTGCTTATCCCAATACGAAAACATAGGAACATGCTATTGCATGTATGGTAACTTTTGTGTAATCTGTGCTACTTATATATTTCGATAAAAAATATGAATAATGACCCTAATTGGCCTATTATAGACAGGTTAATTATGAATTCTGCAGAATCTAGGATTAAATAATTTGTAGTCATCAGTATCCGGCAGCATGTATGCATGGGAGACCACATAAACATGTTATCAAGCCCTGGCGGTTTTTACCGATTACACAGAGATTAGAACACTTTACAAACTCCGCTCGGGACTAAAATAAATCCTAGTATGCAATAATCGGAAAATAGCTATTGATAATGGGGCAATGTTATTTTCAAAATAAATGTCATTTCAAAACTCTATATCATGGATGTACGGTTTTTAACACTTGTAAATAATACAAAATGACTGTAAGCAAGTCCTATATTATGATCATTATAGAGACTTCCAACTGTTTTGGTGGAGGAAGACAAATGTCTGGGTAGAATCACCGGCGCACCACAGGACAGCTGGAAGACCTCCCAACATTAAGTTCTTCGCCACGAACGGGACTAGAACCCACGCGGTGAGAGGCTTAGCAGTCATAGGAGTTACAAATTGGCGATTATACCATCACGCCACGGGCACACCACATATATTTAATAAAATAAACACTTCTGAACGATTTCAAATTATATGCTTTATTTGTTACTTCAACACTTGCAGGTGATATTTTTGGCGCTTTTCAGGTGAAATCAGGTAAAAAAAAAACATGACCCCGACATGCACTTGATGTACAGGCGTGTTTGCTTTCTTTAGTTGCTGTTGTTGTTTTGTGTGTTGATTTTCCAGAACAGGTGCCCGCGCCCATTTTTGTCGATACCCAAAAGCGTAAGTGACATTTAAAAACGGATACCGGATTCGTGTTCCGCACCAAAATAAACCCTGGGACTTAGTTATTATTACGATGTCGATAATGGTGTAATATAACATGATACTAATGATGAAGGCAATCATTATTACGATGTTAATGATGATGTTGTATAATGGCCGTAAAACACATTACTAATGATGAGGGTAATCATTTTTACGATGTTAATGATGATGTTATATAATGGGCGCGAAGAACATGATACTAATAATGAATGTAATTGTTATTACGATGATAATGATGATGTTATATAATGGACGCGAAGAACATGTTACTAATGATGACGGTACTTATTATTACGATGTTGATGATGATGACAAATAATGACCGTCAAGAACATGTTACTAGTGATGAAGGTAATTATTATTACGAAATAATGATGATGTTATATAATGGCCGTGAAGATCGTGTTACTAATGATGAAGTGTTTATGATGATGTTATATAATGACCGTAAAGAACATGTTACTATTGATGAAGGTAATTATTATTACGATGTTGATGATGGTGTTATATAATGGCCGCGAATAACATGTTACTAATGATAAATGTTATTTTATTACGATGTTGATAATGAGGTTATATAATGGCCGTGACCAAGATCTTTCTAATGACGATGTTAATTATTATTACAATGTTTATAATGATGTTATACAATGACCGTAAAGATTATGTTACTTTTAATCAAGGTAATTATAATCACGATGTTCATGATGATGTTATATAATGGCCGTGAAGAACATATAACTAATGATGAAAGTTATTATTATTACGATGTTGATGATGTTATATAAAGGCCGTGAAGACCATGGTACTAGTGGTGAAGGTAAATATTGTCACGATGTTAATGATGATGTTATATAATGGCCGCGAAAATCATGATACTAATGATAGAGGTAATTATTATTACGATGTCAATAATAATGTTATATAATGGCCGTGAAGAGCATGTTACTTATGATGAAGGTAATTATTATTACGATATTGATGATGATGTTATATAATGGCCGAAAAGAATATGTTACTAATGATGAAGGTAAGTATTATTAAGATGCTGATGATGATGTTATATAAAGGCCGCGAAGAACATGTTACTAATGACGAAGGTAGTTATTATTACGATGTTGATGACGATGTTATATAATGGCCGTGGAGAACATGTTACTAATGATGAAAGTAAATATGATTACGATGTTGATGATGATGTTTTATAATGGCCGGGAAGAACGAGTTACTAATGATGAAAGTATTTATTATTAAGATGCCGATGATTATGTTATATAATAGCCGCGAAAAACATGTTACTAATGATGAAGGTAATTATTATTACCATTTTGATGATGATGTTATATAATGGTCGTGAAGAACATGCTATTAATGATGAAGGTAATTATTATTACGATGTAAATGATAATGATATATAATGGCCGCGAATAACATGTTACTAATGATCAAGGTAATTATTATTACGATGTTGTTGATTATGTTATATAATGGCCGTGAAAAACATGTTACTAATGATGAAGGTATTTATTATTACGATGTTGATGATGATGTTATATAATGACCGCGAAGAACATGTTACTAATGATGAACGTATTTATTATTACGATGTTGATGATCATGTTTTATAATGGCCGGGAAGAACATGTTAATAATGATGAAGGTATTTATTATTAAGATGCTGATGATGATGTTATATAATAGCCGCGAAAAACATGTTACTAATGATGAAGGTAATTATTATTACCATTTTGATGATGATGTTATATAATGGTCGTGAAGAACATGTTATTAATGATGAAGGTAATTATTATTAAGATGTAAATGATAATGTTATATAATGTCCGCGAATAACATGTTACTAATGATGAAGGTAATTATTATTACGATGTTAATGATAATGTCATATAATGGCCGCGAAAAACATGTTACTAATGATGAAGATAATTATTATAACGATGTTAATGATGATGTTATATAATGACCGTTAAGAACATGTTACTTATGATGAAGGAAATTATTATTACAATATTAATGATGATGTTATATAATGACTGTGAAGAACATGTTACTAATGATGAACGTATTTATTATAACGATGTTGATGATGATGTTATATAATGGCCGCGAAGAACATGTTAATAATGATGAAGATAGTTATTATTACGATGTTAATGATAATGTTATATAATGGCCGCGAAGAACATGTTACTAATAATGAAGGTATTTATTATTACGATGTTGATGATGATGTTATATAATGACCCCAAAGAACATGTTACTAATGATGAAGGTAATTATTATTACGATGTTGATGATGATGTTTTATAATGGCTGTGAAGAACATGCTACTAATGATGCAGGTAATTATTATTACGATGTTGATGATGATGTTATATAATGGCCCCAAAGAACATGTTACTAATGATAAAGATGTTTATTATTACGATGTTAATGATAATTTTATATAATGGCCACGAAGAACATGTTACTAATGATGATGGTATTAATTATTACGATGTTGATGATGATGTTATATAATGGCCACGAAGAACATGTTACTAATAATAAAGGTATTTATTATTAGGATGTTGATGATGATGTTATATAATGGCCCCAAAGAACATGTTAATAATGATAAAGATTTTTATTATTAAGATGTTAATGATAATTTTATATAATGGCCACGAAGAACATGTTACTAATGATGATGGTAATTAGTATTAAGATGTTAATGATGATGTTATATAATAGCTATGAAGAACATGCTACTAATGATGAAGGTAATTATTATAACGATGTTAATGATGATGTTATATAATAGCTATGAAGAACATGTTACTAATGATGAAGATAATTATTATAACGATGTTAATGATGATGTTATATAATGACCGTTAAGAACATGTTACTTTTGATGAAGGTAATTATTATAACGATGTTGATGGTGTTATATAATGGCCAAGAAGAAAATGTTATTTATGATGAAGGTAATTATTATAACGATGTTGATGATGGTGTAATATAATGGCCAAGAAGAACATGTTACTTATGATGAAGGTAATTATTATTACGATGTTGATGATGGTGTTATATAATGGCTATGAAGAACATGTTACTAATGATGAAGGTAATTATTATTACGATGTTGATGATGGTGTTATATAATGACCGTGACGAACATATTTCTTATGATGAAGGTAATTATTATTACAATATTAATGATGATGCTACATAATGGCCGCGAAGAACATGTTACAAATGATGAAGGTAATTATTATAACGATGTTGATGATGGTGTTATATAATGGCTATGAAGAACATGTTACTAATGATGAAGGTAATTATTATAACGATGTTAATGATGTTATCATATAATGGCCGTGAAGAACATATTTCTACTGATGAAGGTAATTATTATTACGATGGTAATGATGATGTTATATAATGGCCGTAAAACATGTTACGAATGATGAAGAAAATTATTATTACGATGTTAATGATAGTGTTATATAATGGCTGTGAAGAACATGCTACTAATGATGCAGGTAATTATTATTACGATGTTGATGATGATGTTATATACTGGCCCCAAAGAACATGTTACTAATGATAAAGATTTTTATTATTACGATGTTAATTATCATTTTATATAATGACCACGAAGAACATGTTACTAATGATGATTGTATTTTTTATTACGATGTTGATGATGATGTTATATAATGGCCGCGAATAACATGTTACTAATAATGAAGGTATTTATTATTAGGATGTTGATGTTATATAATGGCCCCAAAGAACATGTTACTAATGATAAAGATTTTTATTATTACGATGTTAATGATAATTTTATATAATGGCCACGAAGATCATGTTACTAATGATGATGGTATTTATTATTACGATGTTGATGATGATGTTATATAATGGCCGTGAAAAACATGTTGCTTATGATGAAGGTAATGTTGATGTTGATGTTGATGATGTTATATTATGGCCGCGAAGATCATGTCATAAATGATGAAGGTAATTATTATTAAGATGCTGATGATGTTATGTAATTGCCGCGAAGAACATGTTACTAATGATGAAGGTAATTATTAATACGATGTTGATGATGATGTTATATAATGGCCGCGAAGAACATGTTACTAATGATGAAGGAAATTATTAATACGATGTTGATGATGATGTTATATAATGGCCGTGAAGAACATGTTGCTTATGATGAAGGTAATGTTGATGTTGATGATGTTATATTATGGCCGCGAAGATCATGTCATAAATGATGAAGGTAATTATTATTAAGATGCTGATGATGTTATATAATTGCCGTGAAGAACATGTTACTAATGATGAAGGTAATTATTAATACGATGCTGATGATGATGTTATATAATGGCCGCGAAGAACATGTTACTAATAATGAATTTAATTATTATAACGATGTTGATGATGATCTTATATAATGGCAGTGAAGAACATGTTACTAATGATGAATTTAATTATTATAACGATGTTGACGATGATCTTACATAATGGCAGTGAAGAACATGTTACTAATGATGAAGATAATTATTATAACGATGTTAATGATGATGTTATATAATGACCGTTAAGAACATGTTACTTTTGATGAAGGAAATTATTATTACGATGTTAATGGTGATGTTATATAATGGCCCCAAAGATCATGTTACTTATGATGAAGGTAATTATTATAACGATGTTGATGATGATGTTATATAATGGCCAAGAAGAACATGTTACTTATGATGAAGGTAATTATTATAACGATGTTGATAATGGTGTTATATAATGGCTATGAAAAACATGTTACTAATGACGAAGGTAATTATTATTACGATGTTGATGATGGTGTTATATAATGACCGTGAAGAACATGTTTCTTATGATGAAGGTAATTATTATTACAATATTAATGATGATGCTACATAATCGCCGCGAAGAACATGTTACAAATGATGAAGGTAATTATTATTACGATGTTGATGATGGTGTTATATAATGGCTATGAAGAACATGTTACTAATGATGAAGGTAATTATTATAACGATGTTAATGATGTTGTTATATAATGGCCGTAAAGAACATGTTACGAATGATGAAGGTAATTATTATTACGATGTTGATGATGATGTTATATAATGGCCATGAAGAACATGTTACTAATGATGAAGGTAATTATTATTACGATGTTAATGATGATGTTATATAATGGCCGTGAAGAACATATTTCTACTGATGAAGGTAATTATTATTACGATGGTAATGATGATGTTATATAATGGCCGTAAAAAACATGTTACGAATGATGAAGGTAATTATTATTACGATGTTGATGATGATGATGTTATATAAGGGCCATGAAGAACATGTTACTAATGATGAAGGTAATTATTATTACGATGTTAATGATGATGTTATATAATGACTGTGAAGAACATGCTACTAATGATGAAGGTAATTATTATTGCGATGTTGATGACGATGTTATATAATGACCGTTAAGAACATGTTACTTATGATGAAGGTAATTATTATTACGATGTTAATAATGATGATATATAATGGCCGCGAAGAACCTGTTACTAATAATGAAGGTAAATATTATTACGAGGTTGATGATGATGTTATATAATGACGATGAAGAACATGTTTCTAATGATGAAGGTAGTGTTGATGTTGATGATGATGATGATGTTATATAATGGCCGTAAAACACATGTTATTAATGATGAAGGTAATTATTATTAAAATGTTAATGATGATGTTATATAATGGCGACGAAGAACATGATACTAATGATGAAGGTAATTATTGTTACGATGTTAATGATGTTATATAATGGCCACGAAGAACATGTTACTAATGATGGAGGTAATTAATATTACGTTGTTGATGACGATGCTATTTAATGGCCGCGAAACACATGTTATTAATGATGAAGGTAATTAGTATTAAGATGTTAATGATGATTTTATATAATGGCCGTAAAACATTTTACTAATGATGAAGGTAATCATTATTACGATGTTAATGATGATGTTATATAATGGCCGTGAAAAACATGTTACTAATGATGAATGTTATTTTTATTACGATGTTGATGATGATGTTATATAATGGCCGTGAAGAACATGTTACTCATGATGAATGTTATTTTTATTACGATGTTGATGATGATGTTATATAAGGGCCGCGGCGAACATGTTACTTATGATGATGGTAATGTTGATGTTGATGTTGATGATTGCGTAATATAATGACGATGAAAAACATGATACGAGTGTTGAAGGTAATTATTAGTTCTTTGTTAATGATGATGAAAAGTAATGATCATAAGGAAGAATATTTTATTAAAATGCTGCGTCTGTTACTGATTACTATGAAGGTTTTTACTTAGTATTGTGATGATATTGTATGGAAGTAAAGACAACTGTTACCGTACGATGGAATGTGATGACGTTATCCCCCCCTCTGAAAGTTTATCTGATATATAAAATGTGTTATCGGTGTCAACCGACGAGGTGGGTACAATTTTCAAACTTGTATCAGCGTTATAAACTTCAATATAAGATAAAAACTGATATGACTTAAGTGAGTCACGCCGTCAAGATATGATACTGGTTCGTGAAATGTGTGTATTCAGAATAACAACTTGATGCTTAGTTCGCAATTGCCTTTATATAATACTCTTTAAATTTATTCTTTGTTGAAGTCATTAAATAGTTATAGAGATTAGAAGAAACTGTCCTTTTCAATGAATGTTTAAAAACCGCGTGTTTATCTGCTCATTCCAATGCGGAAGCATAGGGCCAAGCTATTGCATACATGATAACTTTTGTTTGATCTGTGCCACTTATATTTTCCGATAAAGATTATGAATGATGGCAATAGTGTGCCTATTATAGACAGGTTAATTATGAATTCTGTAGAATCCAGAATTAAATAATAACGAAGTAAGTAGACATCAGTTTACGCTTAAAGGGATATCCAGCAGACTTTTATGTTATGGAGACCACATGATTCCTTTAATCAAGTCCTGGCGGTTTTTACGGATTAAATAGAGATTAGAACATTTTAAAACTCCGCGCGGGAATTAAACATCTCAGTTTGCAATGATCGGGAAATAGTATTTGATAATGAGACAATGTCATTTTAAAAATAAATGTGATTTCAAAATTTTATATCATGGATGTACGGTATTTTACAATATTGAAAATAATATATAAAGACTATAAGCAAGTCCTGTATTGTTTTCCGTCGTGAAACTGATTTAAATTAATATTAGAACTAGTTGTTATCCTTACAACTTTGGTACGACATTTATTTCTCATTCTAAAATAGGTATATATCGAGATTTTAAATGCCTGTAAATAAAATGCAGATGGTCGCAAGAAGTGCTAGTAAATCAAAGGAAGAACAGGTGGAAAATGTTCTTTAATATAAGAAGAAAACATCACTTTATGTTAATAGGTCACTACAACCATAAAACAATTCATTTTAATGCAGCATTATTAAGTAACAGTGTCATAGTGTACTGGGCATATTTGGGAACTTGTCCCGTGAAATTAAATCTGCTGTTATTTTAAATTTTAAAGAAAAAAGACGCATTTCCATTTTCCACACATAGTCATGCTCTTTAAAAAAGAAGGTGAGGGGCTGCGAGTTTGTGTACTCAAACGTTTTTAGAACGTATCGAGTTTAAGTAAAAGCGAGATCTAAAGAAAATTTCATTCCATTTCATTTGAAGACCTAGGATTGTCATATAGCAGAGTACAGCATATACAACGCGCTCTGGTATAGTGCGAACACCATTATAACGCTGTGGCCGGATGACTCTCGTTTTGTTTTTCAATGTTTTTTTAATGGTTTTCTTCGTAGTGCTTGATTGGAAATTTTCATGACTGTAAAAAAGGTACAGCTACATATTCTCGTGGTAATACATAATTTTGTAATAAAATGCTGGCATGTTTAATGTATTAAATGACAACACATGTAGCAAGTTAATTTCTAGATAATTGACGAGGTAAGATGGACGGGCATTTTCTCACGGTGTCTACATTTTTGTAGGGTTATTGAGGTCAAATATTACCGATGATTATTTCATTTAATTGTCTCTGTCAGCACTCTATCAAAAATAACATGTGAGTCGAATTCCCTCAATGCAAGATATTTATGAGAAAAAGGCCACAGCTGCAGAAGAAACTCTGTAAATTCACATGTACATACTTGCTTTATAGTAAAGAACAATTGTAACTCTCGTAATACACAAATAAATTAGTTAGATAATTATTTGCCATACAATCTTAATGGGAATTGGTCGCATCAACATACAAAATCTGTGGATCATGGCACCCACCTGTCCCGTTCACTGTCGATATTTTTGACATGCATTTAGACAATGTTGATCAGATCTGTATACGCCTAAGGATGTCTAAAGTCGGAAACGCTTTGTTACGACTTGATATGTAATTACATCAGAATATGTAACAAGTTTGTTACATTTACTATTGTAACATTTTCTGGCGATCAGGCTAACGTATATAGTGAATGAGGTAGCAATGTAAATAGCAAGATTTGCTTGAAGGGAGGTAAGTCGTAGATGGTTTTAGCAGCTGGAAAGTCGTGTGATCAAACCTGGTGTGCAATGCAGACCCTATAAACAAGAATTAATATTTGAATTCTCAAAACGATAATGATGGTAAGCAGAATGATGACGATTATGATGGTGGTGCTGCTGCTGATGATGATAAAGGTTAATAATAATAATGTATACTGATTATAGTTAAGAATATGCTGCTGCTACTGCTGTTGAAGATGCTGGTGATATTTAGGGTGAAATATTTAATTATAATTATCATAAAGATGAAAATATGATAGTGAAGAAGGTGAGTATCATTATTATCATTTTGTTGATACTAATGTAAGATGATGATAGTGAAGAACATCTTGCTCCTGATCAACATAATGATGGTGATGATGATGTGTAGTTGTTGCGTTTATCGTCACACCAACAGTAATGCTGCTGCTGCTTCCGCTGCTTCTGCTGCTGCTGCTGTTGATGAAGATGTTGATAATGTAAACATAACTACAGCAAAGACGATTCTGATTCTTCTGAAGGTCAATGTGATGTTCAAATAATGAAAGTGTAGAAGATAATGATCGTGATGAATGTGAATATCATTATGATGTTGATGTTGATTTGAAATATTGTTAATGACAAAGATGCTGCTGCTATTGATGATATTGAAAATGAAGGTGATTATTATTCCGATGTTAATGATGGAGTAATATAATGACGGCGAAGAACATGATATTAACGATGAAGGTAATTATTATTACGATGTTAATGATGATGTAAAATAATGATCATAAAGAAGAAGACTAATATTAAAATGCTGCTTCTGTTGCTGCTGCTGATGATTAATATATTTATATCAATATTATGTTGAGGATGTGTGGTAGTAAAACAAATGTGTGTTTCTGCATTACTGGTGGTGTCATAGTACAAAGGGGGTTGTACTTTATCCGATCTGATCCCTATAACACCAGTAAGCTAAAAGTTAGTTATCGTACGGTGGCATGTGATGATGTTATCTCCACCTCTGAACGTATATTTGATTATCAGTCTCAACGACGAGACGATGATTGTCCTGGTACATCTTTCAAGCTTATATCAGCGTTATGAACTTCAATTTAAGATAGAAACTAATATGATTTAAGTGGTTCACACTGTCAAGATATGATACTGGCACGTGAAATGAGTGTATTCAGAACACCACCATGATACTTAGTTCACATTCGCCATTATATAATACTCTTTAAATTTATTCTTTGTTGAAATCGTTAAATAGTTCAAAAGATTAGAAAAAAAACTGTACCTTTTAATGAACGTTTAAAAGCCGCGTGTTTATCTGCTCATCCCAACGTGGAAACATAGGATCATGCTATTGCATATATGGTAAATTTTGTGTGATCTGTGCTACTAATATGTCCCGATAAAAATTATGAATGATGGCCGTAATGTGCATATTATAGACAGGTTAGTTATGAATTCAGTAGAATCAAGGATTAAATGAGAGAGGGTTAGTAGACACCAGTTTACTCTTAAAGTGATATCCAGCAGCATTTTATGTATAGGAGACCACATAAACATGTTATCAAGTCCGGGTTGTTTTTACCGATTACATAGAGATTAGAACATTTTACAAACTTCGGTCGGGAGTTAAAAATCCCAGTATGCAATGATCGGGAAATAGCTTTTGATAATGGGACAATGTCATTTTCAAAATAAATGTCATTTCAAAATTCTATATCATGGATGTACGGTATTTAACAATATTGAAAATAAAACATAATGACTGTAAGCAAGTCGTATATTGTTTTCGGTTGTGAAACTGATTTAAATTAATATTGGATCTAGTTGTTATCCATAATACTTTGGTGCGACATTATTTCGCATTCTAAAAAAGGTATATATCAGGATTTTAAATGCATGTATATATAATGCAGTTTGTCGCATGAAGTGCTATTAATTCAAAGGAAGAATAAGGGGAACGTTTTCTTTAATATAAGAAGAAAAAAATACTGTTTTGTTTATAGGTCACTACAACCATAAAACACCTCATATAAATGCAATGTTAATAAGTAACCGTGTCATAGTACAATGGTCATATTGGGAATTTGTCCCGTGAAATTAAATCAACTTTTTTTTTTAAAGAAAGAAGACGCATTTCCACTTTCCACACATAGCCATGCTCTTTAAAAAAGGAGGTGAGGGGCTGCGAGTTTGTGTACTCAAACACTTTTACAACGTATGAAGTTTTAGTAAAAGCGAGATCTAAAGAAAATTTCATTCCATTTCATTTGAAGACCTAAGACTATCATGTAGCATATACAGCGCGCTCTGCTTTAGTGCGAATACCATTATAACGCGGTGGCCGGATGACTTTCGTTTTGTTTTTCAATTATATTTTTATGGTTGTCTTCGTAGTGCGTGATTGGAAATCATGACTGTAAAGTAGGTACAGCCACATATTATCGTGGTAATAAATCATTATGTAATAAAATGCTGGCATGTTTGATGTATTAAATGACAACACATGTAGCAAGCTAGTTTCTAGATAGTTGACGAGGTAAGAGGGGTAGGCATTTTCTCACGGTGTCTACATTTTTGTAGGATTATTGAGGTCAAATATTACCGATGATTATTTCATCCAATTCTCTCTGTCAGCACTCTAACACAAACAACATGTGAGTCGAATTCCCTCAATGCAAGATAGTTGATAAAAATTATGAGAAAAAGGCCCACAGCAGCAGAAGAAACTCTGTAAATTCACATGTACATACTTGCTTTATAGTATAGAACAATTGTAACTCTCGTAATACACAAATAAATTAGTTAAATTATGATTTGCCCTATACAAATTTAATGAGAAATGATCGCATCAACATACAAAATCTGTGGATCATGGCACCCACCTTTCCCGATCACTGCCGATATTTTTGACATGCATTTAGACAATGTTGATCAGATCTGTATACGCCTAAGGATATCTAAAGTCGGAAACGCTTTGTTACGACTTGATATGTAATAACATCAGAATATGTAACAAGTTTGTTACATTTACCATTGTAACATTTTCTGGCGATCAGGCTAACGTATATAGTGAATGAGATAACAATGTTAATAGCAAGATTTGCTTGAAGGGGGGTAAGTAGTAGATGGTTTAAGCAGCTGCAAAGTTACGTGATCGAACCTGGTGTGCAATGCAGACACTATATACAAGATTATATATTTGAATTCTCAAAACGATAATGATGGTAAGCAGAATTATGACGATGGTTGTGCTGCTGATGATGATGATGAAGGTAAACAATAATAATGTATAATGATTATAGTTAAGAATATGCTGCTGCCACTGCTGTTGAAGATGATCGTGATATTGAGGGTGAAGCATTTAATTATAATTATTATAATGATGTGAATCTGAAAGTGAATAAGACGCAGCTCCTGATGATGATGAATGATGGTGATAATGATGATGAGGAGGAGGAAGAAGGTGAGTATCATTAGTATCATTTTGTTGATACTAATGTAAGATGATGATAATGAAGAACATACTGCTGCTGATCATCATAATGATGATGATGATGATGATGATGTGTCCCACCAACAGTAATGATGCTGCTGCTGCTTCTGCTGCTGTTGTTGATAATGATGATGATGTAAAAATAACGATAGCAAAGACGATCCTGAATCTTCTGGTGGTCAATGTGATGTTTAAATAATGATAGTGTAGAAGATGATGATCGTGATGAATTCAATTATTATTATGATGTTGATGCTGATTTTGAAATATTGTTAATGACCAAGTTGCTGCTGCTATTGATGGTATAGATGATGAAGGTAATTATTATTTCGATCTTAATGATAATGTAAAATAATGATCACAAGGAAGAATAATAATATTAAAATGCTGCTTCTGTTGCTGCTGATGATGAATTTAATTATTTCAATATTGTGTTGATGATGTGTGGTAGTAAAACAAATGTGTGCTCCTGCATTGCTAGTGCTGTCATAGTACAAATGTGGTTGTACTTTACTCGATCTGCCCCCTATAACACCAGTTAGCTATAAGTGAGTTATCGTTTGATGGCATGTGATGACGTTATCTCCCCCTCTGAACGTTTATCTGATATATAAAATGTGCTATCGGTGTCACACGACGAGATGGAGATTGTCAGGGTACAACTTTCAAACGTGTATCAGCATTATGAACTTCAATTAAAGATAGAAACTGATATGAATTAAGTGGTTCACACTGTCAAGATATGATACTGGCACGTGAAATTTGTGTATTCAGAACATCACCATGATACTAAGTTCCCATGTGCCTTTATATAATACTCTTTAAATTTATTCTTTGTTGAAATCGTTGTATAGTTCAAGAGATTGAAAGAAAACTGTACTTTTTCAGGAAAGTTTAAAGACTGCGTGTTTATCTGCTCATCCCCATGCGGAAATATAGGAACATGTTATTGCATATATGGTAACTTATGTGCGATCGGTATTACTCATATGTTCCGATAATAATTATGAATGACGGCCGTAATGTACCTATTATAGACAGAAAAATTATGAATTCTGTTGAATCAAGGATTAAATGAGAAAGTGTTAGTAGACATAAGTTTACGCTTAAAGGGATATCCAGCAGCCTTTTATGTACAGGAGACCACATGAAATATGTAATCAAATCCGGGTAGTTTTTACGGATAACATGGCGATTATTAACTCTGAGTGGGACTTAAAAAAATCCCAGTATGCAATGATCGGGAAATAGTTTTTGATAATGGGACAATGTCATTTTCAAAATAAATACCATTTCAAAATGCTATATTATGGATGCAGGGTTTTTAACACTTTTGAAATAATACATAATTACTATAAGCAAGTCCTATACTGTTTTCAGTTGTGATTTAAATTAATATTGGAACTAGTTGTTATCTATGATACATTGGTGCGACATTTATTTTTCATTCTAAAATAGTTATATATCAGGATTTTAAATGCATGTATATACACCCCGCAGATGGTCGCATGAAGTGCTTTTAATTCAAAGGAAGAATAAGGAGAACATTTTCTTTAATATAAAAAGAAAATCACTGTTCTGTTAATAGATCACTACAACCATAAAACACTTTATTTAAATGCAATATTATTAAGTAGCCGTGTCATAGTACGTTGGTCATATTGGGAATTTGTCCCATGAAATTAAATTAACCGTTATTTTATTTTTTTAGAAATAAGACACATGTCCACATTAACATTAAGCCATGCTCTTTTTTAAAAAAAGGAGTGACGAATTTGTGTACTCAAAACTTTTTAGAATGTATGGAGTTTTTAGTAAAAGCGAGATCTAAAGCAAATGTCACTCCATTCTATTTGAGGATCTAAGATTGCCATTTAGCAGAGTACAGCATATACAGCGCGCTACAGAACAATTTTATAGTGTACCTAGAAGAAATGAACAATGTCATGTGTATTTTTACTGCAGGAATCTTTATTAAAAATCATATAACATATATGCCCCGACGATTGAATTTCTCTGTAATTGCCGTTTACACGTGTTGCGTACTTGTAACTCTCGTAATATACACATGAATTAGTTAAATAATGATTTGACCAACACAAATTGTATGAGAAATGGTCGCATCAGCATACACAATCTATGGAGAATAGCGCCTACCGTTCCCAACCTCTGCCGATATATTTGACATGTATTTGGACAATGTTGATCAGATCTGTATACGTGTAGGGATATCTTAAGGCTTTGTTACAACCTGATATGTAATTACAACAGAATGTGTAACACGTTTGTAGCATTTTACCAGGAATGTAAAGAACAAGATATGTTATATAGTTTCATTCAACTCAAATCGTAATCTAACTTTTCCGATTATGAGTGACTTATATATAGCTGTTGGCACATGATGGCATGATATTATTAATTAGCTTATATTGCTCACCATAATATGTGCATGTAGATATACAGCTCACACAAAATCTATATATGCTGGAGGCTATAAAGGTCGAAAGTAGCAATTATCTTTCGTTACGACAATAATGACGATGGTGGCGATGACGGTGATGATGATAATGATGATGAATAAGATGATGATGATGACGATTATGATGATGATGATGCTTATGACAATTACGATAGAGATGGTGATGATGACGATGATAATAATGATGGTGATGATGATGGTGGTGTGGTGGTAATGATGATGAGACCTGTTGTACTGACATGTGCTTGTGTGGTGGTACAAGGTGCATGAACAATTTCGGATGTCCGTAATGATACGCCTTCTGTCCTAAATAATGTTTATCGTGTGATGGCCTCTGTGTCTGGACGACACATTGTGACCTGTAATTGAGATAAAACTGTCTGCCATAGAGTGAACGTTGGTCTAGCAGAAAATGTGTTATCAGTATCATACGATCATGTGATTTTTCTTCAATGTAATGACGTGAAGCGAGTATCAGTATCAACACCTCTCCAGTCAGAAACAGATAAATCATAAATCGGTCATCCCGCCAGTGTATGTATAGACGGCTGAGGGAAACCAAATTGTATAATGTTTAAATGATTTCTTCTTTGAAACTTTCTGCCAACATGAGTTGTAATACCTTTATTATTTATTTCACATATTAAAGCCAATGAACAAATTGCTGATTTCTTTACAATTCAAGTTTTAATCCTATTTGTTTATGTCAGATGAAATTCATAATACGCATTCTGCAGTGTGATTTCAGATCACACTTAAATATATCAATGTAACAAGAAACCAACAATAAAATAATTTATATATGATTTTTAGTATTGTTTACGGCCAATATGTATATTATGATATCAAATTTGAAAACACTTGATTCCGTTTGCAATATATATTGATTATGCATTATAAGCAATTATCTTTATTTATTATTATCATTACTGGCAGGTTCTTATTTTAACCAATTTAAAAATGCTACAGTTTGAGTTGCATATAATTCATTTGATGTACATTTTAAAACATATACATGCATGCAGTTACTGATTTTAATAAATATACGGGTCACTTAGTTTGATAAAATATTATATAAATTTAAATGCATTTGCAACAGGGCATTTACAGACACTCTAAAGGCAATCCATATATCTGACAGATGAACATAATTTGTGGTAATCTGTAAACGTAAGCTATTAGATCAATGGTATAAGCAAACTTGTCTAGTCCTCTAAATGTAAAAGATTATAATTAATCCACGTATGCAGCAAAGCTCGATGTCATTGCAGTAGTGACGTACTACCGTCTACAGTTTGTTAATCAGCATATATATTTAAATTAAATCGATTAGATTGTGGCTGTTATTGTTCTGGTAGTAACACAAATATATATTTTTTTATGAACATTATGTTTATATATCTGGACAATAACCTGTTTGTTTGGGCTTTAAAATCATTAAAACGAGGTCCTTTTATTGGCCGATTAGTAAATGTATGGACATGATAGCTATGATATGAGAAAGGTTAGATGAAGGACATCTAGCTGAATATCAGTAAAGAGTCCAACTGATAATGCAGCTTGTGAATGTTCCAGAGCCTGATTAAAAGGCTGTCTCGCATCAGTGTCGTGGTCATACTCATTAAAATGACACTATCTTTAATGATAATAAAATTGTTACATTGACAAAACAAATGACGACATTGTAGTCATAATTGTGATAATTTTGTAAAAACATAGGGATGTAAATCATATCCTTAAACGATATTCGAATATTCGTTAAGTGTATTCGAATCATATTCGGAACGAATGTATATCATACATGCACATAACAATATTTTCATTAATTTTAGTGTTCTTTACATTGAACAATGTTTTATTTCTGGCCATTATTGACATTGCTAGCCTTACTCAATGCAGAAACGGCCGTATATTTATGACGTTAGCAAAACTTTTAATTTCGAAACGACGATTTCTCCTTTTGAAATACAAATGACATTATTATCAATCCGCCATTATCCTGTTTATAGAGAAGGACCAGAAGGGACGTTTAATTACCCGGTCAATGGTAACTTGCTAGAGAATATTGTTAATAAAGAATGCTAGCAAATGTGTGGATAATATAACAGTTTATTATATTTATTGTTTAAGCTCGTATGACAATATTATATTTTAACCAATCATGTTAAAATGACTTGCAAAGCCCCGTATGATGTATGCATTATTAGTTAATCACGTTAAACTAGAGAGTCTTTTTGTAACGTGTTGTACTTTGTACAATAACTTTTATAGTTTTAAGACATGGTGCGTGAATACGGACTTATTTGTATTAACATCTGACTTGATAAATTAAAAGAGCTAGTTAAGCTCTTTTTATGCTAGTGTATCGATTGAATAAGACCATATAATGATTTTATTAGATGACATTCTAAAACAAATACTCTACTGAACGCAACCAATGTATAATTGCAGTCAATTATATAATTTAGATTAATATGTTAAGGAGGCATTTTCAAAAGGACAAGATGCATGTGATTGCTTGACAATGACCTATTTGTGTTTTCCAATAATAACAGAAGTTCTGCTGGCCTGTTATCAGAAAGTATAGCCTTATGTAATGTATTGCATTTATAACACACGATCCCGACCAAAGCTGGGTAGAGTCAGTCTTACGTAATTACTGTAGCTAACTGACATGTGTGTTTATTGTATGTTGACAACTATTTCCACAGCTGTATGCGTGATGTGGCTGGGTCTAGGTGGGATAGGGGACAGACAAGTGGCGGTGAAGTTATTTCATGCTGATAACCAGATTCGTTATCGGGAGACATGGCCCACCCTATCTATTGTAGACAGCATTCACATATCGCCAGTGTTTTAAGTCGTTTGGGGACAATGCAATCAGCTAAAGAAATACCTTTTATTTACATCAAACTTTAAAAAAAATAAGAATGATAAAATAATCGCATCCTAATATATCTGTTCGAATACCTACTTGATATTCGTATATTCGTTAGCACTCATAAACATGCAGTTCTTATTTTGCCAGCTGATACTACTGTCATCGCCATTTATTTTATTACATGAACCATCGCTTTATATCATCTGCGATTAAATTATCTGATAATGCATCTTAAGTTGAGACACACAACCCGTACTTGCTGATAGTGTTTGGTATCCAAATTTAAAGCAAACGAATGAACAAGAGAGTTGTTTAAATAATAAAGGGTTTATATTTCAAAGTGTTGTTTATACATTTTATACAGCGTCATGTCAGAACTAATACGTATAGATATATGTACTTCTTTAATGAATAAGACCTATATAGGGGTCGTCATTGATCTTGTGGCCGCATCTATTTGCACTCTAAATACGATCGCCCAATGAAACATTGTAACAGCTAACGTTGATACAATAGTCGACATCTGTTGACTCTAGTCCTTGAAGAGTTGCACATGAATTTGATAGTTTTGCAAGCAACGCTCTGTATTTGGAGAGAAATAAGAGGCGTTTGTCAAATGCATGATTTCAAATAATCTATATAGTCTTACTTCTATTGTTTTATAGGGAAATAATAGGCCATTAGGTAAATAAGAACATGTCCTATCAAAATTACCAGAGATATTAAAATCTAAACTACCTCTAGACCAAGGAAAACAGGGTCAATGTAAATGTAACAAAATACACATAGATGAGACTTAACACACAAAAAGAAAAACCGGCAGTTACCGCCTTGGAACGGCCAGTCTGCAAAAGGACCGGCTGGCTTGTGGAGGGCACAACCTCGCGCTTCCTGAAGGGTTTTCTATCTAACAGTGTAAATAAAAATATCTCGTCAAAATGAGATAACTAACATTTAGCACCTGCATCGGGGTCTAAAACCGATCAAATGAAATAATATTTAGATAAATAACTAGTAATAAAATAAACTATCAACATACGTACCGTATCTACAATACAGTCCTCGACAATCTAAAAGTTCCAAATGAGAGAGTAATTTGAAATACAACAGCCCATGCGATGACATATAAGAAGAACAATTTAATGACGTCATACACTGCCATGACGTCATATGCCAAAGGAGTCAAAAGTGAAAATAAAAAACAAATACAAAATAATTCATCGAATTTTTTAAAACAAAACGGACAAAACAAAATGTAGTATTATAAGTTAATAGGTTATGAAATTCAAATAATATATCATAGAAATCGATGATTTAACCGAAATTGGCATGTTTTGTAATAAAAAATCCAGCTTTTATACCTACTGTGCAATCGCACGTAAAGGGCATGGCGACTGCTGAAGTTGTCACACCTATATACGGCACGGCGGGAGAAATGAAGAGATAAAAATCCTACAGTGACTGTCCAATTATGGTTTTAAGTCACTGTTTTCCTATAGTCTCAATGACCTGTCCGGCCATCGTGTAATTTAAACGCAATGCAAGTTCTTGACTGTAAAAAGGGTCGATTGCAAGCAAGAACGAAGGATTCCTTGAAACTGTATGCAATAACGTTTCTGATAAGAATTGTAATAAGATTAGAACAGATATTGAGACCTTTGATTTTCTTTAGCTTGTATAACACATGTCCATAAAATGCAGATTGACTAATACCTTCCTGCCTATGTGTTTTCATACTGCTATTATACTTTGAAACAATACAATCATTGAAAGAAAAAGCTGAAAGAAGTTTGAAAACGCCTTCCTTAATTTGTGAAATCGAAAGCCTTACAGTTGGGATATGTAAATAGCAATGGAAGGAAGTATGAGGTGAATCACCGTAAAGGTTTGGATAATTCACAATACTATAGTTGAAATCATCTCTCTTGCCATAGATTTTAGAAGAGGCATTTCCTTGGAAATAATGATCTTAATGTCTGGAAATGCTGCATGTAAATGTCAGTTATTTGCTGTATTCAGGGTAAGATCTGGAAGGTAAATCAGATAGATCATTTGAGATAATAAAGGATTTCTTTGAAAGGGCAAATTGGATGAACAGGCGGCTACTGTGAATAGTGGTGTATAATGTGATTTTTACTGTACCAGTACAGTGAGGATTCCATTTTTATTTTCTCTGATATTTCACTGGGCATAATACTAATGAGGAAGTTTGTTTATTCCGAACGAAAAAAATATGTAATCGTAGTAGCTGTATACCAGCCTAATAGAAATAGTATCAATATGTAAAGATGGTATTTATATATTTTACCTTAATGCACATTCATTTAGTATCCGAATGCCAACACTATTGTGCCTGTTTCACAGTACAGGGCGATGGTTGGTATTAATTAATACCAATAGGTTTACATGCTATTTTGGTATGATTTACCTCTATAAATTAGTGTTTAATATCCGACTGTATTATTGGATATGTCTTCTGTATCACCACGACCATGAAACCATCAGGACATATACTGACGTCATTACACCGAGCCCCCCACCCCCACAACCTTTAACGGTTTTTCTACAAACAAGTCAGTAGTGTTGAGGCTTTATCTGGTAATATAAACATGTTTTGAAACTCTCTGTTTGGGGGAGGAGATGAAGGTCGGGCATGTGCGTATGCCTCATTAAATGATCTGAAGTAACACGCGTTAGACAATGAGGGTATCAAGTCGAGATAGTTTAAATGGTGACAGAAGCCGATCATGGGTGCCCTGTTTTAATTGTGGGATAATTAAAGGTGTCTATTTTCGTATGAAATTGTTTGCTGAATTTTAACACAGTGTTAATTATCAATTAGTAAGTAAAGTAAAATGCACGTGTATTTTAGGACGCACGCAGACATGCAGAACAATTAAAACTTAACTCTATTTCTTTATTTCTTTCATTATCGCGAAATATAATGCAGAGTTCAGGATTTATAGGCATGCTGTTACCCCCTGCCTACACCTCTCCGCCCAATATTTAGTTAAGTTGATTCAATCCGTATATAAAGTATATAACGCTAATAAACGAAGCGTGTCAATACTAAAGCAAACGAAAGCTAGATAGAAATAGAAAAAGGTAACGGCACTTAATTGCTGTTATCGTTTTAAATTCTTTAGTTTGGTTATTTCAGATTCCTATCTCACCATCCGTCAATGCTAAAGCTAGGTGGTTATGTGAAAGGTTATGGTTTGCCTTTCAACAGAGTAACATTTAAATATACAGTTTATTCTGAAAACAATCCATTAGAAGGTATTGTAATGCATCAAGTAGGAATCAGTCAATGTAGTATACAATAAAACGGGGAAGCAGCTTGCGTTAAGTCAACGCTTGTACCCGTTCTACGATGTATTCTGACGGACACTCTGAGGAGAAAATACACAGATTTTAGTAGTCAGCTGAACCAATTCTACGGAGTACAAGAAAATCATTTACTTTGTATTTTAGTCAAAGAATTAAATACCAAAACAGTTGTCTCCAAACATTAATTAAAAAGTATGTAAGTTTATAAAAAATATCAACACGTTGAGTCTGCTATAGTCAGATATATATGTTCTCAATAATGTAATCCACAGTTTGATTAAGTGAAGCGATTGTTATTCTATTATTAACCCACATATCAGTACTTGGACAATTGATAGTCAGATTGATGTTCTAGATCTCTCATATGATAGCGCTGGAAGACACGGGACAAACAATACATGTCCTTTTTCAATCCGTGTATCCCACATTCGGTTCAATGTCTTGATTTCTTGTTTTATGAATAGGTAATGCACATAGATATTTTAATAGGGACCGACCGAGCTAAAGGAGAAGAGAACACGTTTTTGTTTAAATATTTTTTGTTAAAAAGAGTCTGTAATAGTTTATGTGTTGTATTTCAAATTACATCTTATGTGTTCAAAATAACATAGGTTTGATGCAAAACCGAAAATCGGAACTGCAATTTTGAAGTTTTAACGAACTGAATATATTTACAAAATAGTTAAATAAGGAAAAAATGCAAAGCATAAAGGATAATGCTTCGCAAATTATTAAAATGAAAACTATTATAAGAATACTAAGCTGTTTGCGTTTGTTCTTTGCGTAAACGATTAAACCGCCACCATGCAGTCATGTAATTATCTTTATTATTTATTATAAAATTGAACGTCAGCAAGTGAGCTATGACACGATCATTTTTCCAAATTTATATGCGGTTTCCCCTTCTAGGAGCCTAACCTCTGTATTTTCTTAATCTCTACATATACAGACACACAAGTCGCTTTAAAATTTGAGGAAAATAACTGAACTGATCGTTCAATTGATGATACAACATTATTTTCGACTGAAAGATCATTTAAGGCTCTTAACCGCTAGTCATGTAGCATTTCCATATGGCGACAGTTTATTTAAAGAAAATATCGACATGAGTTAAGAAATTAAATGTTTAACTGTTATTATGTATATTGGAACTGCCAGATAGCTAAATAGATAGCTATATATCAGCAATATAATGGCTAATCTTTACCATAGGCTTTGATACCACGAGCTGTCAAATAGTTTATATGCAGTTATGATTGGCAAAAATAGTCTTATATTCGTGCTATGTTATATTGATCTACTGCATTAGATAATGAGAGCTTTGATTCAATTTATAAAATAAGTATGCATGGTCCGCTTATTATTTCCTATTAATTTGGCTGCAGTATTTTTCGAGAGTTTTGACCTCATTTTTGCCCATTGTATTTTGTTTTTGCCGTAGTAATAAGCTGTTATCCAATCTATTTTGCATTCATACAAAATGACTTAAATACTAACTCTGTTAATACCGCTCAAATTCAAGTGAGTCGTACTTATTGATACACATGTATGTGCCATAGTCATCTATTCCAAATTATTATGATTGCATATGTTGATGATATGCTACCTTATTGGGTTTAAAATATA
Organism: Sinonovacula constricta; assembly: GCA_007844125.1. Classification (NCBI taxonomy): domain Eukaryota; kingdom Metazoa; phylum Mollusca; class Bivalvia; order Cardiida; family Solecurtidae; genus Sinonovacula; species Sinonovacula constricta. Next base: position 30,797,193 of record CM017570.1, on the reverse strand, counting down.
ACATGACAAGATAGCTTAAATTGTTCATATAACATGACACACGACAGCTTAAATGGGTTAATACAACATGACAAGATTGCTTTTAGGGGTTAATATATGACAAGATAGCTGGAAGGGGTTAATATAACATAGCAAGATAGCTTAAATGGGTTAATATAACAAGAAAAAAATAGCTTAAATGGGTTACTATAACATGACAGGATAGCTTAAAGGGGTTAATATAACATGACAAGATTGCTTAAAGGGGTTAATATAACATGACAAGATAGCTTAAAGGGGTTAATATAACATGACACGGTAGCTTAAATCCTTCACTGAAAGACGTTTGGCCACCCCTCTTCATACTGTCATCAGATTATATGGAGAGACAATGTGTACTTTTATCAGCATTACTGTTTACGATAAGTTTAATTGTCGTATTAGTTATTGCTGAAAATGAACATTGAAACATTTTTCTGTCCATGCTGCTTTATCGGGTATGTTATCAGTGTCAGGAGGTGTACTTCAAACCGATTTATGTACAGTCATGTGACGTGATATTGGTCTCTGCGCATGTCCGGTGTTTTGCCCTGTTAGCTTATTAAGGATGTCTAAGATTCTTCTGTGTACTGTTGTATTGTGACAACTTAATGTGACATTAATTACTTCTATAAAACGTAGCTCACAAACTCATATTTTAACTGTGTATGACTTTGTCTAGAGGTAGTTCTATTTCAATACTTTTGATAATTGTTATAGGACCTATTCCTAATAGTTTATATATTTTATCTTTTATTTATAACAAGTGCTTGGAATTTTAAAATGGCGACTAGAGTTGAGACGGAACGTTGGTCAGAGGAATATATAGAATACCAATGTTATGTGTGTGAAACAAAGAAGAAAGTGACGAATGCGTCTTGGTACTGCTTTGATTGTCCTAAACTTCTGTGTGACGATTGTTTAACGTATCATAACACCTTCACAGATACTCATAAAGTACAGCCATTAAGTGATGACACTATTAAAAAAATACTGACTGAGAAATGTGAGAAACATCCAAATGAAGTGATTCAGTATTTCTGCCGACATCACGACGCGCTATTGTGTAAACTATGCCAGAAGCAAGACCACGGGTAAGATACTTTAGAGTTCAAAGTATGTTTATTTAGGTCAACTGGCATCATCGATTTATAAATCCTGATTGTGATCATGCGGCGTTTAACGGCCTAGTCAAGTGCTAACGTCTTTGAATTTGACATCGGGTTTCCGGGTTTCCTACTTTCAATGCAAAATCAAGACCGCTGTCCACAAGGATACGGCTACAGGGTTACAAACTGGTCCTTTCCGGATTGCTAGAGTCCACCATTGTTGTTTATAATGTATAATGGATATTTCTTTTTACGCTAGTTTTTATGCATTTGATGCTTTGTGTTTCTACATTTTTAACAGAATGTTTATACTTAGAGTATCCGGTATGTGAGTGTATTCGTAATTTTAACGACTTATACTTGACTTTACAACTGAGTTATAACACAAAAAGGGACAAAACTGTAAAGACAGGTTAATTTATAACTAATATGAGTTCGGGCACTTCCTACAAGACGAGCCTGAAAGCATTATCAATTATAATGTATATTTAAATATTCCCTCGTTTAAATCCGCCCCGGACTACATTCGTGTATAACTTAAGCTTAAAGCTCAACTAAAGGGACACCGCTCTCATCTATTGCCCGTGGATATCCAATAGTAATGGTATTTTATCTAACTCCTCCTCCACGTAAGCGCTGGTACACCAATTGTCTCCCATATTTATGTCAAATTACATACATGCGGCATTATAGATTTTATTGAAACGTAAAGAATCAACTTTGCAGTTTAAAGAGCATGGCGCTGACTCTAAGTGTCAAGTTACAATTTCACATCAGATTCAGTTAACAGCGTTAAAATATAAACCTGTGCATAGTTTTTTTAATAAAATATATATCTCAAATTCCAATGAATTTAAACTTTTATGTGATAGTTATTGTGTCAGCTTTCGTTTTAATCAATAACACACAAAACGCGATACACTAAATAAATAACTTAAGAGCATGTTATCGACACTATGAGTCGACTCACTATTTCATTCAAATTCAGTTAACATTATAGTTGAAACATATTTTAAGCTAACACTCTATAATTTTCATAAAATATACATTTCCAATCTCCAATGATATTTAACCGTATGCGATACATGATATGTAAGCTTTTTTAAAATCATCAACCCACACAACGTGATCAAGCTAATCTTCGCAATTATCATTTCACACATACATAGTGACATAACCAAGGTCAAGTACTGACATCAAATATTGGAATTTCTTTTTACATATAAACCTCGTATAAACTGTGTCTCTTCTAAATAACGATTGGTATATAATCAAGAGTAAGGTGACTATCATGTTCAATGTAGCCATTACATGTAGCCATATAAATTTATTTTAATGTTGTCTTAACGATATTTTGAACAATGTTGCTCTGACTTCATTTCTTCCACTTCGTCTGAATGCCTGTAAAGGCGTAAAAGCAAATCAATTATATTTTACTGTTTCGAGATTGCTTCTTGTTACCTCTTCTCAGCGACCTAACTTGGATGATTTTTGTGCCATGTACGCTTTAAAATGAAAATTGCGCTTAAAATATATATTGATGAAATCATAGTCGCAACAAATCTCAATAAAAGTATGCAAAGAAAAATCAATTAAGAGTTATTATGGATGTTATATTATGTCATTTTCGTATTTTTACATGATTTGGTACCAAACTAGAAATGCTGCATTATGTATCACCTCGGCCATTTCCGATAAAATATTCTAGATGCGACTGTGTTCGAATTTGGTAGACAACCTTATTTAAGCGACACCTGGAACAAAATGGCGTTCAATAAAAATAACAACGACAATCAGAAATAAAAATGAACAACAACAACAACAAAACATTATTTGTTGACTTAGTAAAGATGTTCATCCCTCTCCAACAGCGAGGACCAACAAACACAATACTTGTACCAGAGAACATATTGTCCCTTAAAGATAGTTTATTCTGTGCGAATTTCGTGTAGAGTTACATTGATAAGGTATGTATAACGCGAACCTTAACTGCGATATTATTTTATAAAGACTGCACTAACGGCTGACATATACCCTTTATCAATTGTCAAACTTTACAACGCTAACATCGAGTTAATGAACTTGTGGCTGTAGATACGATAATCTGTTTCACTGTCATATTTTGATGTTGTATATCGAACGGTTGCCGGCAAGCACTTAGTTGTGCCAATCAATAAGACTCGTTAAAATGGCGTCAAAACGCAACACTTTCTTGGATTGTTTTAAGCCCTGTTCCCCAGAAGTCTAATAACTAAACCAAGGAACCAATCTTCGCCACTAACTGAAACAGGATGTGATGCTGACAGTGATAAGCCATCAGGTACAGATGCAGTTCAAGTAAAAGAAAGTGCATAGTCCGGTAAAATGGGAGGATTAGACTACCCAAGACAAGAAAACACGGTCTTGAAAGATTTTCATTTCAGAATTAATTGTTTACTGATTATAAATAGACGATTTAAACTGAGACAGAGAATGTAAGTTTATGTTTTATGTTCCAAACATACACAAGTAACCAGACTTACAAAACGACTTAGATGATGCTGAAGAAATTTCTGCACCAAGAATTCATTTTTGGTCAAACACAATTTCAAAATTGCGTCTCATTTTCATGGGTAGTGGGCCCGGGGCCTACCAGTTCCAAACAAATAATTTACATTACATGTTTATGTTTTATATAGCGCTTCATCTTTTCTAAGAAATTGAATAACACATTGTGATTTGGAATGTGCTTATTCCATCTTAATAGCGAAAAGACACGTTTCCGACTTTTGGCAAGAAGTACAAGTTTAAAGAATCAGTATCAACCTAATAGCAGCATCGTTTAACATCAAGAAGTATGAACATAGGTCGAAATGCAGCTATCACAAGTCAAACTTATGTGAGAAATCGTGTTAATGTGGTTTTGTTTAAATATCAGACATTTATATGTGCACCACATACATGTCTCGTTGTAAGAGCGTAAAAGGAACTTCCTTTTTAAACTTAAAGTTTTAGATCAACTTGTGACATTGATGAAAACTTAACAATCTTAAAACTAGCTTAAATCTCATATACATCGTTATCTATAGCCACTGTGAAATATCCCGTCCGGTCTATGTCGTCGTAATAGTGATTTGATGCAAAAGATGTATCGGCGATATATGAATTTAACGTTTAAAACGACAACAATATGGCTGATATTAAATGTTTTTATGTGAATGATTGTAAGGTGGTAATAACTTCAGTAACTCGCTAACTAACAGGATGTAAGTTTACCTACTGAAAGTGGTTCAAACGCTCTAGAAGAAGTAAACTGCCAAAAGAAGTATACACGTATGTAGATAACCCTTTATAACTTCGTTATGTAAAACGTACTTGTATAGAAGGGCTGAGCTCATAATCGTTTTTAGTTGACGTCTTTTCTTTGATTACACACATAATGTTTGTTTATTGGGTTTATCGTCCCTCCAACAGTAGTTCAGTTATCTGGAGACGGTGTCCACTTTAAGCAGATACAGTGCTGCCTTCACAGTGTATAGCATGCCGTGAACACCTGGCATGATACCACACCCTGTCACATTACCCTGACACCGGTCCAACCAGTCATGGAACTACCCTTAATTTTGCTTGAGCGTTAGCAAGGGAGCTATACCACTACCATTTTTATGACTTTGGTATTTCGCGGCCCGGGATCGAACCATGGGCCTCCAGTAACTGGAGCCGACGGTCTACCGATTGCGCTACTAGATGCGATCACAAACATAATGCTACATGTATAAGTTTACTTAAACTAGAGAAGTAAAGACAGTTAACATAATGAAAACATCAACAATTATAATTATCATGTGTGTAAACATAGTCATACGGCCATAAGGAAATAGGATTCCATGGTATTTTCGGTAAATTATATCGCCTCCACATGAAATGATATGTTATACTTTTACCCTAATTTTAACCAAAAGCTTTCCAAAGAAACCACATAGGGTTAACTAGACTAGATTTACAAACAAGATTTAATTCCGTTCACACTGATGTCCGGTGTCAAATACATGAATGCATTACGAATCTATCATATTTTGTTGTTCTTTTTTCAACAACCTAGTATATCTCCAATCCGCGCATCGGGAAAAAATCATAATGTGAATGCATCAATCAAAAACGATGTATTTCAATAAACTGCCGAAATCAAGACAAGCCGACTTTGTTTTCTTTTCAAAATAAGCCATTAATAATTTCTGAATTTAGAGGTACATTTTAAAGTTTAGATTGTATTGTTTCAGGAAATGCACGGATGTTAAACAAATCAGCGAGGCAGCGGATGATCTCATTGCCGATCAAAATGTGCAAGTAGTATCCGGCCAGTTACAATCGACCATTGACCGTGTTAACCAGGTCATGGATACTATTGATAATTGTGTGGAGAGTGAACAACAAGTAGGAGATACAAGCCTAAAGAAGCTGGACTATTACGAGCAGACTCTCATTGCTAAAGTTAGAAAACTTGCGGAAAAGGGAAGGAATAATATAACCATTGCCCGAAACCAAATAATTTCTACAGCAAAAGATCGTCACAATGGGTGTGTAAAAGCAACAGAACTACTTAGCACATATGTGGAGGAAGTGAACCGGTCACAAAACCGCAAGGCCCATTTGTTTATTCTGCAGAAGAAGGGACAAGGAATTGTGAAAGAAGCAGAGCATATATGCAGGGAGTCTGAAGATTTTATCAAGAACAGACCATTCGGCTTGGTGCCTGATATTGAGATAGCAGAATGTCTAAATGCCTTTAGTTCTCTGCTTACAGAAGTAAAACTATACACGATCGGTCAAAGGAGTAATACGAAGCTCAACATATCACTTGATAAAGGAGGCTGTAATATTTCGGGCAGTTGTCGACTCGGTGATGGTACACTGGTCCTGAGTGATAATGGAAACAAGAGACTGAAGCGTGTGGATCCCTCCACTAACAAGGTCATTGACCACTGTAACATGAAGGAAAACCCATGGGGTTTATGTAGCATCGGACCTCAGGAGATAGCGGTAAGTATTGAACAGTTTATAAATAACGAAATATGCACAGAGAAATAAAATGCATACATATTCTTAAAAAAGAGAAGATAATAACAGAAATGACTCTTAAAAATGACATGAATAAGTAGAATCATTTTAAAAGGTGAATGCAACTCAGTGTAATTTTGGTGATCTTCTTTATATTACATGTATACTGTGCTTGATAAGGTTACAACTTAATTGTTTATTATAGAGTTAGATATACATGTAATGTTACCAGCAGTTAACATGCAGTATTGTTATTTTGATGCGCCCCACATTGAAAAAATGATCACGTTTATTAAATTAAATGCATTAAGAACTTTAAGCCATTTTGTAATAATTAACAAAAATCTATAAAATGTAGATCTAGTGCTTATGTTATTGTAAAGGTAGCTTTATGACAATTACTATAAATATTGTCTCGCGGATTTATTGTTCCATCAATAACGTTATGATATTGAAGGTAACACTTTAGCTGTGGCTCTAGTCTGTCTGTTTAAAAAAACTTAGTAACTGTCACAGAAGGTATGCATATACATTCATCAAACACAAATTCTAGTGGTTTAGCTAGACATGCTATCACGATCATTACACTACTTTATATTTTTCCATTCATATCCGGTCAGAACATCGATTGTCTAACAGCCTTCTCCATGCTATGGTAAATTCAAGTTATATCAGCGTCCTGCCTACAAAACCCGGATGTTGTCAATTTAATTGTCCACTTTTCACAATAGATTTGAATAGCAGATAATTATACATCTATTCCACCTGTGTATCTACCTTTATTCTGTATATTTTAAGGAGTTGTAAATGTCGACCAAAATCCGCGGCCCTACGGCTCCCTGTCGTTTGTAGCTTTCTTACCTTCTATCTGAAGCCTACACGTTTTTTGATGTTTTGTGAATCTTTGGATAGAAGAAATAGGATTATTCTAGAATGTCTTATAAAGATATACGCATTTTGGCCTTATACCATGTTTAAATACGATTGCATCTATGTATGTGGCATCTTGGGCAGGTAGACAACCGTGGCACATTGTATAATGTGTCAGGTCATTTGTTGACATTCGTGCATGATTTGTCAACACTAGGAAATATAATATATCTAACTTTCAAAGTGAACAGTTTATTAGTTCTTTGCTTACATTAAGTGTATTTAAATGCAAGTTATATTGCATTAACAGCTCCGTCCGCACATGATACTGTTACATGAATAGTTTTTCTACCGGTATATAAATGTACATGAGTGGCCCGTTAATCTTTATTATTATATCATTGTCATTCAAATTTTAATCATAGTGAACATTTATACTGTAATAACAACGAAAACATTAAAGTAATTTCATCCGTTCAAACAATGCTATTAACATTGGGAGACTGGAGGTATACTAAAGTAAAATATAACTGGTGTTGGAGTATAAGTTCTTGGAGTGTAAGTTAACCGAGTTATATATATAAGATGTAAAATAAACTATTAAATATAAGGCATGCTGGTCCACCCTAGGCTTGAACTAGGTGTTCATAAGAACCGCACCGACTGCATTGAACCATACCATCAATACACTGATTATATATTTATAGTAAAGGCTTTCAGCAATATTAACTTGAATAAACCATATGTATGTAACCCGCACAAGGTATGACTTTGTCATATATTTTTATATTTGCCTATACTTTATGCATTTCTATGCACTATAGCATATGTTGAGCTGTAGTGTTTGTGAACATGTACATATGGTTAACAAATCTTCTAGCCCCATAGACTGATATTTATCTGTGTGAGGGCATTTTGTCATCTTTGTAAGTTATTAAAGGTGGCAGGGCTTTGTCCAGGGACAGGACTACATATAAAATCCTTCTAATGGTAAAAGTAAATAATACATGTCTGAACACATTTTATTACATTGCTTACACATATTTAAATGTTAAGATGTATGTACGCATATTTGGATACATTTGGACGTTTCATTCTGCAGCAAGTTGAGTGACACTCGTTTTCATTTTCAATTCTATACAAAATTATTTAAATAGACACCTCTTATTTTAACATGAATTTAAACAGAGATAAAAACAGCTACAAATGCAATTTGGTTAGCGCTTCATATAAAAGAAGTGCGGTCTGGTTATTTAAATGTACTAAGGTTAAAGGGTAACGTGACCACGCCTCCTTATGAATATTTATATACACTCTTTCAGAAACACACAAGGTCTGATTATTCCACATAAAAACCATATAAATCAGTTAATTTTGTTTCTATCAATAGAATTTATTTTCATTTTTTAATATCAACTTAAAAAAGCAACAAAAGGTAAAACTCCTGATAACCATGCCTCTTTATAACGACTAAGATATTAAGTCTGATAGGCCTATCAACACAACTTAAACAATTTAAACTTAATATGCATATGAACACAAAACCATGATATACTGGGCGTTAGATCATGCAAACTTAAAATCTATTTCCTTATCAGCCAATGGTTAGGTGCATTGTTTAATTAACATCAACACATGCAGTCTGATAAGCCCATCAACAGGTTAGGTGCAATGTTTAATTAACATCAACACATGCACTCTGATAAGCCCATCAACAGGTTAAGTGCAATGTTTAATTAACATCAACACATGCACTCTGATAAGCCCATCAACAGGTTAAGTGCAATGTTTAATTAACATCAACACATGCACTCTGATAAGCCCATCAACAGGTTAGGTGCATTGTTTAATTAACATCAAGAATATTTTTAAGTTTATTGCCCCCAAGGTTTATCAAATTCTTGAGCAGTGGGCACGAAAATCAACTTCATAAAGGAACAAGAAATTTTCATGGCATCAGGTGAATTTAATTAGTTAAAAAAACACTCTGAGGCCAATTTTTGCAAAAGATTCAAACAACATAAATTGCCAACATGACAATTAAGACCCACACTTATTAAGCACGAAGAAAATAAACCCTAAAATAACCAACATAAAGTCATCAGGTTGTGTTTATACTTACCGGCTGGAAGAAATTGGATATCATTTAAATAATAAACATTAATTACCGACATGAAGTCAGTGGAACGTATAAATAACTTGATGTCATTATAACTTTATGCTCATTAAATGTAAAGACTAAACAATTCTTGCAGATTATTAAACCTTTGATTATGTAAACAAGTACCCATGTTCTTTTTTTCTGTCCCTTCCTTTTCTTTCAGTATAGCTTACATTAAGGCCCAACAAGTTGATGTCGGCAAAATATCAGGCCCAACAAGTTGATCTCAGTAAGATATAAGGCCCAACAAGTTGATGTCGGTAACATACAAGATACAACTAGTTGATGTCGCTAAGATATAAGGCCCAAGAAGTTGATGTCGGGAACAGATAAGGTCCTACTAATAGATGTCGGGAACATATTAAGGCCCTACCAGTTTATGTCGGTAACATATAAGGCCCAACAAGTTGATGTCGGTAACACATAAGGCTCTACTAGTTGATGTCAGTAACATAAAAGGCCCAACAAGTTGATATCAGTAACATATAAGGCCCTACTAGTTGATGTAAGAAGCATGTAAGGCCCTTCTAGTTGATGCCTGTAACATATAAGGCCTTACTAGTTGATGTTTGTAACATATAAGGCCATACTAGTTGATGTCTGTAACATGTTAGGCCATACTACTTGATGTCGGTAACATATAAGGCACTACTAGTTAATGTCAGTAACATGAAAGGCGAAGTTGTTGATGTCAGAAACATATAAGGCCCTACTAGTTGATGTCTGTAATATATAAGGCCCTAATAAATGACGTCTGTAACATATAATGCCATATTATATGATGTTGGTAACATATAAGGTCCTATTAGCAGATGTCGGTAACATGTACGGCCCTTCAGTTGATGTCAGTAACATGTAAGGCCATACTAGTTGATGTCGGTAACATGTAAGGCCCTACTAGTTGATGTCGCTAACATGTAAAGTACTGCAAGTTGAGGTCAGTACCATGTATGGCACTACTAGTTGATGTCAGTAACATGTAAGGCCCTACTAGTTGATATCGGTAACATGAAAGGCCATACTAGTTGATGTCGGTAACATGTAAGGCCCTACTAGTTGATGTCGGAAACATGTAAGGCCATACTAGTTGATGATGGTAACATGTAAGGCCCTACCAGTTGATGTCGGTAACATGTAAAGTAATGCAAGTTGATGTCAGTAACATATAAGGCCCTACTAGTTGATGTAAGTAACATGTAAGGCCCTACTAGTTGATATCGGTAACATGTAAGGCCATACTAGTTGATGATGGTAACATGCAAGGCCCTACCAGTTGATGTCGGTAACATGTAAGGCCCTACCAGTTGATGTCGGTAACATGTAAAGTAATGCAAGTTGATGTCAGTAACATGTATGGCACTACTAGTTGATGTCAGTCACATGTAAGGCCCTACCAGTTGATGTCAGTAACATGTAAGGTCCTACTAGTTGATGTCAGTAACATGCATGGCCCTACTAGTTGATGTCACTAACATGCAAGGTCCTACTAGTTGATGTCAGTAACATGCAAGGCTCTACTAGTTGATGTCAGTAACATGCAAGGTCCAACTAGTTGATGTCAGTAACATGGATGGCCCTACTAGTTGATGTCAGTAACATGCATGGCCCTACTAGTTGATGTCAGTAACATATAAGGTCCTACTAGTTGATGTCAGTAACATATAAGGCCATACTAGTTGATGTCAGTAACATGCAAGGTCTAACTAGTTGATATCAGTATCATGCAAGGTCCAACTAGTTGATGTCAGTAACATGCATGGCCCTACTAGTTGATGTCAGTAACATGCAAGGTCCTACTAGTTGATGTCAGTAACATGCATGGCCCTACTAGTTGATGTCAGTAACATGCAAGGTCCAACTAGTTGATGTCAGTAACATGCATGGCCCTACTAGTTGATGTCACTAACATGCAAGGTCCTACTAGTTGATGTCAGTAACATGCATGGCCCTACTAGTTGATGTCAGTAACATGCAAGGTCCAACTAGTTGATGTCAGTAACATGCAAGGTCCTACTAGTTGATGTCAGTAACATGCAAGGCCCTACTAGTTGATGTCAGTAACATGCATGGCCCTACTAGTTGATGTCAGTAACATGCAAGGTCCTACTAGTTGATGTCAGTAACATGCATGGCCCTACTAGTTGATGTCAGTAACATGCAAGGTCCTACTAGTTGATGTCAGTAACATGCAAGGTCCTACTAGTTGATGTCAGTAACATGCAAGGTCCTACTAGTTGATGTCAGTAACATGCAAGGCCCTACTAGTTGATGTCAGTAACATGGAAGGCCCTACAAGTTGATGTCAGTAACATGCATGGCCCTACTAGTTGATGTCAGTAACATATAAGACCCTACTATTTGATGTCAGAAACATGCATGGCCCTACTAGTTGATGTCAGTAACATGTAAGGTCCTACTAGTTGATGTCAGTAACATGGAAGGCCCTACAAGTTGATGTCAGTAACATGCATGGCCCTACTAGTTGATGTCAGTAACATATAAGACCCTACTATTTGATGTCAGAAACATGTTAGGTCCTACTAGTTGATGTCTGTAACATATTAAGGCCCTACAAGATGATGTCAGTAACATGCAAGGCCCTACTAGTTGATGTCAGTAACATGCAAGGCCCTACTCGTTGATGTCGGTAACATGTAAGGCCCTACTAGTTGATGTCTGTAACATGCAAGACCCTACTAGTTGATGTCTGTAACATGTAAGACCCTACTAGTTGATGTCGGTAACATATAAGGCCCTACTAGTTTATGTCTGTAACATATAAGGCCCTACTAGTTGATGTCAGTAACATGCAAGGTCCTACTAGTTGATGTCAGTTACATATACAGCCCTACTAGTTGATGTCAGTAACATGTAAGGCCCTACTAGTTGATACCAGTAACACATAATGCCATACTAGTTGATCTCAGTAACATATAAAGTCATACAAGTTGATGTCTGTAAAACATAAGGTCCTACCAGTTGATGCCAGTAACACATAAGGCCATACTAGTTGATGCCTGTAACATGTATGGCCCTAAAAGTTGATGTAAGTAACATGTAAGGTCCTACTAGTTGATGTCAGTAATATATAAAGCCAGACAAGTTGATGTCAGTAACATATAAGGCCATACAAGTTGATGTCAGTAACATGCAAGGTCCTACTAGTTGATGTCAGTAACATATAAAGCCATACAAGTTGATGTCTGTAACATGTAAGGCCCTACAAGTTGATGTCTGTAACACATAAGGTCCTACTAGTTGATGCCAGTAACACATAAGGCCATACCAGTTGATGCCTGTAACATGTATGGCCCTAAAAGTTAAAGTCAGTAACATGTAAGGTACTACTAGTTGATGTCAGTAACATATAAAGCCAGACAAGTTGATGTCAGTAACATATAAGGCAGTACAAGTTGATGCCAGTAACATATACGGCCATACAAGTTGATGTCAGTAACATATAAGGCCCTACACGTTGATGACAGTAACATGCATGGCCCTAATAGTTGATGTCTGTAACATATAAGGCCCAAGTAGTTGATGCCAGTAACATGCAAGGTCCTACTAGTTGATGTCAGTAACATATAAGGCCATACTAGTTGATGTCAGTAACATATAAGGCCATACTAGTTGATGTCAGTAACATGCAAGATCCTACTAGTTGATGTCAGTAACATATAAGGCCCTACTAGTTGATGTCAGTCACATATAAGGCCCTACTAGTTGATGTCAGTAACATGTAAGGCCCTACTGGTTGATGTCAGTAACATGCATGGTGATACTAGTTGATGTCAGTAACTTGTAAGGTCCTACTAGTTGATGTCAGTAACATGTAAGGCCATACTAGTTGATGTCAGTAACATAAAAGGCCCTACTAGTTGATGTCAGTAACATGCACGGTCATACTAGTTGATGTCAGTAACATATAAGGTCCTACTAGTTGATGTCAGTAACATATAAGGCCATACTAGTTGATGTCAGTAACATATAAGGCCATACTAGTTGATGTCAGTAACATGCAAGGTCCTACTAGTTGATGTCGGTAACACGTAAGGCCCTACTAATTGATGTCAGTAACATGTAAGGCCATACTAGTTGATGTCAGTAACATGTAAGGTCCTACTAGTTGATGTTGGTAACATATAAGGTCCTACTAGTTGATGTCAGTAACATATAAGGTCCTACTAGTTGATGTCAGTAACATATAAGGCCATACTAGTTGATGTCAGTAACATATAAGGCCCTACTAGTTGATGTCTGTAACATATAAGGCCCTACTAGTTGATGTCAGTAACATATAAGGCCCTACTAGTTGATGTTGGTAACATATAAGGTCCTTCTAGTTGATGTCAGTAACATATAAGGTCCTACTAGTTGATGTCAGTAACATATATGGTCCTACTAGTTGATGTCAGTAACATATAAGGCCATACTAGTTGATGTCAGTAACATATAAGGTCCTACTAGTTGATGTCTGTAACATCTAAGGCCCTACTAGTTGATGTCAGTAACATATAAGGCCATACTAGTTAATGTCAGTAACATATAAGGCCCTACTAGTTGATGTCTGTAACATCTAAGGCCCTACTAGTTGATGTCAGTAACATATAAGGCCCTACTAGTTGATGTTGGTAACATATAAGGTCCTTCTAGTTGATGTCAGTAACATATAAGGTCCTACTAGTTGATGTCAGTAACATATTAGGCCATACTAGTTGATGTCAGTAACATGCAAGGTCCTACTAGTTGATGTCGGTAACATGTAAGGCCCTACTTGTTGATGTCAGTAACATGTAAGGCCATACTAGTTGATGTCAGTAACATGTAAGGTCCTACTAGTTGATGTCGGTAACATATAAGGCCCTACGAGTTGATGTCAGTAACATATAAGGTCCTACTAGTTGATGTCAGTAACATATAAGGTCCTACTAGTTGATGTCAGTAACATATAAGGTCCTACTAGTTGATGTCAGTAACATGTAAGGCCCTAGTAGTTGATGTCAGTAACATGCAAGGTCCTACTAGTTGATGTCGGTAACATATAAGGCCATACTAGTTGATGTCAGTAACATGTAATGCCATACTAGTTGATGTCAGTAACATATAAGGTCCTACTAGTTGATGTCTGTAACATGCAAGGTTCTACTAGTTGATGTCAGTAACATATAAGGCCATACTAGTTGATGTCAGTAACATGCAAGGTCCTACATGTACTAGTTGATGTCAGTAACATATAAGGCCATACTAGTTGATGTCAGTAACATGCAAGGTCCTACATGTACTAGTTGATGTCAGTAACAAGCATGGCCCTACTAGTTGATGTCAGTAACATGCAAGGTCCTACATGTACTAGTTGATGTCAGTAACATGCATGGCCCTGCTAGTTGATGTCAGTAACATGTAAGGCCCTACAAGTTGATGTCAGTAACATGCATGGCCCTACTAGTTGATGTCAGTAACATATAAGACCCTACTATTTGATGTCAGAAACATGCATGGCCCTACTAGTTGATGTCAGTAACATGTAAGGTCCTATTAGTTGATGTCAGTAACATATAAGGCCCTACAAGTTGATGTCAGTAACATGCAAGGCCCTACTAGTTGATGTCAGTAACATGCAAGGCCCTACTCGTTGATGTCGGTAACATGTAAGGCCCTACTAGTTGATGTCTGTAACATGCAAGGCCCTACTAGTTGATGTCTGTAACATGTAAGACCCTACTAGTTGATGTCGGTAACATATAAGGCCCTACTAGTTGATGTCTGTAACATGTAAGGCCCTAAAAGTTGATGTCAGTAACATGCAAGGTCCTACTAGTTGATGTCAGTAACATATAAAGCCATACAAGTTGATGTCTGTAACATGTAAGGCCCTACAAGTTGATGTCTGTAACACATAAGGTCCTACAAGTTGATGCCAGTAACACATAAGGCCATACTAGTTGATGCCTGTAACATGTATGGCCCTAAAAGTTGATGTCAGTAACATGTAAGGTCCTACTAGTTGATGTCAGTAACATATAAGGCCATACTAGTTGATGTCAGTAACATAAAAGGCCCTACTAGTTGATGTCAGTAACATGCACGGTCATACTAGTTGATGTCAGTAACATATAAGGTCATACTAGTTGATGTCAGTAACATATAAGGCCATACTAGTTGATGTCAGTAACATATAAGGCCATACTAGTTGATGTCAGTAACATGCAAGGTCCTACTAGTTGATGTCAGTAACATATAAGGTCCTACTAGTTGATGTCGGTAACATGGAAGGCCCTACTAGTTGATGTCGGTAACATGGAAGGCCCTACTAGTTGATGTCAGTAACATATAAGGTCCTACTAGTTGATGTCTGTAACATGCAAGGTCCTACTAGTTGATGTCAGTAACATATAAGGCCATACTAGTTGATGTCAGTAACATGCAAGGTCCTACATGTACTAGTTGATGTCAGTAACATGTAAGGCCCTACAAGTTGATGTCAGTAACATGCATGGCCCTACTAGTTGATGTCAGTAACATATAAGACCCAACTATTTGATGTCAGAAACATGCATGGCCCTACAAGTTGATGTCAGTAACATATAAGGCCCTACTAGTTGATGTCAGTAACATATAAGGCCCTACAAGTTGATGTCAGTAACATGTAAGGCCCTACTAGTTGATGTCAGTAACATGTAAGGCCCTACAAGTTGATGTCAGTAACATGCATGGCCCTACTAGTTGATGTCAGTAACATACAAGACCCAACTATTTGATGTCAGTAACATGCATGGCCCTACTAGTTGATGTCAGTAACATACAAGACCCAACTATTTGATGTCAGTAACATGCATGGCCCTACAAGTTGATGTCAGTAACATATAAGGCCCTACTAGTTGATGTCAGTAACATGTAAGGCCATTAGTTGATGTCAGTAACATGTAAGGCCCTACAAGTTGATGTCAGTAACATGTAAGGTCATTAGTTGATGTCAGTAACATGTAAGGCCCTACAAGTTGATGTCAGTAACATGCATGGCCCTACTATTTGATGTCAGTAACATGTAAGGTCCTACTAGTTGATGTCAGTAACATATAAGGCCCTACAAGTTGATGTCAGTAACATGTAAGGCCCTACTAGTTGATGTCAGTAACATGTAAGGCCCTACAAGTTGATGTCAGTAACATGCATGGCCCTACTAGTTGATGTCAGTAACATACAAGACCCAACTATTTGATGTCAGTAACATGCATGGCCCTACAAGTTGATGTCAGTAACATATAAGGCCCTACTAGTTGATGTCAGTAACATGTAAGGCCATTAGTTGATGTCAGTAACATGTAAGGCCCTACAAGTTGATGTCAGTAACATGCATGGCCCTACACTATTTGATGTCAGTAACATGTAAGGTCCTACTAGTTGATGTCAGTAACATATAAGGCCCTACAAGTTGATGTCAGTAACATGCAAGGCCCTACTAGTTGATGTCATTAACATGCAAGGCCCTACTCGTTGATGTCGGTAACATGTAAGGCCCTACTAGTTGATGTCTGTAACATGCAAGGCCCTACTAGTTGATGTCTGTAACATGTAAGACCCTACTAGTTGATGTCGGTAACATATAAGGCCCTACTAGTTGATGTCTGTAACATATAAGGCCCTACTAGTTGATGTCAGTAACATGCAAGGTCCTACTAGTTGATGTCCGTTACATATACAGCCCTACTAGTTGATGTCTGTAACACATAAGGTCCTACGAGTTGATGCCAGTAACACATAAGGCCATACTAGTTGATGCCTGTAACATGTAT
The DNA here is from genome assembly GCA_007844125.1 of Sinonovacula constricta. Taxonomy (NCBI): domain Eukaryota; kingdom Metazoa; phylum Mollusca; class Bivalvia; order Cardiida; family Solecurtidae; genus Sinonovacula; species Sinonovacula constricta. Next base: position 30,780,205 of record CM017570.1, on the reverse strand, counting down.
GGCCCTAAAAGTTGATGTCAGTAACATGTAAGGTCCTACTAGTTGATGTCAGTAACATATAAAGCCAGACAAGTTGATGTCAGCAACATATAAGGCCATACAAGTTGATGTCAGTAACATGCAAGGTCCTACTAGTTGATCTCAGTAACATATAAGGCCATACTAGTTAATGTCAGTAACATATATGGCTCTATTAGCTGATGTCGGCAACATATATGGCCTCACTAGCTGATGTCGGCAACACATATGGCCCTACTAGCTGATGTCGGTAACATATATGGCCCTACTAGCTGATGTCGGCAACATATAAGGTCCTAATAGCTGATGTCGGCAACATATAAGGTCCTAATGGCTGATGTCGGCAACATATATGGCCCTACTAGTTGATGTCGGTAACATATATGGCCCTACTAGTTGATGTCGGTAACATATAAGGCCCTACTAGTTAATGTCAGTAACATATATGGCCATACTAGTTAATGTCAGTAACATATATGGCCCTACTAGTTGATGTCGGTAACATATAAGGCCTTACTAGTTAATGTCAGTAACATATATGGCCCTACTAGCTGATGTCGGCAACATATTTGGCCCTACTAGTTGATGTCGGTAACATATAAGGCCCTACTAGCTGATGTCGGTAACATATAAGGCCCTACTAGCTGATGTCAGTAACATATAAGGCCCTACTAGCTGATGTCGGTAACATATAAGGTCCTAATAGCTGATGTCTGTAACATATATGGTCCTACTAGCTGATGTCGGTAACATATAAGGTCCTAATAGCTGATGTCTGTAACATATATGGTCCTACTAGCTGATGTCGGTAACATATATGGCCCTAATATCTGATGTCGGTAACATATATGGTCCTACTAGCTGATGTCGGTAACATATAAGGTCCTAATAGCTGATGTCGGTAACATATAAGGTCCTACTAGCTGATGTCAGTAACATATAAGGTCCTAATAGCTGATGTCGGCAACATATAAGGCCCTACTAGCTGATGTCAGTAACATATAAGGTCCTACTAGCTGATGTCGGCAACATATAAGGCCCTACTAGCTGATGTCGGCAACATATATGGCCCTACTAGCTGATGTCGGTAACATATAAGGTCCTAATAGCTGATGTCGGTAACATATATGGTCCTAATAGCTGATGTCGGCAACATATAAGGCCCTACTAGCTGATGTCGGTAACCTATAAGGTCCTACTAGCTGATGTCAGTAACATATAAGGTCCTAATAGCTGATGTCGGCAAAATATAAGGTCCTACTAGCTGAAGTCAGTAACATATAAGGTCATACTAGCTGATGTCAGTAACATATAAAGTCCTAATAGCTGATGTCGGCAACATATATGGCCCTACTAGCTGATGTCAGTAACATATAAGGTCCTAATAGCTGATGTCGGCACCATATATGACTCTAATAGTTGATGTCGGCAACATATAAGGCCCTACTAGCTGATGTCGGCAACATATATGGCCCTACTAGTTGATGTCGGTAACATATAAGGCCCTACTAGCTGATGTCGGTAACATATATGGCCCTACTATCTGATGTCTGCAACATACATGGCCCTACTAGCTGATGTCGGTAACATATATGGCCCTACTAGTTGATGTGGGTAACATATAAGGCCCTACTAGCTGATGTCAGTAACATATATGGCCCTACTAGCTGATGTCGGCAACACATAAGGCCCTACTAGCTGATGTTGGCAACATATATGGCCCTACTAGTTGATGTCGGTAACATATAAGGCCCTACTAGCTGATTTCTGCAACATATATGGCCCTACTAGCTGATGTCGGTAACATATAAGGCCCTACTAGTTAATGTCAGTAACATATATGGCCCTACTAGCTGATGTCAGTAACATATAAGGCCCTACTAGCTGATGTCGGCAACATATATGGCCCTACTAGTTGATGTCGGTAACATATATGGCCCTACTAGTTGATGTCGGTAACATATAAGGCCCTAATAGTTAATGTCAGTAACATATATGGCCCTACTAGCTGATGTCGGCAACATATATGGCCCTACTAGCTGATGTCGGCAACGTATAAGGTCCTAATAGCTGATGTCGGCAACATATAAGGTCCTAATAGCTGATGTCGGCAACATATATGGCCCTACTAGTTGATGTCGGTAACATATATGGCCCTACTAGTTGATGACGGTAACATATAAGGCCCTACTAGTTAATGTCAGTAACATATATGGCCATACTAGTTAATGTCAGTAACATATATGGCACTACTAGTTGATGTCGGTAACATATAAGGCCCTACTAGTTAATGTCAGTAACATATATGGCCCTACTAGCTGATGTCGGCAACATATATGGCCATACTAGTTGATGTCGGTAACATATAAGGCCCTACTAGGTGATGTCGGTAACATATAAGGCCCTACTAGCTGATGTCAGTAACATATAAGGGCAGGCCCTACTAGCTGATGTCGGTAACATATAAGGTCCTAATAGCTGATGTCGGCAACATATAAGGTCCTACTAGCTGATGTCGGTAACATATAAGGTCCTAACAGCTGATGTCGGTAACATATATGGTCCTACTAGCTGATGTCGGTAACATATAAGGTCCTAATAGCTGATGTCGGTAACATATATGGTCCTACATATATGGCCCTATTAGTTGATGTCGGTAACATATAAGGCCCTACTAGTTAATGTCAGTAACATATATGGCCCTACTAGCTGATGTCGGCAACATATATGGCCATACTAGTTGATGTCGGTAACATAAAAGGCCCTACTAGCTGATGTCGGTAACATATAAGGCCCTACTAGCTGATGTCAGTAACATATAAGGCCCTACTAGCTGATGTCGGCAACATATATGGCCCTACTAGTTGATGTCGGTAACATATAAGGCCCTACTAGCTGATGTCGGTAACATATATGGCCCTACTAGTTGATGTGGGTAACATATAAGGCCCTACTAGCTGATGTCAGTAACATATATGGCCCTACTAGCTGATGTCGGCAACACATAAGGCCCTACTTGCTGATGTTGGCAACATATATGGCCCTACTAGTTGATGTCGGTAACATATAAGGCCCTACTAGCTGATGTCTGCAACATATATGGCCCTACTAGCTGATGTCGGTAACATATAAGGCCCTACTAGCTGATGTCGGCAACATATATGGCCCTACTAGTTGATGTCGGTAACATATATGGCCCTACTAGTTGATGTCGGTAACATATAAGGCCCTAATAGTTAATGTCAGTAACATATATGGCCCTACTAGCTGATGTCGGCAACATATATGGCCCTACTAGCTGATGTCGGCAACACATATGGCCCTACTAGCTGATGTCGGTAACATATATGGCCCTACTAGCTGATGTCGGCAACATTTAAGGTCCTAATAGCTGATGTCGGCAACATATAAGGTCCTAATGGCTGATGTCGGCAACATATATGGCCCTACTAGTTGATGTCGGTAACATATATGGCCCTACTAGTTGATGTCGGTAACATATAAGGCCCTACTAGTTAATGTCAGTAACATATATGGCCATACTAGTTAATGTCAGTAACATATATGGCCCTACTAGTTGATGTCGGTAACATATAAGGCCCTACTAGTTAATGTCAGTAACATATATGGCCCTACTAGCTGATGTCGGCAACATATATGGCCCTACTAGTTGATGTCGGTAACATATAAGGCCCTACTAGCTGATGTCGGTAACATATAAGGCCCTACTAGCTGATGTTAGTAACATATAAGGCCCTACTAGCTGATGTCGGTAACATATAAGGTCCTAATAGCTGATGTCGGCAACATATAAGGTCCTACTAGCTGATGTCGGCAACATATATGACCCTACTAGCTGATGTCGGCAACATATAAGGTCCTAATAGCTGATGTCGGTAACATATAAGGCCCTACTATCTGATGTCAGTAACATATAAGACCCTACTAGCTGATGTCGGTAACATATAAGGCCCTACTAGCTGATGTCAGTAACATATAAGGCCCTACTAGCTGATGTCGGCAACTTATAAGGTCCTAATAGCTGATGTCAGCAACATATAAGGCCCTACTAGCTGATGTTGGTAACATATAAGGTCCTACTAGCTGATGTCGGTAACATATAAGGTCCTAATAGCTGATGTCGGCAACATATAAGGTCCTACTAGCTGATGTCGGCAACATATAAGGCCCTACTAGCTGATGTCGGTAACATATAAGGTCCTAACAGCTGATGTCGGTAACATATATGGTCCTACTAGCTGATGTCGGTAACATATAAGGTCCTACTAGCTGATGTCGTTAACATATAAGGTCCTAATAGCTGATGTCGGTAACATATATGGTCCTACTAGCTGACGTCGGTAACATATATGGTCCTACTAGCTGATGTCGGTAACATATAAGGTCCTAATAGCTGATGTCTGTAACATATAAGGCCCTACTAGCTGATGTAGGTAACATATATGGTCCTACTAGCTGATGTCGGTAACATATAAGGTCCTAATAGCTGATGTCGGTAACATATAAGGTCCTAATAGCTGATGTCGGTAACATATAAGGTCCTACTAGCTGATGTCAGTAACATATAAGGTCCTAATAGCTGATTTCGGCAACATATAAGACCCTACTAGCTGATGTCGACAACATATATGGCCCTACTAGCTGATGTCGGTAACATATAAGGTCCTAATAGCTGATGTCGGTAACATATATGGTCCTAATAGCTGATGTCGGCAACATATAAGGCCCTACTAGCTGATGTCGGTAACCTATAAGGTCCTACTAGCTGATGTCAGTAACATATAAGGTCCTACTAGCTGAAGTCGCATGGCTTTTTCAGGGGATTTTGGTAAAAAGGCCCCAGCCTAAAATGGGGAATTTTTAACGCGGTAAATAGTCAAATTTGGGAAAAAAAGTATCGACAAATCAAACCAATTGGGAAATTTCAACATTTATTTTTCTACATTAAAGCTAAATCTGCCTTGCTTTTGTGTCCCTGAAAGTGTTACAGAGCTCTTCCAGAGTTTGTTTAGAAAACTCTGCAGGGCCTTCATTCAATACAGATTCTCATTAAATTGGAGTTTTTCCTGGCCAAGGGAGCTTCTCAAAGAAGTGCATAGTAGGTTCATGGTGCTGAACCCTTTCTTCACAGCTTCTGTGCTGTATGGTATTATGGTCATCATCTACAAAAGTTAGTAGATTCTAGATCGCGTAGTACTTACTATTGTACGACATTTTTCGTCACTTTATTTCGCAGGTCAGTATAAAAACCAGTACTGCATGTACCGTTTTTGCTTCATAACTCCTTTCAGTTTGATACACAGTCAAACAGTTATGGCGAATACTTTTGTTTATGAAATAAAAAAATAATTCCTGTTAATTTTCAAACCATATATTGATTACAATGTTATCTGGAATGGCTCCGTGACGCATATTCAACTTGCGTTACGGTATACGGCTGGGAAAGAGATTATGTTTTCACCGGTTACATTCATACAAATTCACGGAAAGAAGTTTTCGCAGATCATCGATCAAAAGTAAACAAACAATTTTCTTAATTGGAAAAGTCTCTTGATTTCATGGTTTCTTGATTGTTTTTGCTTAAGGTAAAATGCATTTCGGTTCAAATGGGAATTAATTTATGAGATTGGGATTTTTTTTCTTGAAATTGGGAAAAATGGTCGCTATTTGGCATTGGGAACGGGGCCGAATATGGGCCCTGTGAGACAAGCTGAAAAAGCCCTGAGTCTGTAACATATAAGGTCCTACTAGCTGATGTCAGTAACATATAAGGTCCTAATAGCTGATGTCGGCAACATATATGGCCCTACTAGCTGATGTCGGTAACATATAAAGTCCTAATAGCTGATGTCGGCACCATATATGACCCTAATAGTTGATGTCGGCAACATATAAGGCCCTACTAGCTGATGTCGGTAACATATAAGGCCCTACTAGCTGATGTCGGTAACATATATGGCCCTACTAGCTGATGTCTGCAACATATATGGCCCTACTAGCTGATGTCGGTAACATATATGGCCCTACTAGTTGATGTGGGTAACATATAAGGCCCTACTAGCTGATGTCAGTAACATATATGGCCCTACTAGCTGATGTCGGCAACACATAAGGCCCTACCAGCTGATGTTGGCAACATATATGGCCCTACTAGTTGATGTTGGTAACATATAAGGCCCTACTAGCTGATGTCTGCAACATATATGGCCCTACTAGCTTATGTCGGTAACATATAAGGCCCTACTAGTTAATGTCAGTAACATATATGGCCCTACTAGTTGATGTCTGCAACATATAAGGCCTAACAAGTTGATGTCTGCAACATATATGGCCCTACTAGCTGATGTCGGTAACATATAAGGCCCTACTAGCTGATGTCGGTAACATATAAGGCCCTACTAGCTGATGTCAGTAACATATAAGGCCCTACTAGCTGATGTCAGTAACATATAAGGCCCTACTAGCTGATGTCGGCAACTTATAAGGCCCTACTAGTTGATGTCGGTAGCATATAAGGCCTAACAAGTTGATGTCGGTAACATATATGGCCCTACTAGCTGATGTCGGTAACATATAAGGCCCTACTAGCTGATGTCAGTAACATATAAGGCCCTACTAGCTGATGTCAGTAACATGTAAGGCCCTACTAGCTGATGTCAGTAACATATAAGGCCCTACTAGCTGATGTCAGTAACATATAAGGCCCTACTAGCTGATGTCGGCAACTTATAAGGCCCTACTAGTTGATGTCAGTAACATATAAGGCCCTACTAGCTGATGTCAGTAACATATAAGGCCCTACTAGCTGATGTCAGTAACATATAAGGCCCTACTAGCTGATGTCAGTAACATATAAGGCCCTACTAGCTGATGTCAGTAACATATAAGTTCCTACTAGTTGATGTCGGTAACATATATGGCCCTACTAGTTGATGTCGGTAACATATATGGCCCTAGCAGCTGAAGTCGATAACATATAAGTTCCTACTAGTTGATGTCGGTAACATATTTATTAAACACTGAAGCTTACATGTTGATGGGCTTATCAGACTACATGTGTTGATGTTAATTGAACAGTGAGCCCTGTGTGTTGATGGGCTTATCAGGCTACATGTGTTGATGTTAATTGAACAGTGAGCCCTGTGTGTTGATGGGCTTATCAGACTACATGTGTTGATGTTAATTGAACAGTGAGCCCTGTGTGTTGATGGGCTTATCAGGCTACATGTGTTGATGTTAATTGAACAATGAGCCCTGTGTGTTGATGGGCTTATCAGACTACATGTGTTGATGTTAATTGAACAGTGAGCCCTGTGTGTTGATGGGCTTATCAGACTACATGTGTTGATGTTAATTGAACAGTGAGCCCTGTGTGTTGATGGGCTTATCAGGCTACATGTGTTGATGTTGATTGAACAGTGAGCCCTGTGTGTTGATGGGCTTATCAGGCTACATGTGTTGATGTTGATTGAACAGTCAGCCCTGTGTGTTGATGTTAATTAATAAGTGGGCCCTACCTGTTGATGGGCTTATCAGACTGCCTGTGTTGACGTTAATTAAACATTGAACCTTAAGAGTTAATATGCTTATCAGACTGCCTGTGTTGATGTTAATTAAACACTGAACCTTAAGAGTTGATATGCTTATCAGACTGCCTGTGTTGATGTTTATTAAACAATCAACCTTGAGTGTTAATGGGCTTGTCTGATTGCCTGTTTTGATATTTTAATAAACATCGAAACCTACATGTTAATAGGCTTGTCCAACTACATGTGTTGATGTTTTAATTAACATCAGACCTTTGGTGTTGATGGACTTGTCAGACTGCATGTGCTGATATTTATATAAACATCGAATCGTACATGTTCATGGGTTTTTCAGATTACGTGTTGATGTTTATGAAACCATTGAACCGATCGTGATAAAGGGGTTATCAGGCTGCATGTTTTGATCATATGATGTTTGTTTTGTTTTTGAAATACATTGCAGCGACGAGTCATAATCATTATAGCGACGTTCAGCTGTTTTAGTGGAGGAAGACTTCAAACAAATTCCTGGGTAGAACCACCGACACATTGCAGGTCAGCTTGAAGACCTTCCCATATTGTCCTTTGATCTGAACTGGACTCGAACCCATGTGGTGAGCGACTAAGCGGTCAGAGGAGTTATAAGTCGGCGACACTACACTGTGCGCCCTGTCTTGATCATGTGATGATTATTAACCATAGAACCTTACGTGTTGATTGGCTTATCATACTGCATATGTTGATGTTATTAAACTTTGAAGATAGCCATGAGTGTAAACTTTTTCTATCTGAAAATGTGTAGAACAAACCTCTCTAACTGGACTTGTTTCAAAAATAGTACAATAACTAAATAAGCACAGCGCAATGAATGGCGCGAAAAGGTCTGAGTTCTCAACAGGATTTTTTTCCTTTTAAACAACACTTTCGAAACTCGAAGTACATAAAATATTAAGCAACCTAAAATACAACATAAAACAACAACGAAATGTCGAATATGTGATAAAAACTTACATTATGGCTCGGCAAATCCCAAAGTCAATAGCACGTTTTCCTAAGCATCAACCTTTTACATTTACTTTCAGTTCTCCAACATCGAGAGTATTCAATAACTGTAATCGCGTGAAAACTAAAAAGAAGTAACGGCAGTATTACCTCCCTTAGACCTGTTCGTTTTTTTTATCACTGTTGGCATGTGTGTACGCGGATATCGGTCTATGAACAAAACACAATTTACAAAAATATGTTATAGTCAAATGGCCGTCTTAGTATGTGTGGTATGAAAATTAATATCATACATATTGTTATTGTTGCATAAACTAATTCCATACTTTGTCTATTATGTACCGAGTAATTACGGAATAGACCAATCAATCGAAACAACTCGGCCATCTCCGTAACTTTCGGAAAATAACCTCGTAAACCATAGTAGTGATACAACCATCTATTTATAGATTCAGTGATATGGTCGGTTGTAATTCGGCTACCTTAGCGCGTTTGTTTCAATATGGCGAGGCGCAAGTCATGAACAATGACAATTTAAGACTAATACAATAACTTATAAAGATTCTAATGAAACATAAAATAACTAATCTAAAATATAATTTAAAACGCATAAACCTTGCTGTGTTATTTCAAGTTATTGTTTTTCATTAAACACAACATTGTTTGTATAGTTGTTAACAACAACAAATATTATAAATGAGTTTAAATACCTAGTGCCCGGCAATTAAATAATATTTTCTAAAAGGTTAATGTTGACATTACCACACCACGCACTTCAACAATGTAAAAGCTAAAAAAGCATACTATTACGGTCAGTCGTATATCTAATCATATAATTATTTATAAGAAAATCATAACAATAACTCATTCATTCAATATCATCCATTAGAACACGCAAACAAACAATGAAAATCTCATGCTTACCTATTCTTCAGTGTGTATTTAGAATTTCGTATTTCATTGTTCATAGTGATCACGCGAGGTCACAATTAGGGACGGACTATTTTCTCTGCATATAATTCCCGAGGTCTTTTTCCGAAGAAATCGCCGAGGGGTCCCGATTGTAGACCAATCTTTGATGCGGATCATAGAAGTTTGGCGTAAGTTTTAGGTTTTTAAAGAATATATAATCTGAAGAAGATTTCTAATTGATGATATTCTAGATATTTGTTGGAATTGTAAAGTAGCAATAAAACTTAACTTTTCCATTAGGTGCCATCCAATCTATGAATCATAGTTGTATAAGAATAAGGTGAGAAGCATTTGTTTAGAACCAAGGTGCCCCACATGACAGTGTGTTCTTCTAATCCTAGTTATAGCAAAAGGAAAGAGTCTGCATGAATGAAGGATACTTCGGTAACAAAGGCACCATGTCAGAGAGAAGATGTGTGTAACGTCAGACCCCATATCTATATAGCGGAAATCTTCATCAATTTTCATAATAGATAAAAAGAACAAAGATGAAATCTTGCAATAAGTGTATTCGCGTTTTCTATTTCTGTAACTATTGGAGTAGTTATAACAATATCAAACGAAAGAAAATAGTATGTGCAAGATCAGACCAGAATACCTCACTACAGGCATGATGTTATCTATAACTGATATTTAAAGTGTGGGATACTTTAAACAAGCCTAGACTCAGTTAATCTAGTTTAGATTTTCGTTACATTGTATTTTTTTCCACAACAGGGCGACAGTTACATATAATTATGACATCTGATTACATAAAGGCCGAATCCAGATGTTCATAATTTGTTTAAAAATACTATTTACACACTGAGTTTTCATTTTAAGGCTACGAAGCCTTTTACTACTGTCACGTGACGATTGTTACTAAATTGTCAGTACAAGCCTTACTCGGAATGTCACAAAATTTGTCAGACATTTTGTTGTTTATCGATGTAAAGTGAAAGTCATGTGACCCTTTTGACGCTTCATTTAGCCGCGGTAAAAATAGTCGTGGTGATTCTCGTGGTAAGCAATCGAAAACCAACAAGAATAAGTTTTAAACAGTAAAAGATGTAATCTTGTGTTTTATGGACGGGAGTTATATTTGTAAAAATACTACTTTTCATGTATTGAATTATGCACGAAACTCAAAGTCGATACTCGGCCTTTAAAGCTTCACATGCTTTCACTGAAACGGGTTAGTTTCATTGTGTCGTAAGGTTGGGAAAACAAAAGCGTTGAAACGGGTTTCCAAGCCAGTTAGCCGAATAAATATTTATATAAACTATTACTGAACTGCGCTTTCGCTTAAAAATATAACGCGTTTCTCTGTCAATTAAAATAGTTTAACGATTAGCCCGAAAGTGGCATAGTATTTGAAATAAAGATGTTATTTCGATCACTTACCACATCTTTCAAATTGTCATACGCCAATCTATGCCTAGTAATCTGAATGGAAACAGTCACTGTAATGTTTAACTTTCCAATGACATTTACCGCGTTCCTGTATGCATACAGTGAAATACATTTATTTGACGCACGCGCTACAAAATGACGTCATTCAACGATCATAATCTTTTGGTGCACCCGAATATTTTCCTCGATAGCCAGGAGCCTGTGGAGTGTACAGTATCATGTTTTCTTAATTGATTATATATATATGAATATAATATATTTTATATGCTTAACATTAATAACCATAGTAATATCACATAATTATCTAGGTGTTACAAAAATATAGACATTTGCTTTGTACAGTTCAGAGTTTTAAATGTTCGTCTGGTACGTAGATTTTGCCGCATTGGTCAAAACTTGTTTCTGCCACAGTTGACAAGACGCATTTTAAACCTTTCAAGCGTCATTTATAAATTGTTCATAACAAAATAGCTCAACACAAAGTGCAACAATAACCAACTTAAGATTATAAAAGTCAGATTCTTAATTCTAATCGTTTAAAATGCTTGTTTACAATTCAACTGTTTCAGACCGCCGCCCGTGAAAGCGTGATGCAAGTTTCTCCAACAAGACCAGACTCGAACAACAACGAATATTACCAACATATAAACACATCAACATGTATATTGTTCATCTGTTGTTTATGTTTATATTACAGGTTGCTGACGAGTCAAACATTGTCAACATTATCTCCACCGTGAAGGGTCTGACACTGAGCAGGACGGTCGACATGGGCCAGAAGACTGAATACCTTGCCTGTCATGGTGGAGAGTTGTTTGCTGGGTACTGGAGTAGCCTGAGGATCCACGACATGTCTGGTAAGATGATCACGGACATCAGCCGGAATACCGACGGTCAGTCAATGTTCTCTTGTATCACCGGTATCGCCGTGAACCAGGCCGGTGATCGTGTGTTTGTCAGTGACTGTATCATTGGTTTGGTGTGTGTGTCCCGGGACGGTCGGGTCGTGTTCCGTCTCTCCAATGACGACATGGGTCTGAATGGAGCCTTTGCTGTGACCACTGACCACCGGGGTTCTGTGATGGTGGCTGGACATGGGTCAGACAACGTGGTCCAGGTGACAGAAGAGGGGCGGGTGATTGGGGAGATACTGGCCGGGAAAGATGGGATCTGGAAACCAAAATGTTTATCTTACGACATTGACGGAAAGAAACTCTACGTTGGAGGATTCAGGACGTCACTGCTGCTGGGCTTCGAGTTGTTGTGAAGTGTCGACGTCAAGCAGCCATGCAACAATGGAGGAATTATTTAGGTATGTTGATTAGTTGATATTGATTGAAACATGTTAGATTATTTATACACAGCTTAATTGATTTAATATTGTTGTATTTTATAATAATTACATTTCATTTTAATGTGTTAGGAAAGACAAATTAAGATTACTATTTTTTTGTCATATTGAGTTCCAAATTTGAAACCTCAATTTAATCAAAAGTTGATATTGATTGAAACATGCTAGAATATTTATACACAGCTTAATAGATTTAATATTGTTGTTTTTATAATAATTTAATTTTAATGTGTTAGGGAAGTAAAATTTAGGTTATTTGTTGTTGTTGTTTTGTCACATTGAGTTCCAAATTTGAAACCTAAATTTCATCACAAACATTAATAATTATATAATTATATAATTATTATTACTAAGAATTAATTTAACATATACATTTAATGTTGTCAAACTTTTCTAGACTCAGCTTTTTGTCAAATTTCGATTTTATTGGTAAAAGTTAGCGTTTTATAATCTTGACCTGGTACGAGTTACGTCCCTTCGCAAAGTTATGTTTTGTAACAAATATGCCAGTGTACAGTGGTGGAAATAATCAAATGGGAATGGATTTAAACGTAATTGTTTAAAAGAAAGTGTGAATATTTAATAGAATTTTTATTTAATTAATTGGATAGTTACCACAGTCTGTACATGGAATATTTGGTGTAAATTAAACAAATTACTTAACCGGAAATCCAAAAGTAGACTAAATTTTGTACATGTATTCACTTCGGATGATATGGATAATAGTGAATTAGTGATGAACCCAGTAGTGATGAAGAATATATTAGAAAACAAAAACAACAAAACAACATTTAATGGCAGCCAATACAACAATTAAACAACCACACATGGAGTTAAATGTTAACTATCAGTCTAAGAAGTCATTGTTGTTGTATTTTATCTACTCAAAGTTGGTCTATTCTCATTATGAACAATATTATTAGTGTATGTAATGTTGTCTGCCCTTTATGTTCTGGCAAAACAGAGCCCCCCCTCCCCACCCACCATTTTTAATTACTTTTATAACCTAGCATTCTAAGTTGTTGTCAGTGAAATGTAATAATAATCTTTTATTTGTTGTTGAAAGTTAAAGTTTAAAGCATAGAATACCAGCAATGCTTACAACAAAGTCAAATCAATATTTCCTTTACTGTCCGATTATTATACAAATAAGTTGAAATAACATAACTAATAGATAGTTTCTTGGCAAATGTGATCAATCAAATAGACTGCAAAGTTAAATGAATTGGCTTTAATAACAACATTGCCAATGTAATCTAATATTACACTTTGAAATTATAATATTAATATGACGTTAACTTGTAGTGTTTAACAAATACCATTGATTTTGTCCAAACAGTATTTTAAGTTAAAATAGCACAGATATGTACAACACATATGGATCACATCAGAACACTGTAAGTTGAGTGGCTTATCTATGTGTTCATATTCAATAATGAAAATACATTGTACCATGAGCTGACATCAATAACCAATGGCATAGTAATGTTGTCATGTACGAGCTGGTGTGGTGTTTGTTAATAGTTTGTTATCAGCATGAGGTGATCCGTTTAAGATTATGCTATTATAGTTAAGCATGTTTAATTAGATTTTATAATGAAACAACAAATCTGCTTAAAATATGTCTTGATAGTTAACCCTCGTTTAACCCTTAGCTTGCTAAACATATATTTATACAACTTTAAAGCAAATAGTCTAGATCCAAATCAGTCAGCTCCTGCCTACAGACCGTCTGATTAGAATCAACACATAATTATACAACTTTGGCAAATATTATAGATCTTAATCAACGAGTTCCTGCCTAGAGGCAGTCTGAGCAGGATAAACACGTCTTTATACAACTTTGGCAAGTAGTATAGATCCAAATCTGCCAGCTCCTGGCTGGGGGCAGTCTGATCAGGATCAACACATATTTCTATGTACCAGACCTGGTGGCGCAATCGGAAGAGCGCCGGCACCTTGTACCGAAGGCCCTGGGTTCGATCCTGGGCTGCAACGTACCAACGTTGTTAAAGATATTAATGGTATATTGCTATAGCTCCCTTGCTAATACCCAAGCAAATATAGTGGTTGTTCTACAATTAGTTGACCCAGTGTTAGGATAATGTGACTGGGTATGGTATTCACAGTGAAAGCGGCACTATATCTGCTTCAAATAAACACGGTCTCCAGATAACTGAAATACTTTTGGTTTGACGATAAACCCAGTGAACAAACATATTTATACAACTTTGGCAAGTAGTATAGATCCAAATCTGTCAGCTCCTGGCTGGGGGCAGTCTGATCAGGATCAACACATATTTATTTTATACGACTTAAGCAAACAGTATAGATCCAAATGAGCAGCTCCTGGCTGGGGACAGTCTGACCAGGTTCAAAACCTATCTTTACAACTTTGGCAAACAGTATAGATCCAAATGAGCAGCTCTTGGCTGGGGACAATCTGATCAGGTTCAATACCTATCTTTACAACTTTGCCAAACAGTATAGATCCAAATGAGCAGCTCTTGGCTGGGGACAGTCTGATCAGGTTCAATACCTATCTTTGCAACTTTGGCAAACAGTATAGATCCAAATGAGCAGCTCCTGGCTGGGGACAGTCTGATCAGGTTCAATACCTATCTTTACAACTTTGGCAACAGTCCAGATCCAAATAAGCAGCTCTTGGATGGGGACAGTTTGATCAGGTTCTTGACCTATCTTTACAACTTTGGCAAACAGTATAGATCCAAATGAGCAGCCCCTGGCTAGGGACAGTCTGATCAGGTTCAATACCTCTCTTTACAACTTTGGCAAACAGTATAGATCCAAATGAGCAGCTCATGGCTGGGGACAGTCTGATCAGGTTCAATACCTATCTTTACAACTTTGGCAAACAGTACAGATCCAAATGAGCAGCTCCTGGCTAGTGAGTCTGATCAGGTTCAATACCTCTCTTTACAACTTTGGCAAACAGTATAGATCCAAATGAGCAGCTCTTGACTGGGGACAGTCTGATCAGGTTCAATACCTATCTTTACAACTTTGGCAAACAGTATAGATCCAAATGAGCAGCTCCTGGCTTGGGAGTCTGATCAGGATCATTACCTATCTTTACAACTTTGACAAACACTATAGATCCAAATGAGCAGCTCCTTGCTGGGGACAGTCTGATCAGGTTCAATACCTATCTTTACAACTTTGCCAAACAGTATAGATCCAAATGAGCAGCTCCTGGCTAGGGACAGTCTGATCAGGTTCAATACCTATCTTTACAACTTTGGCAAACAGTATAGATCCAAATGAGCAGCTCCTGGCTGGGGACAGTCTGATCAGGTTCAATACCTATCTTTACAACATTGGTAAACAGTATAGATCCAAATGAGCAGCCCTTGGATGGGGACAGTCTGATCAGGATCAATAACTAGCTTTACAACTTTGGCAAACAGTATAGATCCAAATGAGCAGCTCCTGGTTGGGGACAATCTGATCAGGTTCAATACCTATCTTTACAACTTTGGCAAACAGTACAGATCCAAATGAGCAGCTCCTGGCTAGTGAGTCTGATCAGGTTCAATACCTATCTTTACAACTTTGGCAAACAGTATAGATCCAAATGAGCAGCTCTTGGCTGGGGACAATCTGATCAGGTTCAATACCTATCTTTACAACTTTGCCAAACAGTATAGATCCAAATGAGCAGCCCTTGGCTGAGGACAGTCTGATCAGGTTCAATACCTATCTTTACAACTTTGGCAAACAGTACAGATCCAAATGAGCAGCTCCTGGCTAGTGAGTCTGATCAGCTTCAATACCTCTCTTTACAACTTTGGCAAACAGTATAGATCCAAATGAGCAGCTCTTGGCTGGGGACAGTCTGATCAGGTTCAATACCTATCTTTACAACTTTGGCAAACAGTATAGATCCAAATGAGCAGCTCCTTGCTGGGGACAGTCTGATCAGGTTCAATACCTATCTTTACAACTTTGGCAAACAGTATAGATCCAAATGAGCAGCTCCTGGCTAGGGACAGTCTGATCAGGTTCAATACCTATCTTTACAACTTTGGAAAACAGTATAGATCCAAATGAGCAGCTCCTGGCTGGGGACAGTCTGATCAGGTTCAATACCTATCTTTACAACATTGGCAAACAGTATAGATCCAAATGAGCAGCCCTTGGATGGGGACAGTCTGATCAGGATCATTACCTATCTTTACAACTTTGGCAAACAGTATAGATCCAAATAAGCATCTCCTGGTTGGGGACAATCTGATCAGGTTCAATACCTATCTTTACAACTTTGGCAAACAGTACAGATCCAAATGAGCAGCTCCTGGCTAGTGAGTCTGATCAGGTTCAATACCTATCTTTACAACTTTGGCAAACAGTATAGATCCAAATGAGCAGCTCCTGGCTGGGGACAATCTGATCAGGTTCAATAACTATCTTTACAACTTTGCCAAACAGTATAGATCCAAATGAGCAGCTCTTGGCTGGGGACAGTCTGATCAGGTTCAATACCTATCTTTACAACTTTGGCAAACAGTACAGATCCAAATGAGCAGCTCCTGGCTAGTGAGTCTGATCAGGTTCAATACCTCTCTTTACAACTTTTGCAAACAGTATAGATCCAAATGAGCAGCTCTTGGCTGGGGACAATCTGATCAGGTTCAATACCTATCTTTACAACTTTGCCAAACAGTATAGATCCAAATGAGCAGCTCTTGGCTGGGGACAGTCTGATCAGGTTCAATACCTATCTTTACAACTTTGCCAAACAGTATAGATCCAAATGAGCAGCTCCTGGTTGGGGACAGTCTGATCAGGTTCAATACCTATCTTTACAACTTTGGCAAACAGTATAGATCCAAATGAGCAGCTCCTGGCTAGGGACAGTCTGATCAGGTTTAATACCTATCTTTACAACTTTGGCAAACAGTATAGATCCAAATGAGCAGCTCCTGGCTAGGGACAGTCTGATCAGGTTCAATACCTATCGTTACAACTTTGGCAAACAGTATAGTTCCAAATGAGTAGCTCCTGGCTGGGGACAGTCTGATCAGGTTCAATACCTATCGTTACAACTTTGGCAAACAGTATAGATCCAAATGAGCAGCTCCTGGTTGGGGACAGTCTGATCAGGTTCAATACCTGTCTTTACAACTTTGGCAAACAGTATAGTTCCAAATGAGTAGCTCCTGGCTGGGGACAATCTGATCAGGTTCAACACATATTTCTATGTACCAGACCTGGTGGCGCAATCGGAAGAGCGCCGGCACCTTGTACCGAAGGCCCTGGGTTCGATCCTGGGCTGCGACATACCAACGTTGTTAAAGATATTAATAGTATATTGCTATAGCTCCCTTGCTAATACCCAAGCAAATATAGTGGTTGTTCTACAATTAGTTGACCCAGTGTTAGGATAATGTGACTGGGTATGGTATTCACAGTGAAAGCGGCACTATATCTGCTTCAAATAAACACGGTCTCCAGATAACTGGAATACTTTTGGTTTGACGATAAACCCAGTGAACAAACATATTTATACATTTTTGGCAAGCTGTAAAGATCCAAATCTGTCAGCTCCTGGCTGGGGGCAGTCTGATCAGGATCAACACATATTTATTTTATACGACTTAAGCAAACAGTATAGATCCAAATGAGCAGCTCCTGGCTGGGGACAGTCTGACCAGGTTCAAAACCTATCTTTACAACATTGGCAAACAGTATAGATCCAAATGAGCAGCTCCTGGCTGGGGACAGTCTGACCAGGTTCAAAACCTATCTTTACAACTTTGGCAAACAGTATAGATCCAAATGAGCAGCTCTTGGCTGGGGACAATCTGATCAGGTTCAATACCTATCTTTACAACTTTGCCAAACAGTATAGATCCAAATGAGCAGCTCTTGGCTGGGGACAGTCTGATCAGGTTCAATACCTATCTTTACAACTTTGGCAAACGGTATAGATCCAAATGAGCAGCTCCTGGCTGGGGACAGTCTGATCAGGTTCAATACCTATCTTTACAACTTTGGCAACAGTCCAGATCCAAATAAGCAGCTCTTGGATGGGGACAGTTTGATCAGGTTCAATACCTATCTTTACAACTTTCGCAAACAGTATAGATCCAAATGAGCAGCTCCTGGCTGGGGACAGTCTGATTAGGTTCAATACCTATCTCTACAACTTTGGCAACAGTACAGATCCAGATGAGCAGCTCCTGGCTAGGGACAGTCTGATTAGGTTCAATACCTATCTCTATAACTTTGGCAAACAGTATAGATCCAAATGAGCAGCCCCTGGCTAGGGACAGTCTGATCAGGTTCAATACCTATCTTTACAACTTTGGCAACCAGTATAGATCCAAATGAGCAGCTCCTGGCTGGGGGACAAGCTGATCAGGTTCAATACCTATCTTTACAACTTTGGCAAACAGTATAGAATTATGAGAAGCTCCTGGCTGGGGACAGTCTGATCAGGTTCAATACCTATCTTTACAACTTTAGCAAACAGTATAGATCCAAATGAACAGCTCCTGGCTGGGGACAGTCTGATCAGGTTCAATACCTATCTTTACAACTTTGGCAAACAGTATAGATAAAAAAAGTAGCTCCTGGCTAAGGACAATCTGAGCAGTATCTGCACTTGTTTTGTTGTTGTTTTGCTGATTTTTTGCATTATGCTTAGGCACCTTTGCATATCATTGTAAGAATATGAGTTAGAAAAAGTCTGGGTTATTAATATATGTAACAAGCTAAGGGTTAAATTGTTTGTTTTCATATCCCAGTAATTACTGATGACACAGAAAAATACATGCATGTGTAGTTATCAAGCTCTGGCTAGGTTGTTTACTTTACTATTTGCTTAAGGAGTTGTAGGTGTAAATCTGCTCTAGAAGTAGAACCCTTGGCATGAAGTGTACTTGATATTTTAAAGTGTGTTCATTTGTCTGAGACTGTATTTTAAGCGTTGAAGACAATTTTAACTTTATTTGCACCAGTGTGGATACAATCTTTTTAGAATTTTTTTAATTCAACAACCCTATGCTTTTATAAATGGAATGATCCACTTTGTCTCTATCTACATGACATTGTGTAACTGTAACATAGGGAGAAACATGTGCAGTCAGTCCAGGACTCGAACCCGGGATCCTTCGCTAACAGGGCGAATGCTCTGCCGACTGAGCTAACCAGACCGCTTACAGATTCTCTCCCTATCACCCGGCTACATAATACACCCCGGGCAACTTTAAATTCGTCCACGAATTTCCACAGACCATATGCTCTACATACAACTTACTCATAAACAACTCAAACACTTGAGTACCGTAACGACCGCGGGTCATTTACGTTGGGCGCCAATGTAACATAGGGAGAAAAATGTGCAGCCAGTCCGGGACTCAAACAAGGGACACTTAGCTAACAGGGTGATTGCTCTTCCGACTGAGCTAACCGGACCGCTTACATATTCTCTCCCTATCACCCGGCTAGCCCTCGCCCTGTTAGCGAAGTGTACCGGGTTCGAGTCCCGGACTGGCTGCACATTTTCCTCCCTATGTTACATAACATTAACATCTCTAGGGAGAAAAATGTGCAGCCAGTTTAATACTCGAACACTGGACCCTTAACAGACCAGTCACCAAGAGAATTCTAGATATCAACTAAATTAATAGGGCTGCTTAAACCTTATCTTCCAATCACCTGGCTACATACACCCTATATCTATCCCCGACCCCGACATACCAAGGTCTTAAAAAATGGCATTGGTATAGCTCCCTTGCTAACGCACAAGCAAATACAAGGGTAGATCTACTACTGGTTGGCCTGGTGTCAGGATATTGTGGTTGGGTGTGGTATCATGCCATGTGTTCACAGCATGCTATACACAGTGAAGGCAGCACTATATCTGCTTCAAGTGGACACCACCATCTCTAGATAACTGAAATACTGTTGGTTGGACGATAAACCCAATAAACAAACAAACATACACCCTATATATGTGACATAGTGAATAGAAATGTGCAGGGAGGCTTGTGCTTGAACCTGGAACTCTGCTTTATTGGACCCTTTTACAATAAGTTCATTGTAGCTATGTATGGTTATTGGATCTTTTTACCATCAGTTCATTGTAGCTATGTATGGTCATTTGATCTTTTTAGAATTAATTCATTGTAACAGTGTCTACTTAATTGTGTTACTGACCATGTTGATTAATGAACCAATTTATTAATTGTTGCAGATCATTGAACCTTTAGCTTGTTACATTTGTCAATAACCCAGATTCATTCTTAGTCATCTTCTTACATTGACATGCAAAGATGCTTAACCAATTCTACAGCAAATAGTGCAGATCCTGATTAAACAGCATCCTTCAGGGATCTGGCTGATCTGGATCTAGACTAAATGCCAAAGTCATATAAATATGTGTTTACCATTTATAGCAAACTCACAGTTAAAAGTTATATCTTTTAAATAGTTTATACACGTTTTTTCCTGTGTGTACTTATGTTTATCTTTGTTGTACAAATGATGGTCTACTCAGATTACGACATTAATATCACATTGTGTATTTATTTAATTTAAAGGGAGGTGGGGATGGGTCTGGAGCAGTGGTAGAAACATGGATTTGTAACCCTCTGGTGGCTTAGCCTCTCATAGCGTGGGTTCGAATCCTGATAAGAGCTTATAACTTTTTTGTTGGAAGATTCTCAAGTTGATCTGCAATGCATCAGTGGTTCTGCACAGACATTTGTTTTGGATCTTTTTCCACTCATATAGTTGAACATCACTATAATGATCATAACAGATCACTTCGTGGAATTTAAAAAAGATGGTCTGCACCCCAAGTCACACATATACCATTGCTTTATGTAATGTATATACCCAGTTGGTGGAGGGTCCCTGATTTTGAGCCTCAGACTGGATGCATATTTTTTCTCCTTATGGTATTGTTACATTGAGGTCCAAGTTAAATGACCCACATTTATTATTGTTTAAATGCTTGAGGTGCAAGTTAGTTGGCTATTGAGTAGATGTGTGTTTCTTGACTATCTTCAAATTACCCAGGTGTATGTAGCCAGGTAATAGTGAGAAATATATAAACATCCGGGTAAGATTAGTCTATAAAGCATTCAAACTGATAGCTTAGGGTCTCAGATTTGATCCTCGATAAGCAGCACATTTGTCTCTGAAATGTCCAATAGAAACTGAGTGACAGATTAATGGTTAGAAAACAGTATAGAATATATTGCTATCTGTCCAATAGAAATATGTTCATGAAATCTCACTTCATACAAATAGAATAGTTTGATGCATTTCTTGTTTCTCCATTATCCACTCCTTCAACATGCTGCTTCTTTTGTTTCTGGTATTCGTTCTTGTTCTTTTTATTTATTTTCCCTTTCCTTCAGTCTTTGTCCCCACTAATCATTTCTTCATTTTGTCTTATTATTTCCTTTCTCCTGCTTTCCATTCTTACTTATTCCTTTAACAGTCTTCCTTCTATGAGTTTCTTCCTCCTTCCTTTTCTTTCTTTTTGCTTCTTTTTCTTATTTTCTTTTTCCTTTCTTGTGGTATTTTTTTCTTTTATTGTTCTTTTTCTTTTGTCATTTTCTTTATTCTACCACTTGTTCTATAGTCTTTTCTCTCTTCCACTTCCTTCATTTTTTCACTCATATTTAGTTTCTTCTAGTCATTCCTTCTTTCTTTTTACTGTTTTATGTCTTTCTTTATTATCCCTTCTCTCTTCCTTCCAGCCCCCTTCCATTCTGTATTTTTTTCATTCATTGTATCTTTCTTCATTTATTTATTGCTTTGTTATCTTTAATTTTCCTTTCTTTGTTATTTTACAATTTCAGTCTGTGTATTATTTCCAATGTTCTTCTTTTTTCACTTCTTTCTTCTTTCATAATCCATGCATCCTAATTTCCCTACATTTCTTTCAACGTACCTACTTTAAAATTGTATTTCTTCCTTCCTTTTTTGACTTGTTCTATTATTTTGTTTCTATTTCTTCCCTGATTTCTTTCACATTCCTTTACCACTTATCCATTTGTTATCTTTAATTGTCTTTTTTCTACCTTCCATAATCTGTTTATTAGTTTTCTTTTGTAACCTTTTCTTCTCTCATTTCTCCTTTTATGTTATTTCTTTCTCTTTGTTTTCTTTCCATATTCCTTCTTTTTCCTTATTCTGTCTGCTTACGTTTGTTTATTTAGCCCTTTACGATTTTAGCTTACCTTCTTTGATGATGTAGAGGGAGGCTACATGTCGATCCTGCCATATGTGTTGGAGTAGTAATCTGTATATACATATTTTACTGGGCGGGAATGAGGTATCAATTAGGAGGGTACATGTCCACCCTGCCATATGTGTTGGGGGTGTAGTTATCTGTATATGCATATTTTACTGGGTTGGAGTGTAATATCCATCTAGAGGGTACATTTCCATCCTTACATATATATGATGGGAGTAGTATTCTGTATATTTACAAATTTTCCTGGGCGGGAGTATTATACATTAGGAGGGTACATATCCACCCTTGCATATATGTTGGGTGTTGTCATCTGTATATTTGCATTTTACTAGGTGGGAGTGTTATACATAAGAGGGTACATATCCACTCTTGCATATGTGTTAGGGATATTCATCACTAAATGCACATTTTACTAGGTGGGAGTGTTATACATAAGAGGGTACATGTCCACCCTTCCATTTGTGTTAGGGATATTCATCAGTATATGCACATTTTACTAGGTGGGAGTGTGATATCCATCAGGAAGGTATATGTTCAACCTGCTATGTAGTCATGTTGGGGTAACTATCTACATATTCACACTTTACTAAGGGGTATGTGGTATTTATCTTAAAGAGTATATTTTTCCATATGTGTTTGAGGTATATCCAGATATACAAGCAAATCGTCCTTAGCAGTACCATGTAGGAGCATCAAACTTTTCTTTATTTTTTGCAGTGAATATGTCAAAAATGAAACGACACATTTAAGATTAATTAATTAGCTTATTTTATATTATGTCTATTTTTATTGCAGTTTACTTTATTTGCCTAGTTTTGTAACTGATCAATGTAACATGTTGTTTTTGTATCATGTAACTCATATTTTTTTATTTTGTGTCTGATGTTTCACATTTGTTAGAGTAGGTTTTGCTTATACAGTCATAGATCAAGTTAATAATATGGCAATAAGACTTGCTGATTCTAATCCCATCAACGTTGGTTTGAGTCCCACTTAATGCAAATACGCGAAGATGTCTGCAATCTGTCTACTGTCTTATGTTCTGCCTAGATAATTACATACTAGTTTTACAACATGCTATGACTTTTTGTTAGAAAAACATCATTTGCGTCAGCGTGATGTGTAAAACCGAACACAATGTAGGAAATCTGTTTTAAATATAAATTGTGCAAAGATGCTATGCAAACGTGAGGTAAATTCATCCCTAAACAGAGAAAAATATGTTAAATATGTTAAAATATACTTCATGGACAATGCATATTTAGCAATTGTCATGTTTTTAATAGAAATACAATTATATTTTACAGGTCGTCCGTAGCCGTAAGTACATCATCTATTGACGACAGAAACAACGATAAGGAAACAGAACACAGCCAATACTCCTACTAAGATACCAAATTTCATCATGATGTCAGAAAGACTGCCATAATCTTAGCGAGCAACATAATTTACTTTATCACTAGAATCCTGACCTCATCAGTGTTTCCCAAGAAACACGGACATGTACAACATAATTTTCTAATTTATCTTCTGAAATCCGGCCTAAATTCGTCTTACCCTTCAAGGCGGATTAACAGATCACATTATTCTTCACTTTATATTTTACTCTTTATTTTACTTTCCTGCCTCCGTTGTATACTGCATGGAGGACTTGCAGAGAATGACCAATATCGATATCATCTCAGTAAGAGTGTTATATTTACTCTCTGCATTCTGCTAATTGTTTAATCATGGCGAACATCCGTGTTTCATTGAAAATCAGATCGACAATTCATGACAAGCATACTTCACTACTCATATTAACAACCCGCCAACACATGGTTTACCCTGCAAGGCGGATTCAAATATGATCAGTATAATTTTACAGATTATGATCAGTACTATCTTCACTCGGTGCCTTCATCTGCGTAACCTGAACAGGCGAATATAAACGCATGCTCAATAACGTTTTTTTCTCTGTATTCACATCCGGCCACCATCCGTGTTACAGTGCAATGCGGAAAAACATCAGTCAACACTCTATCATGTCCCTGCATGAATCCACATGGTCAGCAAGTTGGACTGAAAAAAACAGTGCCAACATCTTTCTGCTCTAAATATTTCAAGACATGACCTCAGTCTGTGATACGGTGGATGGCAGACTTACGTTGATGTCATACTCCAACATCATTTGCTGCTTCACCACGACCAGACCACAAATCCGTGTTATGGTGCAAGGCTAACGAAGATGAATTTACTCTTTCAGTACCCGCCCTACTTTCATCATATAAGGAGGCTTGTCAGTTCACAGGAAATGCCTCCGCTTCCCTCCACCTATCAGTACGGTCACCGACATGGAAACCTGCAAGTCTTAGGAAATCAAATGCATGGCCAGTCACAGCTCCATATATCAAGACCAGACAGTAATCCCTTTCACCATGCAAGTCAAACTCAAGAATCAGCCATGTCAGTCTTCAGTATAAGTCCTACGACCGGCTTAACTTTGAGTTATTGTTCTAAATGCCCAAGATTCAGGGAAAACACGAGCCTCTAATCTATTAACATCCAGCTTCAGTCCTCGACACTACATTGCATGAACTGAATATGCATGCAAGAATATGGAAGACCCGGGGCTACGCTGTAATATGACAGCATTGTCTAGGAGTAACAACATCAAACTGCACTTGATCTACTGGTACCCAGCTGTAATCTGCGTATCCTCAGTCCTGTTCATAGTCTGTCTTTATGTCATCAGCAAGCCTCAATCCATTTTCTGCTTCCATTCATCAGTACCAACGGGCAGCCACAACGTCAGTTTTCGTTCCGATAGCCTTCCCATAAAAGCAATGGAGGTAAGTCATTTTGCTTTGTGTTCCTTCATATGTCCTTACTAGATGCTTATCCGCTATATTTTTTAAATATCCACTTTTATTTAACAATAACTTTCTAACAGATGTTTACGACATATCTAACAAGCAATCGCTCTGCACTGAAACAGTGATCCATATTGCCATCGATGTTAACTGTTTTTATCACCTTTGTTTCACTTGAAACTGTGTGTATTCAACTGGCTGTTTTTGTTGTTTTAGTCAAACAATTTGAACAAAAGAAGTTAATCTCAACCTTGATATG
Organism: Sinonovacula constricta; assembly: GCA_007844125.1. NCBI lineage: Eukaryota > Metazoa > Mollusca > Bivalvia > Cardiida > Solecurtidae > Sinonovacula > Sinonovacula constricta. The sequence continues at coordinate 30,754,575 of CM017570.1, read as the reverse complement.
AGAACAGAAAATAAAAATATCAATATTTATTTTTGTGTTTATCTTGCCTCTTTAAATATATTCGAAGTATATTTGTAAATATATTGCAATAGTTTTTTTTTTTTTACTTTTCTACTTCAGACAGAATAATTGAGATGAGACAGACCAGAAATGAATCATTTGCCAAAAGGTAATACTTTGGACTTGTTAATTTACTGTCCACAAAAACAGATGTTTGTTTACTGTTCGTTAAAGCGGTGAATAAAAAACCCCGGAATGTTTGTTGTCATTAATTCAGATATGATCCAGTTCTCAAGTGGTTGTTTGAAATGCATTGTTGGTTAACGGCAAGAAAGTTGGTCTAAAAGGCTTAATACGGCATCCTATTAATGTTGTTTTATTTCTGTAGACAATTTGGACCGTCTTCGCACTGTGTCAATGTGATAAAAATGTATTATTTTATGTCAATTAGGTGCCATATGGTTTAATATTAAATATATGGAATATAACTGGCTTACAAGTCGCCTGTCTACCATGTGTATACTACAACAAATTGGACTTTGTCTGTTAAGCCAAATTGCACACTTTAAGCAACTTAGTCAGCTATAGGTTTACAAAACTGGATTTGGTTAGTGCGATGCGATCTTGTTAGCTGGTGAAACAAAATACCGTTTGTCAATTTGTAGCCAATATACACGTCTAGAGCACCGTACTAATCTCCAGATCCAGCTAGCTGCCCACATGCGTCTTCTACAACATCACCAGATTCAGTCACAAGCGTACAAGTGTCAACCTAAACCATTTCCAGATCCAGCCACCGACCTAGACACCATCTCAAAATTTAGTCATCTATTCAGACTCTGGGTCCACACTTTACCGTGATCTGATGATGGACTGTTTGAACGGTTTGAAGTTATAAAACGATGTATTATGATTGATCACAGATTAAATAGCTTATACATTTTGTGACAGTTGATAAAACAATTGGAAGGCGTGTCCTACTTACAATTAATGTTGGGGAACTTACGTCAGTACGTATGCATGCTTGGTACATTTAAATGACACTGTATAATATGGACATCTGCCAGTAGTATTGATTTGTCCTTGGTAAAATGTTCGTATTCAGGGGCACCCATAGTCAAGCGGTTTAGTTGCCGACTTATAATTTCTCGGTCTTTTCTGCCTAAAAGAACAAGCTTCCAGCTGACTCGCTGTGCGCCATCGGTTCTACCCAAACATTTATCTGGGGTTTTCTTCCACTAAACTTGTATTACTGCTAACTTTGTGATATGAAGTTAATTGACATGCAAATATGTATGCATATATCATACATTTATTTTAATGGCCTCATCAGTATTCGTCGTCTTGATTAATGATGCTATACTATAATTCTTACATAGCAGAACAAGAGATGGGGGTTGTGTGGAGGACATTATGGGGACGTACAGCGGACTGTTTGGAGCCTGGAGAACGAGATGGCAGGGCAGAGGTAGGCGTGTAGATGTATATGGTCAATTTCTCCCATAACATGGTCATCAGAATGAGCAACGCTGTTGAATTTGTGGTTAAGCTAACACACAAATAATAAATATTTAAATTAGAAATGGCGATTTTGTCTTTATTAAACATAAATGTCTATTACACTGTATATTTGACAATATCAATTAGTCATTTTAACAATGACTAAGTACATCCTTGAAACGAGTTCACCATTCACCTACCTGCTTGTGCCTACTACATCATTACCAGATCAAGTAAAAAATTTCGACAAGTTCACAGAGTCTTTACTTCACTGCCAGTCTGACACTGGACAGTTCCAACGGTTTGTCATTACATAACATATATGATAATTGATTATGATCCAAGAGCCTACAGGACCAGGAACCAATGATGTATCTCTTTCGCTACAACATCCGTTCAGGAATGGTTAATGATTTCGTAAATACCTATATCGTTTTACACAAGCCAAACTTATCTGCAATCAATTCTGATTTACAGTTATAACTTTTAATGAGGGCATGATATAATGCTTTTTGTTCAAGTTTATTGATTTTGTATGACAGCAAGAGAACACGGTAAGAAAACAATGCATACTCAAACAATGCATACACTAAAAACTGTTTGCACACATTTTTGGATAGCTTGAATGGCGTACTCAAGATATTAGGAACAAATGTATGAATTTTATTGTGTTTTTTTTTTGTTATCTGAATTAAAGTAAATGCATCAACACACTTTGTAAGATTTGTTGAACGATTTTGTAAACTTTTGGAGTTTCATTATTATACGAGTACTATCAAATTAAGTTTTAAATGTAAAATTTGTATCTACATTGCAGAGCCTTGGATGATAAATGGATGAAGGACATCATGGAGATGTTCAGAGGGCAAAATGTGGTAAGCACATAAAGTACCCGTAGACACTTTATAATAAATTTATGTAATTCTAATATCTTAACTTAAAGGAGCAATGTCCTTAAAGTTGTCGCTGGATTTTGCTAGAGGCCCAGGGTTCGATCATGTTCCGTAACATACCAAAATCATTATTTAATGGTAGCGTTATTGGTATAGCACGTTTGCTGTCGCTAAAGATAATGTTAGGATAGTTCCATATCTGGTTGACCAGGTATCAGGATAATGTGCCTGGGCGTATCGTGCCAGGTGTTCATGACATGTTATACACAGTCACGACGGCACTATATCTGCTTTAAGTGGACACTGTCTTCAAAATAACTGAAGCATGTATCCGGACGATAAACACAGTAAACATATCCTAAAAACCGTGTTTTAAAGTGTTTATTTAAGAAAATCAGTTGCAAACAATTAACTACATGCATACATTCAAGTTTTATTGAGGGCAACATCGATGCTAGCATGCTTTGTTTTAGCACACATGTATCAAAGACAGAACGAAGTCCTATTCTAGATTGAACGAAAAATTTCTGTCTGATAATTAAAGTCTCTAAATGTCATTTGTTTGTATATATTTAGAATATCATGGCGATACTGATGGATGTGGCGGACAATGAGGATGAGAAGCTCTACAGTGTGAGGCATCGCAATCTAATTGTGTTGATCTGCTACAACTTCGGGCATTCTTCAGGAATGCTTCAGAAAAAGCATACTCTAATGACAGCGTTTTACGACCCGTTGAAAAAAAATGATACTTAAGCTTTTATTTATATGGGGCATCAAATTTCATAGGGTTAAAAGTGCAGATGTGAACAAAATTCATAGTCAGAAACACACATGTCTGATCGAAAGATCGGTATTGCTTTACCTTCATTTGACTTAAATGCGTTGTTAACCAGATTATGTAATGACAGCGAGATAATTATTAAACACACTTAAATTAATGACGTGAAATTTTGAAAGGAATACGAAGACTTTGAAGCACACTTTTCACGATGATATTGCACGTTTTGTCATAGGGTGAAACAATACTTACTGAATGTCAACAAACAACGTGCTCAAGGGGAGCTTTTATGATACCCCGCCGTCCGTCGTGCGGCATAAACAATTTTGCTTGTGAACACGCTCGAGGATACAGTTTTTATCCAATTTTCATCAAACTTGGTCAGAATTTTTGTCAGCAAGAAATCTTAGATGAGTTAATTATTGGTCACCTGGGGGTCAAAAACAACTTTTAGATAAACCTTGTGAACACATAAATATCCCAATCTTCACGAAACTTAGTGAGAATCTTTGATTGACGGAAATGTTGAGAGTTCAGAAAAACGCTTGTAAACACCCTAGAGGCCACATGTATAGCCCAATCTTCACCAAACTTGGTCAGAATGTTTGGTTGCATGAAGTCTTGGAGGAATTTCTTATTGGGCTTCGTGGGTCAAAATGTATGTCATAAGGTCAAATTTAAGAGGAGAAAAAAAATGATCACACTAGAGGACACATTTATGGCCCAATCTTCATCAAACCTGCTGAGAATAGTTGCATGAATGAAATCATGAATGATATCGTTATTGGGTCACGTGGGGACAAAAGGTAGGTCACTAGGTCAAATTATAGAAAAAGCTTGTCAGCACACTAGAGGCCACATTTATGGCACAATCTTCACCAGCGTTGATCAGAATGTTTGTCTCCAGGAAATCTTGGAGGAGTTGTTAACTGGGTCACGTGGGGTCAAAAGTATGTCACTAGGTCAAATCTTAGTAAAAAAAAAAAAAAAAAAAAGTGAGCCCACTTGAGGTCACATTTATGGACCAATATTCACCAAACCTTTCAGAATGTCTGTCAGCATGAAATCTTAGACGAGTTCGTAACTGAATCACGTGAGGTCAAAAAGTAGGTCACTAGATCAAATCTTAGAAATTGTAAATGCAATAGAGGCTATTTGTATGGTCTAATCTTTGCCAATCTTTGCCCGAGTGTTTGTCTCCAAAAATCTCGGAAGAATTCGTAACTGATCACATAGGGTAAAAGATAGGTCACTAGGTCAAGTCTTAGATAAAGCTTGTGAAGACACTAGGGACCACAATTATAGCCCAGTTTTCATCCAACTGGGTCAGAATGTTTGCCTGCATGAAATTATGGATGAGTTTGTCATTGGGTCAGGTAGGGCCAAAAAGTAACCCTTTAGGTATAATCTTTGACAAACTTTGTGAATATGCTTAGGGTCACATTTATGGCCCAATCTTCACCAAACATGGCCAGATTATTAGCCTGCAAGAAATCTTGAATGGTTTATGATAAGGTCACATGGGAAAACTAGCTCACTAGGTCAAATTTTAGAAAATCTTGTGAAATTGCTTAAAAGTGTAGGTCTTATTGCTAGAATTGTAATCATCAGATGTGTTTTTCATGCTGTAACTTCTTTCTCTTTCTGTGGAAACAACGAGTAAAGACATGCTGTTAGAATATACCTACTGTTAATAAATTAAAAATATAATTGTTTCCCTTTTTAGACCTTTATTTTGAATATATCTGCAGATGATTGTTTAAAAATCATGTGCGTATAAACAATATCTATAGTGAAAACGGTTTAACCATGAATTGTTTATAGCATTATATAACAGTCACAAGTTTTCCTTTTGTTATATTATGTACATGTTTGTGTAATGTGACATTTGTTAGGAATAGGTTACTTACAATGAATCTACTTGTATGTGTTATTGTAGTCATCACTTTCATTGTACAGTTCGTGCATAATATATGTTGACATCTTTACTACCTAATAATTATATATTTGTATGTTTTATAAACGGATGGCACTACTTTCATATTCATGCAGCTCAAATCAATAAATCGTACACGTGTGAGGTAACTTTCTAACAGGCAGAAGTTTCAAGACAGTCAACGTGAAAACTTCTTTGAACATGATTTATTGCTGTTTGACCATAAATTTAGATGTAAATCACATTCGTTGTATGCATTACATACCTGAAGGGTATATACACATTAGAGCAATACTTCAGTAAATTTAAAGATAGCGAATAAGACATATTTCCTGTGTCTTCAGTATTTACAGGAGATTTTCTCTACATGTACATTTAGTGCCAATGTTAAACACTGTATGGGAAGTTCATGAAATGTATAATATCACAGTTATGTTAGGTTTTAGACAATCGATGAAGAAATAGACTTGTACAATCATAAACTATGGTGTATATGCTCAATGGGCATGGTTTAGAATGATGAGACTGCTGGCGAAATTATTGAGTATACATGATTGCTTATTATATGGATAAAACACTATTTTTATCAATCATTTAAAGGCACACAGCTCATATTAGTAAAACAGCAAATCTCCCGTTATGGGTATTTTACTAGATGAATATTTATTTCATGCATACCTTGATCAAGGCAGGTTTTAAAGAGACTTTGTTAAAGTTTTGCATAGGTTACAAAATCTGCACTTCACATGTATGCAAATATGTGCGTCAATACAGACCCTAAGGTGCTTTTATAGGCAAAAATAAACAATAAATGTAAATTAGACTAGCTGCGACCACCACCATTTAATAACTATGTTGTGACTGTCATTATAACCGTTTACTTTAATAGCCGTCAGTTGATATGCTCTCTTGCTGATATGGATTCAAAAGTAATGTTGCTTTTGCCATTATGAAGTGCAGTATGTTTAAATTCAAGTGACTTGGGATATAATGCGAATCTCTAAACTTCAAAACTATATGTAGGACTTTTTATGCCCAATTATACCCATCGAATATGTGAAAAAAGTTCGATAAATGTTAAAAAAAATAGCAACAACCTTGAAACAAATTATGCACGCTCAAGGGAAATAACTACTACACGTACGTTGAATATTAACTAAGGTTGTCTCCCTTAGAAAAGTGACCTTTACTCAAATACAGTAGACCGATGTGTGTATGTTTGATAGCCTTGTAAACCGTTTATCCATATGCAATTATGACAGATAAGATGTTGCTTAAATGGCACATGATTAGCTATGAATACAGCTGAGATTATTATGTTTAATATTTTTATTGCACTTAATAAATAATAATTTTTATTTCTGAAATTGTGTAAATGGTTGGAAGGGTGCATGTTCATAATCAAGGCGGATTTTCCTAAACCTTCAGACCTTTCGATAATTTGATAACAGTATCCATTTACTTACTTTATTTTAGTTTATACCATATTTATTTACATAGCATTCATCTGGACTTTGATTTATAAAAGTTTTATGCATAGATGTATAACAAAATGCAGTTATATTATATTGTGTATATATGTTTTGGATGTATTGACTTTCCTCTCTAAATCTTTTGGTCATTTACAGAGCTGGTAGAAGTTCATACTTATAAGGATACAGTGTTAATTGTTGACGAAATAATTCTTAATATATTGAATCAATGTTGAATGTGTTGTTTGAGAATGTTCAATTTATGCCATATTCAGAACACACATTTGCGTCAGACACACTTATACACATGCATGTCAGTGTCTTATTTCCTACAAACATACATTCTGCATATCAACATTATGCATCTATACGTAGATCAAGTCGGAAACATATTGCGACTTGTATTCTGTTTTGTTGGTTTTACACAATAACAATGTCTGTGCAGACATTCAACGTCCGTCTTTCAAAAATGTTCTTTGTTGTGATGTGCAGCTGTTGTTTTGTAAAGTTTTGTACATATTCTCTTTTTTTATTCAACGTTAAACAAATGAGATAATGATGACATTGTATCTTAAGTATTGCCGTCACTGTAGTTTAAATTATTTTGTTGTATATAGTATTGCGTTATTTTAATAGCTTTGTATTATATTGCAGTAGAGGCGTGGATTATTGGTGATGTTCTGATGTTAATATGATGTAAATAAGTACATTAAATTCATAGAAGAATCAGATCTTGCTCTTGTTATTTGGCCCTGTTTTACAAATTTAGTTTACAAACACATCATCACACCGGTAAAGTTTCATGTTAAAAAGAAATTTCGTCACTCTTTTTGTAATCCGTTGTTACTTTAGAAATATTTATTTGTTAAAAAGATAATTTATTGATGAATGCATATGAATTTAATGAGGTACATAAAAATATATAAAATAACAATAGGTATATCCGGACTTGTTACTAAGTAACCGTTTGTAAAACAGTTTTGTATCATTGTTTTAAAACATGCATTTCTGATTCGCCGAGTTTTTAACTATAAGCACAATCATTTTGCAACCATAATAAGAACTTCTTCAAGTGAGGAGTTTCAGTCAGAATTCTTACGCTGTTCACGTCTTACAGTTGACCAGCTGTACGTCGATGGTTCTATTATCCAGGTCTTCATTTATCAATCCAAGCTTAACGCCAATGTTGATTTCGCGTATCCGTATATTAAAAAATATCAATATTTCGGCATCGATGCTAAATGAATAAACCAACATTTAAGTTATGGCAAATGTTATGTAATTAAAAACATTGAAAATTTAGTAACACATAATCTTCCATTGTATCTGGATCAGTTTTTTGCGAAAGCTGATAATAATAGACGAGGACCGGTAAAATCACCCGGAATTCCGGTCCTTATGACCGATAAAAATCTCAGAAAACAAAAACAACATACAAACTTATCTATGCGATAAATCTCAGCATCGGCAATTAAATAACGTCAAAATTTGATGACGTAATTGTTTTTTTCCTCGCGCTATGCTGACGTAATATAAAATCATTCTGGTTCCCGATTCATTTTACTCAAAATACTCGTAAACTAGTAACAAGCCAACCTTCTTTAAGGGCATTATTGTTGTTTCTGAAACCAAACTATGGGCATTTAAAATATGTTTCGGGACAGTGATTCTCCAAATATTACACATCCAAATTGCCTTTAATAACTGGATATGAAATTCGAAGAAGAATGTGGCAGTTAAGAACTTTTAAAATGGCATCCAAATGCAAATTTTCCTACATTATTTCAGTCCCTTTTACCCAAAGTTCTACCGACAAAACCAACAAAGCTTGCTGTCTTCGCAAACAACAGGTTTTGATGCAGACAGTGATTAATCACCAGGAACAAATGTTGTTCATTTTAAAGATTATGACAATAAAAGTGTACAGTCCAATAACATAAGCACGTGATTACACTGACCTTTTTTTCTTCTCTGGACCAATTAAAATTGTTAGTTTTTAATTCTATTATTTAGTAAAGCCTTTATTATATATTATATATACACCTTTAAAACTCGATTAGAATTTTGAACGTACACAGTATGCTAGTTCCCATTTAGGATAGCTAAGGGATTTACTTTATATGAAGTTCTTATCTTTGAATTACTTAATGCATGATATTTCTTTTGTTAATTAAGTAAGTTCTCAGACTAAACCATCTGTGTTTTTACTAAAATAAATAGAAGAAGTGCGCAGTTGGAATATCCGCTCGCCAACTCACTTTAGTGAATGCAATTGATTATGAATTGATTGTCACACTAGGAAATTATAATTGCCTTTAAAGTTTAGTTAGATCTAGAATACATGCAGTTTACTTTACACGGTGTTTAGGCTCGATCTTCAGAACAGTGGGCCAATTTGCCCCATCACTTCTGAAAACAGTGGGCCAATTTTATAATCAGTGGGTCATTTACAAAAATCCTCGCCAAAATGGCATCATTCACACATAAGGAGATATGGAGAGGATTGTTTTTTAGTTGCAGACACAACGTCACGAGTTTTCCGATCACCCAAGCGCTTTACTTATATACCGAATCATTAAACGTGAAGCGTCTTACAATTAATATCAACAGAGTTGTCGTTCGTACCGGAAGTCACTAGAGCATATAAAGTCAATCCAATACAGCTTTTTTATGTCAACAGGTAACGGCAAGTCGGTTTATTTTAAGCAGAAACTAGAATGTGTAGGATTAGAATTACGAATAATTGATACAAAAATAGAAGTATTTCTTCAGTTTTATCTATAATTTCGCGCCTCTTACATTCGAAAATCGCGCATGCGCACACAGGGGCATGTTTCTTAATTTGTTTTGGGGTACAAAATGCACACTGTCACCAACACTAAACATTTACTCAACAAACCAAATAAATTAACATGACTGGCTAAAAATAACTTACATTATGTTTGTTGACCTTCAACATCAGAATCAGTCAGAAGCTTTCCTATCGTTTTTGTGGCTCTGATTGGCTAATCTATTTTTACTAACACATAATCGCCACTCTTTATGGTAATAATTGTTATTACAATTCTAGTGATTTTTTTATAAAAAAAAAAACACGTGTGTTCTCTCATCACTGTTATTTTGTTTAAACATGAATTTCCAGTTAACTATATAGGTAATTTAAAACTATGCCACTTTCCGAATTTGTGTGTAGTCTATCGTAGGCACAAAATCGATTATTTACCGGTCACATGACAAAAAAAATATGGCTGCTGGAAGTTGCCAGGGTGAAAATAATGAGCAAAATGATTAAATATATTGGTTGGAATTGGGGAGTTTAAATATTTTGTATAGATTTGTTGGATCATTTTTGGTTGTTTTATCCAGTTGTTATAATAATTAGCAGTAAATACCAGTTGTTGTTTTTCGCATTTTTTCCACTCTTACATTCCTCCGTGAAAACTTCGGTAAACTTGTATAGAATTAGAACATGTGTTTGCACAGCACGCGCATTATTTCTACAGCCACGAAATCGATAGGAAGCCACGCATCGATAGGACTAAGCCTAAGTAGCGAACACCAAAATGACACATTCAGTTAAAAAATGTGTGCCAACTCTAAGAACTATGCAAAAGGTGAGCTCTAGCCTAAACACTGTTTACATATTGTGTATTTAGTTTTGTGAAGAAATGAACAAAGCCTGTTCAGTTTTCAGTTTTCAACTTTCTCTGAAACCTTCCCAGCTTGAACGTTGCATGCAACAATGTTTCCTGATGGAAAACAGACAGCAAAAGTGCCTGATTTTTTGTTGTTGCATAATGTTGTCTTTTAACTATGCAAAAACACACACATACAAACAAAACCAAGTTTTTATATGTATACATAGTAAAACTCCATTCTTGCATTATAACGCTATACAAGTCTACAATCATTGCAGTTTAAATTGAATTTCCAGGAAAGACAACTTTAGCGCAGACGTTCACTGTAAATCCTTGCCTTGTTCCGAAAGTTTGAAAGATTATATTTAAGTAATTAACGATTATTTAAAGTCAGGAACGGGCCCAACAACCTGGAAGTGCACATGATAAACAAAATAGAATAGTTACCTTATATTTGGCTGGAAACTTTGTTAAATCCAACATAATTTATAAATATACGCTACAGAATTCCACAATTTTTGTTTTGCCTCACTACTTCTGGGACCAAACTCAACTTCCGTTTGGTCTCACACCATCATATATAATATATCATCTATATATTAATATATTTTAAGAACTTTTTGAATTAAAAGATTTTTAAAACATATCTAGTGCTTAGGCATTGTTACTGTATAGCTTTTATACATAACAGTTATCTAATATCTGTGATAGAACAATCATCTCGTTTTAATACACAATTGTGAATTCATATCTGAGATAAAATAATTTAGATTTTTTATTATATGCTTGTATGTTAATTCATGATATGCTTTAACTATCCCACAATTTTACCAATATTACTATCAATACATGTAATATATAATCCACTTTAGCCATTTTTTTAGGAAAAAAAACACGTGTCAAATAAAAAGACCATCATGTCGTACCCTCCACACCCCAGATATCTTAAACAGTAAAAGAATAAGTTACATTTTAATCGCCATTCTCCATGACATAGGGTGCTCGCCATATGCCTCTGTGTGAATGGCGAGTGTAAATAAAACGGTCGGTTCAAAAGATAATGAGGCCGCAAGACGCACGTCACACAAAAGACGACGGTCGAAATGTCACATCGAGCACGTTTTGCTCAGGTGAGAAAAAAAGCATTTTAGCTCATTTTAACTTTAAATGGCCCAAATGGCATAGTTAATATTCTTTCTCAAAGACAAACGTCTCGTGTCAAGTTTGGGGTTTGAACCTAGGACTCACGGATTAAGAGTCCATTACTTCAACCATTAAACCATGGACGCTATTAATAAAGTATGAACTTCAGAATTTCCTTTCCTACAAGGCAACCAGGGAATATACATAGTCTACATTTATATATAACATTACCTGTCAATAAAAATGAGCTGATGGTTTCGACGAAGGTTTTATTTAGGAAAAGCAATAATAGCGACATTCGCTTTGTTATTTTTTGAGCTGCCGCAGACACGTCATCGGTAATTACATTCAGTTATGCACTATCCATTTTTTAATATCTTTTCAAAATCGGTAAACTTACTTTTAACCAGTCTACATAACAATAATTTAAACAACTAATAACAAAAACAATGCAGATGAAGAATTGTGAATTATGACAAAAAATAGCATATCAAAATTACAACAACAACATGTTTTCCTAGGACGAAACTCTACCATAAGACAGCACAAACCTTACTTACTTACCGGTAATACTTCTTAGATAAAAATCACAAGGGTATGCATCAAACTTGAAACCTGTAGCTAATAAAGTACATGCGAAATTAAAAAATCCAACAACCTGGGCAAATTTAATTCGTCCACGATACGTCCCTGGCTTGTAATGAATGTACATATATGGTCTGTATGCATGTTTTATAACCCCAAAACCAACATTTATGTTTCCGCGTGGTTATGGATTAATAATTACAAATTGACAATATCTACTTATTTCATTTTAATGATTGCTCAACTTTACTACCAGTATGTCGGCTATGGGCTTGCAATAAACGAACAGGCGGGTACAGTTGACTCTACCACATTTAAATATCGAAGCATTAATTTAGAATTATTTAGAGTAAATTACCCTTATTAAGTGGTGATTGAAATGACGACTTTTAATTGCTAAATTTTAAAGGTGTTACTTACAGCTATCATTAATAAATGGTATTTATAATCATTTTCCCCAACCATATAAATGTGATCTTGACTTGTTTACTTAGCGTTTTCTATGTTAATCTGCCATAGATTCCGAAAATGTATATAACTGCTATTTTTTTATGATGGCAATAGTATTACTTTAAAGTGGTTTTGTCATTTGTTCGGCGGGAAATTTGAACTAGCCAATACGGGAGCCAGAATGATTTACTTTAAAGTTGTACTGGTGCTTTGAGATTTTTATGAGAAATTGGAAAAAGAAAATGTTGTCAGGGGCGTAGCTAGACATGAAATGATGTGTTTGCAAGGCCGCTGGCGGAGAGCCGAGGGGATGCATCGCCTGAAAATTGTGTGTTTTTAGAATGTCATTGGTGGCTTCTGGGTAGGTTCAATATCAAGATAATTCTAGTTTTTAAGTAACATGTTATGTAACATGCATTTAAATATAAAACAAGCATTAAATTGTATTTAATCATTGCAGACAATATACCTATTTTGTATTGCAAATTTATTATATTTATGTTTTCATCCGTTGATGAGAATGTGAACGGAACTGCGTATCCTGCGTACAGGCAGCTACGGCCTGGTTGTAAAGAGACCAACATTAAGTGAGTCGCTTTTAAACTAATGCGCGCAGACCACGCCACAATGGAAGATGTAGATAATCAAGGGAGGGAAGGGAGGGAACTATGGTAATTTCTATTCAGCTATATCTTCTGTTCATTTGCGCTTACTTTGTGTTTGGTTGTTTTTAAGAACAATTCGTATATTGTTAAATACGAGTTGATTTTTATTGTAAATAAGTAGATTAAATGTTCTTAAAATATCGACTATTTTTTCAGATAGGAAACAATGATTTTATGATCATTTTCTTCGGGGAGGGGTTGGGGGAAGGGGGAAATAGGCCTAGTAATCCTATTTACTATGCTAAGAACCGCATTAACGAGAAGTTATTTTCTCTAACGCTATTCTGGCTGTTGCTTGTTGCATATAACTAAATAGAATGTGTTCAAATGATTATTCTTGATTACAATGTGGAGACTTTCTTGGTCTAGCTCTGTTTTCTTTGACAATGTAACTAGCTCTTATCAGGGATGGTTTCATTGCGGGAGGGATGGTGGGGGGTGCATCCCCCCACAACCAACCAGCTAAAAGAGTAGACTTGTGAAAACACATACACGTTAGCTTTTAAAGTAAATTTTGTCTGTTGACTGCTTAGGTCGAAGTTAAGGTGTGTATGTATATCCAGTAGTTAAAGTACTGCGCTAAAGTTGAATGTATCTGGATTCATACCCCCCACACCACCCCACCCCACCCCAAAAATATATATAAATAAATTCTGGATCCGCCCTGGCTCCTATTATTAGTCGCGTGAAAGTTTTATCTTAAGATGTGTTTCTATAGTCCTTGTTTTTTGTTTTTATTTGGTCCAACATCCCATGTACTCTTCGCATAAAACGCAAATTTAGGCTCAACTGGAAATCGGACGAATTAATTGGTTTACATGTTATTTAGAGACTTTTATATACCACTACTGTTTTTATGTAACTTCAAAAAGGTCTCAACCGGTCAATTTTGACGATAACCGATAACCGCATTTTGCAAAATAATGCCCCACCCCTCCCCCCACTTCCCCAAAATAAAATTTGTTGCAAATGTTGAATATTTAACGAAAGGGGGATTTGTCCCTACTGAAGGGATTCCCCAACCCCCGCCCAACTTCTAGAACATGTGTCAAAGTTTGTCTTTGACCCCACCCCCAACCTCCCCCCCCCCCACGTCCACCGACCCCCACCCCCTCCCCCCATTACCCCCTCTTCAACATTGCCGGTAAGCAAACTTGTGTAGAGAGTACTAGACACTTATTGTAGAATGTGAACGATTTGTAGGTGAAGGAAGGTAACCTGTGTTTATTACATTATTTCTCTTCACAATTTTCTTGTCTTTCATTCCAGAGTTTCGAAAAAGGATAGGTTTATGAACGATTTATTTAAATACCGTTGTATCAAAGGTTTAAATTTGTGATTGTAATGGGGTTCATATAAGCTGTAGCAAAGATTTAATGTCGCGTTTTACAAATATTAATTTCAATACTTTTTCATACTTCATTAGATCTCTCTTTCTCTCTCTCTCACACACACACTCTCTCTCCTTCCCCCCTCTCTCATTCTCGCTCTCTTTCTCTCTATCTGTCTGCCTGTCTATCTGTCTGTCTGTCCCTCTCTCTGCCTCTCTCTATCGTCTCTGTCTCTGTTTCTCTCTGTCTCTCTCTGCCTCTGTCTCACTCTCTGTCTAAGTCTCTCTCTATTCCCCTCTTTATCCACCATCTTCGCCACTCTTTTAGCAGCCCTACCTATTATGATTGACACCCACACTCTTAAATATATTGGCCAATGAAATGCTAGTTTGTTATTTATTCATCACACAAACGGAAGCTGGATATTTATAAATATTAAAGTTGCAGTGCCGACCAGGACAATACCGTACTATGTATAAACAAAAAAAAAGCTTAAAACGAATAATAAATATGTAAGGAAGTTAAGTATATAGTAATTCGATTATGTGTGTGTAACTTTCCCACGTACACACGATATTTGATCGTATTTTCAGAGACTAAATAATTCTACTTTCACTATGTACGCCGTCATTCGTTGAATACCGTTGATCCTCATTTGCATAACTTATGTAAAAATGCGCGTATCTTTATAAACAATTGCAAATGTAGTTTGGTTCCCAGCTCCTACCTGTGACAGAACTTTTCGTGCCAAACAATATCGCGCCAAGTAAAATTCGTACCAAAACGGGTAACAAACACAGACACACACCGTTTTGTTTATGTACTACGGTAGGGACTACACGTGTCATTGAACTAGACCAGCACAACTTACGCAATGAAAAATGTGCAGCACATGTCAATCGGAGAAATGGTTTTATAAACATAAAAATACAAAATGCATTTAGAGAACCAGTAACATTTATGTAACAATTTGTATAACTATTAATTTTGGTGTTTATCACTTTGTCTATCTTATATTCAGAGAATACATGTAATTTCGATAACTTATTCGCATAATACATGCAGTATAATGTACTGTTGACTTACCAATCATCTGGTAACCAATGTGAAAATCAAGAACAGGGGCGGATCCATGATTATTTTGAGGGTCCTAATTGAGAGAGCACTAGAGGTGCTAACCGTGTTAGATGGGTCTGGAAGGCATGCTCTCCTACAAAACTTTTGAAATGTAGCAGCTACATAGAACCCTTGCATTTTAGAGGCTGCTAAAACGTTTTCCATTACTCAATACTGTTTATATTCTCCTCGTCAAAGATAATCTATGACCATATTATTTCATGGGATATTGGTAGACGTCAAATTGAGAGCTATAGGTAGAGGGCCTGTTTTCACAGGAAGAGTATTGATATCTAGAAGGCAAAATGTGCCACTTCCTGCAAGTCAGACGGACCAGCGCTTGTTTACAGTTTAATTTCAGTTTTATTTTATGCACAAATACGTGCATGCTCGTCTTATCTGAAGATGTTATTTTTATACATGTCCATTCAAAATGCATTAGCTAAAACCTGTCTATAAAAATGTTTTTGCTGTAGTTTACATGCAATTCTAACTATTTCAGTCGCTTCTCTCAGGTCTGCCGATTGCCGTTGTAGAGTTTAAAAATAAGTCAGGTTCATCAAGATGCAGAAAAAATAAAATTAAAAATAGAAGCCAATCTTGAATAGGTTTTTTATGGTAAATTCTCTGGGCTAATAAGTAATACAAATATGTAGAGTCTATGGTGATTTCGAAAGATTTAACCAAAAAGGGGAGAGAGAGATAAAGACCGATAGAGAGAGAGCAGGGGAGAGAGGGAGAGAGAGAGAGGGATAGAGAGAGAGAGGGATAGAGAAAGAAAGAGAGGGACCAATACATAGAGTTAAAATAACAGAGAAATACATTTACATGTAGTAAATATGATTAGAGATAGCGAGAGGAATGATTTACGCACTGTGTATTTATTCACTCAACTTTTGTTTGTTATAACTAATTTCCAAGTTATGCGTTATTTTGAATGTCAATAATATCGTAAACCATCCTTGACTGTGAGAACAACAAAAAAAGATATCCCGACTTGAGTGAAATCTCAATTCCTCTCAAGGGAGACAACCCGAATTGCAATATTCTGACTTAAGTGTTATCTCCCTTATTTGTTTTTGAAAGTAAAATAACAATAATGGCTTCAAAACTCCTTTAAATGTTTATTTCCTTAAAGTGTGTTATATTTCTAAGATGAAAGATTGAATGCATCTTCATTAAAATTAGTAAAAATGGAGGTCATTTTTGCATACCAGTATATTTTGATTATAATGCATATTCATGGACCTTTTTCCAGCTAAAATCTTCATTTAAAAATATAAAACAATGTGCATTCAAGACACCATGTTAAGATGCATGTGCATATTTTAAGCATAATCAGTAAGACTGGATAAATAAATTACCATTTAAAATGCTATTAGAGGTGGTATCCTACAGTTTGCCTATATGAAACAACATCTTACAAAATATTATGTCTGTTTGGGGGAATCGGGGCATACATTCTTCATAAACTCATAATCTAAGCAAAGGCGATTTTGAAATCTCAACTGTTACACAGTTTAAGTCATGATTAAAATGGCTCCAAGTTTACATTCTGCCCAACGCTATCAATAAGCACGATTGGGATTTCTGCTTAAAAATAGATATCGACATCACAGCTAATTACCGGGATAATAATAAAACGTGTTTTCGGTAATATAAGTATTCACGTGTTTAAAAATAGCTAACTGTGCAGCGTAGCTCAGAGAGGAAATACAGGTTTGTAATGATGGGAGGAGTGGTATACTTTACATTTCATTTAGATATTCGACATCAATAAGCAGTATTTCTCGGAATCGTTTTTTTATGTAACAATAATTTATTTGGATATTTGAGCATACAAAATAGGTCCAAAATGTCAGAAACTACCTTTAATGTATTTCATGATAATTATACATTAAAAGTAGATATTTTGAAGGATTTTTCACAAAAAATGAAGAATGCTCTATCCTGAACTGCTAAGTCACAAAATAACTACATTAAGTACTTAAATGGTTTTCTAACACGTAATGCTGTTATTTCTTAAGAAAAATGTAGATAAATAAATGTCACATAACGAAGGTGCAAATCTCTTAGCTTTCCGAGAGAGCGATTTGACCATTTGCATGTCAGAAAGGTATAGTTGTACGATTTAAAGGGACTTTAAGCTTTCCCTGATGATTGCAGGACAATACAGAGACCACGGACCTCTGTTGGGGTCTCTGTTCTGTATAGAAAATGATTGAATTGAAACAGATTGTACACCGGCCGCAATAGCTTAGGTGGTACAGCGTCGGCTTGCGGATCGGGGGTCGTGGGTTCAAACCCCGGCCGGGTCAAAACAAAGACTTTAAAGTTGGTAGTAGTGGCTTCCCTCCTAACGCTCGGGGCTAAGGGGACAGCATTACGCCTGACGGTGTCAGTATAATGGACCGGCCGGGTTCAGTCCCTGGGCACCTCATTAGTGCTCCTGTGCTATAATGATAGAAATGTCGCTGCACTATATCGGCAAAAATGCCGGCTAATCCCATCGATTGTACAAAATGTAAAACACTGTTTACAATGTATTTTATCCAGATTTCAACTTAAATGTCTGTCAAATTGTCACCATTGTGTGTAAACATGGAGAATAATGCTTTGTTGGATCAATTATACTTCAGAGAAACAGAAAAAAGAACCAGTTATATACATTTTGTTATAATTTTGATATGCGTAACTGTCTATGTCATTTCCTGTTCCCAGCACATTTGACTCCTGTCACTGTTGTGAGATTTTTCAAACAATAAAGATACCATAATTTAAATTATCATTAAAACAAATCATCTTTATGCTAGAATGACACCCTATGTACATGTTGGGTGATGGTTGAGTACTTTTCCTTTTTCGCCACATTTAAAAATCAGGACGCCTAAATTCGGGGCGAAGAACTTAATGAGAGAAAGACTTCCAACTGACTTGCAGTGCGCCAGTGGTTCTACCCAGACATGTGTCTGGCTTCTTCCTTTACCAAATGCTGGACGTTGCTCTAATGGTCATAAATGGTCGCTGCAATGCATTTCAAAATCAAAACATTGATCGTTTCTTTCACAATTCCTTAGTTCATTGCTTCCGTCGTTCTTTCTCTCTTCCATTATTTATTTCTTGGTTCCTTTTCTTACATTTCTCGAACGTTAATTTATTTCTTTTATATTTCCTTTTATCGAATTTCTCTTTTATTATTTCTTTCGATCTTTCCTTTCTCACTTTCTTATTTACTTCGTCTTTTTCTTCTTTCTCTCCTCATTTTCAGCTCTTTTCCTCTCAGATTTCTTGTTAATTAAATCTATTTCTCCCTGTCTTTGTTTCTGTCTTTATTCTTTCCTTCCTCATTTCTTTCTTGACTTCTTTCATTTTCCCATGCATTGTTTCTTCATTTTGTCTACATTTTTATTTCCTTAATTGATAAACAATAAAGATACAATATTGTAGAATATCATTAAAACACATCATCTTTATGCTAGAATGGCACCATATATACATGTTGGGTGATGGTTGATTCCGTTCAGAGCACTTTTCCTTTTTCTCCACATTTACACATCAGGACCCCTGAATTCAGGGCGAAGGACTTAATGTTAGAAAGTCTTCCAGCTGATTTGAAGTGCGCCTATGGTTCTACCCAGACATGTGTCTGGCTTCTTCCTTCACCTGGACTGGCTATAAAAGTTATAAATGGTCTCTGCAATGCTTTTTAAAAATCAAAACATTGATCGTTTCTTTCACTATTCCTTAGATCATTGATTCCGTCGTTCTTTCTGTCTTTATTTTTTTCTTGGTTCTTTTTCTCGTACGTTAATTTATTCCTTGTATATTTCCTTTTATCGTATTTCCTTTTTGTCCCTTCTTTCGATCTTTTATTTCTCTCTTTCTCATTTCCTTCGTCTTTTTCTTCTTTCTGTCCTCATTCATTTTAATCTCTCTTTCTGTCCTATTTCTTTTTAATTATGTATTTTGATTATTAATTTCTTCTCTTTTTATTGCACCATTCCCTCATTTTTCCTCCATTTTTTCTTCCTTCATTTTTCCTGTATTCTTTATTCCCTCGTTTCTGTTCAATACATTATCTGACATTAAATGCATACATTTTTCCTTTGTTAGTCTCATTCTTCCTTCTCTAGTATTGTCTTTTACCATGCTCTTTGATATTTCAATGTATTCTTTATTAGTCCTTTTTGTAAACTGTTTTCTTTTACATTCTTGTTTGTTTATAACTGCATAGAATACAAAACAGTACGAAACAATGAATATGGGAAGAGAATCCCTAAGGTCATCTCTATCATAGAAACACAGCTAAAGTTAAAATGTTCAGTCGTCTAAGAATAGAAGCTAGTTACCTTGAAAACAGATCTAGAGCCAGTGCCCATATTGCCGTATTCAAGAAGAATCATTTTAGCATATTTTAGTTAATTGTGGACAACACCCAACAGCCAGAAAAGAGTTTGAAAAAGAAACTCCTTAATAATTCCGGTCTTATCACAGTCAATAGGATGGCTATTCTTTTCTTCACTCCCAGAAAATGTGGAAATGATCCTAAACTTCCGGGTTTTTTTTCTATCTGTAAAACATTAATTATTTGAAATACATTTAATTTCCGTAATCACATTTAAAATCCAATACGTATTTAACAATATAATTTGGCTCTTTAAAATCTGCCAAGGTACAATAGCTTGAAATGAACGGAATAAATAGCGGGATTTAAATAAACACAGTTTCCTCCCCTGATTAGCTACACTTACCATGCGGTGTGATCTGAAGGTTAGACGCCACTAAATACGTTTGTTCTATATTCTATAGCGAATCGCGAAAAGTTTGAAACAAATTGCATCATGACCCAGCAATGATAGACCCACATAACCGTGCATAAGTTAAAATAGCTATTTATTACTTATAAGAAAGATCCGGAAATAAGTCAACTTAAGCAACTTGGATGAATGTTTTGCTTCATGAATGCACATACCGCCAAATTGCTAGTCGGTAACCTCAAAAATTTCAATGAATTATGTACTTCCGGTAAAAGTGGATCAGTCGATTATAGTGCATAGGTGTTCAAGATTTTTGCTTTCTTTTAATTCTGCGTGGTTTCAGCCTCCTTTTAATATTAAAGATTACATTCAAAGCAGGACACCTAATGTCAACACATAGCAATACACTGGTATTGAAAAGAAAAAAAAGCATGTTTTCCAGCTAACCTGCGGCGAGCCGGTTACAGGGCGTACAAAAGGTGCGAATCGACTGTGACGTCACCCATTGAAATGGCGTGGAGCTTAAATATTAGTATCTAATTGTTGCTTATGTATCACCTCCATAGCGCAGTGGTTAGCCCATCTGACTGGTGATACCGAAGGTCATGGGTTCGAATCCCACCAGCGCCCCTTGTGGATACTGTCAGATGCGAGGAATGAAGGAGGTGAGTGTGACCGGTGTGAAAGTGCGTGGGAGTGTGAAAGTAGGTGTAATGTAGATGTTGTTGTGAAAATGGATGGGGTGTGAAAGTAGGGATGGGTGTAGATTGGAGTGTGAAAAGTGATGGGAGTGTGAAAGTAGAAATGAGTTTGAGTTTGGGTGGGAGTGTGAACGTGGGTGAGAGTGTGAAAGTAGGGGTGAGTATGTGTGGGAGTTTGAAAGTCGCTAAGAGTGTTGGTGTGAAAGTGGTCGTGGGTGGGAGTTGGTTTGAATATGTATCACGGTGGATGTTGATTGCAGTGTTACTACTGTTATATTTTATAATTATTTTACTGTTTATTACTGTCTCGTTCCTTCTTCATGCATTCCTTATTAGTATTTTATCCATTCCTTCATTCCATGGCTTCCATTGTTTTCGGCATATTTATCTGTCTATAATTTCTATTTATTTTCCCATTCTTCATTCCTCACTCACTTTTCCTTCATTTCAGTATTTTTCTTTCCTCCTTTATGCGTTCGTTCTAAGTTATTATTCAACATTCTCCCCTACACCTTTTCTATGTTTTTTTTTTCATATCCATTTTTTGATATGTTATATTAATATTACAGTGTAAACATCTTTGCTTCAAAACACTCAAACTGATGCTACTTTCTAAGGTAGTCGCGACAAAATAGCACAAATGATCAAACACTCGCTCGAACCCAGAACCAAAGAACTTAGGAGACATCTTGAACACATAAGGTTGTCGCGATTGTTTTACTAGTGAGCTTGTCGCCAATTCTGATGCTATAAGATCAAGCAACTGTGCAGTAGCGGACTTGGAGTAGGGTAAACTGAACAATACCTTAAAATCTCGAAACATACTTAAAGTAAGATGTATTTTATAAAACAAATGATAAAATAGTATGGGGTTTGGATCACATACTTTAGAACGGATCAACGGTATTCCAGAAACCACACTTTCTGGAGGGAGCATGCCATCATACACCCATCCCCCTCTCCTAAAACAAAATGTTCAATTCAACATTTTTTGGAGGGGACGGGTGTGTGTTTAGTGGGTGCGATTGTGCTTTTGGCATGCCCTTTAACCCTGAATTTGACTAAATGCAGCCACAGATGGTTGTCACTTGGGTACTGGTTCTACCTAGATTGTCGACAGCCGAGAAAGCAATATTGTCTGCCTAGTGAAATGTTTATCCTTTTATTAATCATTATCAACTATATGGAGTTGTCCGTTGTTATGCCGAGAACATTCGAGTGTTTAAATGTATTTCAACTAATTTCTAGTAAATTAGGTTCATTCGATAGACCTTCAAAACTTGAGTGAAACGGACAATTCTATAAATGGTTAATACGATACAGATAAAATTATAGTCTATATGATTATATTGTCTGTTAAGCAAAATGCATATATATAAATAAAAGCAGTAAAATGGAATTCATTTTATTAATGGTTAATACGTAATAAGATAACACTACAGTTAAGGAAAATCAATTTACATGTGTAATATAAAAAGTTACATTTCTTGTGGTTAGTTTAATATTGTTAAAAAATCATTTCTTTGAATGTCTGTGTGTTATGTTTCACGAACGTGTAACTATTTACGTTTTATTTATGTTTATGTCGACTATCATATCATTTAAAATGAGACCTGCAGTGCGCCGGTGGTTCTCACCGGGCATAAGTCTGGAGCCTTTGTCCACCAATAATTAGCTGGACGTCGCCAATAAGATCATAATTGTGCCAACTTTGAGTTACAACTTCTAGCTTTCAAAATCACATTTAAATGATTTTATTAACGGAAGTAAGTAATTTTAAAGCCATCCATTAGTGCAAAATCACCTAACTAAAAGTAGATAAAACCTATTACATGCGAAAATATAGCTCTCCATTTGAAGATGCTCAAATTTTGTGCATAGTAGAACGAAATTAGACCCCGATTGTCATTGATATAAAACTTGTGGTGGAAGTCTTTCGACATTGTATGAATCAAAATCCCGATATTCTCGCCACATGATTATTCATAAGTTATAACGCATGCGCATTTCATCGCTAGCGCAATGGCGAATGTATAAACATGGCAGTGCTGAATCGAAAAGCTTGTTTGACTGAATTGAAGAGATAGTGTCGATAGAAAAAGGTGCTAGGATGAAAAATAAGACAGGAAAATTCAACAGAACTTGAATCAGTCGTAGGACGAAAGTAGGAAATGGATTTTATGCAGCCGCCACAGCTAGAAGCGATCAGCCTACAACAAGTTGGTTTATATTCTACATCGGTTTCTCAGTGTCTAAAAAATTGTTAAAATCTTTCTGTATGCATACGATTTTTTCCTAATGGTGCGTGTTGTTTGTGGGGTGGGGGTGGGGGGGGGGGGGGCATCCCGCTCCACTAACCAAGTAAAAGAGTTGTGAAAACACATGATGCAAGCTCAAATAATGTGTGATATTAAACAGTGGTAGATTGTAGAACCTGGGATGGGATTCAGGGTAAATTACCAACATGAAGTTATAAGGCCTAATATATTACCAACATGGAGTTATACGGCCTTATATATTACCAACATGAAGTTATAAGGCCCTATATATTACCAACATGAAGTTATAAGACCCTATATATTACCAACATGAAGTTATAAGACCCTATATATTACCAACATGAAGTTATTAGACCTTATATATTACCAACATGAAGTTATAAGACCCTATATATTACCAACATGAAGTTATAAGACGCTATATATTACCAACATGAAGTTTTAAGAACTTATATATTACCAACATGAAGTTATAAGACCTTATATATTAGCAACATGAAGTTATAAGACCCTATATATTATCAACATGAAGTTATTAGAACTTATATATTGCCAACATGAAGTTATAAGACCTTATATATTACTAACATGATGTTATAAGACCCTATATATTACCAACATAAAGTTATAAGACCCTATATATTACCAACATGAAGTTATTAGACATTATATATTACCAACATGAAGTTATAAGACCTTATATATTGCCAACATGAAGTTATAAGACCTTATATATTACCAACATGAAGTTATAAGACCTTATATATTACCAACATAAAGTTATAAGACCTTATATATTGTCAAAATAAAGTTATAAGACCTTATATATTACCAACATGAAGTTATTAGACCTTATATATTACCAACATGATGTTATAAGACCCTATATATTACCAACATGAAGTTATAAGACCCTATATATTACCAACATGAAGTTATTAGACCTTATATATTACCAACATGAAGTTATAAGACCTTATATATTGCCAACATGAAGTTATAAGACCTTATATATTACCAACATGGAGTTATAAGGCCTTATATAATACCAACATGAAGTTATAAGACCTTATATATTACCAACATGAAGGTTAAGCATAGGTTAGTGCCAAACTTGAATATCATTTTTCGTCGGGACTAACTTGCATAAATATTACATACTACTATTTCCCACTTAGTTCATTTTATCAACAAAAATTGTAAACACAAGTAACATGCATAAACATTTACCCTTTAATCCAAGATGGTGCATTTTAATGTCTGTTGTCTATGTTGTCAGTCGATATGGCATGTCCGCTAGTGTTAATATACCTGTCAAACTGCTAGCCGCCCAGAATACTGCACACTTGCCCCATGCAATTCAATAAACAAGTCCAGTATCAACCAATAAAACAAACGTATCAATTAAGTCACGTGATTGCTATAGTAATTACTTGCCAAAATACACATAAATTGAATAAAAAAATTCATATTCAGATCAAGCAAAATTACATATAAGGAATACCTTACAAATGAGCCATTATATTGATATATACAAATATTTTAATTACATTAGGGTTACATCATGACAATATCAATTAATACATTTACAATTATAATGTCAATGCT
This sequence comes from Sinonovacula constricta, assembly GCA_007844125.1. Lineage (NCBI taxonomy): Eukaryota > Metazoa > Mollusca > Bivalvia > Cardiida > Solecurtidae > Sinonovacula > Sinonovacula constricta. Next base: position 30,729,720 of record CM017570.1, on the reverse strand, counting down.
AGCTTAGGGGAAGACAAGACTGAATATAACACACTCAATATTATTTCTTGTTGCCACAAGTTGCAAACTTATTTTTCGTGTGCAATTTATTACAATGTAGACTAGTCCTTTTGACCGGACCTGATAGCACAATCGGTAGAGCGTCGGCTCCATGTACGGGAGGCCCCAGGTTTGATCCTGGGCCCGCGACATACCATGGTTGTTAAAAAATGGTAGTGGCATAGTTCCCTTGCTATTGCTGAAAGCAAATATGAGGGTAGTTCCACGACTGGTTGGCCCGGTGTTATGATAATGTGACTGGGTGTGGTATCATGCGAGGTGTTTAACGGCATGCTATACACAGTGAAAGCAGCATCGCGATCCGTAAAACATATTTTGACAGCTTGGAAATTAAATGGCTCAGCATCTGACCACTAAAACATATCTTGATGTCCTTGTTTACCTCGTCATGTATTTTTATTTTCTTATGATGCAATATATTTTTAAGCATTAGCAAGGGAGCTATACCACAACCATTTTTACGACTTTGCTATGTCGCGGCCTGTGTTCGAGCGAGGGGCCTCCCGTACCTAGAGCCGATTGCGCTACCAGGTCCTGTTTACCACGACTTGTATTATAATTAGTTTTCCACAAAACCTACCAAATTTCTTATTTCTACCTAAGAAACTAGCAAATATAGTTTTTTTGTGCAATTAAACACAACATTTAAAACTTGACATGTTAAGAAAATTATAATTAATATAACAATAAACTATGTCCCTATATAAAACAAACATTGACGGGATTGGCGCCCTGCAGAGCCTCAATTTAATGAAATTTGGTTTAATGTAGACGACAGGCATGCAATTAGACAGGTTCACACCAGAATCGAACTGATAATTCAGTTAAGAATCGCACCCGCATGGACCTAATGCCTACACTTCCAGTCGACTACAAACTTTATATTTGTTTGTTTCAAATATCTATAGAATCATGTTTTTATTTAATTAAATGATTTAATTAGAAAACATACATTTGGGTATTGTTTTAAAGATGAGATATAGCTTGACATTAATACATTAATCAGTTTCGTTGAAACCATTTGACAGAGCAGAGCAACCCGGTTATATTTTTTATAGAAAATAGAGATACAATATAAATACAAGAAACGTGGCCATGCCATGAAACCAGGGTATCAACGATTTAATAATTAAACACAATTTATTAAGTGGAAACTGCTTTCTATTTTTAGTAACAGTGACCTTGACATGGATCTGATTGGCTCCAAATCCAATCCTAAGCTAGACCGACCGCAATAGCTCAAGTGGTACAGCGTCGGCTTGCGTATCAGGAGGTAGCAGGTTCAAACCCCGTCAAACCAAAGATTTTAAAGTTAGAAGAAGTGGCTTCCCTCCTAGCGCTCTGGGCTAAGGGGACAGCATTATGCCTGACTCGTCAGTGTCAGTATAATGGACCGGCTGGGTTCAGTCCCTGGGTACCTCATAAATCTCCCTGTGCTATAATGTTAGATATGTCGATGCACAGTATCGGCAGACATGCTGAGAAATCCCAAGCTAGGTCATCATGCAAGCTTGCTATATCCAAAGTTTCAGCAAGATTGGTCAATCCAAACTAAAGTTATAGACCGGAAACATTTTTTTCTGAAAGGACGTACTTGCATTTAGGGATTATTCAGGGGAGACTATTCATTAATGTCTCTTTTTTACTTTCTTTATAGAAAGTATTGATTACAGATTGCCACTATTTTCGATTTTATTGGAAGATAACATTATACACTATTTACATGGGGTTGGAATAAACACCAATACAAGATGCAGCCGCATGATGGGTACATTTTATTAGGATTTGTGTATACCTGTATATATGTAACAAGGTACCAATAATATATAATTTTATTACAGCTTCTGTCGCGCCTGATTTAATTACTTTTTTGTAAAATGATATTGGCATTTATGATGTGCTTAATGATATTTTACGGTTATCTAAGCTTAGTCGCTTCTTTCCATTTTTCAAGGTTACCATGCTCGTTTAAACAAGACGACCAGTAGAGGGTCACTGGGCCTGTACCGCTTGATCTGAGGAACAAGGCAGAGCTAACCAGGATGGCAGCGGCGACGGTGGATCTGTTCCGAGAATCGTCAGCGGAACTATACCATCCAGACTCTATGGGAAAAACTCGATCCCAAGGAGCAGGAAGTGCCCGCCTTTTTATCTGGAGACGGTGTCCACTTGAAGCAGATATAGTGCTGCCTTTACGGTGTCTAGCATGCCGTTAACACCTGACATGATACCACACATAGTCACATTATCTTGACACCGGGCCAACCAGTCGTGGAACTACCCTTATATTTGCTTGAGCGTTAGCAAGGGAGCTATACCATTACCATTTTAACGACTTTGGTATCTCGCGGCCCGGGATCGAACCCGGGGCCTCCCGTACCTGGAGCCGACGCTCTACCAAATGTGCTGCCAGGTCCGGTAAAGACAAATAGTATCATACTTTAAGATAGTTATAATGGGGCAGTTGAAGACTGTAATAAGTGTAAAGAAAGAAATTGGATTTTTCAGTTAAATGGCTTACTTTTTAAAAATGATTATGGGTGTTTATGTGAAAAAACCTTACCGCATTCAGTAGAAAGAATTCATAGAATTATTGATGCAGACATTGGTTGTTTTGTAGAGGAATGGATTATTGACGTAAACTCAAGTATTACTTGCATGATTGTATTACAGGTCTTATTTGTATATAAAGAAATGTGATCTGTTATAACCAAATATAGCATTATTTCTCATAATCTATACATACTGGACGGTGTGTTTGTTTGTTTATTAGGTTTATTGTCCCACCAACAGTATTTGATGCTCCTGAAGGCGGGCATATAGTAGTCGAATCGTTTGTCCGTCTGTCTGTCTGAATGACTTTGACCTGTAAGTGTGACCTTGACCTTCGAGTAACCGACCTGGGTCTTGCGCGCGACACGTCGTCTTCATGTTGTTGACATTTCTGCCAGGTTATTTCAAAATCCTTCAAGAAATGACAGAGTTACTGAGCAGACACGACCACCAATCCACTACTAAGGTTTATAACTTTGACATTGAGGTGTGACCCTGACCTTCGAGTAACCGACCTTGGTCTTGTGCGCGTCACGTCGTCTTCATGTGTTTTACATTTCTGCCAGGTTATTTAAAAATCCTTCAAGAAATGACAGATTTACTAAGCAGACACGACCACTAATCCACTACCAAGGTTTATAACTTTATATAACTTTAAGTATAACATTAACCTTCGAGTAAATGACCCGAATCTTGTCCGCGACACATCGTCTTCTTGAGTTTGACATTTCTGCCAAGTTATTTTAAAATCTCTGCAGGAATTACGGAGATATTGGGCGGACATGAATATCGGATAGACAGACGGACAGACAGACAGACGGACATATGGTTCGATTACTATATGCCCGCCTTTAAAATCCATGCAGGGATGACGGAGTTATCGAGCGGACATGAAAATCGGACAGACGGACGGACAGATGGACAGACGAACTTACGGTTCGACTTATATATGCCCGCTTTCTGGGGCATAAACATCTTTCTTGAAGGCTTAGACATGCTAATAAGTCTTTCCCTGAACTTAAAAATATATCACAAAGAATTTTGTTAAAAAAAAATATTGACTATTTTCGAATCATTTTTTGTTTGTATACATGTATATCAACATACTTCTCTGATATGTGAACAAAATTATTGATTATATTATTTGTAAATATCTTGTAAATATGTTAAGCGCAGAGGGATATATGCCTTGTTTTTTATAATTCTTTGTACTTTTAAACGAAATAAATGTGTGTGTAAATATTGTGTAAATATGTAAAGATTGCTTATTTTGTGATTAACTATAATGTTTCACTTTGTGATATTATTAGGAATCTTATCTGAAAATAAGCCAAAGGTTTCTTTGTGTGAATGGGTTCTCCACCTTTTGCATTTAGTCAGTATCTGTATCAGTTCATTTACGTAGAAAGGGCCACAGATGGCATATGTTCTACGGGGAGTGGAGGGTGATGTTAGTGATTTGAAGCCCTATACTGTCTTAGCATGCACAGTTTTATCTTCCAGATGTACTAGTGTTTTCACGAAATGTGTTCACGAAGAATGAATGTTTAAATTGATCTGTCTGATCAAACGGTATTTTAAAGGATCTAGAGTTTGTTGAAGTTCTATTGTCCATTATATTAGACACGATGTGATCAGTATAGTTGTTAGGTTAGACAGTGCGCCCTTCAAGTTTTGTTGTTTTGTTTTGTTGTTTTTGATAAATATATATATCTGGATCCACTGCCGGCTTCAGCAACCCTGTGATCTTGTAGAGAGCATCAACAGTCGGTTAGTCATTGAGTGATACACTTTGTGTACTTATCTGATTCTATGGGATATTCTATCCATACTACAGAGCATAATATGTCGTTTGTAAAATCCATTTTTAAATAGATATGTCAACATTGTAGTTATATACATTAAAAAAATCACCATAATACCTAAACAATGATCACTTAAAAATAAAATAAATAAAGTTAGCTCCCGTTTGTTTTCTATAATTAGTAAAGTGCGGGGCATTCATGCATTGTTTCTTCGGTAACAATTCCTTTTAAATACATTCTAGTTATATTTATTTTATTCTTTATTAAGTTGTATTGTATTTAAAATGACGCCACATCCTCTCCAGTCTCTTGAATATATATGTGCGTGCGACCCCCATTTTATGTCCAAGCTAATTTGGGTGAGCAGTGCTTTCTGAGGTCTTTGCTCTTCTCGTGGTAGCTCTACTTTACCATGATAAATCTGCTTTGTTTGGGTATGAAAAATGATACGAAATAAAACATGTTCAATCTTTCTAACGATTTTATTTAAATCTTTATGAGAACAACAATATCAAAACATTTAATAACAATGCTGTCCCATTTATAAAACTAATTTGAATTGGAGCAAACCTGGTTGATTCTATAGAGAATTGGGAAAGGATAAAGCACGTGTTGTGTTATAAATTATTATGTTGTTTCCGTACTCAGGATTGATCGTAATGTAAATAATTGCCATGTTTATTATCAAAAGCTAAAGTGTACAAGTTTTTTCGAGTTTCGCCGTATTGTCACACCTCGATCACACATTTGTTTGACTGAGGCCTATTTATCTCGGAAAGTTACTCACGTTGACAAAGGAAATCACGTGAGCAGGTCGAGTCCACCTTCACATATGGGCCTTTCCACGCGTTTTTCTTTGTTTATGCAAATCGTTCCGAGATCAATATAGGCTTATAAAAAGTCCATAAATAACCCTTTGAAAATCATAAAATTGCAAACAAATTCATGCAATCAAACTTGTGTACATTTAACTTTTTTTCTCAGATAGAAAACAAAACTAAACCAAATAAACATAGCCCAATCAATATGTATTATAAGAAGGACACAATGTTAAATACACTTGTAAAATACGACATGGTACAAAACAAGAATTCGACAACTTTGTATTTAAATAAAAACTTGAAAAAAACATATGACAAATAAATTAAGTCCTGCGCACCGAACGGAGCTCGTTCCTACGGTGCGAGGTTAAGCGGTCAGAGGAGTTACAAGTCGGCGACTCTACCACTACGCCACGGTCGCCTCAAACGTTTTTAAATGTGTTACTTAAAAAGAAACGAAATACGTCGTCATGAAAGCTACGCATGTCGAACATGTACGAGGAACAAGCATACGCATGAAAAACACTGAATCGTTACTGAAATTTAATTTTTACACATGTTTTTAAAACTATAAAATACACATTTCTTGTATTAGAGACACAACATTTAAACACAAAACAAAATGTATATTTCTGATAATGATTCTATATAATATTAAAGAAAATACGAGACATATATTTAAAATGTATATAAAGTGCAAACGTTTTTTAATCTTTAAACTAATCACCCAGCAAATAAACGATCCGATTATTCAATTTACGATATACATTACTAATTTAATTAACAGTTGCAAGCATTTTTCAACATTTTTACATAAGCTAGTTTCGACAACGGTCAATACGATAACAAAACCAAGAACTATCTGAAAATAAAACAAAAAACAAACAATATGCGACGTTGGTTAAGATTTTAATTAACAACATACATTAATCAGTTATATCTAAAGAATATATAACATTGAAAGAGCCGGTTTAAAGGTTGGATCTTACAGGGTTTTTGTATTTCCAATAACCAAATAGCGAATCGTTATCTAAAAAGGTCCAGCAGAAATTCAAAAATACAGATCCACCATAGTAATATAATTATGATAAAATATACACATGACTGCGGATATGACCTAGCAGTTAAGGGGCGGAGAATAAAATTAAAATTAAAAAACTGCCCACGATGGAATTCAATCTTTGAGGCCACATGATATTTATCTGCGGGCAGCACACAAATGCAAGAACCAAACTAGGAAAAAAATCTACTGATGAGACAGGGATACCAATTATCGACAGAAGCACTCTGCTCGTTCAGCACGTAGACCAAGCAGATTCAATTAAAATAAAGTTCTATTTTTATACCGAGAAGAAATATATTTTATTACATCTTTTAAATAACATAAATTAGATCATATTCATTAGAGTTCTCTTCTAAAAGCTAAATTTTATACAAGTTTTTATATAAATTTTTAACACACACACACACACACACACACACACACTCACACACATACACACACACAAATCGTAACACTAGTGTAACTTTAAGATAATCATACCGCGCAATCGCATTGGCTGATTTCAAATTTCGCGGGCGATACAATTGTAAACTACTTTAAAGTAATATTATCGCAAAAAAATAAATAAATAAAATCAGAACCTGATTTAAAATAGAAAACGCAGAATTGTATAAAAACTTTTATATAATCCTTGCGATATTATCAATAAATGGAGACAGTATAATGGAAAAACAACAACACTGAATGTATATTCATCATGTGTACTGTACTAACCCATGTATTCTTTTCTAATATAGAGTGAAACGTTCATAAAATGCAAATATTCGATCTATTTCAATGCACGTGTTTGCTAAATTTCGGTCCCTTTTAGCATGGAAATTGACTCTCTTTCCTGCTATAAGCCGATGACCTTCTCCTTATATATACAATATGTATAATTAGGTGAATGGTATAGCTGCAGTCGGGCCTAGTACTTCCAGACATAGTTAAATAAAAATAGACATAGGACCCCTCTTCTTTAAAAATACCTTTCCCCAAAAAGGAAAAAAAAAGACATGGTCATAGGCAGACCCAGACCAATTCACCTTTTGTTTCTTTAAATGGAAAAAGTCTTAAGATCCATACCTACCATTCAGTTAAATACCCCACTTTAGGAGTAACAGGGATCCAATGCTCTGTGAAATTCACAAACATTATCTCAGGACAAAAATCGCAAAACTACTCATTTTCTAGCTCCTTAGCTGTTGAAGTAAGTGCCCGAAATTGGGTACCTGGTAGGAGCCTTTCTTTGGCGACAACGGTATATCGCATTTCGGGTTCTAACGTCGATATATATGTATACATTAAACAGATATCACTATTGTGCTTATGTAATATTTGGAAAGAATAATCATATGGAGTGATTTTTTTCACAATTTGTACTGTCTTACACTATATGTAGTGTTCAAAATCTCTCTCGCCCCACCCCCTCTCAAATATAGGTGGCTTTCGAAAACCGTATCTCTCGCATAAATGTCTTAAAAAGAATAGCCAATGGTGGCTGAATATATTATATTATATTAGACTTTATCTTAATGTAAATGAATGGTTACAACCAAAAGGAGAGTTCAGTTACAGATGGATACATTAGCTACGTAGATATTCCAGCTGCATCTAGAACACACACAGTGGATGCGCTCTCGTCAATGCCTTTAATTTTAATTCAACTATAATTGAAATATTATTATTATAATTTATTTTTATTAGTTTATATTCAAAAGGTAATATGACTGGCAAGGGTGACATTTTTTTTACATATTAATTTTGGTTATTTTTTTTAGAATAGAGCAGAACAGAACATAATTTTATTGGGACTTCGTGTTAAAAATGTAACATAGACACGATAAACATACACACACGCTCGCACATATATATTCAAGAGACTGGAGAGGATGTGGCGTCATTTTAAATACAATATAACTTAATAAAGAATAAAATAAATAAATATAAATAGAATGTATTTAAAAGGAATTGTTACCGAAGAAACAATGCATGAATGCCCCGCACTTTACTTACTAATTATAGAAAACAAACGGGAGCTAACTTTATTTATTTATTTTTAAGTGATCATTGTTTAGGTATAATGGTGATTGTTTTTGAATGTATTTAACTAAAATGTTGACATACCTATTTAAAAATGAACTTTACAAACGACATATTATGCTCTGTAGTATGGATAGAATATGGCATGGAATCAGACAAGTACACAAAGTTTATCACCCAATGACTAACCGATTGTTGATGCTCTACAGGGAGGGGGGGGGGGGGGGTTGGAGCCGGCAGTGGATCCAGATATATATTTAGCAAAAACAACAAAACAAAACAACAAAACTTGAAGGGCGCACTGTCTAACCTAACAACTATACTGATCACATCGTGTCTAATATAATGGACAATAGAACTTCAACAAACTCCAGATCCTTTAAAATACCGTTTGATCACACAGATCAATTTAAACATTCATTCTTCGTAAACACATTTCGTGAAAACACTAGTACATCTGGAATTGTGCATGCTAAGACAGTATAGGGCTTCAAATCACTAACATCACCCTCCACTCCCCGTAGAACATATGCCATCTGTGGCCCTTTCTACGTAAATGAACTGATACAGATACTGACTAAATGCAAAAGGTGGAGAACCCATTCACACAAAGAAACCTTTGGCTTGTTTTCAGATAAGATTCCTAATAATATCACAAAGTGAAACATTATAGTTATTCACAAAATAAGCAATCTTTACATATTTCTTTCGTTTAAAAGTACAAAGAATTATATATCCCTCTGCGCTTAACATATTTACAAGATATTTACAAATAATATAATCAATAAGTTCGTTCACATATCAGAGAAGTATGTTGATATACATGTATACAAACAAAAATTGATTCGAAAATAGTCAATATTTGTTTTTTAACAAAATTCTTTGTGATATATTTTTAAGTTCAGATAAAGACTTATCAGCATGTCTAAGCCTTCAAGAAAGATTTTTATGCCCCAGAAAGCGGGCATATATAAGTAGAACCGTAAGTTCGTCTGTCCATCTGTCCGTCCGTCTGTCCGATTTTCATGTCCGCTCGATAACTCCGTCATCCCTGTATGGATTTTAAAGGCGGGCATATAGTAATCGAACCATATGTCCGTCTGTCCATCTGTCCGTCCGTCTGTCCGATATTCATGTCCGCTCGATAACTCCGTCATCCCTGCATGGATTTTAAAGGCGGGCATATAGTAATCGAACCATATGTCCGTCTGTCTGTCTGTCCGTCTGTCTATCCGATATTCATGTCCGCCCAATATCTCCGTAATTCCTGCAGAGATTTTAAAATAACTTGGCAGCAATGTCAAACTCATGAAGATGATGTGTCGCGGACAAGATTCGGGTCATTTACTCGAAGGTTAAGGTCATACTTAAAGGTCAAAGTTATAAACCTTGGTAGTGGATTAGTGGTCGTGTCTGCTTAGTAAATCGGTCATTTCTTGAAGGATTTTGAAATAACCTGGCAGAAATGTCAACAACATGAAGACGACGTGTCGCGCGCAAGACCCAGGTCGGTTACTCGAAGGTCAAGGTCACACTTACAGGTCAAAGTCATTCAGACAGACAGACGGACAAACGATTCGACTACTATATGCCCGCCTTCAGGAGCATAAAATACTGTTGGTGGGACAATTAACCTAATAAACAAACAAACAAACAAACCATCCAGTATGTATAGATTATGAGAAATACTGCTAAATTTGGTTATAACAGATCACATTTTTATATACAAATAAGACCTGTAATACAATCATGCAAGTAATACTTGAGTTTACGCCAATAATCCATTCCTGTACAAAACAACCAATGTCTGCATCAATAATTCTATGAATTCTTTCTACTGAATGCAGTAAGGTTTTTCACATAAACACCCATAATCATTTTTAAAAAAGTAAGCCATTTAACTGAAAAATCCAATTTCTTTCTTTACACTTATTACAGTCTTCAACTGCCCCGTTATAAATATCTTAAAGTATGATACTATTTGTCTTTACCGGACCTGGCAGCACAATCGGTAGAGCGTCGGCTCCAGGTACGGGAGGCCCCGGGTTCGATCCCGGGCCGCGACATACCAAAGTCGTTAAAATGGTAGTGGCATAGCTCCCTTGCTAACGCTCAAGCAAATATAAGGTTAGTTCGAAGACTGGTTGGCCCGGTGTGAAGATAATGTGACTATGTGTGCTATAATGTCAGGTGTTTACGGCATGCTATACACCGTAAAGTCAGCACTATATCTGGTTCAAGTGGACACCGACTCCAGATAAAAAGGCAGGCACTTCCTGCTCTTTAGAATCCAGTTTGTCCCAAAGAGTCTGGATGGTATGGTTCCGCTGATCCCCCGTCGCCGCTATCATCCTGGTTAGCTCTGCCTTGTTCCTCAGGAAGGGGATCAAGCGGTACAGGCCCACAGACACTCCACTGGTCGTCATGTTTAAACGAGCATGGTAACCTTGAAAAATGGAAAGAAGCGACAGTAAAATATCATTAAGCACATCATAAATGCCATTATCATTTACAAAAAAAGTAACTAAATCAGGCGCGACAGAAGCTGTAATGAAATTATATATTAATGGTACCTTGTGACATATATACAGGTATACAAAAATCCTAACAAAATGCATCCATCATGAGGCTGCATCTTGTATTGAGGTTTGTTTCATCGCCTATGTAAATCTGTATAATGTTATTTTTCAATACAATCGAAAATAGTGGCCACCTGTAACCAATACAATCTATAAAGGAAAGTAAAAATGAGACATTAATGAATAGTCTCCTCTGAATAATCCCTAAATGCAAGTAGGTCCTTTCATTTGTTTTACTCGGTTTTTATGCTTGTGCTCTTTGGAGTGTATGCTGATTGTCCTGCATTTCTTGCGATATATAAGGATAAACATCATCAACCTATACTTCCATTTTCTTTAAATAGCGTATCTCTATAAGTATTTAAATGGATTTTAAACTTATATTTATGCAAAAGTAAGACATTTCACTGTTTGTATCTGCAATATCTACAAAAGAACATGCGATAAAGTCTAAGAATTCCAAGTAAAAGGACCTACATACTGTTTGGAATTTCTCGGATATTAGGACTACATACTGTTTGGAATACTTCGGATATTAACTATCAATGTACCCCATTCTTGTTAATATCGGTTAACTCAATCTGAAACTGACATTGATCTACATGCCGATGTGCTGTATTATATGTATATTTATAAGAGAAGAGAATTATTAATTATAGCTGCCGCTATATAGATAGATTCCATGTGATGTCATAGACACTGATAAGACAGTTTAAGGCAGCCATCTTTAAAGGCAGAAGCTATTGCAGGCGAAAATCGGAAAATATGTGTTGTATTAAACTCACCGTTGGGTTTTTATTTTTCAGTCTACTTTACTTAATTTTATATCAAATTTAACAGTTTTTTGTAGTATTTTAAATATTAAAACTATATTTTGATAGTTTAAAAGGTTAAAGAAAACATACAACGAAAAAAGATGCACTGTTCATTTTGTTTAAGGATGAGCCAACAATTTTATCTCTGTGTCTAATTCTTTGTGCATTTATTAATTTAAAAAATATTGTAATTTAAAAATATGAGTTTAAAGAGCTTTTCAATGGTAAATAGCTTTTAATTTTGGGACCACAAATGAAGAAACTACAAGAAAATGAAATGTATGCTTCTATACAATTCGTATGAAAATCCCTTGAAATTGCCATCAAAGATGGCTGCCTAGATAAGGGATCTTCACTGATATGGAAACAGTCTATTAACATGTATTTTTGGGGTGTTACGGCACACGACACTTGATAGGTCATACGGCGCCGATAATTAACATGTATGGAAGGGGATATGCGCCTGTATTCAATTTCTAATTAGCGAATTGCAACACTGCATATGCTTAAATTTGCTTTTTGTTTTTACAAACACGTTCGTTTTTACATGTATCTAATTTACATTTCTCGTATACAATTTGGAAATTACAAATTTCAAGTAACAATTATCAAGTCACAAATGTTATGTTCGCTTATAAGTTACAAGTTGCAAATCTCAAAGTCACAATTCTCAAGTCACAAATCACTAATGTACAAGTTAAGAATTGGCATCATTCAGACGCTAGGTGGCGGTACTACATAAATATAGACGTCACTAAGCTAAAAATAGACCGGAATATCATAAGTTAAAAATAGAACGGAATCATTTATGATTCATCAAGGTAGATACGATAGAAAACAACCAACGTTATTTGGCGTCAAATTGAACGCGTTATATTTTGCCAAAAGTAGTTATTAATGTAAATATTAAAATTCTGCATGTAATTTTACCATATAAATCTTTGTTTTCTACTTTCAATCCAATTTAATATACATATCGGACGTTTCTTGAAGAACATACTCTCTCATGCTCATTCGGATTTGTTAAGAATGCATTGGAATTGAACTACGTCAACAGGAGTACTTGATGAAGTGAGAATGCTTTCCCCAGAGGCAGGTGCCCATATAGCTCTGTTGCTAGAGCACCTACCTCAAGAGCAGGAGGTCCTAGATTAGATCCCCGCCCTCGGGAATGGGATTTTGACAGCCTTTTCTTTTAGTGGCGTCAGAATTGATTCATCAGAACACCACGTGGAGCAGGAACGTGCTAGGTACTGGTGGTTCTGTCCAGTTGATACCTGACTAAAAATAAGGAAGGTTAAAAGCTCTCTACCCAGGTAGTCCAGGTGGTAGAGCACCTAATTACAGAGGAGGTCTTGGGTTCGAACTCAATACTGTGTACCGTTAAAGGAATTTTGCCAGCTAGGATCACTTCGGTTAAATCAGGATATATGCAGTTAAATGAAAGAGGGTGGGGCCATAGAGGGCCATAGAGGTTGAAAGGGGGCGGGGCGGGGGCGGGGGCGGGGAATGTAGGGGTTTTCAGACCTGATAGATAAAAATTAACGAACATCATTTGAACCGATTCATACAGTTTGAGGAAAAGGTAGGGACGTGTACATATGGACCAACTTTTATTGGTGCATGTCTACAGTACATGTCACGAATGATTATACATTCATGTATCACGCATTTTTTCTTAATGTGCCACTAACACTGAATTATCGCGTGGTCTTCTATAATCACAAACATGGGCCTTTATATACGTAGTCATATCATGATCAGCAGTTAAGTACAGAATAATATCACTAAAATTGTATAGCACAAATAAATAATACATGTGTAGGATTCTGTCGACAAGAAACTAACAAAATTAAAAGAACACAAGAACGCGGACAAGTTCAAACAATACATTCTATTTTTAGATGGACATTCCCGAGTTAGAAGCGCCCCCTTGCGTCCTAATGTTGAACTGGTGTTATGCGGTGTACATTTTACATTGGAGATTTGCGCCTCTAGATTAGTAACTTGTAAATTAGATTCTAGAAATGTAAAATGTATTCTGATTTTCTGTAACTTGTAAATTGTATATGCGGGAAATGTGAAATTGTTGGAATGTAATGTTGAAATGTGAACATTTGCATGTAATATATAAAAGTTAGGATGTAATTAGATAGCGGTATTTAGCATGCGTTGTGTTGCAATTTAAAAATTGACATTTGAAGTGACAAATCCGAGTATTGCAAGTTAGAAATAGTAATGAGAATATTTGCGGATATCCTCTTCCATAAACATGGGCCTTAATGTACATGCCCTGTGTATTTTATATCTATATATAGAAAACGAAAGTAATTATTATTGTTCTGTGTTAACTTTACATTAGGAGGGACATAGATCTGTATGAATACCACTGAAGTGAGATCTAAGAATAATAGTGGCGTGAGACGAAGCGGATGTTGAATTTCGTCCCCGAAGTAGCATGGCTGTAAAAGATTTTCTGGTTGGATTTTATTCTTAATGAAATTGTGAGATTTTTTGATATTTCCAGCAGAATATCAGGTAATTCATTAAATAATTCATTTGGGTGAAATATTCTCAACGGTTTAAGGCCATTTATTTATTTATTTATTTATTTAGTAGTCTCAGAACCAATACCAAATTACGTTTTCATTGTATTTGACTCTTACATAGGGTATTGTCTATAGAGCTACGAAAGTCAGAACTACAGACAGGCTAGACTCTGAGTCTCATCCGGGCCACCCCTATATTACAGGATGTGAGGATGGAATGGATGATCTGAGTAGCCAGTCATAAGACTGAACAAAAGATTCATGATGATTCACAGATAAAGTATAAAATGTAGCAGGCGCGTATCTGGGCCGTGTTTGAAGTTACGCACAATAACAAGGGAAACAATCTTTGTAGTAATACTTTTGAATATATCCAGTTCTCTTTCTAATGAATAACACGTAAAATGCGGATATGCGAGGAACTTGACGAAAAATATGAACGACTAAAATCCTGACGTGTAAAAGTTAAATCATTTTAAACCTTTTTAACTTGATTGGTGTGGCATTAAGATTTTATAACATAGAAACTACGTAAATAAAATATATCAAATCTTAACCCGGGTAGGGCATCGACTTTCTAAGTGTTTTGGCACTTTTAGATTTTCAATTTTTCGAACGGAGGTTACGCACGTGCGTAAAGTGCGTAATGGCAGAAACGCGCCTGAAATGTAGAAGGTGTAGTTACATGAATAATGAATATGGCGTGAGCATGACTAGGGGTGTAACGATACGTTACCCTCACGATGCGATACGTATCGCGATACACACCACAAGATACGATACATATCGCGATACACACCATGCGATATGTACATATCGTGATACATAAAATGTTTGTACTGATGATATTTTTTGCTTATGACATAGGTACACTATTACACTATGACTTATATTAAACAATATGTTAGCATAGATATTACCTGAAACTTAGAACTTGTAAGTCCATAAGTCAATAATCAGAATGTAGGACATAAAAGGTTATCCACATATTAAATGATTTAACTATTAGAATAAGCTAAAACTTTAAAATGTTAGGTCTTAAAAAATAAAAATAAAAGTAATATGATATTTCTTCAGATTTTTTTCATCGTTATAGTAAACTCTGAATGCCCATCACAAATTAAAACAACAACAACAACACAACAGTTTGATACACTATCAAAGAAAAACAAGATAAAGTTTCATTGCAATAAGAAGTGTCAACACAGTCAGCTAGTAAGTAGTTAGTGCTTTCTATGAACCATCAGAGAAATAATGGCGACAGGTTGATTCTAGGGCTCCGTACCGGTTAGAATCATCGATATGATATGTGTACCAATACATATATATGATCAATATTCGATATACCATATCAGAACACACATGTAAGTGCTTATTATTGTTTTTCTTATGTTTAC
Organism: Sinonovacula constricta; assembly: GCA_007844125.1. NCBI lineage: Eukaryota > Metazoa > Mollusca > Bivalvia > Cardiida > Solecurtidae > Sinonovacula > Sinonovacula constricta. Next base: position 30,714,056 of record CM017570.1, on the reverse strand, counting down.
AAATCAACTATTGCCAGTAGTATAATATAAACAGTCCTTCTACTATAATATTGTGTTTAGATTTCACTTTTCTCATGCTTTCATTTTCACCTAGGATATTTTTTCAAAAGGTCATGGTTTTATTATTTTATGTCATAAGATTAGCAAATAAGGATAATGCATTAAATGTTATTTCTTTTCAAAATGTATAATGTCATAACACCCCCCACTCCCTTACATATATAATTAAAAGATAGAAATGAGAAATGTATTTTAGTTTTCTTTCGGAAAAAAATAAACGAACAAACGCTAATTTTGACATTTTCTTGTCATCGCTTCACAATATCATAATGACGATAATTCAGTCGATAAGCCGAAGTCTCAAGAGCCGAAATATTAACATGGGCCTCAATATATCAATCATGCCAAAATCTACAATGGATTTTTTTAAAATTTTTGTTTGCATTATAGATTGTCCGACTCCATCAGTGATTTCTTAAACAGAGATTACAAGTTTTGACAGCCGCCATTTTGAATACTTATTAGCTATACCCAACGCGCCTTACCGATCCAAGAAATACTATATAGCTTACTAATTTAACTTTCTTATGATATAACTTAGAATTAAGAATGACAAAATCTGTTCTGAACGATCAGCTGCCCTTGAAAACAAGAATGCTTACGTCTCGGCAAAAATTGTCATAAAAGTGCTACAACTTGATCCACTTTGTCGTTTTCCCGGTGTAAAATAGCAGTCCACTACTGACTCAAGAACGATTTCACGGGAACTCGAGAGGACAATGTAGGATTTTTACTTAACTGTATCACACGGTTCGTACCGTAATTCTTGAGAAGTGAAGCGTGAACCGAACCGTGAATATATAACCGCGTATACCGTCGTGCGGTATATCGTTATACCCGTAAGCACGACCCCCGCATATCCCGTTATTATAAGCACTTAATTATTAAAGAAGATCTGCAGAGACAAGTCCCACCCTCCCCCCTGTCCAAGCCCCCTCTGGCCATGGCCATGAGCTGATCCGGACAGGCTAGACTCTGTGAAAGTGACTTTGCCCGGGAGACCCCTATCTTAAAGTGTATGACTTGTATGATGTGAAGACAGGTTCTAAAAAGGTTAGTAGAACATTTAGTAATAACTTGATAACTATTGTGGTTTTTGTTTATTAACCACGAATTCGAAAATCCTGGTTATTGGATTGGGGTATAGCAGGCGGGCGGGCAGGCGGAGTCAAACAGAGGGTTTCCGTTCAATTACTTCAGTTTGAATAAATCAATCTTGCTAAAACTTTGGATATAGCGAGCTTACATGAGGACCTTGCTTGGGATTGGATTTGGGGCCAGTTGAGTCAAGGTCAAGGTCACTGTTACTAAAAATAGAAAAAAAAAGTTTCCGGTCTTTAACTTCAGTTTGGATTAACTAATCTTGCTGATACTTTGGATATAGCAAGCTTGCAAGAAGACCTAGCTTGGGATTGGGATTTGCCAGCATTTTTGCCTATACTTTGCAGCAACATTTCTAACATTATAGCACAGAACAGAACAGAACATGTTTTATTGACGTAAACTTTACAGCTTCTTGTCAACATACATAAACAGAAAAAAGTTAGTGAAATAAGACAACAGTGTAATTAGGTAAAGCTATGTTAACAGGTGAATGGAGGATGGTACTAAAATTTATACAAAAGGTTTTTAGTTATTATACAAATTTAATACAGAGGAAATAAAATATATTCTGCAATATTATCAATATCGTATTTATTACAAGTTTCCACGTGACACACATTTATAATTAGTAAGAGAGATGAAATAAATTGAATAGGTGTATGAAAAATACGTTTTGATATATGTAAAAAAAGAATTGGTGGAGTGTTTCCCTATCTAACCAATTAGTGCAGTTTCTTTTCGGATAAGGGAGGTATCTCCAACATAACTTAAGGTCCGGAAAACATTTTAGTGATATTGAGCACGTGTTGTGAATTGCAAAAAAATAAAATAAAAAAATATATAGCCTCAAAGGTATGTTTGTGTAAAACTAGGTTTAGAAACAGAAAACTCGATAGCCAACAACAGAGTGGCTATCTGTCGTAGAGGATTTGTTTATACACACTCCCTCCCACTTTCACTATCCCACTCACTTTCACTCTCACACCCATTTTCACACCCATATCCACACTCATCCCTACTGTCACACTACCACCCACTTTCACACTACCACCCACTTTCACTCTCCCATCCACTTTTCACTCTCCCATTCACTTTCACTCTCCCACCCACTTTCACTCTCCCACCCACTTTCATTCTGCCACCCACTTTCTTCACACTACCACCCCCTTTCACACAATGTTTGTTAACATTTCATGTGTGCGTACTTAATATACATACCTTGCATTAAATTCTGAGAGACACAATTGAAATAAGAAAAAAAAATCTCTCTCCCTGAACACTCCCTCCTTAGCTCCCTCTCTCTCTCTCTCTCTCTCTCACACACACACACGCACAGACAGACAGACAAAATCTCTCTCTCCCTGATCCCTCCCTCCCTCTCTTCCTAGCTCCTCTCTCTCTCTCTCTCTCTCTCTCTCACACACATGCATACACGCGCACAGACAGACAGACAGAAAGAAAGAAAGAAAGAAAGAAAGAAAGAAAGAAAGAAAGAAAGAAAGAAAGAAAGAAAGAAAGAAAGAAAGACATATATAAATATGAAATCAGACTGCTTAGAACACGAGACGTCTTTCGATTTAAGACATTTCTTGTGGGATGAGTAAAAATGTGGAGTGTTCAAAATGACCCACATTTTCTGACTACATTCAAAATCAGTAAATACATAAACTTATTTTTTTTTGTAAAATGTCGGTTTTGAATCAAAATGACATATAATGCAAACGAAGTCATGAAGATACCACTAAGGTGCATCACCATAGTATTCGGATCAGTCAGATATTTCAGTGGTGGAGGTAGTAGTGGTAGTAGTAGTGGTAGTGTTAATTTTAATCATTCTTACTGCCTGGACCATTATTATTGTTTAAATTGAAAATTGTAATAGTTTAAATCCAATGGATTGAATTATGTCACTAACCGAGTAGAAGTTAATTGTAACAAATATATAAACACTTCGAAAGCCAGTGAATTTGGCAAGCTTTACAAGTAGTTGATTAACCCATGATCAGCTGTTTTAACATAAGTTTAAGAAAATTCTTTCATTGAGACAGTCTGACCAACTGACCAACTGCCGAACTTCTTTTTTTTTTTAAAGCTTTCTCAAATATTTTGCAGTATTCTTAACTGTACATTGTTGTATGTGCTTGTAAAGTGTTACTACGCGTAGAAAACAACAACAAAAAATATGCATTTTCATGACATACTCATCTTGAACACCTATGCACTAAAACAGACTGATCCACTTTTACCAGAAGTACATGTTGCATTGAAATTTTGGAGGTTACCGACTGGCAAATTGGCGGTATGTGCATTCTATGAAGCAGAACCTTCTTACAAGTTGCACGTTGTCTTATTTCCGGATCTTCCTGACAGATAATAAGTAGCTTTAATATTTTTACTTATGTACTGTTATGTGGGTTTATCATAACTGGGTCCTGATGCAATTTGTTTCAAACTTTTCTCGATTCGCTATAGAATATAGAACAAACTTATTTAGTGGCGTCTAACTTGCAGATCTCACCGCATGGTACAATCGGTACACCTCGGATAATTCACGAGATTGTCCCAAGGACGGAATTACCCGAGAAGTTCCGATTGCGCATGGTAGGGTGTAGCAAATAATGGGACGGAACTGTGTTTATTTATATCCCGCTATTTATTCCTTTAATTTCAAGCTATTGTACCTTGGATGATTTTAAAGAGCCAAATTATATTGTTAAATACGTACTGGATTTTAAATATGATTACGGAAATTAAGTATATTTCAAATAATTAATGATTTACAGATAGGAAAAACGGAAGTTTAGGATGATTTCCACATTTTCTTTGGGTGAAGAAAACAATAGCCATCCTATTTACTATGATAAGACCTCCATTATTAAGAAGTTGTTTTTTTTAACTTTCTTCTGGCTGATGAGTGTTGACCACAACTTACTAAAATGTGCTTAAATGATTCTTCTTGATAACAGCAATGTGGGCACTGGGTCTATCTCTGTTTTCTTTGTCTATGAAATTATATAAATCAAGAATGTGAAAGAAAACAGTGAACAAAACGGACTGATAAAGGATAGATTCATTGAAAGATCAAAGAGCATGGTGAACGAAAATACTAGAGAAGGAAGAATGAGACTTACAAACAAAAGCAATACGTAAAAAGGAAAACTGTATGCATTTAATGTCAGTTATGTATTGAACAAAAACGAGGGAATAAAGAATAAAGGAAAATGGAAGAAAATGAAAAGAAAAAAGAAAAAAACAAACAAGAATGAGGGAACGGAAAAATAAAAAGAGAAGAAAGGAATGATCAAAGGAAGAAAACGGAAAAAAACAAGGAGGAATATAACAGATCAATTAAGAAAGGAAGGAAGGCTGAAGAAATAAGTAGAAAAGGAAAGAAAAGTGGGTAATAAGGGAAGAAATAGGAATGGTGGTTAAGAGAGGGATAATGACAGGAAAGGTGGCGATGAAGGAGAAACAATAAGGAAAGAAAAGAATAAGAAAGGAACAGAAAGGCAGAAAATGAAAAAAATGAAAACGAAGAACACAAGCCAGAAGAAAGGAAGAAAGGAGGAAATGATAAAGGAAAGAAATTAAAAGAAATTGTGAAAAATTGATAAGAATTAAGAAAGTTAAAAATAAATAAAACAGAAAGAAAGAAGACAAATAACAAGACGAATAGAAGAAAAACGAAGGAAAGAATGCATCCAGTAAAATAATAAAAGAATATATATGAAAAATGAAGTAGCAATCAAATAATAAATTAATGAAAAAAAAATACAAAAAACGAAGAAACAATGCATGGAGAAAATGAAAGTAGGCAAGAAAGGAATGAGGAAGGAAATAATAAAGAAAGTAACAAAGACAGGTAGAAATAGACATAATTTACAAGAAATAGGAAAAGATGAGAGCTGCAAATGAGGACAGAAAGAGGGAAAGGACGAAGGAAATGAGAAAGAGATAAAGTAAAAATCGCATTTAAGAGTAAAAAGGAAATGTGATAAAAGGAAATATATAAGGAATAAATTAACGTGCGAGAAATGTAAGAAAAAGAACGAAGAACTAAATAAAGGAAGACAGAAAGAACGACGGAATCAATGAACTAAGGAATAGTGAAAGAAACGATGAATGTTTTTATTTTGAAATGCATTGCAGCGATCATTTACGATCACAAAAGCAATGTTCAGCATTTGGTGGAGGAAGAAGCCAGACACATGTCTGGATAGAACCACCGGGGCTCCGCAAGTCAGCTGGAAGACTTTCTCACATTAAGTCCTTCGCCTCGAATTTAGGGGTCCCGATGTGTAAATGTGGCAAAGAAGGAACAGTGTTCTGAAAAGGATTAAACCATCACCCAGCATGTATATTGGGTTTCATTCTAGCATAAAGATGATGTGTTTTCATGATATTTTATATATCTTTATTGTTTAAAAATCACACAACATTGACAGGAGTCAAATGTGCTGGGAACAGGTATTGTCATAGTCAGTAACACTTATCAAAATTATAAAAATGTATATAACTGGTACGTTTTTTTTTTTTCTCTGAAGTATAATTGATCCAGCAAAGAAGTATGCTTCATGTTTGCACCTAATGGTGACAATTTGATAGACAATTAAGTTTAAATCAGGATAAAATGCATTGCAAACAGTGTTTTACATGTTTGTACAATCTGTTTTGAACAGGTCAGCAACATATTCTTTATTGTCCTCATATATTGTATTCATTAAAATCCCTTTAAATCTTACAACGATGCCTTTCTAACATGCAAATGGTCAAATCGCTCTCTCGGAAAGACTCAGCTAGGACCCAAACCTTGGCCGGATTGTACCTCCTTAGTGATTTGCAACTTCATTATGTGACATCTAATGATCTACGTTTTCTTTAAAAAAAAATAGCATCCTTACATGTTAAAATAACAGTTTGGTACTTAATATAGTTATTTCGTCACTTATCACAACCCATGCACTTCAGGATTGAGAAATCTTCATTTCCGTGAAAAACTCTTCAAAATATCGATTTTAATGTATAATTATCATAAAGTGCATAAATGGTAATTTCCGACATGTTGAACCTATTCTTTTCTCTTAAATATCCAAATAAATTCTTGTTGCAAACAAAACGATTCCACGAAATACAGCTTATTGTTGTCGAATACCTAAATGAAATGTAAATCATAACACTCCTCCCATCATTACAAACCTGTATTTCCTACCTCAGCTAAGCTGCACAGTTAGCTATTTTTAAACACGTGACTACATTTACTACCAAGAACACGTTTTATTACTATCCGGGTAATTAGCTGTGACGTCGATATCTATTTTTAGCAGAAATCTCCATCGAGCTTATTGATAGGGTTGGACAGAATGTAGACTTGGAGCCATGTTGATCATGACTTAAACTGTGCAACAATTGAGATAGTATTCAAAATCGTCTGTGCTTAGATTATAGTAAAGGATTATGTCGAATTAATGCCCAGTTTCCCCAAACAGACATAATATATTGTTAGATGTGTTTTATATAGGTGAACTGTCGGATACCACATCTAAAAGCATTTAAAAGTTGATTCATTCATCATTATACATGAAATAGCTACATGCATGTTAACATTATGTCTTAAATGCTCGTTATTCTATATTTTTAAATGAAGATTTCAGCAGTTGTATATGCGTTGTGGGCAAAATATACTGGTATGCAAAAATTACCACCATGACACTAAATTTGATCAAAAAGACATTAAATTTCATTTTCATTTGAAATATAGCACCCTTTAAGGAAAATGTGTTTTTCGGTGTTTTGAAGCAAACTGTCTTGCTTAAGGCACATACAGTTATTTACCTTTTTTTTAAAACGTAAAAGGGAGATAACACTGCAATCAGAATATCGCAATTCGGGTTGTCTCCCTTCAACAGCCGTCCTACCATGCATAACAGTAAGGGTAGTATTTCCTGCAAGTCTAACACAAAACGCAATCTGAATAATGAAACCTTTGTTTTTACATGCATCCATTCATATGTGGTTTACGATATTTAATTATACATTGGTCTCTGTTTCGTGCTTATACATAATGTCTCCAAATCTCTCTCTCTCTCTCTCTCTCTCTCTCTCTCTCTCTCTCTCTCCTCTCTTTCTCTCTCTCTCTCCTTTTCTCTCACTCTGAAAGTAAAATAGCTGAGGTGATACGAATGGCTGACATGGTGACAGTACGTAGTAATAAAAGAGAGAAAGAAAGAGAGAAAGAGACAGGCGGACGAACACAGAGACAAACACCGATGGGGATTACGTAATGCGCTTTAACAAAAGGCAAAGCTTAAAAAGAAGGTTCAAATTCAGTTGATCTCTTAATATGTCATTTCGATTAAATTCAAACTAGAGTTGAGATATAATTGTTAGGACGCTTAAATTACTGCTGTGCGGATGTTTTACGATTTACGATGCACTCTCCCACCCACTTTCACTCTTCCACCCACTTTCACTCTCCCACCCACTTTCACGATCCTACCCACTTTCACATTACCACCCACTTTCACTCTCCCACCCACGTTCACTCTCCCACCCACTTTCACTCTCCCACCCACTTTCACTCTCCCACCCACTTTCAATCTTCAACCCCCTTTCAGACTCCCACATACTTTCACACTACCACCCACTTTCACTCTCCCACCCACTTTCACTCTCCCACCCACTTTTACTCTCCCACCCACTTTCACACTCCCACCCACTTTCACACTCCCACCCACTTTCACTCTCCTATCCACTTTTACTCTCCCACCCACTTTCAAACTACCACCCACTTTCACATTCCCACCCGTTTTCACTCTCCCACCCACTTTCACACTCCTACCCACTTTCACACTCCCACCCACCTTCACACTACCAACCACTTTCACACTCCCTCCCACTTTCACTCTCCCACCCACTTTCACTCTCCCACCCATTTTCACACCCATATCCACACTCATCCCTACTGTCACACTGCCACCCACTTTCACTCTTCCACCCACTTTCACTCTTCCACCCACTTTCACTCTCCTACCCACTTTCACTCTCCCACCCACTTTCACACTACCACTCACTTTCACTCTCCCACCCACTTTCACTCTCCCACCCACTTTCACTCTTCCACCACTTTCACTCTCCCACCCACTTTCACTCTCCCACCCACTTTCACACTACCACCAACATTCACACAATGTTTGTCAACCTTTCATGTGTGCGTACTTAATATACATACATACCTTAAGAAAGAAAGAAAGAAACAAACAAAGAAAGAAATAAATAAAGAAAGAAAGAAAGAATGAAAGAAAGAAAGAAAGAAAGAAAGAAAGAATGAAAGAAAGAAAGAAAGAAAGAAAGAAAGAAAGAAAGAAAGAAAGAAAGACATATTAGATTGCTTAGAACACGAGACGTCTTTCGATTTAAGACCTTTCTTGTGGGATGAGTAAAAATGTGAAGTGTTCAAAATGACCCACATTTTCTGACTACATTTAAAATCAGCAAATACATAAACTTATTTTTGTAAAATGTCGGTTTTGAAACAAAATTACATATAATGCAAACGAAGTCATGAAGATACCACTAAGGTGCATCACCATAGTATTCGGATCAGTCAGATATTTCAGTGGTGGAGGTAGTATTGGTAGTAGTATTGGTAGTGTTAATTTTAATCATTCTTACTGCCTGGATGATCATTATTATTGTTTTAATTGAAAATTGAAATAGTTGAAATCCAATGGATTAAATTATGTCACTAACCGAGTAGAAGTTAATTGTAAAACTATATAAACACTTCGAAAGCCAGTGAATTTGGCAAGCTTTACAAGTAGTTGATTAATCCATGATCAGCTGTTTTTGCATAAGTTTAAGAAAATTCTTTCATTGAGACAGTCTGACCAACTGACCAACTGCCGAACATCCTTTTTTTTAAAGCTTTCTCAAATATTTTGCAGTATTCTTAACTGTACATTGTTGTATGTGCTTGTAAAGTGTTACTACGCGTAGAAAACAACAACAAAAAATATGCATTTTCATGACATACTCATCTTGAACACCTATGCACTAAAATAGACTGATCCACTTTCATCAGAAGTACATGTTGCATTGAAATTTTGGAGGTTACCGACTGGCAAATTGGCTGTATGTGCATTCTTTGAAGCAGAACCGTCTTACAAGTTGCACAAGTTGTCTTATTTCCGGATCTTCCTGACAGATAATAAATAGCTATTCTAACTTATGTACGGTTATGAGGGTCTATCATAACTGGGTCATGATGCAATTTGTTTCAAACTTTTCGCGATTCAATATAGAATATAGAACAAACTTATTTACTGGCGTCTAACCTGCAGATCACACCGCATGGTACAATCGGAACACCTCGGATAATTCACGTGATTGTCCCGAGGACGGAATTACCCGAGGAGTTCCGATTGCGCATGGTAAGGTGTAGCAAATCAGGGGACGGAACTGTGTTTATTTATATCCCGCAATTTAATCCGTTAATTTCAAGCTATTGTACCTTGGATGATTTTAAAGAGCCAAATTATATTGTTAAATACGTACTGGATTTTAAATATGATTACGGAAATTAAGTATATATTTCAAATAATTAATGTTTTACAGATAGGAAAAACGGAAGTTTAGGATGATTTCCACATTTTCTTTGGGAGAAGAAAACAATATCCATCCTATTTACTGTGGAAAGACATGCATTATTAAGAGTTGTTTTTTTTTAAACTTTCGTCTGGCTGTTGAGTGTTGCCCACAACTAAATAAAATGTTCTTAAATGATTCTTCTTGATAACAGCAATGTGGGCACTGGGTCTAGCTCTGTTTTCTTTGTGTATGAAATTATATAAATCAAGAATGTGAAAGAAAACAGTGTACAAAAAGGTCTGATAGAGGATAGATTCATTGAAAGATCAAAGAGCATGGTGAACGAAAATACTAGAGAAGGAAGAATGAGACTTACAAACAAAAGCAAAAAAAAAGGAAAAAATGTATGCATTTAATGTCAGATAATGTATTGAACAAAAACGAGGGAATAACGAATAAAGAAAAAATGAAGGAAGAAAAATGGAAGAAAATTGAAAGAAAAAAGAAAAAACAAACAAAAATGAGGGAACGGAAAAATAAGAGAAGAAAGGAATGATGAAAAGAAGAGAACGGAAAAACAAGGAGGAATATAACAGATCAATTAAGAAAAGAAGGAAGACTGAAGAAATAAGTAGAAAAGGAAAGAAAAGTGGGTAATAAGGAAAGAGATGGGAATGGTGGTTTAGAGACAAAAGGAAAGGTGACGATGAAGGAGAACCAATAAGGAAAAGAAAAGAATAAGAAAGGAACAGAAAGGCAGAAAATGAAAAAAAAATGAAAACGAAGAACACAGGCCAGAAGAAAGGAAGAAAGGAGGAAATGATAAAGGAAAGCAATTAAAAGAAATGGTGAAAAATGAAAAAGAATTGAGAAAAGAACAAAGTTAAAAATAAATAAAACAGAAAGAAAGAAGAAAAATAACAAGAAGAATAGAAGAAAAACGATGGAAAGAATGCATCCAGTAAAATAATAAAAAAATATATATGAAAAATGAAGGAAGTAGCAATCAAATAATAAGTTAAGGAAAGAAAAAGGAATACAAAAAACGAAAAATCAATGCATGGAGAAAATGAAAGTAGGCAAGAAAGGAAATACCCACTTTCACACTCCCACCCACCTTCACACTACCAACCACTTTCACACTCCCTCCCACTTTCACTCTCCCACCCACTTTCACTCTCCCACCCATTTTCACACCCATATCCACACTCATCCCTACTGTCACACTGCCACCCACTTTCACTCTTCCACCCACTTTCACTCTTCCACCCACTTTCACTCTCCTACCCACTTTCACTCTCCCACCCACTTTCACACTACCACTCACTTTCACTCTCCCACCCACTTTCACTCTCCCAACCACTTTCACTCTTCCACCACTTTCACTCTCCCACCCACTTTCACTCTCCCACCCACTTTCACACTACCACCAACATTCACACAATGTTTGTCAACCTTTCATGTGTGCGTACTTAATATACATACATACCTTAAGAAAGAAAGAAAGAAACAAACAAAGAAAGAAATAAATAAAGAAAGAAAGAAAGAATGAAAGAAAGAAAGAAAGAAAGAAAGAATGAAAGAAAGAAAGAAAGAAAGAAAGAAAGAAAGAAAGAAAGACATATTAGATTGCTTAGAACACGAGACGTCTTTCGATTTAAGACCTTTCTTGTGGGATGAGTAAAAATGTGAAGTGTTCAAAATGACCCACATTTTCTGACTACATTTAAAATCAGCAAATACATAAACTTATTTTTTGTAAAATGTCGGTTTTGAAACAAAATTACATATAATGCAAACGAAGTCATGAAGATACCACTAAGGTGCATCACCATAGTATTCGGATCAGTCAGATATTTCAGTGGTGGAGGTAGTATTGGTAGTAGTATTGGTAGTGTTAATTTTAATCATTCTTACTGCCTGGATGATCATTATTATTGTTTTAATTGAAAATTGAAATAGTTGAAATCCAATGGATTAAATTATGTCACTAACCGAGTAGAAGTTAATTGTAAAACTATATAAACACTTCGAAAGCCAGTGAATTTGGCAAGCTTTACAAGTAGTTGATTAATCCATGATCAGCTGTTTTTGCATAAGTTTAAGAAAATTCTTTCATTGAGACAGTCTGACCAACTGACCAACTGCCGAACATCCTTTTTTTAAAGCTTTCTCAAATATTTTGCAGTATTCTTAACTGTACATTGTTGTATGTGCTTGTAAAGTGTTACTACGCGTAGAAAACAACAACAAAAAATATGCATTTTCATGACATACTCATCTTGAACACCTATGCACTAAAATAGACTGATCCACTTTCATCAGAAGTACATGTTGCATTGAAATTTTGGAGGTTACCGACTGGCAAATTGGCTGTATGTGCATTCTTTGAAGCAGAACCGTCTTACAAGTTGCACAAGTTGTCTTATTTCCGGATCTTCCTGACAGATAATAAATAGCTATTCTAACTTATGTACGGTTATGAGGGTCTATCATAACTGGGTCATGATGCAATTTGTTTCAAACTTTTCGCGATTCAATATAGAATATAGAACAAACTTATTTACTGGCGTCTAACCTGCAGATCACACCGCATGGTACAATCGGAACACCTCGGATAATTCACGTGATTGTCCCGAGGACGGAATTACCCGAGGAGTTCCGATTGCGCATGGTAAGGTGTAGCAAATCAGGGGACGGAACTGTGTTTATTTATATCCCGCAATTTAATCCGTTAATTTCAAGCTATTGTACCTTGGATGATTTTAAAGAGCCAAATTATATTGTTAAATACGTACTGGATTTTAAATATGATTACGGAAATTAAGTATATATTTCAAATAATTAATGTTTTACAGATAGGAAAAACGGAAGTTTAGGATGATTTCCACATTTTCTTTGGGAGAAGAAAACAATAGCCATCCTATTTACTGTGGAAAGACATGCATTATTAAGAGTTGTTGTTTTTTTAAACTTTCGTCTGGCTGTTGAGTGTTGCCCACAACTAAATAAAATGTTCTTAAATGATTCTTCTTGATAACAGCAATGTGGGCACTGGGTCTAGCTCTGTTTTCTTTGTGTATGAAATTATATAAATCAAGAATGTGAAAGAAAACAGTGTACAAAAAGGTCTGATAGAGGATAGATTCATTGAAAGATCAAAGAGCATGGTGAACGAAAATACTAGAGAAGGAAGAATGAGACTTACAAACAAAAGCAAAAAAAAAGGAAAAAATGTATGCATTTAATGTCAGATAATGTATTGAACAAAAACGAGGGAATAACGAATAAAGAAAAAATGAAGGAAGAAAAATGGAAGAAAATTGAAAGAAAAAAGAAAAAACAAACAAAAATGAGGGAACGGAAAAATAAGAGAAGAAAGGAATGATGAAAAGAAGAGAACGGAAAAACAAGGAGGAATATAACAGATCAATTAAGAAAAGAAGGAAGACTGAAGAAATAAGTAGAAAAGGAAAGAAAAGTGGGTAATAAGGAAAGAGATGGGAATGGTGGTTTAGAGACAAAAGGAAAGGTGACGATGAAGGAGAACCAATAAGGAAAAGAAAAGAATAAGAAAGGAACAGAAAGGCAGAAAATGAAAAAAAAATGAAAACGAAGAACACAGGCCAGAAGAAAGGAAGAAAGGAGGAAATGATAAAGGAAAGCAATTAAAAGAAATGGTGAAAAATGAAAAAGAATTGAGAAAAGAACAAAGTTAAAAATAAATAAAACAGAAAGAAAGAAGAAAAATAACAAGAAGAATAGAAGAAAAACGATGGAAAGAATGCATCCAGTAAAATAATAAAAAAATATATATGAAAAATGAAGGAAGTAGCAATCAAATAATAAATTAAGGAAAGAAAAAGGAATACAAAAAACGAAAAATCAATGCATGGAGAAAATGAAAGTAGGCAAGAAAGGAATGAGGAAGGAAATAATAAAGAAAGTAACAAAGACAGGGAGAAATAGCCATAATAAACAAGAAATAAGACAGTGAGAGAGCTGAAAATGAGGACATAAAGAGGGAAAGGACGAAGGAAATGAGAAAGAGAGAAAGTAAAGATAGAATTAAAGAGTAAAAAGGAAATACGATAAAAGGAAATATACAAGGAATAAATTAAAGTACGAGAAATGTAAGAAAAAGAACGAAGAAATTAATAAAGGAAGACAGAAAGAACGACGGAATCAATGAACTAAGGAATAGTGAAGAAACGATGAATGTTTTTTATGTTGAAATGCATTGCAGTGATCATTTACGATCAGAATAGCAACGTTTAGCATTTGGTGGAGGAAGAAGCCAGACACATGTCTGGGTAGAATCACTGGTGCTCCGCAAGTCAGCTGGAATGCTTTCTCACATTAAATCCTTCGCCTCGAATTTAGGGGTCCTGATGTGTAAATGTGGCAAAGAAGGAACAGTGTTCTGAAAAGGATTCAACCATCACCCAGCAGGTATATTGGGTGTCATTCTAGCATAAAGATGATGTGTTTTCATGATATTTTATATATCTTTATTGTTTAAAAATCACACAACATTGACAGGAGTTAAAGGTGCTGGGAACAGGTATTGTCATGTATAAATGTATATAACTTCTACTTTTTTCTTTTTCTATGAAGTATAATTGATCCAGCAAAGAAGTATGCTTCATGTTTGCACCTAATGGTGACAATTTGATAGACAAATAAGTAAATTAACAATATTGGCTTCAAAGCTCCTTTAAATGTTTATTTTCTTAAAGTGGGTTATATTTCTAAAGAGACAGAGGACAGATTTAATGCATTTTCATCAAAAAGTAGTAAAAATGGAAGTCATTTTTGCATACCAGTATGTTTTGTTCATATTGCATATTCATGGACCTTTTTTCAGCTAAAATTTCATTTAAAAATATAAAACAACGTGCATTCAAGTCACCCATGTAGGTATGAGAGTGGCGGCGTGGCACGGATTAAAGTGTGGTGTGGGCATGTGTGAGAATGTGGTGTGGGTCGGTGTGAGAGTGGCGGTGTGGGCATGTGTGAGAATGTGGTGTGGGCATGTGTGAGAGTGGTGGTGTGGGCATGTGTGCAAATGTGAAGTGGGTCGGTATGAGAGTGGCGGTGAGGGCATGTGTACAAATGTGGTGCGATGGGCATGTGTGCAAATGTGGTGTGCGTCGGTATGAATGTGGCGATGTGTGCATATGAGAGATTGGCGGTGTGGGCATATGTGCAACTGTGGTGTGGGTCGGTATGACAGTGGCGGTGAGGGCATGTGTACAAATGTGGTGTGATGGGCATGTGTGCAAATGTGGTGTGCGTCGGTATGAATGTGGCGGTGTGCTCATGTGTGAGAGTGGTGGTGTGGGCATGTGTGCACATATGATGTGCGTCGGTATGAATGTGGCAGTGTGTGCATGTGAGAGATTGGCGGTGTGGGCATTTGTGCAAATGTGATGTGGGTCGGTATGAGAGTGGCGGTGTGGGCATGTGTGAAAATGTGGTTTGGGTCGTTATGATAGTGGCGGTGTGGGCATGTGTGAGAGTGGCGGTGTGGGCATGTGTGAGAGTGGCGATGTGGGTCGTTATGAGAGTGGCGGTGTGGGCAGGTTGAGAAAGGTGGTGTGGGCATGTATGAGAGTGGCGGGGGGCATGTGTGAGATTGGTGGTGCGGGTCGGTGTGAGAGTGGCGGTGCGGGTCGGTGTGAGAAAGGTGGTGTGAGCATGTGTGAGAGTGGCGGTGTAGGCATGTGTGAGAGTGGCGGTGCGGGTCGGTGTGAGAAAGGTGGTGTGGGCATGTGTGAGAGTAGTGGTGTGGGTCGGTGTCAGAAAGGTGGTGTGGGCATGTGTGAGAGTGGCGGTGGGGCATGTGTAAAAGTGGCGGTGTGGGCATGTATGAGAGTGGCAGTGTGGGCATGTGTGAGAGTGGCGGTGTGGGTCGTTATAAGAGTGGCGTTGCGGGTCGGTTTGAGAAAGGTGGTGTGTGCATGTGTGAGAGTAGTGGTGTGTGTCGGTGTAGGAGTAGCGGTGTGGGCATGTGTGAGAAAGGTGGTGTGGGCATATATGAGAGTGGCGGGGGCATGTGTGAGAGTGGCGGTGTTGGTCGTTATGAGAGTGGCGGTGCGGGTCGGTGTGAGAGTGGCGGTGTGGGCATGTGTGAGAGTGGCGGTGCAGGTCAGTGTGAGAAAGGTGGTGTGGGCATGTGTGAGAGTAGTGGTGTGGGTCGGTGTAGGAGTAGCGGTGTGGGCATGTGTGAGAGTGTGGTGTTGGTTGGTATGAGAGTGGGGGTGTGGGCTTGTGTGAGAGTGGCGGTGTGGACATGTGTGAGAGATGCAGTGTGGACATGTTTAAGAGTGGCGGTGTGGGCATGTGTGAGGGTGGCGGTGTGGGTCGGTAGGAGAGTGGCGGTGTGGGCATGTGTGAGAGTGGTGTGTGGGCATGTGTGAGAGTGGCTGTGTGGGCATGTGTAAGAGTGACGGTGTGGGTCGATATGAGAGTGGCGGTGTGGGCATATGTGAGAGTGGCGGTGTGGGCATGTGTGAGAGTGGCGGTGTGGGCATGTGTTTGAGTGGCAGTGTGGGCATGTGTGAGAGTAGCGGTGTGGGCATGTTTGAGCGTTGCGGTGTGGGCATGTGTGAGAGTGGCGGTGTGGGTCGGTATGAGAATGGCGGAGTGGGTATTTGTGAGAATGGTGGTGTGGGCATGTGTGAGAATGAGTTGTGGGTCGGTATGCGAGTGGCGGTGTGGGCATGTGTGAGAGTGACGGTGTGTGTGTACTAGTACATCTTTAATGCATATATGTCGAGTTCCCGTTTGAACTAATTCAAATTCCCCGCCGAAAAATTGCCTAAACCGCTTTAAAGCAATACTGTCTATTCATTTTTAAAGGAAAATATAAACGCCGAAAATAGCAGAATATATACATATTCGGAATATATGGCATTGTTACGTAGAATACTCTGATTACAAAATTCCAGATCATATGGATAGGGAAAAATGATCAAAAATACCTTAAAATTAAGGTTAATTAAGTCTAAATTTCAATCACCACTTAACAATGGTAACGTAAGTAATTCTAAATTAAGGCTGCAATGTGGGGGGATGTTACTCGAATTTCTTGATGGCAAACAGCCGACATCCCTAATAAAATTTGTGATTCAAGAATGTCGGAGATCCTTTCCTAAATTTATCTGAATGAATGAGTGATTAATGGGTTTATTATTTTTACTCTTAAAAATAGGCAACGAATTAACGTTGCAAAAATATTCTGGCATTAGAGCATCGCGAACTAGGCACCCTTGATAACTATGACTGTTGCCCTCGCATCTCTCTATTTACACAGGGAAGTTAAAACATGTACGCTACTTCACCTTATAATTATGGTATTTGTTTCGGGTTAAAACTAGGACTCGTAACGAAATTATTAATACAGCCCAGACATGATTCTACGAATGTCCATCTGACATTTCACGTGTAGTGCGCCCAACAATCAGTTAAAAAATGCAAATGGTAAAAATTGACCAATGCAAAAAATTACCTAGAACAAAAAATGTCATACAATGATACAGCAATAAAGTAAAGGTAAACTCACCGCACCTTAAGCATCAACAAGAAGGCTTCATAATACTATAGTTTACAAATCATATTGAAAAGAATGTGTCACTCAAAACACAAAATGGCAGAAGTTATTGGAATCCACTGTCTTTGAACTTAATAAAGGTCCACATCCAACTTAGATGATCCGTCAACTCCCTATATTTAGTTTCTAGCTAATAAAAACATGTTTATGATGTTTTCCCGGGATAATATCAATGTACATGTTCGCTATGTTTACAATTTTACAGAACGCACTCACAGTAGTGTAACACCAAACTCAACACTTTGTCTTGCCGCACACAATCTGTGTAGCACGTGCAGACCATATGACTACTACTGTCACTGGACACCGTGTTCGCCATTTGTCGTCGTCTGATTTTTATATTCAGATACATGTAGATAGCAATGAATTCGTTTACAACAAACTAAGTTTATAAATAGTTCTTTAATGCGGCGTTTATGGTGAGTAATTAAATATATATGTCTTAAATAGAATAGAACATCAGTGTAAATAATTCGTAGGTAAACAAATGTCACATGAGTAAAGCTTTAACAAAATACCATTTAAGTTTTTATTTAAACAATTGTTATAGCAATAATAATAAATCAATCTACGAATAAAGTATAAAACAACTTTGAATAGTGTCAATATATATCTAAAATGTAGGAATAATAATTGCGATATCTTAAAACATTTGCTGTGCTGCAAAATACCAGCGAAGTGACGTAGTGCGGGATAAAATTATAGGTGTTATTTTCCATCCTCTGACCACGTATCCGGAGTTATTGGGGTGGGGTGCTGTCTTGGAGCGTTTCGGCCCACAAGTCGCTTTTCGCAATAGGTGCGCACGTTTTTCCGAAGTCTAAATCTAATATATCTGATCTCTAAAACGGTAAGAGATTTCAAACATAATCAACGGACACCGGATTCGTGCTCTGCATTCTAATTACACCCCATCCCCATCCCCCGGGACATAGTTGGGTGAAGATTTGGAGCAAAGTTAATTTGACCCAGAATTGGCCAAATCGTAAGCTGTGATGCCAGAAATGTTTGCGCTTTTCACCAAACTATTTCTTTTAGACAAATGGGTCAACTTGTCTTCGCAGGTTAAACCAAGTGTGCTGAGCGGGAATCTGGTGTAACTTCTAAGCTGCCACTTACCATTTCGGCGTAGACGCCCATTTCCAGAATAGGTGCCTGCCCCCATTTTTGTCCAATACCCTAGATTTCCTAGCGGTTATCTCTAACGTTTAAGCCAAGATGCCGGGGACCGGAACAAGTGCGCGCGAACATTGTTTTCAGAACCAAAGATCTCTAAAACGTTAAGAGATATCCACAAACGGACACCGGATTTGTCTTCTGCGTCCACAATTAACCCTTTGGGACATAGGTTGGTGAAGGCTTGGAGCAAAGTACTTACCATCTGTTTTTCCTTGAACTATTTTCTTGAACAAATCATCAAGTCGCCTTATTTCTGGACTGACCTATCCATTACTGAAATTCGCTTAATTTTTTGCGAGTTTGATTTTTGTAAAAGGTATACAAATATATACGACACCGATAAGATAATCATTATCCTGTAATCTATGTATCCATATAAACTGTTGCTAAACCAAAATGATCGGATGTTGTCTTAAAGGTGGTGTCCGACAGTTTGCCAATATAACGTACGTGTTACAATATCTTACCTCTGTTTTGGGAATTTCGGGCATTATTTCTGCATAAACGCATACTTAGGTCTAAGTAAAGGTGATTTGGGACACTTCTTTGATTGTCTGAGCGCATCGTGAAAATCGCTCTAAAAAGTCATTCTTAAGAAACATATATAAAACACGATCAGGTTTTCTGCAAAATAATATAGATATCGTCGCCAGAGCGGATAAGTCGGATGAGGATATAACGTAATCTCAAAAGTAAGGGTTCATGTGGTTTTCTTAGTTTAAATATAGCTAACTATGCATCGTGACTCAGATAGGCAATACATAACTGTAATGACGATTGAGATATCATGCTTCACTTTTCATATAGATGCAGGAGATCGAAAACAACATCTTGCGGAGTCGTTTCAGGTTAAGACAATTTATGTGATTGTTTGACGAAATACATGGGTCCAAACTGTCGAATATCAACTTTAAATGGGTCATTCCATTGTATTATATTTTTATAAATGACAAACACTTACAAGACAAGTAGCCAATGTAATACGTTTTATACAGAGGGATAAATTTATAATAACCAATAAGACAGAATTGTTGAGCCACAGGTTCGGCTCTCAAAACTGAAGATTAACCGTGATGCTTTATATTTATTAATATCCAACATCCGTGTGTGTGATGAATAAATAGCAAACTAGCATTTCATTGGCCAATATATTTAAGAGGGAGTGTCAATCATAATAGATAGGACTGCTAATAGAGTGGCGAAGGTGGTGGATAAAGAGGGGAATGGAGAGAGACTTAGACAGAGAGTGAGACAGAGGCAGAGACAGAGACATACACAGAGAGACAGAGACGAACTTTGACTCATGTTTTAGAAGTTGGACGCGGGTTGGGGAATGCCTTCAGTAGAGACCATTCCCATTTCGTTAAATATTTAACATTTGCAACAAATGTTATTTTGGCGAAGTGGGGGGATGGGGATGGTTCGGCATTATTTTGCAAAATGCGGTAATCATCAATATTGACCGGTTGAGTCCTTTTTGAAGTTCCGTAAAAATAGAAGTGGTATATAAAAATCTCTAAATTACATGTAAACCAATTATTTCGCCCGATTTCCAGTTGAGCCAAAATTTGCGGTATGAATCAAGATACATTCAACTTTAGCGCAGTACTTTACTCTACTGGATATACATACACATACACACCTTAACTTCAACCTATAAGCAGTCAACAGACAAAATTTACTTTAAAAGCTAACGTGTATGTGTTTGTTTATTGCAAGCTCATAGCCGACAAACTGATAGTAAAGAAAAGCAATCATTTAATTAAATAACCAGATATTGTCAATTTATAATTATTAATTCATAACAACGCGGAAACATAAATGTTGGTTTTGGGATTATTAAACATGCATACCGACCATATATGTACATTCATTACTAGCCAGGGACGTGTCGTGGACGAATTAATTTTGCCCAGGTTGTTTGATTTTTTCGCTTGTACTTTATGAGCTACAGGTGTCGATTTTGATGCATACCCTTTTATTTTTTAATCTAAGAACTATTACCAGTAAGTTAGTAATGTGTGTACAGTCTTATGGTAGAGTTTCGTCTTAGGAAAACATGTTGTTGTTGTAATTTTGATGCTATTTTTGTCACAATTCTTCATCTGCAATGTTGTTGCTTTTATTAGTTGTTTAAATTATTGTTATGTAGACTGGTCAAAAGTAAGTTTACCGGTTTCGAAAAGATATATAAAAATAAAATGGATAGTTCATAGCTGAATGTAATTACCGATGACGTGTCTGAGGCAGCTCAAAAAATAACATAGCGAATGTCGCTATAATTGCTGTTCCTAAATAAAACCTTCGTTAAAGCAACAGATCATTTTTATTTACAGATAATGTTATATAATAATGAATGTATATTCTCTGGTTACCTTGTAGGAAAAGAAATACTGAAGTACATACTTTATATTATAGCGTCCATGGTTTAATAGTTGAAGTAATGGACTCTTAATCCGTGAGTCCAGGTTTCAAACCCCAAACTTGTCACGAGACTTTTGTCTTTGAGAAAGACTTTAAACTATGCCACTTGGGTCATTTAAAATTAAAATTAGTTAAAATGCTTTTTAGCTCACCTGAGCAAAATGTGCTCGATGTGACCTTTTCTGATCCCATTCGCCAGTCGTCTTTTGTGTGACGTGCGTCTTGCGACCTCATTTTCTTATGAACCGATCGTTTTATTTACAAACGCAATTCACATAGAGGCACATTGCAAGCACCCTATGTCATGGAGAATGGCGATTAAAATATGATTTATTCTTTTCTGTTTAAGATATCTGGGGTGTGGCGGGGACGATATATTGATGGTCTTTTGATTTGACTCGTGTTATTTTCTAAAAAAATTTGGTCAAAATAGACTATATATTACATGTTTTGATAATAATATTGGTAAAACTCTTGGAAAATTAAAACATAAAAGTATATAATAAAAAAAATATCTAAATCATTTTACCTTTCAAAAAGTTCTTAAAATATGTTATTATGTAGATGATATATTATATATGATGGTGTGAGACCAAACCGAAGTTGAGTTTCGTCCCGGAGTTAGCGAGGCCAAAAAATGTTTGTGGAATTCCGAAGCGTATATTTATTAATTCTGTTGGATTTAACAAAGTTTCCAGCCACATATAAGGTAAATATTGTATTTTGTTTATCATTTGCACTTCCAGGTTATTGGGCCCATTCCTGACTTTTTATAATGGCTTAAATATGTAAATATAATCTTTCAAACTTTCGGAACAAGGCGAGGATTTACAGTAAACGTATGCGCATGCGCAAATGCTTAATTTGTTTTACCTGGAATTTCAATTAAAACTGCAATGATTGTAGACTTATAAAGCGATATAATGAAAGAATGGAGTTTTACTAAGTATACATATAAAAACTTGGTTCTGTTTGTATGTGCGTGTTTTTGCATAGTCAAAAGACAACATTATGCAAACCGGACCTGGTAGCGCAATCGGTAAAGCGTCGGCTCCAGGTACGGGAGGCCCGGGTTCGATCCCGGGCCGCGACATACGAAAGTCGTTAAAAATGGTAGTGGTATAGCTCCCTTGCTAATGCTCAAGCAAATATAAGGGTAGTTCCACGACTGGTTGGCCCGGTGTCAGGATAATGTGACTGGGTGTGGTATCATGCCAGGTGTTCACGGCATGCTATACACAGTGAAGGCAGCACTATATCTGCTTCAAGTGGACACCGTCTCCAGATAACTGAAATACTGTTGGTGGGACGATAAACCCAATAAACAAACAACTCTGTTGATCATAATTAAAAGACGCTTCACGTTTAATGATGTGATATATAAGTAAAGCGCTTGGATGATCTGAAACCTCGTGACGTTGTGTCTGCTACTAAAACACAAGCCTCTCCACCTCCCCTTATGAGTGAGTGATGCTGTTTTGGTGAGGTTTTCTTTTTTTCATCTTTTAAAATGACCCACTGATTCTAAAATTGGCCCACTGTTTTCAGAAGTGATGGGGCAAAATTGGCCTAAACTCTGTGTAAAGTAAACTGCATGTATTCTAGATCTAACTAAACGTTAAATGCAATTATAATTTCCTAGTGTGACAATCAATTCATAATCAATTGCATCCACTTAAGTGAGTTGGCGAGCGGATATTCCATCTGCACACTTCTTCTATTTATTTTAGTAAAACACAGATGGTTTAATCTGAGAACCTACTAAAGTAACAAAAGAAATATCATGCATTAAGTAATTCAAAGATATGAACTTCATATAAAGTAAATCAGTTAAAAGTTAACAAAAGAAATATCATGCATTAAGTAATTCGAAGATAAGAACTTCATAAGTAAATCCTTTGTCTTATTATAAAACAAGCCTTATGGTTTTTTAGCTATCCTAAATGGGAACTACCATTCCGTGTTCGTTCACATTCCAAGCGAGTTTTAAAGATGTATATATAATAAAGGCCTTATTAAATAATAGAAATAAAAAACTAACAACTTTAATTGGTCCAGAGAAGAAAAAAAGGTCAGTGTAATCACGTGCTTATGTTATTGGACTGTGCACTTTTATTGTCATGATCTTTAAAATGAACAACATTTGTTCTGATGATTAATCACTGTCTGCCTCAAAACCTGTTGTTTGCGAAGACAGCAAGCTTTGCTGGTTTTGTCGGTAGAACTTTGGGTAAAAGGAACTGAAATAATGTAGGACAATTTTCATTTGGATGCCATTTTAAATGTTCTTAACGGCCACATTCATCTTCGAATTTCATATCCAGTTATTAACGGCAATTTGGATGTGTAATCTTTGGAGAATCACTGTCATGAAACATATTTTAAATGCCCATAGTTTGCTTTCAGAAACAAAAATAATGCCCTAAAAGAATGTTGACTTGTTACTAGTTTGCGAGTATTTTAAGTAAAATGAATCGGGAACCAGAAATTATTTTATATTACGTCAGCATAGCGTGCGGACAAAAACAATTACGTCATCACATTTTGACGTTTTTTAATTGCCGAGGCTGAGATTTATCGCATAGATAAGTTTGTATGTTGTTTATGTTTTCTGAGATTTTTATTGGTCATAAGGAGCGGAATTCCGGGTGATTTTACCGGTCCTCGTCTATTATTATCGGACTTTCGCAAGAACTGATCCAGATGCAATGGAAGATTATGTGTTACTAAATGTTTAATGTTTTAAATTAAATAACATTTGTCATAACATAAATGTTGGTCTATTCATTTAGCATCGATGCCGAAATATTGATATTTGTTTAATATACGCATAAGCGAAATCAACATTGGCGTTAAGCTTGGATTGATAAATGAAGACCTGGATAATAGAACCATCGACGTACAGCTGGTCAACTGTAAGACGTGAACAGCGTAAGAATTCTGACTGAAACTCCTCACTTGAAGAAGTTCTAACTATGGTTGCAATATGATTGCGCTTATTGTTTAAAACTCGGCGAATCAAAAATGCATGTTTTAAAGCAATGATACAAAACTGTTGAGAATTACAAACGGTTACTTAGTAACAAGTCCTGATATACTTATTGTTATTATATATATTTTTTATGAACCTCATTAAATTCATATGTTTTCATTAATAAATTGTCTTTTTAACAATTAAATATTTTAAAAGTAACCATGGTTACCAAAAGGAGTGACGAAAATTCTTTTTAAACATAGCACTTTTTGTTATTAACCGGTCTGATGAGGTGTTTGCAAACTAAATTTGTAAAACAGGGCAAATAAAAAGGGCAAGATCTGATTCTTCTATGAATTAAGTGTATTTATTTACATCATAATAACATCAGAACATCACCAATCATCCACGCCTCTACTGCAATATAATACAAAGCTATTAAAATAACGCAATACTATATACAACATAATTATTAAAACTACAGTGACGGCAATACTTTAGATACAATGTCATCATTATCTCATTTGTTTTACGTTGAATAAAAAAAAAGAATATGTACACAACTTTACAAAACAGCTGCACATCACAGCAAAGAAACTTTATGAAAGATGGGCGTTGAATGTCTGTACAGACATTGTTATTGTGTAAAACCAACAAAACAGAATACAAGTCGCAATATGCTTCTGACTTGATCTACGTTTAGATGCATAATGTTGATATGGAGAATGTATGTTTGTATGAAATAAGACACTGACATGCATGTGTATAATTGTGTATGACGGAAATGTGTGTTCTGAATATGGCATAAATTTAACATTTCTCAATCGCAAACAACACATTTTACATTGATCCAATATATTAAGAATTGTTTCGTCAACAATCAACACTGTATCCTTATAAGAATGAACTTCTACCAGCTCTATAAATGACCAAAAGATTTAAGGAGGAAAAACACTATATCCAAAACATATATACACAATATAATGTAAGTGCATTTTGTTATACATTAATGCGTAAAACTATTATAAAACAAAGTCCAGATGAATGCTATGGTAAATAGATATGTTATGAACTAAATAGAATAAGTAAATGGACACTTTTATCAAATTATGGAAAGTTCTGAAGGTTTAGGAAAATCCGGCTTGATTAAAAACATGCATCCTTCTAACCATTTACACAATTTCAGAAATTAATTGTTATTTATTAAGTCCGATAAGAAAATTATTAAACATAATAATCTCAGCTATATTCATAGCTAGTAATGTGCCATTTTAGCAAGATCTTATCTGTCAAAATTGCATATGAAAAACGGTTTACAAGGCTACCCAACAGATACACACTAGTCTACTGTATCTCAGTAAATGTCAGACATTTTTCTCAGGGAGACAACCTTAATTAAAATTAACGTACGTGTAGTAGTTATGTCCCTTGAGCGTTCATAATTTGTTTCAATGTTCTTATTTTTTACATTTATTGAACTTTTTGCACATATTTGATGGGTATAATTGGGCATAAAAAGTTCTACACATAGTTTTGAAGTTTAAAGATGTGCATTATATCACTTAATTTTTTAAACATACTGGACTGTATAATGGCGAAAGCAACATGACTTTTGAATCCATATCAGCAAGACAGCATATCAACTGACGGCAACTTAAGTAAACGGTTATAATGACAGTCACAACATAAACAACTTTTGAGTATTTATGCGACCAGATTCAGACATGTGAATTTGCCTTTCTGAAATCCTCATACTATCAACAGTACAAAAAGAGTATTTCATTGGCTATTCCACGCCTTCCTGGAAATCGTGATTAATCATCAACAAACTTGCATTGGGAGTGGGCAATAATAACTAATAGGTAGAACAAGTCATTTAATGGCGGTGGTCGCAACTGGTCCAATTTACATTAATTGTATATTTTTTACTATGAAAGCACCTTAGGGTCTGTATTGACGCACATATTTGCATACATGTGAAGTGCAGATTTTGTAATTCTATATTGTTTGGACCTATGCAAAACTGACAAAGTCTCTTTAAAACCTGCATGATCACGGTATGGATAAAATAAATATTCATTTAGTAAAATACCTATAACGGAGGGTTTACCGTTTTACTAAAATGAGCTGTGTGCCTTTATATGATTGAATAAAGTAGTGGTTTATCCATATAATAAGCAATCATGTATGCTCAATGATTTAGCCAGCAGTCTCATTCTTTATGTGCGTTATGTCTCGTCTCTGTGTTTTTTTCACATTTGCATTTACCTTGTTTGCCTTTGTCTACTGGTAGATAAAATTAAAATATATGTTAGAGTTTTGATAGGACCTTTTCTTATTTACCTATTAATCATTCTAAACCATGCCCATTGAGCATATATACATTAGTTTATGATTGTACAAGTCTATTTCTTTATCGATTGTCGTAAATCTAACATTACTGTGATATTATACATTCCATGAACTTCCCATACAGTGTTTAACATTGGCACTAAAAGTACATGTAAAGAAAATCTCCTGTAAATACTGAAGACACAAGAAATATGTCTTATTCGGTATCTTTAAATTTACTGAAGTAATGCTCTAATGCATACATTCCCTAAAACTTTACGTATGTAATGCTTACAAAGAATGTGATTTACATCTAAATTTATGATCAAACAGCAATAAATCATGTTCAAAGGAGTTTTCACCTTGAATGTCTTCACCCTTCTGCCTGTTAGAAAGTTACCTCACACGTGTACGATTTATTGATGTGTGCTGCATGAATATGAAAGCAGTGTCATCCGTTTATAAAACATGCAAATATATAATTATTAGGTAGTAAAGATGTCAACATATATTATGCACGAACTGTACAATGAAAGTGATGACTACAATAACACATACAAGTAGATTCATTGTAAGTAACCTATTCCTAACAAATGTCACATTACACAAACATGTACATAATATAGCAAAAGGAAACTTGTGACTTTTTCATATAATGCGATAAACAATTCATGGTTAAACCGTTTTCACTATAGATATTGTTTATAAGCACATGATTTTT
The DNA here is from genome assembly GCA_007844125.1 of Sinonovacula constricta. Classification (NCBI taxonomy): domain Eukaryota; kingdom Metazoa; phylum Mollusca; class Bivalvia; order Cardiida; family Solecurtidae; genus Sinonovacula; species Sinonovacula constricta. Next base: position 30,687,062 of record CM017570.1, on the reverse strand, counting down.
AAACAATCATCTGCAGATATATTTAAACTAAAGGTCTAAAAAGGAAAACAATTATATTTTTAATTTATTAATGGTTGGTATATTCCAATAGCATGTCTTTACTCGTTGTTTCCACAGAAAGAGTAAGAAGTGACAGCATGAAAAACAAATCTGATGATTACAATTCCAGCAATAAGATCTACACTTCTAAGCAATTTCACAAGGTTTTCTAAAATTTGACCTAGTGAGCTAGTGTTCCCATGTGACCTTATCATAAACCATTTAAGATTTCTTGCGGGCTAATAATCTGGCCATGTTTGGTGAAGATTGGGCCATAAATGTGACCCTAAGCATATTCACAAAGTTTGTCAAAGATTATACCTAAAGAGTTACTTTTTGGCCCTACCTGACCCAATGACAAACTCATCCATGATTTCATGCAGGCAAACATTCTGACCCAGTTGGATGAAAACTGGGTTATAATTGTGGTCCCTAGTGTCTTCACAAGCTTTATCTAAGACTTGACCTAGTGACCTATCTTTTACCCTATGTGATCAGTTACGAATTCTTCCGAGATTTTTGGAGACAAACACTCGGGCAAAGATTGGCGAAGATTAGACCATACAAATAGCCTCTATTGCATTTACAATTTCTAAGATTTGATCTAGTGACCTACTTTTTGACCTCACGTGATTCAGTTACGAACTCGTCTAAGATTTCATGCTGACAGACATTCTGAAAGGTTTGGTGAATATTGGTCCATAAATGTGACCTCTAGTGGGCTCACTTTTTTTTTTTTACTAAGATTTGACCTAGTGACATACTTTTGACCCCACGTGACCCAGTTAACAACTCCTCCAAGATTTCTTGGAGACAAACATTCTGATCAACGCTGGTGAAGATTGTGCCATAAATGTGGCCTCTAGTGTGCTGACAAGCTTTTTCTATAATTTGACCTAGTGACCTACCTTTTGTCCCCACGTGACCCAATAACGATATCATTCATGATTTCATTCATGCAACTATTCTCAGCAGGTTTGATGAAGATTGGGCCATAAATGTGTCCTCTAGTGTGATCATTTTTTTTCTCCTCTAAAATTTGACCTTATGACATACATTTTGACCCACGAAGCCCAATAAGAAATTCCTCCAAGACTTCATGCAACCAAACATTCTGACCAAGTTTGGTGAAGATTGGGCTATACATGTGGCCTCTAGGGTGTTTACAAGCGTTTTTCCGAACTCTCAACATTTCCGTCAATCAAAGATTCTCACTAAGTTTCGTGAAGATTGGGATATTTATGTGTTCACAAGGTTTATCTAAAAGTTGTTTTTGACCCCCAGGTGACCAATAATGAACTCATCTAAGATTTCTTGCTGACAAAAATTCTGACCAAGTTTGATGAAAATTGGATAAAAACTGTATCCTCGAGCGTGTTCACAAGCAAAATTGTTTATGCCGCACGACGGACGGCGGGGTATCAGAAAAGCTCCCCTTGAGCACGTTGTTTGTTGACATTCAGTAAGTATTGTTTCACCCTATGACAAAACGTGCAATATCATCGTGAAAAGTGTGCTTCAAAGTCTTCGTATTCCTTTCAAAATTTCACGTCATTAATTTAAGTGTGTTTAATAATTATCTCGCTGTTACATAATCTGGTTAACAACGCATTTAAGTCAAATGAAGGTAAAGCAATACCGATCTTTCGATCAGACATGTGTGTTTCTGACTATGAATTTTGTTCACATCTGCACTTTTAACCCTATGAAATTTGATGCCCCATATAAATAAAAACTTAAGTATCATTTTTTTCAACGGATCGTAAAACGCTGTCATTAGAGTATGCTTTTTCTGAAGCATTCCTGAAGAATGCCCGAAGTTGTAGCAGATCAACACAATTAGATTGCGATGCCTCACACTGTAGAGCTTCTCATCCTCATTGTCCGCCACATCCATCAGTATCGCCATGATATTCTAAATATATACAAACAAATGACATTTAGAGACTTTAATTATCAGACAGAAATTTTTCGTTCAATCTAGAATAGGACTTCGTTCTGTCTTTGATACATGTATGCTAAAACAAAGCATGCTAGCATCGATGTTGCCCTCAATAAAACTTGAATGTTTGCATGTAGTTCATTGTTTGCAACTGATTTTCTTAAATAAACACTTTAAAACACGGTTTTTAGGATATGTTTAATGTGTTTATCGTCCGGATACATGCTTCAGTTATTTTGAAGACAGTGTCCACTTAAAGCAGATATAGTGCCGTCGTGACTGTGTATAACATGTCATGAACACCTGGCACGATACGCCCAGGCACATTATCCTGATACCTGGTCAACCAGATATGGACCTATCCTAACATTACCTTTAGCGACAGCAAACGTGCTATACCAATAACGCTACCAATAAATAATGATTTTGGTATGTTACGGAACATGATCAAACCCTGGGCCTCTAGCAAAATCCAACGACAACTTTAAGTACATTGCTCCTTTTAGTTAAGATGTTAGAATTACATAAATTTATTATAAAGTGTCTACGGGTACTTTATGTGCTTACCACATTTTGCCCTCTGAACATCTCCATGATGTCCTTCATCCATTTATCATCCACGGCTCTGCAATGTAGATACAATTTTTACATTTAAAACTTATCTTGATAGTACTCGTATAATAATGAAACTCCAAAAGTTTACAAAATCGTTCAACAAATCTTACAAAGTGTGTTGATGCATTTACTTTAATTCAGATAACAAAAAAAAACACACAATAAAATTCATACATTTGTTCCTAATATCTTGAGTACGCCATTCAAGCTATCCAAAAATGTGTGCAAACAGTTTTTAGTGTATGCATTGTTTGAGTATGCATTGTTTTCTTACCGTGTTCTCTTGCTGTCATACAAAATCAATAAACTTGAACGAAAAGCATTATATCATGCCCTCATTTAAAGTTATAACTGTAAATCAGAATTGATTGCAGATAAGTTTGGCTTGTGTAAAACGATATAGGTATTTACGAAATCATTAACCATTCCTGAACGGATGTTGTAGCGAAAGAGATACATCATTGGTTCCTGGTCCTGTAGGCTCTTGGATCATAATCAATTATCATATATGTTATGTAATGACAAACCGTTGGAACTGTCCAGCGTCAGACTGGCAGTGAAGTAAAGACTCTGTGAACTTGTCGAAATTTTTGACTTGATCTGGTAATGATGTAGTAGGCACAAGCAGGTAGGTGAATGGTGAACTCGTTTCAAGGATGTACCTAGTCATTGTTAAAATGACCAATTGATATTGTCAAATATACAGTGTAATAGACATTTATGTTTAATAAAGACAAAATCGCCATTTCTAATTTAAATATTTATTATTTGTGTGTTAGCTTAACCACAAATTCAACAGCGTTGCTCATTCTGATGACCATGTTATGGGAGAAATTGACCATATACATCTACACGCCTACCTCTTCCCTGCCATCTCGTTCTCCAGGCTCCAAACAGTCCGATGTACGTCCCCATAATGTCCTCCACACAATCCCCATCTCTTGTTCTGCTATGTAAGAATTATAGTACAGAATCATTAATCAAGACGACGAATACTGATGAGGCCATTAAAATAAATGTATGATATATGCATATATATTTGCATGTCAATTAACTTCATATCACATAGTTAGCATTAAAAATACAAGTTTAGTGGAAGAAAACCCCAGATAAATGTTTGGGTAGAACCGATGGCGTACAGCGTACACCGAGAAATTATAAGTCGGCAACTAAACAGCTTGACTATGGGTGCCCCTGAATACGAACATTTTACCAAGGACAAATCAATACTACTGGCAGATGTCCATATTATACAGTGTCATTTAAATGTACCAAGCATGCATACGTACTGACGTAAGTTCCCCAACATTAATTGTAAGTAGGACACGCCTTCCAATTGTTTTATCAACTGTCACAAAATGTATAAGCTATTTAATCTGTGATCAATCATAATACATCGTTTTATAACTTCAAACCGTTCAAACAGTCCATCATCAGATCACGGTAAAGTGTGGACCCAGAGTCTGAATAGATATGACTGAATTTTGAGATGGTGTCTAGGTCGGTGGCTGGATCTGGAAATGGTTTAGGTTGACACTTGTAGGCTGGTGACTGAATCTGGTGATGTTGTAGAAGACGAATGTGGGCAGCTTGCTGGATCTGGAGATTAGTACGGTGCTATAGACGTGTATATTGGCTACAAATTGACAAACGGCATTTTGTTTCACCAGCTAACAAGATCGCATCGCACTAAGCAAATCCAGTTTTGTAAACCTATAGCTGACTAAGTTGCTTAAAGTGTGCAATTTGGCTTAACAGACAAAGTCCAATTTGTTGTAGTATACACATGGTAGACAGGCGACTTGTAAGCCAGTTATATTCCATATATTTAATATTAAACCATATGGCACCTAACTGCCATAAACTAATACATTTTTATCACATTGACACAGTGCGAAGACGGTCCAAATTGTCTACAGAAATAAAACAACATTAATAGGATGCCGTATTAAGCCTTTTAGACCAGCTATATTGCCGTTAACCAACAATGCATTTCAAACAACCACTTGAGAACTGGATCATATCTGAATTAATGACAACAAACATTCCGGGTTTTTTTATTCACCGCTTTAACGAACAGTAAACAAACATCTGTTTTTGTGGACAGTAAATTAACAAGTCCAAAGTATTACCTTTTGGCAAATGATTCTTTTCTGGTCTGTCTCATCTCAATTATTCTGTCTGAAGTAGAAAAGTAAAAAAAAAACTATTGCAATATATTTACAAATATACTTCGAATATATTTAAAGAGGCAAGATAAACACAAAAATAAATATTGATATTTTTATTTTCTGTTCTCATATCAAGGTTGAGATTAACTTCTTTTGTTAAAATTGTTTGACTAAAACAACAAAAACAGCCAGTTGAATACACACAGTTTCAAGTGAAACAAAGGTTATAAAAACAGTTAACATCGATGGCAATATGGATCACTGTTTCAGTGCAAAGCGATTGCTTGTTAGATATGTCGTAAACATCTGTCAGAAAGTTATTGTTAAATAAAAGTGGATATTTGAAAATATAGTGGATAAGCATCTAGTGAGGAAATATGAAGGAACACAAAGCAAAATGACTTACCTCCATTGCTTTTATGGGAAGGCTATCGGAACGAAAACTGACGTTGTGGCTGCACGTTGGTACTGATGAATGGAAGCAGAAAATGGATTAAGGCTTGCTGATGACATAACGACAGACTATGAACAGGACTGAGGATACGCAGATTACAGCTGGGTGCCAGTAGATCAAGTGCAGTTTGATGTTGTTACTCCTAGACAATGCTGTCATATTACAGCGTAGCCCCGGGTCTTCCATATTCTTGCTTGCATATTCAGTTCATGCAATGTAGTGTCGAGGACTGAAGCTGGATGTTAATAGATTAGAGGCTCGTGTTTTCCCTGAATCTTGGGCATTTAGAACAATAACTCAAAGTTAAGCCGGTCGTAGGACTTATACTGAAGACTGACATGGCTGATTCTTGAGTTTGACTTGCATGGTGAAAGGGATTACTGTCTGGTCTTGATATATGGAGCTGTGACTGGCCATGCATTTGATTTCCTAAGCCTTGCAGGTTTCAATGTCGGTGACCGCGTACTGATAGGTGGAGGGAAGCGGAGGCATTTCCTGTGAACTGACAAGCCTTCTTATATGATGAAAGTAGGGCGGGTACTGGAAGAGTAAATTCATCTTCGTTAGCCTTGCACTATAACACGGGTTTGTGGTCTGGTCGTGGTGAAGCAGCAAATGATGTTGGAGTATGACATCAACGTAAGTCTGCCATCCACCGTATCACAGACTGAGGTCGGGTCTTGAAATATTTAGAGCAGAAAGATGTTGGCACTGTTTTTTCAGTCCAACTTGCAGACCATGTGGATTCATGCAGGGACATGATAGAGTGTTGACTGATGTTTTTCCGCATTGCACTGTAACACGGATGGTGGCCGGATGTGAATACAGAGAAAACAACGCTATTGAGCATGCGTTTATGTTCGCCTGTTCAGGTAACGCAGATGAAGGCACGGAGTGAAGATAGTACTGATCATAATCTGTAAAATTATACTGATCATATTTGAATCCGCCTTGCAGGGTAAACCATGTGTCGGCGGGTTGTTAATATGAGTAGTGAAGTATGCTTGTCATGAATTGTCGATCTGATTTTCAATGAAACACGGATGTTAACCATGATTAAACAATTAGCAGAATGCAGAGAGTGAATATAACACTCTTACTGAGATGATATCGATATTGGTCATTCTCTGCAAGTCCTCCATGCAGTATACAACGGAGGCAGGAAAGTAAAATAAAGAGTAAAATATAAAGTGAAGAATAATGTGATCTGTTAATCCGCCTTGCAGGGTAAGACGAATTTAGACCGGATTTCAGAAGATAAATTAGGGAATTATGTTGTACATGTTCGCGTTTCTTGGGAAACACTGATGAGGTCAGGATTGTAGTGATAAAGTAAATTATGTTGCTCGCTAAGATTGTGGCAGTCTTTCTGACATCATGATGAAATTTGGTATCTTAGTAGGAGTATTGGCTGTGTTCTGTTTCCTTATCGTTGTTTCTGTCGTCAATAGATGATGTACTTACGGCTACGGATGACCTGTAAAATATAATTTTATTTCTATTAAAAACACGACATTTGCTAAATAATCATTGTCAATGAAGTATGTTTTAACATATTTAACATATTTTTCTCTGTTTAGGGCTGAATTTACTTCCCCTTTGCATGGCATCTTTGCACATTTTATATTTAAAACAGATTTCCTACATTGTGTTCGGCTTTACACATCACACTGACGCAAATGGTGTTTTTTTTCTAATAAAAAGCATGTTGTAAAACTAGTATGTAATAATCTAGGCAGAACATAAGACAGTAGACAGATTGCAGACATCTTCGCGTATTTGCACTGAGTGGGACTCAAACCAACGTTGATGGGATTAGAATCAGCAAGTCTTATTGCCATATTATTAACTTGATCTATGCCTGTATAAAAAAAACCTACTCTAACAAATTTGAAACATCAGACACACAATTAAAAAAATAATATGAGTTACATGATGGAAAAACAACATGTTACATTGATCAGTTCCAAAACTAGGCAAATAAAGTAAACTGCGATAAAAATAGACATACTAGAAAATAAGCTAATAAATTAATCTAAAATGTGTCGTTTGATTTTTGACATATTCACGGCATAAAAGAAAGGAAAGTTTGATGCTCCTACAGGGTGCTGCTGAGGACGATTTGCTTTATATCTGGACATATACCCTCAGGATGAAGAAAATTACCCCAAACACATATGGAATACTCTTTAAGATAAATACCACATATCCCCTAGTAAAGTGTGAATATGTAGATAGTTACCCCAACATGACCACATAGCAGGTTGAACATATACGTTCCTGATGGATATCACACTCCCAACTAGTAAAATGTGCATATAGTGATGAATATCCCTAACACATGTGAAAGGGTGGACATGTACCCTCCTAATGTATAACACTCCTGCCCAGTAAAATGCACATATACAGATGACAACACCCAACACATATGCAAGGGTGAATATCTACCCTCCTAATTGTTAACACTCAGACCCAGTAAAATGCAAATATACAGATGACAACACCCAATACATATGAAAGGGTGGACATGTACCCTCCTAATGTATAACACTCCCGCACAGTAAAATGTAAATATACAGAATACTCTCCCCAATATATATATATATATGCAAGGATGGAAATGTACCCTCTATATGGATATTACACTCCCGCCCGGTAAAATATGCATACACAAATAACTACCATCCCCAACAATGGATTGGGTAGACATGTACCCTACTAATGGATATCACATTACCGCACTGTAAAATGTGTATATACAGATAAGTACCCCAACACGTATGGCTGGGTGGATATGTACCCTCCAAATGGATATCACATTACCGCCCAGTAAAATGTGCATGTACAGATAACTATCCCAACACATATGGCTGCGTGGACATGTACCCTCCTAATGGATATTACATTCCCGCCCAGGAAAATGTGCATGTACAGATAACTACCCGAACACATATGGCTGCGTGGACATGTACCCTCCTAATGTATATCTCATTCCCACCCAGTTAAATGTGCAGATACAGATAACTACCCCAACACATATGGCAGGGTGGGGATGTAACCTCCTAATGAATATCACATTCCCGCCCAGTAAAATGTGCATAAACAGATAACTACCCACAACACGTATGGCAGGGTTGACATGTACCCTGCTAATGGACATCACATTCCCGCCCAGTAAAATGTGCATGTACAGATTACTATCCAAACACATATGGCTGCGTGGACATGTACCCTCCTAATGGATATCACATTCCCACCCAGTAAAATGTGCATATACAGATAACTACCCCCAACACGAATGGCTGGGTGGACATGTACCCTGCTAATGGACATCACATTCCCACCCAGTAAAATGTGCATGTACAGATAACTACACCAATATGTATGGCTGGGTGGACATGTACCCTGCTAATGGAGATCACATTCCCACCCAGTAAAATGTGCATTTACAGATAACTACCCCAACACGTATGGCTGGATCAACACGTATGGCTGGGTGGACAGGTACCCTCCTAATGGAGATCACATTCCCGCCCAGTAAAATACGCATGCACAGATAACTACTACCAACACGTATGGCAGGGTGGACATGTACCCTCCTAATGGAGATCACATTCCCGCCCAGTAAAATACGCATGTACAGATAACTTCTACCAACACGTATGGCAGGGTGGACATGTACCCCGCTAATGGAGATCACATTCCCGCCCAGGAAAATACGCATGTACAGAAACCTACCACCAAAACATATGGCAGGGTGGACATGTACCCTCCTAATGGATATCACATTCCCACCCAGTAAAATGTGCATGTACAGAAAACTACCCCCAACACGTATGGCAGGGTAGACATATACCCTCATAATGGATATCACATTTCCGCCCAGTAAAATACGCACATACAGATAAAAAAAAACAAGTTTGGCAGGGTGAACATGTACCCTCCTTATGGATATCACATTCCCGCCCAGTAAAATGTGCATATACAGATTACTACTCCAATATATACGGCAGGATCGATATGTACCCTCCCTCCACATCATCAAAGAAGGTTAGCTTAAATGGTAAAGGGCTAAATAAACAAACGTAAGCAGACAAAATTAGGAAAAAGAAGGAATATGGAAAGAAAACAAAGAGAAAGTAATAACATTAAAGGAGTAATAAGGAAAGGAAAAGTTACAAAAGAAAACTAATAAACAGATTATGGAAGGTAGAAAAAAGACAATTAAAGAGAAAAAATGGGTAAGTGGTAAAGGAATGTGAAAGAAATCAGGGAAGAAATAGACAATAATTAATAAAACAAGTCAAAAAAGGAAGAAATACAATTTTAAAGTAGGTACGTTGAAAGAAATGTAGGAAAATTAGGATGCATGGATTATGGAAGAAGAAAGAAAAAGTGAGAAAAGAACATTGGAAATAATATACAGACTGAAATTGTAAAATAATTAAGAAAGGAACATTAAAGATAACAAAGCGATAAATAAATGAAGAAATATACAATGAAAGAAAAAAATACAGTAAGGAAGGAGGTTAGAAGGAAGAGAGAAGGGATAATAAAGAAAGACATAAAACAGTTAAAAGAAAGAAGGAATGAAGAGAAGAAATTAAATATGAGTGAAAAATGAAGGAAGAGGAAGAGAGAAAATTTACAAAACAAGTGGTAGAATGAAGAAAATGACAAAAGACAAAGAACAATAATAGAAAAAAGACCATAAGAAAGGAAAAAGAAAAAAAAGAAAGAAATGGAGGGAGGAAAAAACTCATAGAAGGAAGACTGTTAGAGGTATAAGTAAGAATGGAACGCTTGAGAAAGGAAATAATAAGACAAAATGAAGAAATGATTAGTGGGGACAAAGACTGAAGGAAAGGGAAAATAAATAGAAAGAACAGGAAGGAATACCGGAAACAAGAGAAGCAGGATATTGAAGAAGTGGATAATGGAGAAACAAGAAATGCATTAAACTTATCTATTTGTATGAAGTGAGATTTCATAAACATATTTCTATTTGACAGAAAACATTACGTTCTATACTTTTTTCTAACCATTAATATGTCGCTCTGGTCAGTTTCTATTGAATATTTCAGAGACAAATGCACTGCTTATCAAGGATCAAACCAGGGACCCTAAGCTATCCGTTTAAATGCTTTATAGACTAATCTTACCCGGATGTTTATATATTTCTCCCTATCAACTGGCTGCATACACCTGAGTAATTTGCAGATAATAAAGGAACACACATCTACTCAATATCCAACTAACTTGCACACCTCAAGCATTTAAACAATAACACATGTGGGTCGTTTAACTTGGACCTCAATGTAACAATATCATAGGGAGAAAAATTGTGCAGCCAGTCCGAGGCTCAAATCAGAGGCCCGCCACCAACTGGGTATATACATAAATAAAGCAATGTTATATGTGTGACTTTGGGTGCAGACCATCTTTTTTAAATTCCACAAAGTGACCAGTTATGATCATTATAGTGATGTTCAACTATCTTAGTGGAAGAAGACCCAAAACAAATGTCGGTGCAGAACCACTGATGCATTGCAGATCAGATGGAGAATCTTCCAACATAAACTTATTAGCTCTTATCAGGATTAGAACCCAAGCTATGAGAGGCTAAGCCATCAGAGGCGTTACAAATCCATGATTCTACCACTGCTCCAGGCCCACCCCCAACTCCCTTTAAATTAAATAAATACACAATGTGATATTAATGTACATAATCTGAGTAGACCAACATATGTATAACAAGGATATATATTAGTTATCATTAATACACACAGCAGTAAACCTTGTATTAACTAGTTAAAGGATATAACTTTTAACTCTGAGTTTGCTATAAATGGTAAACGCATATTTATAGGACTTTGGCAAATAGTGTAGATCCAGATCAGCCAGGTCCCCGATGGATAATGATTAAATAGGATCTGCACAATTTGCTGTAGAATTGGCGATGCACCTTTGCATGTCAATGTAAGAAGATGACTAAGAATGAATCTGGGTTATTGACAAATGTAACAAGCTAAAGGTTAAATGATATGCAACAATTAATGAATTTGTTCATTAATCAGCATGGTCAGTAACAAAATTTTGTAGACACTGTTACATTGAACTAATTCTTAAAGGATCAAATGACCATACATAGCTACAATGAACTGATGGTAAAAGGATCCAATGACCATACATAGCTACAATGAACTGATGGTAAATAGATCCAATAACCATACATAGCTACAATGAACTGATGGTAAAAGGATTCAATAACTGCACATAGCAAAGAGTGAATAGAGAATAATCCAACATATATATAAATGAAAATGTATACAAGCAAAACATAACAACTGTTATACTTGCAAAGTGTAACTACAGATTGTAACATAACTGTAGTGGAGTTATAATGAGGTAATTTGTAACTGGCCCAATTAGATCAGTAGGTATCTAGTAGTCACCCAGAGTTCCAGGTTCGAGCACAAGCCTCCCTGCACATTTCTATTCACTATGTCAAATAGATAGGGTGTATGTTTGTTTGTTTATTGGGTTTATCGTCCCACCAACAGTATTTCGGTTATCTAGAGATGGTGTCCACGTGAAGCAGAATGATATAGTGCTGCCTTCACTGTGTATAGCATGCCGTTAACACCTGGCATGATACCACACCCAGCCACATTATCCTGACACCAGGTCAACCAGTAGTAGAATTACCCTTGTATTTGCTTGTGCGTTAGCAAAGGAGCTATACCAGTGCCATTTTTTACTACTTTGGTATGTCGCGGTCGGGGATCGATATAGGGTGTATGTAGCGAGGTGATTGGAAGATAAGGTTTAAGCAGCCCCATTAATTTAGTTGGTATCTAGAATTCTGTTGGTGAATGGTCATCTAAGGGTCAGTTAAGGGTCCAGTGTTCCAGTATTAAACTGGCTGCACATTTTTCTCCCTAGAGATGTTAATTTTATGTAACATAGGGAGAAAAATGTGCAGCCAGTCCGGGACTCAAACCCGGTACACTTCGCTAACAGGGCGAGGGCTAGCCGGGTGATAGGGAGAGAATGTGTAAGCGGTCCGGTTAGCTCAGTGGGAAGAGCAATCGCCCCGTTACAAAGTGTCCCGGGTTCGTGTCCCGGACTGGCTGCACATTTTTCTCCCTATGTTACATTGGCGCCAAACGTAAATGACCCGTGGTCGTTACGGTACTCAAGTGTTTGAGTTGCTTATAAGTTGTATGTAGAGCATACGGTCTGTGGAAGTTTGTGGACGAATTTCAAATTGCCCGGGGTGTATGTAGCCAGGAGATAGGGAGAGAATGCATAAGCGGTACGATTAACTCAGTCGAGTCCCGGACTCGCTCACATTTTTCTCCCTATGTTACAGTTACACAAGTAGTTCGAGACAAAGTGGATCAGTCCATTAATAAAAGCATAAGTTGTTGAATTAAAAAATTTCTAAAACCTTTTGTATCTACACTGGTGCAAATAAAGTTAAAATTGTCTTCAACGCTTAAAATACCGTCTCAAACAAATGAAAACACTTTAAAATATCAAATACACTTCATGCCAAGAGCTCTACTTCTAGAGCAGATTTACACCTACAACTCCTAAAGCAAAGACATAATGTAAACAACCTAGTCAGAGCTTGATAACTACACATGCATGTTATTTTTCGGTGTCATCAGTAATTGCTGAAATATGAAAACAAACAATTTTACCCTTAGCTTGTTACATTAATTAATAACCCAGACTTTTTCTTACTCGTATTCTTACAATGATATGGAAATGTGCCTAGAAATAATGCTAACAATTCAGCAAAACAACAACAAAACAAGTGCAGATACTGCTCAGATTGTCCCCAGCCAGGAATTACTCATTTGGATCTGTACTGTGTGCCAAAGTTGTAAAGATAGGTATTGAACCTGATCAGACTGTCCCTAGCCAGGAACTGCTCATTTGGATCTATACTGTTTGCCAAAGTTGTAGAGATCGGTATTGAGCCTGATCAGATTGTCCCTAGCCAGGAGCTGCTCATTTGGATCTATACTGTTTGCCAGTTGTAAAGATAGGTATTGAACCTAATCAGACTGTCCCCTGCCAGGAGCTGCAGATTTGGATATATACTGTTTGCCAATGTTGTAAAGATAGGTATTGAAACTGATCAGATTGTCCCCAGCCAGAAGCTGCTCATTTGGATATATACTGTTTGCCAATGTTGTAAAGATAGGTATTGAAACTGATCAGATTGTCCCCAGCCAGAAGCTGCTCATTTGGATATATACTGTTTGCCAGTCGTAAAGATAGGTATTAAACCTAATCAGATTGTCCTTAGCCAGGAGCTGCTCATTTGGATTTATACTGTTTGCCAAAGTTGTAAAGATAGGTATTGAACCTGATCAGATTGTCCCTAGCCAGGAGCTGCTCATTTGGATCTATACTGTTTGCCAAAGTTGTAAAGATAGGTATTGAACCTGATCAGACTGTCCCTAGTCAAGGGCTGCTCATTTGGATCTATACTGTTTGCCAAAGTTGTAAAGATAGGTATTGAACCTGATCAGACTGTCCCTAGCCAAGGGCTGCTCATTTGGATCTATACTGTTTGCCAGTCGTAAAGATAGGTATTGAACCTGATCAGACTGTCCCCAGCCAGGAGCTTCTCATTTGGATCTATACTGTTTGCCAAAGTTGTAAAGATAGGTATTGAACCTGATCAGACTGCCCCCAGCCAGGAGCTGCTCATTTGGATCTATACTGTTTGCCAAAGTTGTAAAGATAGGTATTGAAACTGATCAGATTGTCCCTAGCCAAGGGCTGCTCATTTGGATCTATAATGTTTGCCAAAGTTGTAAAGATAGGTATTGAACCTGATCAGACTGTCCCCAGCCAGGAGCTGCTCATTTGGAACTATACTGTTTGCCAGTTGTAAAGATAGGTATTGAACCTGATCAGACTGTCCCCAGCCAGGAGCTGCTCATTTGGATCTATACTGTTTGCCAAAGTTGTAAAGATAGGTATTGAACCTGATCAGACTGTCCCCAGCCAGGAGCTGCTCATTTGGATTCTATACTGTTTGCCAGTTGTAAAGATAGGTATTGAACCTGATCAGATTGTCCCCAGCCAAGGGCTGCTCATTTGGATCTATACTGTTTGCCAAAGTTGTAAAGATAGGTATTGAACCTGATCAGACTGTCCCTAGCCAAGGGCTGCTCATTTGGATCTATACTGTTTGCCAGTCGTAAAGATAGGTATTGAACCTGATCAGATTGTCCCTAGCCAGGAGCTGCTCATTTGGATCTATACTGTTTGCCAGGCGTAAAGATAGGTATTGAACCTGATCAGATTGTCCCCAGCCAGGAATTACTCATTTGGATCTATACTGTTTGCCAAAGTTGTAAAGATAGGTATTGAACTTGATCAGACTGTCCCTAGCCAGGAGCTTCTCATTTGGATCTATACTGGTTGCCAAAGATGTAAAGATAGGTATTGAACCTGATCAGATTGTCCCTAGCCAAGGGCTGCTCATTTGGATCTATACTGTTTGCCAGTCGTAAAGATAGGTATTGAACCTGATCAGATTGTCCCTAGCCAGGAGCTGCTCATTTGGATCTATACTGTTTGCCAGGCGTAAAGATAGGTATTGAACCTGATCAGATTGTCCCCAGCCAGGAATTACTCATTTGGATCTATACTGTTTGCCAAAGTTGTAAAGATAGGTATTGAACTTGATCAGACTGTCCCCAGCCAGGAGCTGCTCATTTGGATCTATACTGTTTGCCAAAGTTGTAAAGATAGGTATTGAAACTGATCAGATTGTCCCTAGCCAAGGGCTGCTCATTTGGATCTATAATGTTTGCCAAAGTTGTATAGATAGGTATTGAACCTGATCAGACTGTCACCAGCCAGGAGCTGCTCATTTGGATCTATACTGTTTGCCAAAGTTGTAAAGATAGGTATTGAACCTGATCAGACTGTCCCCAGCCAGGAGCTGCTCATTTGGAACTATACTGTTTGCCAGTTGTAAAGATAGGTATTGAACCTGATCAGACTGTCCCCAGCCAGGAGCTGCTCATTTGGATCTATACTGTTTGCCAAAGTTGTAAAGATAGGTATTGAAGCTGATCAGACTGTCCCCAGCCAGGAGCTGCTCATTTGGATTCTATACTGTTTGCCAGTTGTAAAGATAGGTATTGAACCTGATCAGACTGTCCCTAGCCAAGAGCTGCTCATTTGGATCTATACTGTTTGCCAGTCGTAAAGATAGGTATTGAACCTGATCAGATTGTCCCTAGCCAGGAGCTGCTCATTTGGATCTATACTGTTTGCCAGGCGTAAAGATAGGTATTGAACCTGATCAGATTGTCCCCAGCCAGGAATTACTCATTTGGATCTATACTGTTTGCCAAAGTTGTAAAGATAGGTATTGAACCTGATCAGATTGTCCCTAGCCAGGAGCTTCTCATTTGGATCTATACTGGTTGCCAAAGATGTAAAGATAGGTATTGAACCTGATCAGATTGTCCCTAGCCAGGAGCTTCTCATTTGGATCTATACTGTTTGCCAAAGTTGTAAAGATAGGTATTGAACCTGATCAGATTGTCCCTAGCCAGGAGCTTCTCATTTGGATCTATACTGTTTGCCAGTCGTAAAGATAGGTATTGAACCTGATCAGATTGTCCCTAGCCAAGGGCTGCTCATTTGGATCTATACTGTTTGCCAGTTGTAAAGATAGGTATTGAACCTGATCAGATTGTCCCTAGCCAAGGGCTGCTCATTTGGATCTATACTGTTTGCCAGTTGTAAAGATAGGTATTGAACCTGATCAGATTGTCCCTAGCCAGGAGCTGCTCATTTGGATCTATACAGATTGTCCCTAGCCAGGGCTGCTCATTTGGATCTATACTGTTTGCCAAGTTGTAAAGATAGGTATTGAACCTGATCAGATTGTCCCTAGCCAAGGAGCTGCTCATTTGGATCTATACTGTTTGCCAGTTGTAAAGATAGGTATTGAACCTGATCAGATTGTCCCTAGCCAGGAGCTGCTCATTTGGATCTATACTGTTTGCCAAGTTGTAAAGATAGGTATTGAACCTGATCAGATTGTCCCTAGCCAGGAGCTTCATCATTTGGATCTATACTGTTTGCCAAAGTTGTAAAGATAGGTATTGAACCTGATCAGATTGTCCCTAGCCAGGAGCTGCTCATTTGGATCTATGCTGTTTGCCAAAGTTGTAAAGATAGGTATTGAACCTGATCAGATTGTCCCTAGCCAGGAGCTGCTCATTTGGATCTATACTGTTTGCCAAAGTTGTAAAGATAGGTATTGAACCTGATCAGATTGTCCCCTAGCCAGGAGCTGCTCATTTGGATCTATACTGTTTGCCAAGTTGTAAAGATAGGTATTGAACCTGATCAGACTGTCCCCAGCCAGGAGCTGCTCATTTTGGATCTATACTGTTTGCCAAAGTTGTAAAGATAGGTATTGAACCTGATCAGATTGTCCTAGCCAGGAGCTGCTCATTTGGATCTATACTGTTTGCCAAAGTTGTAAAGATAGGTATTGAACCTGATCAGATTGTCCCTAGCCAGGAGCTGCTCATTTGGATCTATACTGTTTGCCAGTTGTAAAGATAGGTATTGAACCTGATCAGACTGTCCCAGCCAGGAGCTGCTCATTTGGATCTATACTGTTTGCCAAAGTTGTAAAGATAGGTATTGAACCTGATCAGATTGTCCCTAGCCAGGAGCTGCTCATTTGGATCTATACTGTTTGCCAAAGTTGTAAAGATAGGTATTGAACCTGATCAGATTGTCCCTAGCCAGGAGCTGCTCATTTGGATCTATACTGTTTGCCAAAGTTGTAAAGATAGGTATTGAACCTGATCAGACTGTCCCTAGCCAAGGGCTGCTCATTTGGATCTATACTGTTTGCCAAAGTTGTAAAGATAGGTATTGAACCTGATCAGACTGTCCCCAGCCAGGAGCTGCTCATTTGGATCTATACTGTTTGCCAAAGTTGTAAAGATAGGTATTGAACCTGATCAGACTGTCCCCAGCCAGGAGCTGCTCATTTGGATCTATACTGTTTGCCAAAGTTGTAAAGATAGGTATTGAACCTGATCAGATTGTCCCTAGCCAAGGGCTGCTCATTTGGATCTATAATGTTTGCCAAAGTTGTATAGATAGGTATTGAACCTGATCAGACTGTCCCTAGCCAGGAGCTGCTCATTTGGATCTATACTGTTTGCCAAGTTGTAAAGATAGGTATTGAACCTGATCAGACTTGTCCCCAGCCAGGAGCTGCTCATTTGGATCTATACTGTTTGCCAAGTTGTAAAGATAGGTATTGAACCTGATCAGACTGTCCCCAGCCAGGAGCTGCTCATTTGGATCTATACTGTTTGCCAAGTTGTAAAGATAGGTATTGAACCTGATCAGACTGTCCCCTAGCCAAGGGCTGCTCATTTGGATCTATACTGTTTGCCAAGTTGTAAAGATAGGTATTGAACCTGATCAGATTGTCCCTAGCCAAGGGCTGCTCATTTGGATCTATACTGTTTGCCAGTTGTAAAGATAGGTATTGAACCTGATCAGATTGTCCCTAGCCAAGGGCTGCTCATTTGGATCTATACTGTTTGCCAGTTGTAAAGATAGGTATTGAACCTGATCAGATTGTCCCTAGCCAGGAGCTTCACATTTGGATCTATACTGTTTGCCAAAGTTGTAAAGATAGGTATTGAACCTGATCAGATTGTCCCTAGCCAGGAGCTGCTCATTTGGATCTATGCTGTTTGCCAAAGTTGTAAAGATAGGTATTGAACCTGATCAGATTGTCCCTAGCCAGGAGCTGCTCATTTGGATCTATACTGTTTGCCAAAGTTGTAAAGATAGGTATTGAACCTGATCAGATTGTCCCTAGCCAGGAGCTGCTCATTTGGATCTATACTGTTTGCCAGTTGTAAAGATAGGTATTGAACCTGATCAGACTGCCCCCAGCCAGGAGCTGCTCATTTTGGATCTATACTGTTTGCCAAAGTTGTAAAGATAGGTATTGAACCTAATCAGATTGTCCTTAGCCAGGAGCTGCTCATTTGGATTTATACTGTTTGCCAAAGTTGTAAAGATAGGTATTGAACCTGATCAGATTGTCCCTAGCCAGGAGCTTCTCATTTGGATCTATACTGTTTGCCAAGTTGTAAAGATAGGTATTGAACCTGATCAGACTGTCTCCAGCCAGGAGCTGCTCATTTGGATTTATACTGTTTTCCAAAGTTGTAAAGATAGGTATTGAACCTGATCAGATTGTCCCTAGCCAGGAGCTGCTCATTTGGATCTATACTGTTTGCCAAAGTTGTAAAGATAGGTATTGAACCTGATCAGATTGTCCCTAGCCAGGAGCTGCTCATTTGGATCTATACTGTTTGCCAAAGTTGTAAAGATAGGTATTGAACCTGATCAGACTGTCCCTAGCCAAGGGCTGCTCATTTGGATCTATACTGTTTGCCAAAGTTGTAAAGATAGGTATTGAACCTGATCAGACTGTCCCTAGCCAAGGGCTGCTCATTTGGATCTATACTGTTTGCCAAGTCGTAAAGATAGGTATTGAACCTGATCAGACTTCCCCTAGCCAGGAGCTTCTCATTTGGATCTATACTGTTTGCCAAGTTCGTAAAGATAGGTATTGAACCTGATCAGACTGTCCCCAGCCAGGAGCTGCTCATTTGGATCTATACTGTTTGCCAAAGTTGTAAAGATAGGTATTGAACTGATCAACTGTCCCTAGCCAAGGGCTGCTCATTTGGATCTATAATGTTTGCCAAAGTTGTATAGATAGGTATTGAACTGATCAGACTGTCCCCAGCCAGGAGCTGCTCATTTGGATCTATACTGTTTGCCAAAGTTGTAAAGATAGGTATTGAACCTGATCAGACTGTCCCCAGCCAGGAGCTGCTCATTTGGATCTATACTGTTTGCCAAAGTTGTAAAGATAGGTATTGAACCTGATCAGACTGTCCCCAGCCAGGAGCTGCTCATTTGGATCTATACTGTTTGCCAAGTCGTAAAGATAGGTATTGAACCTGATCAGATTGTCCCTAGCCAAGGGCTGCTCATTTGGATCTATACTGTTTGCCAGTCGTAAAGATAGGTATTGAACCTGATCAGACTGTCCCTAGCCAAGGGCTGCTCATTTGGATCTATACTGTTTGCCAAAGTTGTAAAGATAGGTATTGAAGCTGATCAGATTGTTCCCAGCCAGGAGCTGCTCATTTGGATCTATACTGTTTGCCAAAGTTGTAAAGATAGGTATTGAACCTGATCAGATTGTCCCTAGCCAAGGGCTGCTCATTTGGATCTATACTGTTTGCCAGTCGTAAAGATAGGTATTGAACCTGATCAGACTGTCCCTAGCCAAGGGCTGCTCATTGGATCTATACTATTTGCCAAAGTTGTAAAGATAGGTATTGAACCTGATCAGACTGTCCCCAGCCAAGGGCTGCTCATTTGGATCTATGCTGTTTGCCAGTCGTAAAGATATGTATTGAACCTGATCAGACTGTCCCTAGCCAAGGGCTGCTCATTTGGATCTATACTGCTTTCCAAAAATGTATAAATATGTTTGTTTATTCATTGGGGTTATCGTTCCACCAAAAGTATCTCAGGAGACCGTGTTTACTTTAAGCAGATATAGTGCTGCCTTCACTGTGAATACCATACCCAGTCACATTATCCTAACACTGGGCCAACTTATTGTAGAACAACCACTATATTTGCTTGAGTATTAGCAAGGGGGCTATACCAGTACACTATTAACATCTTTAACAACTTTGGTATGTCGCAGCCTAGGATCGAACCCGGGGCCTCCAGTACAAGGAGCAAACGCTCGATTGCGCTACCAGGTCCGGCACGTATAAATATGTGTTGATCCTGATCAGACTGCCCCTAGGCTGAAGCTTGTTGATTTAGACCTATAATATTTGCCAAAGTTGTATAAATATGTGTTGATTCAGTTCAGACGGTCTGTAGGCAGGAGCTGGCTGATTTGGATCTAGACTATTTGCTAAAGTTGTATAAATATATGTTTAGCAAGCTAAAGGTTAAACAAGGGTCAACAATCAAAACATATTTAAAGCAGATTTGTTGTTTCATTATAAAAACTAATTAAACATGCGGCTCCAGGTACGGAAGGCCCCAGGTTCGATCCCGGGCCGCAACATACCAAAGTCATTAAAAATGGTAGTGGTATAGCTCCCTTGCTAACGCTCAAGCATATATAAGGGTAGTTTCACGACTGGTTGGCCCGATGTCAGGATAATGTGACTGGGTGTGGTATCATGCCAGGTGTTCACGGCATGCTATACATAGTGAAGGCAGCACTATATCTGCTTCAAGTGGATACGTCTCCAGATAACTGAAATACTGTTGGTGGGACGATAAACCCAATAAATAAATTAAACATGATTAACGATAATAGCATTATCTCAAACGGATCATCTCATGCTGATAACAAACTACTAACAAACACCACACCAGCTCGTACATGACAACATTACTATGACAATGGTTAATCGATGTCAGCTCATGTTACAATGTATTTTCATTATTGAATATGAACACATAGATAAGCCACTCAACTTACAGCGTTCTGATGCGATCCATATGTGTTGTACATATCTGTGCTAATTTAATTTAAAATACTCTTTTAACAAAATCTAAAGTATTTGTTGAAAACAACAAGCTAACATCATATAAATATTATAATTTCAAAGTGTATTATTAGATTACATCAGCAATGTTGTTATAAAAGCCAATTTACTTACATTTGCAGTCTATTTGTTTGATCACATTTGCTAAGAAACTATCTATTACTTATGTTATTTCAACTTATTTGTATAGTAATCTGACAGTAAAGAAAAATATTAATTTGACTTTGTTGTAAACATTGCTGGTATTCTATGCTTTAAACTTTAACTTTCAATAACAAATAAAATATTATTATTACATTTCACTGACAACAATTTAGAATGCTAGGTTATAAAAGTAATTAAAAAATGGTGGGTGGGTAGGGGGGGGGGGGCTCTGTTTTGCCAGAACTCAAAGGGAAGACAACATTACACACACTAATAATATTGTTCATAATGAGAGAAGACCAACTTGGAGTAGATAAAATACAACAACAATGACTTATTAGACTTATAGTTAACATTTAACTCCATGTGTGGTTGTTTAATTGTTGTATTGGCTGCCATTAAATGTTGTTTTGTTGTTTTTGTTTTCTAATTTATTCTTCATCACTACTGGGTTCATCACTAATTCACTATCAACAAAAGAATTATCCATATCATTCGAAATGAATACATGTACAAAATTTAGTCTACTTTTGGATTTCCGGTTAAGAAATTTGTTTAATTTACACCACATATTCCATCTACAGACTGTGGTAACTATCCAATTAATTAAATAAAAATTCTATTAAATATCCATACTTACTTTTAAAAAATACGTTTAAATCCATTCACATTTGGTTTATTTCCACCACTGTACACTGGCATATTTGTTACAAAACATAACGTTGCGAAGGGACGTAACTCGTACCAGGTCAAGAATATAAAACGCTAACTTTTACCAATAAAATCGAAATTTGACAAAAAGCTGAGTCTAGAAAAGTTTGACAGCATTAAATGTATATGTTAAATTAATTCTAAGTAATAATAATTATATAATTATTAATGTTTGTGATGAAATTTAGGTTTCAACTTTGGAATTCAATGAGACAAAAAAAACAACAACAAATAATCTAAATTTGACTTTCCTATAAAAACAACAATATTAAATCATTTAAGCTGTGTATAAATAATCTAACATTTTTCAATCAATATCAAATTTTGATGAAATTGAGGTTTCAAATTTGGAACTCAATGTGACAAAAAAAATAATCTTAATTTGTCTTTCCTAACACATTAAAATGAAATTAAATTATTATAAAACACAACAATATTAAATCTATTTAGCTGTGTGTAAATAATCTAACATGTTTCAATCAATATCAACTAATCAACATACCTAAATAATTCCTCCATTGTTGCATGGCTGCTTGACGTCGACACTTCACAACAACTCGAAGCCTAACAGCAGTGACGTCAACCCTCCAACGTAGAGTTTCCTTCCGTCAGTGTCGTAATATAAACATTCTGGTCCCCAGATCCCATCTTTCCCGGCCAGTATCTCTCCCACAACCCGCCCTTCTTCTGTCACCTGGACCACGTTGTGTGACTTCCATCCAGCCACCATCACAGAACCCCGGTGGTCAGTGGTCACACCACAGGCTTTATCCAGACCCATGTCGACATTGGAGAGACGGAACACGAACCGACCGTCCCGGGACACGCACACCAAACCTTTGTTCAAGTCACTGACATACACACGATCACCGGCCTGGTTCACGGCGATACCGGTGATATCTAAGAACGTTGACTGACCGTCGGTATTCCGGCTGATGTCCGTGATCATCTTACCAGACATGTCGTGGATCCTCAGGCTGTCACCACGCCCAGCAAACAACTCTCCACCATGACAGGCAAGTCTGTATGTCTCCTGGCCCATGTCGACCGTCCTGCTCGGTGTCAGACCCTTCACGGTGGAGATAATGTGGACAATGTTTGACAAGTCGGCAACCTGTAATATCAACATGAACAACAGATGAACAATATACATGTTGATGTGTTTATATGTAGGTAATATTCGTTGTTGTTCGAGTCTTGTCTTGATTGAGAAACTTGCATCACGCTTTCACGGGCGGTGTTCTGAAACAGTTGAATTGTAAACAAACATTGAAATAGATTAGAATTAAGAATCTGACTGATATAATCTTAAGTTGGTTATTGTTGCACTATGTGTTGAGCTATTTTGTTATAAACAATTTATACATAACGCTTCAAGGGTTTATAATGCGTCTTGTCTCCTGTGGCAGAAACACATTTTGAACAATGCGGAAAAATCTACGCACCAGACGAACATTTAGCAATTCTAAACTGTACAAAGCTAATGTCTATATTTTTGTTGCACCTAGATAATTATGTGATATTGCTATGGTTATTAATGTTAAGCATATATAATATATTATATTTATATATATATATATATATAATTAAGAAAACGTGATACTTTACACTCCACAGACTCCTGGCTATCGAGGAATATTCGGGTGCACCAAAAGATTATGATCGTTGAAATGACGTCATTTCGTAGCACGTGCGGCAAAGAAATTTATTTCACTGTATGCATACAGGAACGCGGTAAATGTCATTGGGAAGTTAAACAATACAGCTTCAATTCTGATTACTAGGCATATATTGGCGTATTGAAATAAGTGGTAAGTGATCAAAACAACATCTTTATTTCAAATACTATGTCACTATCGGGCCAATCGTTGAACTATTTTAATTGACGGAGATACGCGTTATATTTATAAACGCAAGCGCAGTTCAGTAATAGTTTATATAAATATTTATTCGCTAACTGGCTTGGAAACCCGTTTCAACGCTTTTGTTTTCCCAACCTAAAGACACAATGAAACTAACCCGTTTCAGTGAAAGCATGTGAAGCTTTAAAGGCCGAGTATCGATTTTGAGTTCCGTGCATAATTCAATACATGAAAAGTAGTAATTTTTACAAATATAACTCCCGACCATAAAACACAAGATTACATCTTTCACTGTTTAAAACTTATTCTTGTTGGTTTTCGATTGCTTACCACGGGAATCACCACTGCTATTGTAACCGCGGCTCAATGAAGCGTCAAAAGGGTCACATGACTTTCACTTTACACCGATAAACAACAAAATGTCTGACAAATTTTGTGACATTCCGAGTAAGGCTTGTACTGACAATTTAGTAACAATCGTCACGTGACAGTAGTAAAAGGCTTCGTAGCCTTACAATGAAAACTCTGTGTGTAAAATAGTATTTTTAAACAAATTATGAACATCTGGATTCGGCCTTTATGTAATCAGATGTCATAATTATATGTAACTGTCGCCCTGTTGTGGAAACAATACAATGTAACAAAAATCTAAACTAGATCAACTGAGTCTAGGCTTGTTTAAAGTATCCCACACTTTAAATATCAGTTATAGATAACATCATGCCTGTAGTGTGGTTTTCTGGTCTGATCTTGCACATACTATTTTCTTTAGTTAGATATTGTTATAACTACTCCAATAGTTACAGAAATAGAAAACGCGAATACACTGATTGCTGGATTTCATCTTTGTTCTTTAAATCTATTATGAAATTCGATGAAGATTTCCGCTATATAGATATGGGGTCTGACGTTACACACATCTTCTCTCTGACATGGTGCCTTTGTTACCGAAGTATCCTTCATTCATGCAGACTCTTTCCTTTTGCTATAACTAGGATTAGAAGAACACACTGTCATGTGGGGCACCTTGGTTCTAAACAAATGCTTCTCACCTTATTCTTATACAACTATGATTCATAGATAGGATGGCACCTAATGGAAAAGTTAAGTTTTATTGCTACTTTACAATTCCAACAAATATCTAGAATATCATCAATTAGAAATCTTCTTCAGATTATATATTCTTTAAAAACCTAAAACTTACGCCAAACTTCTATGATCCGCATCAAAGATTGGTCTATTCCGTAATTACTCGGTACATAATAGACAAAGTATGGAATTAGTTTATGCATCAATAACAATATGTATGATATTAATTTTCATACCACACATACTAAGACGGCCATTGACTATAACATATTTTTGTAAATTGTGTTTTGTTCATAGACCGATATCCGCGTACCCACTTGCTAACAGTGATAAAAAAAAGAACAGGTCTAAGGGAGGTAATACTGCCGTTACTTCTTTTTAGTTTTCACGCGATTACAATTATTGAATACTTTCGACGTTGGAGAACTGAAAGTAAATGTAAAAAGTTGATGCTTAGGAAAACGTGCTATTGACTTTGGGATTTGCCGAGCCATAATGTAAGTTTTTATCACATATTCGACATTTCGTTGTTGTTTTATGTTGTATTTTAGGTTGCTTAATATTTTATGTACTTCGAGTTTCGAAAGTGTTGTTTAAAAGGAAAATAATCCTGTTGAGAGCTCAGACCTTTTCGCGCCATTCATTGCGCTGTGCTTATTGTACTATTTTTGAAACAAGTCCAGTTAGAGAGGTTTGTTCTACACATTTTCAGATAGAAAAAAGTTTACACTCATGGCTATCTTCAAAGTTTAATAACATCAACATATGCAGTATGATTTAAGCCAATCAGCACGTAATGTTCTATGATTATTAATCATCACATGATCAAGACAGGGCGCACAGTGTAGTGTCGTCGACTTGTAACTCCTCTGACCGCTTAGTCGCTCACCACGTGGGTTCGAGTCCAGTTCGGATCAAAGGACAATATGGGAAGGTCTTCAAGCTGACCTTCAATGTCTCGATGGTTCTACCCAGGAATTTGTTTGAAGTCTTCTTCCACTAAAACAGCTAAACGTTGCTATGATTATGACTCGTCGCTGCAATGTATTTTAAAAACAAAACAAACATCATATGATCAAAACATGCAGCCCGATAACCCCTTCATCACGATCGGTTCAATGGTTTCATCAACACGTAATCTGACAAGCCCATGAACACGTACGATTCGATGTTTATATAAATATCAGCACATGCAGTCTGACAAGTCCATTAACATCAAAGGTCTGATGTTAATTAAAACATCAACACATGTAGTCGGACAAGCCCATTAACATGTAGGTTTCGATGTTTATTAAAATATCAAAACAGGCAATCAGACAAGCCCATTAATGTTATATTATTCTTGCATGGGATAAATAAGAATACAATACTAATGTTCTGGTATATGCTGTTTAATCTCCTCTCTATACAAAGCAGACACACGATGTTTACCTCCCAGCTCCAACTAGTGAAACCCTCTCTCCAGCCAGGTATAAAACAATGGGCAGTGTATCTTGATAAACAGATATCATATTACACCTCCCTTTCTAAGTCCAGCTGATGTTATGTTCCATCCTGTACTTTGCTCACAAGTCCAATCTCACAGGTGGTTTTGATACTCTACCACTTCTTGTGACATAGTTGTTGCCATTGTTATCAAGTGGTAACTTGTTAATTGGCAAATTAATGCTTTGTGACATAGGTGGAGGTGTCTCCGGACATTCTTGGTCGGTCTGCTCAACTTCATTTTTGGCAGGTACTGGGACTAAATGTCTCCTATTTCTACGGAGTATCCCCAGATCTGTTCTTACATTGTATGATCGAGGTGTGTTAGACCCTGAAATGATAACACCCGACTTTTTCTGATCTTTAACCCACACAATATCTTTCTCCCTCAGGTTGCTCAAGTTTCTGGCCCTGTGACGCCTGTTGTAATTTTGCGTCTGTTTTTTCTTATACTGAAACTCCCTAGTCTTTATGTCCCTGAATTTTGGTAGATTTGGTATTAAAGCACTAGGTTGAACTGGTAATGAATTTTGCAATTTTCTACCCATTAACAACTCTGAGGGGCAGTAACCATTGTGTAGTGGCGTAGTCCTGTATGACAATAATGCCATGTAAGGATCATCTGCCTTTTTCAATATTTTCTTAATTGTTTGAACTGACCTTTCTGCCAAACCATTTGCTTGTGCATACCTAGGACTACTGGTCACATGTTTGAACCCATAAGAAGCTGCAAACTGTTTGAAATTCTCAGAGATATACTGAGGACCGTTGTCACTGTGAAATATGTCAGGGATGCCATGACGAGCAAAAATAGACTTTAAATGATTGATAACATGTTGTGAACTTAAACTTTTGAGCTTAGCGATTTCAATATACCTTGAAAAATAGTCCACAACAAGCAAGTATGTCTGACCATTGAGCTCAAATAAATCTGAAGCAACCCTTTGCCATGGTCGACTAGGAAACTCAGTTGGTATCATAGGTTCTGCAATATCATTGCTGTTTTCAATGCATTTTGTCATGACTTGACCACATGTTCTAGCTGTTTGCTCAAACCTATCCACCAAACTGATAATTTTGCCCTTTCCCTGCATTTTGCTATGCCTTGATGGGCATCATGGATTCTCTGGATCATTTCTTCTTGCATGATCTCAGGAATAATTAACCTTGAACCTTTCATCAAAATGCCCTTTTGCAAGGTTATATCCCCTCTAAATTCCCAATAGACTTTCATTTTATCACTTAATTGCGATTTTTCTGGCCACCCTTCTGTACAAAACAACATAAGGTTTCTGCATAACTCATCTTAGTCATACTGGGCCTTTATTTGCTCCAGTCTTGTACTTGAGGCAGGTAATGATTGAATCACCTGGTCAACAAAAGCATTTGTTTCCCTCAGTAAGTCATTATCCAGATAAGGGTGCTCGCGAAAGGCAATCCGGGACAACTAATTCTTTTCCTGGAATATGCTCAATCCTGAAATGAAATCTCATTAGCCTTATACGGAATCTTTGAATTCTAGGGGGCAAATCTGACAAATCCTTTGTGCCTAACAGTGGAACTAAATGTTTATGGTCAGTTTGTACAACAAAATGTGTACCTATCAAGAAATTACTGAATTTCTCACATGCCCATGTGATACCTAGAGCTTCTTTTTCAATTTGCGCATAGCGTTGTTCAGTTTCAGTAAGTGACCTTGACGCATATGCCACTGGCTTCCAGGTATGACCATGTTTTTGCCTTATGACTGCTCCTAACCCAAATGAACTTGAGTCGGCAGAAACTAATATTTCTCTGTTTGGATCATAATGTGCTAATACCTTAGGTGTACTAAGCAACAGTTTGATTTTGCGGAAAGCCTTTTCCTGCATTGGTCCCCATAACCATATACTCTTTGCTTTAAGGAGTTCCCTTAAAGGCTGTGTTTCCTCTGCCATGCTTGGCAGGAACTTCGCTAATTGATTGACCATCCCTAAAAACCTGCGAATATCAGACACATTCTGCGGTATTGGCATTTCATCAATTGCTTTAACCTTGGAAGGATCTGCCTTAATAGTGCCCTGTCCAACAACATGACCCAAGAAAGTCAATGACGGTTGGCAAATCAAACACTTCTCATTAAGTGTTAAACCCACCTTTTCCATTCGTTCAAGAACTGAGCTCAACCGCGCATTATGCTCTTCTTGAGTTGACCCAAATATGAGAACATCATCCATTTGACATATCACTCCTGGTAAACCATCTAAAAGCTCTGTCATTCTTTTTTGAAAGTATTCTGATGCGGAAGAAATACCCATTGGTAGACGATTAAACAAAAATCTGCCAAATGGTGTAATAAAGGTTGTCAAGTGACGGGACTCTTCAGCTAACCCTATCTGCCAAAACCCTGATGCACAGTCAATTTTTGAAAACCAGCGACCGCCTGCTAGCTTTGACAATGACTCTTCCACTGATGGTAATGGGTGTTTTTCCCTTTTTACAGATTGATTTAACTTGGTCAGATCAACACAGATTCTGACATCCCCATTTGACTTTGGTACACATACCATAGGTGAACACCATTCCGTAGGTTCATCAACTTTTGAAATGACCCCTTTATTTTGCATTCTCTCTAATTCAGCCTTAACTTTCGGCATTAAAGGAATTGGTACCCGGCGAGGAACAGTAATTGAATATGGTTTAGCTTGACTATCAAGAGATATTTTGTACTCCCAATCTGTTTTGCCTAAGCCGTTAAACAACTTTGGAAATTTCTCCCGATATCGCTCGGACGCACTGAGGGCAGAAACATTTACCTGTTGTAAAATCTCTAACTCTTGTATCGCAGGACGACCAAGAAGTGCCTCTGTAAGACCCCTCACAACATAAACATCCTGAACACATATCTTGTTATTACTCTCTAAAGTGCACTGAAATTTTCCAAACACATGCAATTTTGAGTTGGCTGGTCCACATAATTTTGTGTCATTTCGCTGCAATTTAACACCAGTTAATTTGTCGAATTGTTCCCTTGAAATGCAGGTAACATCAGCACCTGTGTCAATTTTGAACTTAATTTCTACATTGTTCACTTTGATTCCTTTTCTCCATGGAGTCGATTTTCCTGTTAATATAGTCACCAGGAACTCTTCCTCATCTTGGATGGTTACATCGGCTACCTCGGTGTGACACATTTTAGCAAAATGTCCCTTTCTTGAACATTTGAAACACGTTGCCTGAGATGCCGGACACTTCTCTCTAGGATGCTGGGACTTGTTCCCGCAACGTGAACATGAGGATACTGTCTTCTTGTGTATCTTACTTTTTGTTATCCCCTGTTTCTTTGGATCTCCCTTCTTGCTTGATTTTTTCACAACGTCTATGTTCTGATTTTTAGTGTCAGACCCTCTGACAATTGACTGTTGTGATCGGACAGCCTCATGCTGTCTTGCTTGAGTAACTGCTTTCTCCAGAGTTAACTCAGCATCGAGCTGCAGTTTTTCCGACAGTCTGTGGTCCCGCAATCCCACGACTATTCTGTCTCTAATGAGTTCATCGTGCAGTATACCGAACTTGCAGTTTTCAGCCAAACTAAACAGACTTGTTACAAAAGTATCCACTGACTCGTCTGCCATTTGTATCCGCTGATTGAATTTAGTTCTTTCAAAAATAACATTTCTTTTTGGAATGAAATAATTCATTAATCCTTCAGTTACTTTATCCCATTTTTTCTTATCTCCTTCTGAAAGAGATAGTGATGCAAGAATGTCATCTGCTTCATTTCCCATGCAATAAATTAAGGTGTTAATTTGTACTTCCTCATTTTCATCACAAAGTTTAGAAGCAGAGCGGAAGCGCTCAAACCGTTGAAACCATTTTTTCCATGTTTCAGGCTTGCTAAAGTTAAACTCCTCTGGATGTTTGAAATTAAACGATGCCATAATTAATCCGAAAGAAAATTCACAAATGAAATGCGCACAATAAATTAGTTCACCGCTGCCACCATGTTATATTATTCTTGCATGGGATAAATAAGAATACAATACTAATGTTCTGGTATATGCTGTTTAATCTCCTCTCTATACAAAGCAGACACACGATGTTTACCTCCCAGCTCCAACTAGTGAAACCCTCTCTCCAGCCAGGTATAAAACAATGGGCAGTGTATCTTGATAAACAGATATCATATTACAATTAACACTAAAGATTGATTGTTTAATAAACATCAACACAGGCAGTCTGATAAGCATATCAACTCTTAAGATTCAATGTTTAATTAACATCAACACAGGCAGTCTGATAAGCCCATCAACACGTAGGGCTCACTTATTAATTAACATCAACACAGGCAGTCTGATAAGCCCATCAACACACAGGGCTCACTGTTCAATTAACATCAACACATGCAGTCTGATCAACATGTAAGGTTCCGTGTTTAATAAACATGTTACCGACATCAACTTGTTAGGCCTTATATGCTACCGACATCATCTAGTAGGAACTTATTTGTTATCGACTTCAGCTAGTAGGGCCATATATGTTACTGACATCAACTTGTTGAGCCTTATATGTTACTGACATCAACTTGTTGAGCCTTATATGTTACCAACATCAGCTAGTACGACCTTATATGTTACCGACATCAACTTGTTGAGCCTAAAATGTTACCGACATCAACTTATTGTGCCTTATGTTCCAACATCAACTTGTTGGGCCTTATATGTTACCGACATCAGCTAGTAGGATCTTATATGTTACCAACATCAACTAGTTAAGTAGGATCTTATATGTTACCGACATTAACTAGTAGGCCCTTATATGTAACTGAAATTAACTAGTAGGGCCTTATATGTTACTGACATCAACTTGTTGAGCCTTATATGTTACAGACATCAGCTATTAGGACCTTATATGTAACCGACATCAGCTAGTAGGGGCCTTATATGTTACCGACATTAACTAGTAGGGTCTGCTTATATGTTACCGTCATCAACTTGTTGAGCCTTATATGTTACCGACATTAACTAGTTGCGCCCTATATGTGACCTACATCAGCCAGTAGGACCTATATGTTACCAACATCAACTTGTTATATATTATGTTTCCAACATCAACTTGTTTGGCCTTATATGTTACTGACATCAACTTGCTGTACATTATGTTACCAACATCAACTTGTTGGGCCTTATATGTTACCGACATCAACTAGTAGGACCTTATATGTTACCAATATTATCTAGTAGGACCTTGTATGTTACCAACATCAACTTGTATATTATGTTAACAACATCAACTTGTTTGTTCTTATATGTTACCGACATCAACTAGTAGGACCTTATATGTTACCAACATCAGCTAGTAGGACCTTATATGTTACCAACATCAACTAGTAGGACCTTATATGTTACCAACATCAGCTAGTAGGACCTTATATGTTACCTACAACAACTTATTGTGCCTTATGTTCCAACATCAACATGTTGGGCCTTATATGTTACAGACATCAACTTGTTGTATATTATGTTACCAATATCAACTTGTTTAGCCTTATATGTTACAGACATCAACTTGATTGTGGCTTTTATGTTCCAACATCACCTTGTTGGGCCTTATATGTTACCGACATCAGCTAGTAGGACCTTTTATGTTACCAACATCAACTAGTTAAGTAGGATCTTATATGTTACCGACATTAACTAGTAGGCCCTTATATGTAACTGAAATTAACTAGTAGGGCCTTATATGTTACTGACATCAACTTGTTGAGCCTTATATGTTACCTACATCAACTTGATTGTGGCTTTTATGTTCCAACAACACCTTGTTGGGCCTTATATGTTACCGACATCAGCTAGTAGGACCTTTTATGTTACCAACATCAACTAGTTAAGTAGGATCTTATATGTTACCGACATTAACTAGTAGGCCCTTATATGTAACTGAAATTAACTAGTAGGGCCTTATATGTTACTGACATCAACTTGTTGAGCCTTATATGTTACGACATCAACTAGTAGGGCCTTATATGTGACAGACATCAGCTAGTAGGACCTTATATGTTACGGACATCAACTTGTTGAGCCTTATATGTTACCGGCATCAACTTATCGTGCCTTATGTTCCAACATCAACTTGTTGGGCCTTATATGTTACAGATGTCAGCTTTTAGGACCTTATATGTTACCAACATCAGCTATTAGGACCTTACATGTTACAGACATCAGCTAGTAGGGCCTTATATGTTACCGACATCAGCAATTTGGACCTTATATGTTACCGACATCAACTAGTAGGACCTTGTATGTTACCAACATCAACTTGTTATATATTATGTTACCAACACCAACTTGTCGGGCGTTATATGTTACCGACATCAACTAGTAGGGCCTTATATGTTAACAACATTAACTAGTACGGTCTTATGAGTTACCGACATCAACTTGTTGAGCCTTATTATGTTACAGACTTCAGCTAGTAGGACCTTGTATGTTACGGACATCAGCTAGTAGGGCCTTATATGTTACCGACATTAACTAGTACTGTCTTATAAGTTACCGACATCAACTTGTTGAGCCTTATATGTTACAGACATAGTCTTATTGTGCCTTATGTTCCAACATCAACTTGTTGGGCCTTATATTTTACCGACATCAGCTATTAGAACCTTATATGTTACCAACATCAGCTAGTAGGGCCTTATATGTTACCGACATCAGCTAGTAGACCCCTATATGTTAACGACATCAACTTGTTGGGCCTTATATGTTACCGACATCAAATAGTAGGGCCTTGTATGGTACCGACATCAGCAAGTTGGACCTTATATGTTACCGACATCAACTTGTATATTATGTTACTAACATCAACTTGTTTGGCCTTATATGTTACAGACATCAGCTAGTAGGACCTTATATGTTACGGACATCAACTTGTTGAGCCTGATATGTTACCGGCATCAACTTATTGTGCCTTATGTTCCAACATCAACTTGTTAAGCCTTATATGTTAAGACATCAACTAGTAGGGCCTTATATGTTACAGACATCAGCTAGTAGGACCTTATATGTTACCAACATCAACTAGTAGGACCTTGCATGTTATCAACATCAACTTGAATATTATGTTACTAACATCAACTTGTTTGGCCTTATATGTTGCTGACATCATCTAGTAGGACCTTATATGTTACCAACATCAACTAGTAGGACCTTATATGTTACCAACATCAGCTAGTAGGACCTTATACGTTACCAACATCAACTAGTAGGACCTTATATGTTACCAACATCAACTTGTATATTCTGTTACCAACATCAACTTTTTGGGAGTTATATGTTACCGACATCAACTAGTAGGACCTTGTATGTTACCAACATCAACTAGTAGGACCTTGCATGTTACCAACATCAACTTGAATATTATGTTACTAACATCAACTTGTTTGGCCTTATATGTTGCTGACATCATCTAGTAGGACCTTATATGTTACCAACATCAGCTAGTAGGACCTTATATGTTACTAACATCAGCTAGTAGGACCTTATATTTTAACAATATCAACTATAGGACCTTATAT
Source organism: Sinonovacula constricta (assembly GCA_007844125.1). Taxonomy (NCBI): domain Eukaryota; kingdom Metazoa; phylum Mollusca; class Bivalvia; order Cardiida; family Solecurtidae; genus Sinonovacula; species Sinonovacula constricta. The sequence goes on along the minus strand of CM017570.1, from coordinate 30,653,303 downwards.
GTTACATACATTAACTAGTAGGGCCTTATATGTTACCAACATCAACTAAAAGGACCTTATATGTTACGGACATCAGCTAGTAGGACCTTAATTGTTACCGACATCAACTAGTAGGACCTTATATGTTATAGACATCAACTAGTAGGGCCTTATATGTAACCGACATCAACTTATTGTGCCTTATGTTCTAACATCAACTTGTTGGGCCTTATATGTTACCGACATCAGCTAGTAGGACCTTATATGTTATAGACATCTGCTATTAGGACCTTATATGTTATAGACATCAGCTAGTAGGGCCTTATATGTTATAGACATCAGCTAGTAGGGCCTTATATGTTATAGACATCAGCTAGTAGGGCCTTATATGTTATAGACATCAGCTAGTAGGGCCTTATATGTTATAGACATCAGCTAGTAGGGCCTTATATGTTGCCGACATCAGCAAGTAGGGCCTTATATGTTACAGACATCAGCTAGTAGGACCTTATATGATACCGACATCAACTAGTAGGACCTTATATGATACCGACATCAACTAGTAGGACCTTATATGTTACCGACATCAACTAGTATGGCCTTTTATGTAACCAACATCAACTAGTAGGACCTTATATGTTACCGACATCAACTTATTGTGCCTTATGTTCCAACATCAACTTGTTGGGCCTTGTATATCACCAACATCAGCTAGTAGGGCCTTATTTATGTTACCAACATCAGCTAGTAGGACCTTATATGTTACCAAGATCAGCTAGTAGGGCCTTATATGTTACCTACATCAGCTAGTAGGACATTTTATGTTACCAACATCAGCTAGTAGGACCTTATATGTTACTGACATCAACTTGTTGTATATTACATGTATGTCACCAACATCAGCTAGTAGGGCCTTATTTGTTACCAAGATCTGCTAGTAGGACCTTATATGTTACCAAGATCAGCTAGTAGGGCCTTATATGTTACCTACATCAGCTAGTAGGACGTTATATGTTACCTACATCAGCTAGTAGGGACTTTTATGTTACATTCAGCAGCTAGTAAGGCCTTATATGTTACCTACATCAGCTAGTAGGACCTTATATGTTACCTACAGCAGCTAGTAGGGCCTTATATGTTACCTACATAAGCTAGTAGGACCTTATATGTTACCTACATCAGCTAGTAGGGACTTATATGTTACCTACATCAGCTAGTAGGGCCTTATATGTTACCTACATCAGCTAGTAGGACCTTATATGTTACCTACATCAGCTAGTAGGACCTTATAAGTTACCTACATCAGCTAGTAGGGCCTTATATGTTACAGACATCAGCTAGTCGGGCCTTATATATTACAGACATCAGCTAGTAGGGCCTTATATGTTACCTACATCAGCTAGTAGGCCCTTATATGTTACCTACATCAGCTAGTAGGGACTTATATGTTACCTACATCAGCTAGTAGGACCTGATATGTTACCTACAGCAGCTAGTAGGGCCTTATATGTTACCTACATCAGCTAGTAGGACCTTATTTGTTACCTACATCAGCTAGTAGGGACTTATATGTTACGTACATCAGCTAGTAGGACCTGATATGTTACCTACATCAGCTAGTAGGGCCTTATATGTTACCTACATCAGCTAGTCGGGCGTTATATGTTACAGACATCAGCTAGTCGGGCCTTATATGTTACAGACATCAGCTAGTAGGGCCTTATATGTTACAGACATCAGCTTGTCGGGCCTTATATGTTACCTACATCAGCTAGTAGGGCCTTATAAGTTACAGACATCAGCTAGTCGGGCCTTATATGTTACAGGCATCAGCTAGTCGGGCCTTATATGTTACCTACATCAGCTAGTAGGGCCTTATATGTTACAGACATCAGCTAGTAGGGCCTTATATGTTACTGACATCAACTAGTAGGACCTTATATGTTACCAACATCAGCTAGTAGGGCCTTATATGTTACCGACATCAATTTGTTGGACCTTATATGTTACCGACATCAACTAGTAGGGCCCTATATGTTACGACATCAACTAGTAGGGCCCTATATGTTACCGACATCAACTTATTTTGCCTTATGTATCAACATCAGCTAGTAGGGCCTTATACGTTACCGACATCACCTAGTAGGAACTTATATGTTACCGACATCAACTTGTTGTATATTATGGTACAAACATCAACTTGTTGGGCCTTATATGTTACAGACATCAACTAGTAGGGCCTTATATGTTACTGACATCAGCAAGTTGGACCTTATATGTTACCGACATTAACTAGTAGGACCTTATTTGTTACCAACAACAACTAGTAGGACTTTATATGTTACCAACAACAACTAGTAGGACCTTATATGTTACCAACATCAACTTCTTGTATATTATGTTCCCAACATCACCTTGTTGGTCCTTATATGTTACAGACATCAACTAGTAGGGCCTGATATAATACGGACATCAGCAAGTTGGACCTTATATGTTACTGATATCAAATAGTAGGGCCTTATATGTTACTGACATCAACTAGTAGAGCCTTATGTGTTACCGACATCAACTAGTTGGACCTTATATGTTACTGACATCAACTAGTAGAGCCAATGATTTACGGACATCAACTAATAGGGCCTTATATGTTACTGACATCAAAAAGTAGGGCCTTATATGTTACTGACATCAACTAGTAGGGCCTTATATGTTACCAACATCAACTAGAAGGACCTTATATATTACGGAAAACAACATGTTGGGTCTTATATGTTAATGGCATCAACTAGTAGAGCCTTATATATTACCAACATCAACTAAAAGGGCCTTATATGTTACAGACATCAACATGTAGGGCCTTATATGTTACTGACATCAGCTAGTAAGGCCTTGTATGTTACCGACTTCAACTAGTAGGGCCTTATATATAAACTAGATGGGCCTTATATGTTGCTGACATCAGCTAGTAGGGCCTTATATGTTACCAACATCAACTAGAAGGACCCCTTATCTTACTGTATCTTACTGACATCAGCTAGTAGGATAATATATGTTACCGACATCAACTAGTAGGACCCTGTATGTTACCGACCTCAGCTAGTAGGGCCTTATATGTTACCGACATCAACTAGTATGGCCTTAAATGTTACTGACAATAGCTAGTTGGGCCAAATATGTTACTGACATCAGCTAGTAGGACAATATATGTTATTGACATCAGCTAGTAGGGCCATATATGTTACTGACATCAGCTATTAGGGCCATATATGTCACTGACATCAGCTATTAGGGCCTTATATGTTACCAACGTCAGCTAGTAGGGCCATATATGTTACTGACATCAGCTAGAAGGGCCATACACGTTACTGACATTAACTAGTAGGGCCTCATATGTTACTGACATAAACTAGTAGGGCCCTTTATGTAACAGACATCAGCTAGTAGGGAGTATATATGTTACTGAAATTAACTAGTAGGGCTTTATATGTTACAGACATCAGCTATTAGAGCCATATTTGTTACCGACATCAACTAGTAGGGCCTTATATGTTGCCGACATCAGCTAGTAGGGCCATATATGTTGCCGACATCAACTAGTATGGCCTTATATGTTGCTGACATCAGCTATTAGGGCCTTATATGTTACCCACATCAACTTGTTGGGCCTTATATGTTACCGACATCAGCTAGTAGGATCTTATATGTTACCAACATCAACTAGTAGGGCCTTATATGTTACCGACATCAGCTAGTTGGGCCTTATACGTTGCCGACATCAGCTAGTAGGACCTATTATAATACAACATCAACTTGTTGGGCCTTATATGTTACCGACATTAGCTAGCAGGACCTTATGTGTCACCAACATCAGCTAGTAGGGCCTTATATGTTACCAACATCAGCTTGTAGTACCTTATATGTTACCGACATCAGCTGGTAGTACCTTATATGTTACCAACATCAGCTAGTAGGACGTTATATGTTACCAACATCAGCTAGTAGGGCGTTATATGTTACCGATATCAGCTAGTAGGGCGTTATATGTTACCAACATCAGCTAGTAGGGCGTTATATGTTACGACATCAGCTAGTAGGGCCTTAAATGTTACCAACATCAGCTGGTAGTACCTTATATGTTACCAATATCAGCTAGTTGGACCTTATATGTTACCCACATCAGCTAGTAAGACCTTATATGTTACCGACATCAGCTAGTAGACCCCTATATGTTAACGACATCAACTTGTTGGGCCTTATATGTTACCGACATCAAATAGTAGGGCCTTGTATGGTACCGACATCAGCAAGTTGGACCTTATATGTTACCGACATCAACTTGTATATTATGTTACTAACATCAACTTGTTTGGCCTTATATGTTACAGACATCAGCTAGTAGGACCTTATATGTTACGGACATTAACTTGTTGAGCCTGATATGTTACCGGCATCAACTTATTGTGCCTTATGTTCCAACATCAACTTGTTGAGCCTTATATGTTAAGACATCAACTAGTAGGACCTTATATGTTACCAACATCAACTAGTAGGACCTTATACGTTACCAACATCAGCTAGTAGGACCTTATACGTTACCAACATCAACTAGTAGGACCTTATATGTTACCAACATCAGCTAGTAGGACCTTATACGTTACCAACATCAACTAGTAGGACCTTATATGTTACCAACATCAACTTGTATATTCTGTTACCAACATCAACTTTTTGGGAGTTATATGTTACCGACATCAACTAATAGGACCTTGTATGTTACCCACATCAACTAGTAGGACCTTGCATGTTACCAACATCAACTTGAATATTATGTTACTAACATCAACTTGTTTGGCCTTATATGTTGCTGACATCATCTAGTAGGACCTTATATGTTACCAACATCAGCTAGTAGGACCTTATATGTTACTAACATCAGCTAGTAGGACCTTATATTTTACCAATATCAACTATAGGACCTTATATGTTACAGACATTAACTAGTAGGGCCTAATATGTTACCAACATCAACTAGAAGAGACTTATATGTTACGGACATCAGCTAGTAGGACCTTATATGTTTACGACATCAACAAGTAGGACCTTATATGTTATAGACATCAACTAGTAGGGCCTTATATGTAACCGACATCAACTTATTGTGCCTTATGTTCCAACATCAACTTGTTGGGCCTTATATGTTACCGACTTCAGCTAGTAGGACCTTATATGTTATAGACATCTGCTATTAGGACCTTATATGTTATAGAAATCAGCTAGTAGGGCCTTATATGTTATAGACATCAGCTAGTAGGTCCTTATATGTTATAGACATCAGCTAGTAGGGCCTTATATGTTGCCGACATCAGCAAGTAGGGCCTTATATGTTACCGACATCAGCTAGTAGGACCTTATATGATACCGACATCAGCAAGTAGGGCCTTATATGTTACCGACATCAGCTTGTAGGACCTTATATGATACCGACATCAACTTGTAGGACCTTATATGATACCGACATTAACTAGTAGGACCTTATATTTTACCGACATCAACTAGTATGGCCTTTTATGTAACCAACATCAACTAGTAGGACCTTATATGTTACCGACATCAACTTATTGTGCCTTATGTTCCAACATCAACTTGTTGGGCCTTATATATCACCAACATCAGCTAGTAGGGCCTTATTTATGTTACCAACATCAGCTAGTAGGACCTTATATGTTACCAAGATCAACTAGAAGGACCCCTTATCTTACTGTATCTTACTGACATCAGCTAGTAGGACCCTATATGTTACCGACATCAACTAGTAGGACCCTGTATGTTACCGACCTCAGCTAGTAGGGCCTTATATGTTACCGACATCAACTAGTATGGCCTTAAATGTTACTGACAACAGCTAGTTGGGCCAAATACGTTTCTGACATCAGCTAGTAGGGCCATATATGTTACTAACAACAGCTAGTTGGGCCATATACGTTACTGACATCAGCTAGTAGGACAATATATGTTACTGACATCAGCTAGTAGGGCCTTATATGTTACTAACAACAGCTAGTTGGGCCAAATACGTTACTGACATCAGCTAGTAGGGCCATATATGTTACTAACAACAGCTAGTTGGGCCATATACGTTACTGACATCAGCTAGTAGGACAATATATGTTACTGACATCAGCTAGTAGGGCCATATACGTTACTGACATCAGCTAGTAGGGCCTTATACGTTACTGACATCAACTAGTTGGACCTTATATGTTACTGACATCAAGTAGTTGGGCCTTATATGTTACTGACATCAGCTAGTAGGTCCATATATGTTACTGACATCAGCTAGTAGGGCCTTATACGTTACTGACATCAGCTAGTAGGGCCATATACGTTACTGACATCAGCTAGTAGGGCCATATACGTTACTGACATCAACTAGTTGGACCTTATATGTTACTGACATCAACTAGTTGGGCCTTATATGTTACTGACATCAGCTAGTAGGGCCATATATGTTACTGACATCAGCTAGTAGGACAATATATGCTACTGACATCAGCTAGTAGGGCCATATATGTTACTGACATCAGCTAGTAGGGCCATATATGTTACTGACATCAGCTAGTAGGGCCATATACGTTACTGACATCAGCTAGTAGGACAATATACGTTACTGACATCAGCTAGTAGGACAATATACGTTACTGACATCAGCTAGTATGACAATATGTTACTGACATCAGCTAGTAGGGCCATATACGTTACTGACATCAGCTAGTAGGACATTATACGTTACTGACATCAGCTAGTAGGACAACATATGTTACTGACATCAGCTAGTATGGCCATATATGTTACTGACATCAGCTAGTAGGACAATATATGTTACTGACATCAGCTAGTAGGGCCATGTACGTTACTGACATAAGCTAGTAGGGCCATATACGTTACTGACATCAGCTAGTAGTACAATATATGTTACTGACATCAGCTAGTAGGGCCATATACGTTACTGACATCAGCTAGTAGGACAATAGACGTTACTGACATCAGCTAGTAGGGCCATATACGTTACTGACATCAGCTAGTAGGACAATATATGTTACTGACATCAGCTAGTAGGGCCATATACGTTACTGACATCAGCTAGTAGGGCCTTATATGTTACTGACATCAACTAGTAGGGCCTTATATGTTACTGACATCAGCTAGTAGGACAATATATGTTACTGACATCAGCTAGTAGGGCCATATACGTTATTGACATCAGCTAGTAGGACAATATATGTTACTGACATCAGCTAGTAGGGCCTTATATGTTACTAACATAAACTAGTAGGGCCTTAATTGTTACCGACATCAACTAGTAGGGCCATATATGTTACTGACATCAGCTAGTAGGACAATATATGTTACTGACATCAGCTAGTAGGGCCATATACGTTACTGACATCAGCTAGTAGGGCCTTATATGTTACTGACATCAGCTAGTTGGGCCATATATGTTACTGACATCAGCTAGTAGGACAATATATGTTACTGACATCAGCTAGTAGGGCCATATACGTTACTGACATCAGCTAGTAGGGCCTTATATGTTACTGACATCAGCTAGTTGGGCCATATATGTTACTGACATCAGCTAGTAGGACAATATATGTTACTGACATCAGCTAGTAGGGCCATATACGTTACTGATATCAGCTAGTAGGACAATATATGTTACTGACATCAGCTAGTAGGGCCTTATATGTTACTGACATCAGCTAGTAGGGCCATATATGTTACTGACATCAGCTAGTAGGACAATATATGTTACTGACATCAGCTAGTAGGGTCATATACGTTACTGACATCAGCTAGTAGGGCCTTATATGTTACAGACATCAGCTAGTAGGGCCATATACGTTACTGACATCAGCTAGTAGGGCCATATACGTTACTGACATCAGCTAGTAGGGCCTTATATGTTACTGACATCAACTAGTAGGGCCTTATATGTTACTGACATCAACTAGTAGGGCCATATACGTTACTGACATCAACTAGTAGGGCCATATACGTTACTGACCTCAGCTAGTAGGGCCATATACGTTACTGACAACAGCTAGTTGGGCCATATATGTTACTAACAACAGCTAGTTGGGCCATATATGTTACTGACATCAACTAGTAGGGCCATATACGTTACTGACATCAGCTAGTAGGACAATATATGTTACTGACATCAGCTAGTAGGGCCATATATGTTACTGACATCAGCTAGTAGGAAAATATGTGTTACTGACATCAGCTAGTAGGGCCATATATGTTACTGACATCAGCTAGTAGGGCCATATATGTTACTGACATCAGCTAGTAGGGCCATATATGTTACTGACATCAGCTAGTAGGACAATATATGTTACTGACATCAGCTAGTAGGACAATATATGTTACTGATATCAGCTAGTAGGGCCATATACGTTACTGACATCAGCTAGTAGGGCCTTATATGTTACCGATATCAACTAGTAGGGCCTTATATGTTACTGACATCAGCTAGTAGGGCCATATACGTTGCTGACATCAACTAGTAGGACAATATACGTTACTGACATCAACTAGTAGGACAATATACGTTACTGACAACAGCTAGTAGGGCCATATACGTTACTGACATCAGCTAGTAGGGCCATATATGTTACTGACATCAGCTAGTAGGGCCTTATATGTTACTGACATCAACTGGTAGGGCCTTATATGTTACTGACATCAGCTAGTAGGGCCTTATATGTTACTGACATCAGCTAGTAGGACAATATACGTTACTAACAACAGCTAGTAGGGACATATATGTTACTGACATCAGCTAGTAGGGCCATATATGTTACTGACATCAGCTAGTGGGGCCATATATGTTACTGACATCAGCTAGTAGGACAATATACGTTACTGACATCAGCTAGTAGGGCCATATACGTTACTGACATCAGCTAGTAGGGCCTTATACGTTACTGACATCAACTAGTTGGACCTTATATGTTACTGACATCAACTAGTTGGGCCTTATATGTTACTGACATCAGCTAGTAGGGCCATATATGTTACTGACATCAGCTAGTAGGACAATATATGTTACTGACATCAGCTAGTAGGGCCATATACGTTACTGACATCAGCTAGTAGGGCCATATACGTTACTGACATCAGCTAGTAGGACAATATATGTTACTGACATCAGCTAGTAGGGCCATATACGTTACTGACATCACCTAGTAGGACAATAGACGTTACTGACATCAGCTAGTAGGGCCATATACGTTACTGACATCAGCTAGTAGGACAATATATGTTACTGACATCAGCTAGTAGGGCCATATACGTTACTGACATCAGCTAGTAGGGCCTTATATGTTACTGACATCAACTAGTAGGGCCTTATATGTTACTGACATCAGCTAGTAGGACAATATATGTTACTGACATCAGCTAGTAGGGCCATATACGTTATTGACATCAGCTAGTAGGACAATATATGTTACTGACATCAGCTAGTAGGGCCTTATATGTTACTAACATAAACTAGTAGGGCCTTAATTGTTACCGACATCAACTAGTAGGGCCATATATGTTACTGACATCAGCTAGTAGGACAATATATGTTACTGACATCAGCTAGTAGGGCCATATACGTTACTGACATCAGCTAGTAGGGCCTTATATGTTACTGACATCAGCTAGTTGGGCCATATATGTAACTGACATCAGCTAGTAGGACAATATATGTTACTGACATCAGCTAGTAGGGCCATATACGTTACTGACATCAGCTAGTAGGGCCTTATATGTTACTGACATCAGCTAGTAGGGCCATATATGTTACTGACATCAGCTAGTAGGACAATATATGTTACTGACATCAGCTAGTAGGGCCATATACGTTACTGACATCAGCTAGTAGGACAATATACGTTACTGACATTAGCTAGTAGGGCCATATACGTTACTGACATCAGCTAGTAGGGCCTTATACGTTACTGACATTAACTAGTTGGACCTTATATGTTACTGACATCAACTAGTTGGGCCTTATATGTTACTGACATCAGCTAGTAGGGCCATATATGTTACTGACATCAGCTAGTAGGACAATATATGTTACTGACATCAGCTAGTAGGGCCATATACGTTACTGACATCAGCTAGTAGGGCCATATACGTTACTGACATCAGCTAGTAGGACAATATATGTTACTGACATCAGCTAGTAGGGCCATATACGTTACTGACATCACCTAGTAGGACAATAGACGTTACTGACATCAGCTAGTAGGGCCATATACGTTACTGACATCAGCTAGTAGGACAATATATGTTACTGACATCAGCTAGTAGGGCCATATACGTTACTGACATCAGCTAGTAGGGCCTTATATGTTACTGACATCAACTAGTAGGGCCTTATATGTTACTGACATCAGCTAGTAGGACAATATATGTTACTGACATCAGCTAGTAGGGCCATATACGTTATTGACATCAGCTAGTAGGACAATATATGTTACTGACATCAGCTAGTAGGGCCTTATATGTTACTAACATAAACTAGTAGGGCCTTAATTGTTACCGACATCAACTAGTAGGGCCATATATGTTACTGACATCAGCTAGTAGGACAATATATGTTACTGACATCAGCTAGTAGGGCCATATACGTTACTGACATCAGCTAGTAGGGCCTTATATGTTACTGACATCAGCTAGTTGGGCCATATATGTTACTGACATCAGCTAGTAGGACAATATATGTTACTGACATCAGCTAGTAGGGCCATATACGTTACTGACATCAGCTAGTAGGGCCTTATATGTTACTGACATCAGTTAGTAGGGCCATATATGTTACTGACATCAGCTAGTAGGACAATATTTGTTACTGACATCAGCTAGTAGGGCCATATACGTTACTGACATCAGCTAGTAGGACAATATACGTTACTGACATTAGCTAGTAGGGCCATATACGTTACTGACATCAGCTAGTAGGGCCTTATATGTTACTGACATCAGCTAGTTGGGCCATATATGTTACTGACATCAGCTAGTAGGACAATATATGTTACTGACATCAGCTAGTAGGGCCATATACGTTACTGACATCAGCTAGTAGGACAATATATGTTACTGACATCAGCTAGTAGGGCCTTATATGTTACTGACATCAGCTAGTAGGGCCATATATGTTACTGACATCAGCTAGTAGAACAATATATGTTACTGACATCAGCTAGTAGGGCCATATACGTTACTGACATCAGCTAGTAGGGCCTTATATGTTACTGACATCAGCTAGTAGGGCCATATACGTTACTGACCTCAGCTAGTAGGGCCATATACGTTACTGACAACAGCTAGTTGGGCCATATATGTTACTAACAACAGCTAGTTGGGCCATATATGTTACTGACATCAACTAGTAGGGCCATATACGTTACTGACATCAGCTAGTAGGACAATATATGTTACTGACATCAGCTAGTAGGGCCATATATGTTACTGACATCAGCTAGTAGGAAAATATATGTTACTGACATCAGCTAGTAGGGCCATATATGTTACTGACATCAGCTAGTAGGGCCATATATGTTACTGACATCAGCTAGTAGGGCCATATATGTTACTGACATCAGCTAGTAGGACAATATATGTTACTGACATCAGCTAGTAGGACAATATATGTTACTGATATCAGCTAGTAGGGCCATATACGTTACTGACATCAGCTAGTAGGGCCTTATATGTTACTGATATCAACTAGTAGGGCCTTATATGTTACTGACATCAGCTAGTAGGGCCATATACGTTGCTGACATCAACTAGTAGGACAATATACGTTACTGACATCAACTAGTAGGACAAAATACGTTACTGACATCAGCTAGTAGGGCCATATATGTTACTGACATCAGCTAGTAGGGCCTTATATGTTACTGACATCAACTGGTAGGGCCTTATATGTTACTGACATCAGCTAGTAGGGCCTTATATGTTACTGACATCAGCTAGTAGGACAATATACGTTACTAACAACAGCTAGTAGGGACATATATGTTACTGACATCAGCTAGTTAGGCCATATATGTTACTGACATCAGCTAGTAGGGCCATATATGTTACTGACATCAGCTAGTAGGACAATATACGTTACTGACATCAGCTAGTAGGGCCATATACGTTACTGACATCAGCTAGTAGGGCCTTATACGTTACTGACATCAACTAGTTGGACCTTATATGTTACTGACATCAACTAGTTGGGCCTTATATGTTACTGACATCAGCTAGTAGGTCCATATATGTTACTGACATCAGCTAGTAGGGCCTTATACGTTACTGACATCAGCTAGTAGGGCCATATACGTTACTGACATCAGCTAGTAGGGCCTTATACGTTACTGACATCAACTAGTTGGACCTTATATGTTACTGACATCAGCTAGTAGGGCCATATATGTTACTGACATCAGCTAGTGGGGCCTTATATGTTAATGACATCAGCTAGTAGGACCTTATATGTTACTGACATCAGCTAGTAGGGCCTTATACGTTACTGACATCAACTAGTTGGACCTTATATGTTACTGACATCAGCTAGTAGGACCTTATATGTTACTGACATCAACTAGTTGGGCCTTATATGTTACTGACATCAGCTAGTAGGGCCATATATGTTACTGACATCAGCTAGTTGGGCCTTATATGTTACTGACATCAGCTAGTAGGACCTTATATGTTACTGACATCAGCTAGTAGGGCCATATACGTTACTGACATCAGCTAGTAGGAACTTATATGTTACTGACATCAACTAGTTGGGCCTTATATGTTACTGACATCAGCTAGTAGGGCCATATATGTTACTGACATTAGCTAGTTGGGCCTTATATGTTACTGACATCAGCTAGTAGGACAATATACGTTACTGACATCAGCTAGTAGGGCCATATATGTTACTAACAACAGCTAGTAGGGCCAAATACGTTACTGACATCAGCTAGTAGGGCCATATATGTTACTGACATCAGCTAGTAGGGCCATATACGTTACTGACATCAGCTAGTAGGGCCATATATGTTACTGACATCAGCTAGTAGGACAATATATGTTACTGACATCAGCTAGTAGGGCCATATATGTTACTGACATCAGCTAGTAGGGCCATATATGTTACTGACATCAGCTAGTAGGGCCATATATGTTACTGACATCAGCTAGTAGGGCCATATATGTTACTGACATCAGCTAGTAGGGCCATATATGTTACTGACATCAGCTAGTAGGACAATATACGTTACTGACATCAACTAGTAGGACCATATATGTTATTGACATCAGCTAGTAGGGCCATATACGTTACTGACATCAGCTAGAAGGGCCATATACGTTACTGACATTAACTAGTAGGGCCTCATATGTTACTGACATAAACTAGTAGGGCCTTATATGTAACAGACATCAGCTAGTAGGGAGTATATATGTTACTGACATTAACTAGTAGGGCTTTATATGTTACAGACATCAGCTATTAGAGCCATATTTGTTACCGACATCAACTAGTAGGGCCTTATATGTTGCCGACATCAGCTAGTTGGGCCATATATGTTGCCGACATCAACTAGTATGGCCTTATATGTTGCTGACATCAGCTATTAGGGCCCTATATGTTACCCACATCAACTTGTTGGGCCTTATATGTTACCGACATCAGCTAGTAGGACCTTATATGTTACCAACATCAACTAGTAGGGCCTTATATGTTACCGACATCAGCTAGTTGGGCCTTATATGTTGCCGACATCTGCTAGTAGGACCTATTATAATACAACATTAACTTGTTGGGCCTTATATGTTACCGACATCAGCTAGCAGGACCTTATGTGTCACCAACATCAGCTAGTAGGGCCTTATTTGTTACCAACATCAGCTTGTAGTACCTTATATGTTACCGACATCAGCTGGTAGTACCTTATATGTTACCAACATCAGCTAGTAGGACGTTATATGTTACCAACATCAGCTAGTAGGGCGTTATATGTTACCGACATCAGCTAGTAGGGCGTTATATGTTACCAACATCAGCTAGTAGGGCGTTATATGTTACCGACATCAGCTAGTAGGGCCTTCAATGTTACCAACATCAGCTGGTAGTACCTTGTATGTTACCAATATCAGCTAGTTGGACCTTATATGTTACCCACATCAGCTAGTAGGACCTTATATGTTACCAACATCAGCTGGTAGTACCTTATATGTTACCAACATCAGCTAGTAGGACCTTATATGTTACCGACATCAGCTAGTAGGGCTTATATGTTACCGACATCAGCTAGTAGGACCTTATATGTTACTGACATCAACTTGTTGTACTGTGAAAGCATTTTATTTCGTGTGGCAGAAATTTCGTCGTTTGAAGAAGACTGGCATATTCGTGGGTACTTGACTTCGTGGATTGCCCTACCCAGGAAATTAAAAAAAAAATACCTTCGATTTTCGACACATGCGAAACTGACGCCTAACACTGAAACAGCATCTATTGCGAAACTACGGATTAGCGAGTGACTCTGCCTATTGTCTTACGTCATGCCTGAATATATTGATCCACTGCAGCCGGTCAATGTTTTCACAGCTGAGTCTCATCAGACGACTTTTATGACACCACACTGTCCATTAGCATGTCATTTAGGGGGTTATATTCATAAAGATGTTAGGGCCGCGGGTTCTTTTAAGGGTAATTTAACGAAGCCATTGATTGTCAATTAACGCCAATTAGCGTACTATGCAAACTGACACAAAACAGACCCTTGAGTAAACACCCTACATCTATAAAGTTGATTAGCGCTATTATTTCTGTCTCACTTTTACAAAGATTCTTATTGACAAAGTTTGATTATTTATTGTGCATAATAATTTTATTAGCTACATTTTCATTTGATATTTGCCATTATTGCACAATAGAGCATACGTCATCAAGCGAACCTGGGTCAAAGGTTAATAATTAGAACACGATGCTTCACTTTATTTGAGCACAAATGAAGACTTAATACCTTATTGAAAGCAAAAAGGCGTGATATTAAGTTGTACAGGCCAATGATTTGTAATAGCCATTAATTACAGAGAATCTGATGAATTAAACCATTGTTTAATTAACGTGTTACAAACTTGCAATATAGTGGCTCTTACCAAATGTTGACATGATTTACAAGTAAATCTAGCATTCGAAAGTCTAACCGAGGGGATTTTATATTGTTGGTACTTAAATTCGTGGATTGTCTTGCCCTCGAATTACACGAAATTTAATGCCCCACGAAATAAAATGCTTTCACAGTATATTACATGAATGTTACCAACTAGTAGGGCCTTATATGTTACCGACATCAACATGTAGGGCCTTATATGTTACCGACATTAGCTATTAGGACCTTACATGTTAACGACATCAACTTGTTGGGCCTTATATGTTACCGACATCAAATAGCCTATGTTACTGACATCTGCTAGTAGGATCTTTTATTTTACTGACATCACCTAGCAGGACCCTATATGTGGTAAAGATCAACTGTCCTTAGAAGGTCCTTATATGTCGTAGACATCAACTAGTAGGGCCTTTTATGTTACTGACATCAACTAGAAAGATCTATATGTCTAAGACATCCACTAGTAGGGTTTTATATGTGACGGATATAAACTAGTATGGCTTGATATCCTACCGACATGAACTTGTTGGGCCTTATATGTTACCGACATCAACTTGTTGGGCCTTATATGTTACTGACATCAACTTGTTGGGCCTTATATGTTACTGACATCAACTAGTTGGGCCTTATATGTTACTGACATCAGCTAGTAGGGCCATATATGTTACTGACATTAGCTAGTTGGGCCTTATATGTTACTGACATCAGCTAGTAGGACAATATACGTTACTGACATCAGCTAGTAGGGCCATATATGTTACTAACAACAGCTAGTAGGGCCAAATACGTTACTGACATCAGCTAGTAGGGCCATATATGTTACTGACATCAGCTAGTAGGGCCATATACGTTACTGACATCAGCTAGTAGGGCCATATATGTTACTGACATCAGCTAGTAGGACAATATATGTTACTGACATCAGCTAGTAGGGCCATATATGTTACTGACATCAGCTAGTAGGGCCATATATGTTACTGACATCAGCTAGTAGGGCCATATATGTTACTGACATCAGCTAGTAGGGCCATATATGTTACTGACATCAGCTAGTAGGGCCATATATGTTACTGACATCAGCTAGTAGGACAATATACGTTACTGACATCAACTAGTAGGACCATATATGTTATTGACATCAGCTAGTAGGGCCATATACGTTACTGACATCAGCTAGAAGGGCCATATACGTTACTGACATTAACTAGTAGGGCCTCATATGTTACTGACATAAACTAGTAGGGCCTTATATGTAACAGACATCAGCTAGTAGGGAGTATATATGTTACTGACATTAACTAGTAGGGCTTTATATGTTACAGACATCAGCTATTAGAGCCATATTTGTTACCGACATCAACTAGTAGGGCCTTATATGTTGCCGACATCAGCTAGTAGGGCCATATATGTTGCCGACATCAACTAGTATGGCCTTATATGTTGCTGACATCAGCTATTAGGGCCCTATATGTTACCCACATCAACTTGTTGGGCCTTATATGTTACCGACATCAGCTAGTAGGACCTTATATGTTACCAACATCAACTAGTAGGGCCTTATATGTTACCGACATCAGCTAGTTGGGCCTTATATGTTGCCGACATCTGCTAGTAGGACCTATTATAATACAACATTAACTTGTTGGGCCTTATATGTTACCGACATCAGCTAGCAGGACCTTATGTGTCACCAACATCAGCTAGTAGGGCCTTATTTGTTACCAACATCAGCTTGTAGTACCTTATATGTTACCGACATCAGCTGGTAGTACCTTATATGTTACCAACATCAGCTAGTAGGACGTTATATGTTACCAACATCAGCTAGTAGGGCGTTATATGTTACCGACATCAGCTAGTAGGGCGTTATATGTTACCAACATCAGCTAGTAGGGCGTTATATGTTACCGACATCAGCTAGTAGGGCCTTCAATGTTACCAACATCAGCTGGTAGTACCTTGTATGTTACCAATATCAGCTAGTTGGACCTTATATGTTACCCACATCAGCTAGTAGGACCTTATATGTTACCAACATCAGCTGGTAGTACCTTATATGTTACCAACATCAGCTAGTAGGACCTTATATGTTACCGACATCAGCTAGTAGGGCTTATATGTTACCGACATCAGCTAGTAGGACCTTATATGTTACTGACATCAACTTGTTGTACTGTGAAAGCATTTTATTTCGTGTGGCAGAAATTTCGTCGTTTGAAGAAGACTGGCATATTCGTGGGTACTTGACTTCGTGGATTGCCCTACCCAGGAAATTAAAAAAAAAATACCTTCGATTTTCGACACATGCGAAACTGACGCCTAACACTGAAACAGCATCTATTGCGAAACTACGGATTAGCGAGTGACTCTGCCTATTGTCTTACGTCATGCCTGAATATATTGATCCACTGCAGCCGGTCAATGTTTTCACAGCTGAGTCTCATCAGACGACTTTTATGACACCACACTGTCCATTAGCATGTCATTTAGGGGGTTATATTCATAAAGATGTTAGGGCCGCGGGTTCTTTTAAGGGTAATTTAACGAAGCCATTGATTGTCAATTAACGCCAATTAGCGTACTATGCAAACTGACACAAAACAGACCCTTGAGTAAACACCCTACATCTATAAAGTTGATTAGCGCTATTATTTCTGTCTCACTTTTACAAAGATTCTTATTGACAAAGTTTGATTATTTATTGTGCATAATAATTTTATTAGCTACATTTTCATTTGATATTTGCCATTATTGCACAATAGAGCATACGTCATCAAGCGAACCTGGGTCAAAGGTTAATAATTAGAACACGATGCTTCACTTTATTTGAGCACAAATGAAGACTTAATACCTTATTGAAAGCAAAAAGGCGTGATATTAAGTTGTACAGGCCAATGATTTGTAATAGCCATTAATTACAGAGAATCTGATGAATTAAACCATTGTTTAATTAACGTGTTACAAACTTGCAATATAGTGGCTCTTACCAAATGTTGACATGATTTACAAGTAAATCTAGCATTCGAAAGTCTAACCGAGGGGATTTTATATTGTTGGTACTTAAATTCGTGGATTGTCTTGCCCTCGAATTACACGAAATTTAATGCCCCACGAAATAAAATGCTTTCACAGTATATTACATGAATGTTACCAACTAGTAGGGCCTTATATGTTACCGACATCAACATGTAGGGCCTTATATGTTACCGACATTAGCTATTAGGACCTTACATGTTAACGACATCAACTTGTTGGGCCTTATATGTTACCGACATCAAATAGCCTATGTTACTGACATCTGCTAGTAGGATCTTTTATTTTACTGACATCACCTAGCAGGACCCTATATGTGGTAAAGATCAACTGTCCTTAGAAGGTCCTTATATGTCGTAGACATCAACTAGTAGGGCCTTTTATGTTACTGACATCAACTAGAAAGATCTATATGTCTAAGACATCCACTAGTAGGGTTTTATATGTGACGGATATAAACTAGTATGGCTTGATATCCTACCGACATGAACTTGTTGGGCCTTATATGTTACCGACATCAACTAGTTGGGCCTTATATGTTACTGACATCAACTTGTTGGGCCTTATATGTTACCGACATCAATTTGGTGTGCAATATCTGTTACCTACATCAATTTGGTGTGCATAATATCATACCATAACATCATACCTACATCAACTAGTAGGACCTTATATGTTACCGACATCAACATGTTGGGCCTTATATGTTACATACATCAACTTGTAAAGCCTTATATGTTACCTACATCAGCTAGTTGGGCCTTATATGTTACCAACATCAACTAGTAGGGCCCCATATGTTGGGTCTTATATGTTACCAACATCAACTTGTTGGGCCCTATATGTTACCGACATCAACTTGTTGGCCTGATACGTTACCAACATCAACTTGTTGGGTCCTATATGTTACCAACATCAACTTGTTGGGCCCTATTTGTTACCAACATCAACTAGTTGGGCCCTATATGTTACCGACATCAACTTGTTGGGCCTTATATGTTACCAACATCAACTAGTAGGTCCCCATATGTTGGGTCTTATATGTTACTGACATCAACTTGTTGGGCCTTTCTTGTTACCGACATCAACTTGTTGGGCCCTAAATGTTGCAGACATCAACTAGTAGGACTTTATATGTTACAGACATCAACTAGTAGGACCTTTATAAATGTTACAGACATCAACTAGTAGGACCTTATATGTTACAGACATCAGCTAGGAGGGCCTTATATGTTACTGACATCAACATGTAGGGCCTTAAATGTTACCGACATTAGCTATTAGGACCTTATATGTTACTGACATCAACATGTAGGACCTTACATGTTACCTACATCAACTAGTAGGACCTTATATGTTACCAAATCAGCTAGTAGGGCCTTATATGTTTCTGACATCAACTGGTAGGGCCTTATATGTTACTGACATCAACTTGTTGGGGCTTTTGTGTTACCGACATCAATTTGTTGGGCCTTTGATGTTACTGACATCAACTTGTTGGGGCTTTTATGTTACCGACATCAACTTGTTGGGCCTTTTATGTTACCGACATCAACTTGTTGGGCCTTTTATTTTACTGACATCAACTTGTTGGGGCTTTTGTGTTACCGACATCAACTTGTAGGGCCTTATATGTTACTGACATCAACTTGTTGGGGCTTTTGTGTTACCGACATCAACTTGTTGGGCCTTTTATGTTACCAACATCAACTAGTAGGTCCCTATATGTTGGGCCCTATATGTCACCAATATCAACTAGTTGGTGGTTGTATGTTACCAACATTAGCTAGTAGAGCCTTATATGTTACCTACATCAACTAGTTACACCTTATACCTTACCAACATCACCTTGTTAGGCCTTATGTGTTAGCGACATCAACTAGTAGGGCCTTATATGTTACCTACATCAACTAGTAGAACCTTATTTGTTACCGATATCAACTAGTTTGGCCGTATATGTTACCGACATGAACTTGTTGGGCCTTTTATGTTACAGACATCAACTTGTTGGGCCTTATTTGTTACCGACATCAACTTGTTGGGCCTTATGTGTTACCGACATCAACTTGTTCGCCCTTAAATGTCACCGACATCAACTAGTGGGTTCTTATATGTTACTGATGTCAACTAGTAGGACCTTATATATGTTACCAACATCAACTAGTAGGTCCCTATATGTTCCCGACATTAACTTGTTGGGTCTTATATGTTATCGACATCAAGTGGAAGGGCCCTAATATGTTCCCAACATCAGCTTGTATAACCTTATGTGTTACCAACATCAACTTGTTGGGCCTTATGTGTTACTGACATCAGCTAGTAGGGCGTTATATGTTACTGCCATTAACTAGTAGGGCCTTACATGTTACTGACATCAACTAGTAGGACCTTATATGTTACAGACATCAACTAGTAGGACCTTATATGTTACTGACATCAACTAGTAGGATCTTATATGTTACTGACATCAACTTGTTGGATCTTATATGTTACTGACATCAACTTGTAAGACCTTATATGCTACAAACATCAACTAGTAGGGCCTTATATGTTACAGACAGCAACTTGTAGGGCCTGATATGTTGCCGACATCAACTTGCTGGGCCTTAATGTAAGCTATCCTGAAAGAAAAAGTAAAGAACAGAAAAGAACAACATCAGTAGTTGTTTACATACTCTAAGTTTTAATAACCCGCAAGAATTGTTTATGTCTCTACATTTAATAAGCATAAAGTTTTAAGGACATAAAGCTATTTATAAGTTCCACTATCTTCATGTCGGTACTTAATGTTAGATATTTAAATGATATCCAATTTCTTCCTGCCTGTAAGTATAAACACAACCTCATGACTTTATATTGGTTATTTTAGTGTTTATTTCTCAAGTCTTGAAATAATTGTGGGTCTTAAATGTCATGTCGCACCTAACCTGTTGATGGGCTTATCAGACTGCATGTGTGTATGTTAATAAAACAATGCACCTAACTAGTTGATGGGCTTATCAGACTGCATTTGTTGATGTTAATTAAACAATGCACGTAACCAGTTGATGGGCTTATCAGACTGCAGGTGTTGATGTTAAGTATACAATGCACCTAACCAGTTGATGGGCTTATCAGACTGCATTTGTTGATGTTAATCTAACAATGCACCTAACCAGTTGATGGGCTTATCAGACTGCAGGTGTTGATGTTAAGTAAACAATGCACCTAACCAGTTGATGGGCTTATCAGACTGTAGGTGTTGATGTTAATTAAACAATGAACCTAACCTGTTGATGGGCTTATCAGACTGCAGGTGTTGATGTTAATTAAACACTGCACCTACCCTGTTGATGGGAATATCAGACTGCATGTGTTGATGTTAATTAAACAATGCACCTAACCTGTTGATGGGCTTATCAGACTGCAGGTGTTGATGTTAAGTAAACAATGCACATAACCAGTTGATGGGCTTATCACACTGCATGTGCTGATGTTAAGTAAACAATGCACCTAACCAGTTGATGGGCTTATCAGACTGCAGGTGTTGATGTTAATTAAACAATGCACCTAACCAGTTGATGGGCTTATCAGACTGCAGGTGTTTATGTTACGTAAACAATGCACCTAATCAGTTGATGGGCTTATCAGACTGCAGGTGTTGATGTTAATTAAACAATGCACCTAACCAGTTGATGGGCTTATTAGACTGCAGGTGTTGATGTTAAGTAAACAATGCACCTAACCAGTTGATGGGCTTATCAGACTGCATTTGTTGATGTTAAGTAAACAATGCACCTAACCAGTTGCTGGGCTTATCAGACTGCAGGTGTTGATGTTAATTAAACAAAGCACCTTATCAGTTGATGGGCTTATCATACTGCATTTGTTGATGTTAATTAAACAATGCACCTAACCAGTTGATGGGCTTATCACACTGCATGTGTTGATGTTAAGTAAACAATGCACATAACCAGTTGATGGGCTTAGCACACTGCATGTGTGTATGTTAAGTAAACAATGCACCTAACCAGTTGATGGGCTTATCAGACTGAATGTGTGTATGTTAATTAAACAATGCACCTAACCAGTTGATGGGCTTATCAGACTGCAGGTGTTGATGTTAATTAAACAATGCACCTAACCTGTTGATGGGCTTATCACACTGCATGTGTTGATGTCAAGTAAACAATGCACCTAACCTGTCGATTGGCTTATCAGACTGCAGGTGTTGATGTTAATTAAACAATGCACCTAACCTGTTGATGGGCTTATCAGACTGCATGTGTTGATGTCAAGTAAACAATGCACCTAACCTGTCGATTGGCTTATCAGACTGCATGTGTTGATGTTAATTAAACAATACACCTAACCTGTTGATGGGCTTATCAGACTGCATGTGTTGATGTCAAGTAAACAATGCACCTAACCCGTTGATGAGCTTATCACACTGCATGTGTTGATGTTAAGTAAACAATGCACCTAACCTGTTGATGGGCTTATCATACTGCATTTGTTGATGTTAAGTAAACAATGCACCTAACCAGTTGATGGGCTTATCAGACTGCATGTGTTGATGTTAATTAAACAATGCACATAACCAGTTGATGGGCTTATCGCACTGCATGTGTTGATGTTAAGTAAACAATGCACCTAACCTGTTGATTGGCTTATCTGACTGCATGTGTTGATGTCAATTAAACAGTGCACCTAACCTGTTGATGGGCTTATCAGGCTGCATGTGTTGATGTTAAATAAACAATATACCTAACCTGTTGATGGCTTATCGGGCTGCATGGGTTGATGATAATTGAACAATATACCTAACCTGTTGACGGGCTTATCAGAGTGCATCTGTTGATAAGAAAATAGATTCTAAGTTTGCCTGATCTAATGTCCAGTACATGTATACCACGGTTTTGAGTTCATATGCGTAAAAATTTGATCAAGAATGTCATGAAGTTTTGATAGGCCAATCAGACTAAATATCTTAGTCTTTATAAAGAGGCATGGTTATCAGGAGTTTGATATTAAAAGAAATGGAAATAAATTCTATTTATAGCAACACACTTTACTGATTTATATAGTATTTTTGTGTGGAATAATCAGACCTTGTATATTTCTGAAAGAGTGTCTATAAATATTCATAAGGAGGCGTGGTCTTGTTACCCTTTAACCTCAATGCATTTAAATTACCAGACCACACTTCTTTTATATGAAGCGCTAACCAAATTGCATTTTAACTGTTTTATCTCTGTTTAAATTCATGTTACAACAAGCGGTGTCTATTCAAATAAGGTATTTGGAGTAATACAGTAATTACAAGGAATATAATTGTATAGAATTGAAAATGGAAACGAGTGTCACTCAACTTTCGGCAGAATGAAACGTCCCAATGTATCCAAATATGCATACGTACACCTAAACATTCAAATATGTGTAAGCAATGTAATAAAATGTGTACAGACATTTTTTATTTACTTTTAACATTAGAAGGATTATATATGTAGTCCAGTCCCTGGACAAAGCCCTGCCACCTTTAATGACTTACAAAGATGTCAAAATGCCCTCACACAGTTTAATATCAGTCTATGAGGCTAGTAGATTTGTTAGCCATATGCACATGTTCACAAACACTACAGCGCAACATATGCTATATTGCATAGAAATGCATAAGTATAAGCAAATATGAAACAGATTTTGTGAGGGTTATATACATATGGTTTATTCAAGTTAATATTGCTAAAAGCCTTTACTATAAATATATAATAAGTGTATGGATGATATGGTTCAATGCAGTCGGTGCGGTTCTTATGAACACCTAGTTCAAGCCTAGGGTGGACCAGCATATCTTATCTTTAATAGTTTATTTGTACATCTTATATATATAACTCAGTTAACTTATACTCCAAGAACTTGCACTCCAAGACCAGTTATATTTTTTTGGTATACCTCCAGTCTCCCAAAGACTGGAAACAACAGCAAAATGTTAATAGTAATATTCAAACAAATGAAATGACTTTAATGTTTTCGTTGTTATTACAGTACAAATGCTAACTTTTATTAAAAATTGAATGACAATAATATAATAACAAAGATTAACGGGCCAGTCATGTATATTTATATACCGGTAGAAAAAACTATGCATTTACCAGTATCATGTTCTAGTAGGGCCCTATATGCTACCGACATCAACTAGAAGGGCCTTATATGTTACCAGCATCAACTAGTAGGGCCTAATATGTTTAGGATATCAACTTGTAGGGCCCTATATGTTAACAACATCAACTTGTTAGGCCTTATATTTGACAACCATCAATTAGTATTGCCTTATGTGTTACTAACATCAACTAGTAGGGCCTAATATGTTACCGACATCAACTTAATGGGCCGTATATGTTACCGACATGACTTGTTAGGCCTTATATGTTACTGACATCAACTCGTAGCGCCTTATATCTTAATGACATTAACTTGTTGGACCTTATGTTATACTGACATCAACTAGTAGGGCCCTATATGCTACCGACATCAACTAGTAGGGCCCTATATGCTACCGACATCAACTAGTAGGGCCCTATATTCTACCGACATCAACTAGTAGGGCCCTATATGCTACCGACATCAACAAGTAAGGCCTTTATGGATCTGATTTCAACTAGAAGGGCCTTATATGTTACCGACATCAACTTGTTGGGCCTTATGTGTTGCCTTAGTAAACATGTAGGACCGTATATGTTACCCACATCAACTAGTATGGCTCTACATGTTACCGACATTAACTTGTTGGGCCTTATATGTTACTGATATCAACTAGTAGGGCCTTATATGTTACTGACATCAACTTGTTGAGCCATATATGTTACTGACATTAACTAGTAGGGTACTATATGTTACGAACATCAACTAGTAGGACCTTATGTGTAACTGACATCAACTTGTTGGGCCTCATACGTCATAGGTTACCGACATCAACTTGTTGGGCCCTGTATGTTACAGACATCAACTTGTTGGGCCCTGTATGTTACCGACATCAGCTTGTTGGGCCCTATGTGTTACTATGATACCGACATCAACTTGTTGGGCCGTATATGTTACCGACATCAACTTGTTGGGCCCTATATGTTACCGACATCAACTTTTTGGGCCCTGTATGTTACCGACATCAACTAGTATGGCCTTATATTTTACCACCATCAACTTGTAGGACCTTATATGTTACTGACATCAACTAGTATTGCCTTATATGTTACCGATATCAACTAGTATGGCTTTATATGTTACTGATATCAACTACAGTAGTAGGGCCTAAAATGTTACCGACCTCATCATGAAGGGCCTTATATGTTACCGACATCAACTAGTACGGCCTTATATGCTACTGGCGTCAGCTTGTTGGGCCTTATATGTAACTGACCTCAACTTGTTGGGTGTTATATGTTACTGACATCAAGGTGTAGGGCCTTATATGTTACTGATATAAAGTTGTTGGGCCTTATATGTTCCGGACATCAACTAGTAGGGCCTTATATCTTAACGACTTTAACTTGTTGGCTCTTATTTTTTCCAGACATCAACTTGTTGGGCCTTATATGTTATCGCCATCTGCTTGTAGGGCCTTAATGTAAGCTATACTGAAAGAAAAAGAGGGACAGAAAAGAACAAAATCAGTAGTTGTTTACATAATCTATGGTTTAATAGCCTGCAAGAATTGTTAAGTCTTTGCATTTACTAGTAATTATAATGACATAAATTTATACGTTCCACTAACTTCATGTTGGTTCTTAATGTTGGTTTTTTCAATGATGTCCGATTTCTTCCCGTCGGTAGGTATAAACTTAACCTGATGCCTTGTCGGTTATTTTAGTTTTTTTTTCTTTCTGTCTTTCTGTCTTGAAATAAATGTCGAGCGTAATTGTCATGTCAATTTATGCAATTTGTATCTTTTGCAAAAATTAGCCTCAGAGTGTGTTTCTTTAATTAATTAAATTCACTCGAGGCCATACAAATGTTTTGTAGCTTTCTGGAGTTGATTTTTCATGCCCATTTCTCAAGAACTTGACAAACCTTGGGGCAATAAACTAAAAGATATTCTCTGTTTTGAAAAAAAATCAACTGGAACATTTTCTATAAAACAAACATACAATGGCTGTGCAAAAAGTATGCAGAACTATTTAACTATGTTTAACATGTTTATGATGTATGACAATGTTCGAATGCAATGCAACCATTATCAGACGCTGTTTACAGTTTGTGTACGCTCTGTAATATATTGTTTTATGTCCACAAGTTTTCCACATAATAATTAGACTGCATGTGTTGATGTTAATTAAACAATGCACCTAACCTGTTGATAGGCTTATCAGACTGCATGTGTTGATGATAATTAAACATTGCACCTAACCTGTTTATGGGCTTATCAGACTGCATGTGTTGATGTTAATAAAACATTGCACCTAACCTGTTGATGGGCTTATCAGGCTGCATGTGTTGATGTTAATTAAACAATACACCTAACATTTTGATGGGCTTATCAGGCTGCATGTGTTGATGTTAATTAAACAATACACCTAACCTTTTGATGGGCTTATCAGGCTGCATGTGTTGATGTTAATTAAAAAATACACCTAACCTGTTGATGGCTTATCAGGCTGCATGTGTTGATGTTAATTAACCAATGCTCCTAACCTGTTGAATGGCTTATCAGACTGCATGTGTTGGTGTGGCACCTAACCTGTTGATGGGCTTGTCAGACTGCATGTGTTGATGTTAATTAAACAATACACCTAACATTTTGATTGGCTTATCAGGCTGCATGTGTTGATGTTAATTAAACAATACACCTAACCTTTTGATGGGCTTATCAGGCTGCATGTGTTGATGTTAATTAAACAATACACCTAACCTTTTGATGGGCTTATCAGGCTGCATGTGTGATGTTAATTAAACAATGCACCTAACCTGTTAATGGGCTTGTCAGACTGCATGTGTTGATGTTAATTAAACAATGCACCTAACCTGTTGATGGCTTATCAGGCTGCATGTGTTGTTGTTAATTAACCAATGCTCCTAACCTGTTGAATGGCTTATCAGACTGCATGTGTTGGTGTGGCACCTAACCTGTTAATGGGCTTGTCAAACTGCATGTGTTGATGTTAATTAAACAATGCACCTAACCAGTTGATGGCTTATCAGGCTGCATGTGTTGATGTTAATTAAACAATGCACCTAATCTGTTGATGGCTTATCACACTGCATGTGTTGATGTTAATTAAACAATACACCTAACCTGTCGATGGGCTTACTAGAGTGCCATTTGTTGATTAGGAAATAGATTTTAAGTTTGCGTTATCTAACGCCCAGTATATCATGGTTTCGAGTTTATATGCATATTAATTTGATCACAAGGCCGTGATGTGTTGATGGGCCAATCAGACTAAATATCTTAGTATTCATAAAGAGGCATGGCAATCAGAAGTTTTACGTTTTGTTGCTTGTTTTAAGTTTATATTAAAAAATGGATATAAATTCTATTTATAGAAACAACATTTACTGATTTATATAGTTTTTTATGTGGAATAATCAGAACTTGTGTGTTTCTGAAATAGTGTATATAAATATTCATGAGGAGGCGTGGTCTCGTTACCCTTTAACCTTAGTACATTTAAATAACCAGAACACACTTATTTGATATAACCACTAACCGCTAACCAAATTGCGTTTGTAAATGTTTTTACATCCGTTTAAATTCATGTTAAAATAAGCGGTGTCTATATAAATAAGGTATTTGGTGTAATGCATAATTACAAGGAATATAATTGTATAGAATTGAAAATGATAACGAAGGTCACTCAACTTGCTGCAGAATGAAATGTCCAAATGTGTCCAAATATGCATATATGCACCTTAACATTTAAATATGTGTAAGCAATGTAATAAAATGTGTTCAGACATGTTTTATTTACTTTTACAATTAGAAGGATTATATATGTAGTCCAGTACCTGGACAAAGCCCTGCCACCTTTAATGACTTACAAAGATGACTAAATGCCCTCACACAGTTAAATATCAGTCTATGAGGCTAGTAGATTTGTTAGCCATATGCACATGTTCACAAACACTACAGCGCAACAAATGCTATATTGCATAGAAATGCATAAGTATAAGCAAATATGAAACAGACTTTGTGAGGGTTATATACGTATGGTTTATTCAAGTTGATATTGCTAAAAGCCTTTACTATAAATATATAATAAGTGTATGGATGATATGGTTCAATGCAGTCGGTGCGGTTCTTATGAACACCTAGTTCAAGCCTAGGGTGGACCAGCATATCTTATCTTTAATAGTTTATTTGTACATCTTATATATATATATATATATATATATATATATATATATATATATATATATATATATATATATATATATATATATATATATATA
Source organism: Sinonovacula constricta (assembly GCA_007844125.1). Lineage (NCBI taxonomy): Eukaryota > Metazoa > Mollusca > Bivalvia > Cardiida > Solecurtidae > Sinonovacula > Sinonovacula constricta. The sequence goes on along the minus strand of CM017570.1, from coordinate 30,624,636 downwards.
TATATATATATATATATATATATATATATATATATAACTCGGTTAACTTATACTCCAAGGCCCCGTTTTATTAACGGTCTTAAGTATGGTCTTATCTTAAGTCGGGCGCATCTACACCAAAGTTAAGATCGACCGTTTTATGAAAGAAGTCGCAGCCCAAAAGTCGTAAGTTTTGGTCGTAACTCTAAGACTGCTCAGTAGCAGACGTATGTAGGAAACAAAATGGCTGCTGTTGGAGGAATAAATATTGTGAGGCGGCGTTCAGAAAGAAAATTTAGGGAAAGAAAAGAGTTCGAAGATCTGTCGGACGAAGAGATCGTCCGACGATACAGGTTAAATCGGGCCGCAATAACGGACCTTCTGTCGCGCGTGAACTCGAAGCTAGAAAGACCAACAGCCCGATCAGCATCTATATCGCCCCTCACGCAGGTAAGCTTAATTTTGTTGTCTGTGCTGGTATACGTTTTTTTAAGATATCTGTTCACCAATATATAAAATAAAATGCGATAATCCGTTTCCATAGCATAGCGTCGTTGCATACAAAACCGGGTACCTGCTATTCAAGGGGGGCTACTAAGAATGGGTATAGAAATGGATCAAAACAAACAAACGCTAAGTTCATTTTATCCAAACTTTTGACCCGCAGAATTTAATTTTTAAGATAATATACGCGTATCCATTTAAAATCTCCCTTACTATTATCGTTTTTTTGGTTAATGTGATTTAAAAATGCGCAGGTTGCAAGTTTTTGTCTAAAATGTATAAAAAAAGAATGCAGTGCACATAGTTGTATTTTTATTCTAACAGGAGTGAAAAGAGAATATTATACCCTTTTATTACTTATTTTAAACAAGATTTATTAAAAGAACTCAGTGATTGATCAAGCCTGTAATTTGAAATGATGCTTTAGTTAAGAGAAATGAAAAGATATAATAATAATGTAGAAAAATCAAGATTGCAATCATCAACAATGAATGTACAGTGATGTTAAAATGTCTCTCCTTACACCAGTAAATCATATTTACATATATGAATACTTTTTCAGTTGCTGGTCTGTTTACGTTATCTGGCAAAAGGGGATTTCCTGTCAGAAGTGGCAGACTTGCATGGAATTAGTCGGTTAGTAAGAAATGAATATCCATACAATTATATATGTCTTTTTTAAATATAAAGGAAACTCTTTCTAAAATATTAATATAAGATTATTATGACTTGTTCCATAGTTGCAAGGATGACAGCATGTTATTAAAACTTATTTAGTGTGTTGTTCTCTGACCTATAAGTAAGGTCTTACAATCTTGAGCACATTTAAATAATTATATTTATTTTTAACCTTTTCTTTAAAGGCATTTGAGAAACTTGTCATCTTAACTTATATAGCCTTTTTGTCTGTCCACTTCCTGGGTAGAACCATTACTCAGGTGGTGATTACCTGGATCCTTTCTAATCAGTAAACAGTCTTGCTCAATGAAAGTGCATGTTTGCGTTAGGAACCCTCCTTTCTCATACAAATTCTTCACCACCAGACTAGATTAATATGGTTGATATATATATAATACAGATGTTACTTTAGAAACAACAAGTGTGCATCATTTCAGGATTATTCAGTAATTAATATAAGAACTCCAATAAAATAACAAATAATCGCTCACAGCTACACAAATATATGTAAGGAGTGATTTAAAGTGTTACTGATTATAAAACATTTTGATCCAAATTGTGTTTTGCTATAATATTAGTCAGTACCGATAAAAGGTCCCACTATGTTGTAGATCCAGTGCCTGTAATATCATTGGCAGTGTTGTTGATGCCATTAACCAGACAGTTCATAACATTAAGTAAGAGCGTGTTTGCATATAATTTATATTTTGAATTAATCAATTACCATCTTTAGTTTTTAATAATTATGTATAAATTAATGCATTGTATGTAAAATATATCGGTTTGTATATTTTTTAAGGTTCTTAAAACCAGATAATGTTTACTATAGCTATTTAAAGTATATGAGTAAATAAAATTAACAATGAACAAAAACATTGACACAAATAATATTAACCTGTGATTTTAAAACTGTATGATATTTAAGTACTTATACATTAATATATATTTATTATCTATAAATTATTGTCAATAAGGAAAAGTATTATTAATATGTTTGAAGGTATTTGTGTATTTCGTCTTTATTACAAAAAACACTTTTCCTTATTGACAGTAATTTTATCTTTGAAATGTATTTGATACAGCATTTTAATGTTTAGATAACATAAATATTATGTTATATAAAGATAGACAATTTTAATTTCCATAAAAATTGTAAAATAATAAGCATATAAGCAATTTGTTGATTACCACATTCAAATCTTCTCTGCATAGGTTCCCAGAGGCTAGACAGTTGATGGAAGTAAAACAGGGTTTTTACGAAAAGTGCGCATTACCCAATATAATAGGAGCCATTGATGGAACACTTATACCCATCCAGGCACCAACAAACAACCCTGAGGTGTTTGTGTGTAGAAAGGGGTACCATGCCATCAATGTTCAAGCGGTTGTTGATCACAGAGGAAGGTAATATAGTAGAGATGTTTCTGTTTATACATACATACATACATACATACATACATGACATGACATCACATCACATCACATCACATCACATCACATTACATACAATGTTGTTGTTTTTTTAATTGTTGCAAATGTATAAAATTACAATGTTGTTTTTTTTTAATTGTTGCAAATTTATAAAATTTGCATACTGAAATACATAGAAACTTGCCATTTATTGGGTATATCTTATGGAATATTTTGAAAAACTTAATACACACATGTACAATAACAAATATAGTATAAATATGATTGATTTTCAATTTAAGTCTAATTTGTCCATACATTCAAATGTTCTAATTTTATATTTAATGCTTTTCACATTTTTTTTACCTCATGTGTTAATGTACTGTTTTATCAACTGAAATTGTAGATTTACAGATGTTGTTGCAAAGTGGCCAGGGTCAACGCATGATGCCTCTATTTTTGAGAATTGTGGTCTTAAGGTATCTATTCTGTTATTACATCTGTTGTTTCATGGTTTCTAATTTACTTTAATGGATTACTGTAGTCAACAATAGTTACACGCACCATTAAAGGCAAGTTTTACATGTGTATGTCTTCTATGAATATGTCGTATACTAGTTGCTCTAGTTGTTTTACCCAGATTTTTTTTTCATTTGAACTGCTTAAATCTTTCAGACTACCTGTAATAGATTATGTATCACATGATATGCTAATTCTTAATTAAACCATTCCATTTTTATTTCATCTATAAAATTGTATTCACAAATTGTATTCATATTTATAATACAAACCATTGCTTTCAATGTTTTCACTGGCTGTTGTGACAAATTTGATTCGGTTTCAATTATGATAATTCTATGCTGTTGATTTATATATTTTCATGGAAAAATCAGTTGAGACAGCTATTGTTATTTACGAATAATTGGTATTTTTCTTTATTCACAAAAGTAATGCACATGTGCAATTACCAAATCTTTTAAATTGCAAATCATGCATTTATAATGTACATGTGCAATTACCAAATCTTTTAAATTGCAAATCATGCATTTATAATACATGAGATTTTTTAGTTTACAAACGTTGTATTTTTATTTTTGTGTCTGTTATTACCTGTGATGTTTATCATTTTTCACAGGTACATATTGAACGCAACCATATTGGGTACCTACTAGGTGATTCAGGCTATAGGTTAGAGAGCTATTTGATGACACCCCTGTTGAGGCCCACACAACCGAGTGAGCATAGTTACAACAAGGCCCATGTGATGGGAAGAAATATTGTTGAAAAAACATTTGGACTGTTGAAGTCCCGGTTCAGGTAAAAATAAAGCAATTACCAATTATAAATCAAAGCAACTGGTGCATGCAACTTCTATTGTAATGCAATAAATCAATTTTATTTTGAACAATTTTTATTAGGCGCAATTTTATTTGCATTTGTAGTCAAGGTGTTGAATATTTTTTTAATGCATCAAAGATTTCTTTAGCATAAGACTTAATACAGACATGATGACAATTTTAGATACCTTTTTACACATAACTATTAGGCATTGCAGCAATAACACATCTTTTTTTAAATTTTTATTCCACTTATTATTCAGGTGATTGAAATAAAATGATATAAATAATGTACACTCGCTTATTATTATGTATAATAAAATTATTAATAAATGTTTGTATGTACTAAAAACTAATGCCATATCCTCTATATGTACTGTTTCTATTTTATGACAGATGTTTGCACAAGACTGGAGGTTGCCTAATATTGAAACCTGCAAAGGCCTGCAAGGTGATTATTGCATGCATGCGGCTTCACAACCTGTGCTGCGAGTGGGGTGTGCCAGTAACAGAACCCATCGAAATTGAAGAGCAGGCGGAGGATGTTGTAGATGGCAGGGAGGACGTGAGGGCAATCACTGTCAGAGCAGACCTCATAAGGCTGTTTGAAAATTAATTCATTTATCATAGTTGAAACTATAATTTTGAAAATACAAATGTCATTTTTTTGTTTTTCATTTAAAGCGATAAAAGGATTATAATAAATGTATGTTCAACTTGTAATAATAGATTTACGTCTGAGCCAGTCTGCACATAAACCCTTAATCATGCAGATTATGCTAATGATTGTGAATGGTTTGTAAAGGCATTAAATGGCATATACATGTAGGATAGGGTTTTAATGTAATTTTGCAGCTGGTCATGTTTCATATGTTAATTTAAGTTGAAAAACTATTATAAACCCTTGATATATTTATTTCAGTAGTTAATTATTGTTTCAATAACATGAACAGGTAATTATGTTTATACTTTTTGTATTTAACTTTCATTTAGAATGAGATTTTTGTTTTGCGTTATGTAGAATTCCTCCATAGCAGCCAGTGTTTTAATTTCTTGTAAAAGTTTCTTCCGTTTGATTTTTTGGGTTTCCGCCTGCTCTATAAAAAAGTTGTACTGCGCCTCCGTCAGGTCTTTTGTTGAAATTCTGAAAAAACAGAAACAAAATAACATTCATAATTTTGTTAGCGACTGGCAAAATTCGGATTAAGTGTAAGTTTTTTGTTCTAGTTGTTTCTTGTGCACATGTATGTGTACTAAAATTATGTCAAAAGTATCCATAAACATAAACATTACCTCTTTCTAGCTGTTGCTGGACAGTCATTCCCTGTTGAAGATGGGCCTGTCTGTAAGAAAAACAAAAAATGCAATATGGAAAGTGCGATACAACAAAATGTCAGTCAAAATTTCTATATATCTGGCTGATGATTCATGGTAATACTGCTAAATAGGCTGAGCATTATCAAGAGAGCAAGATTATTGCCATATTAGAGTATGTTGCAGCTATGTTTTGATACACAAGTCTAAAATAAAAGTGGTATGTAAGTTTTTTTCTTTAATTTAGCAATAATAAGTTCTTAATATTTTGTCATATTTAAATCTTTTTTTTTATTAAATCATCAGTCATCATAACTTTCACCATAATCATCTACAGCAGTATCACGAAATATTTAGACATGTTACCTTTATATTAACATTTGATGGGTGTAATATAAGAAGAGTTTCAACCGTATCTCCAGCAACTTTCTCAATCTCATCAACCACTGGAACAACTGAAGAGACAAAATTATATTAAATTAATGCTTAAATTAAATATTTTGAAACACTATATTGTTTATATTAAATGTACTTGGCTTTTTCATAAATTTGAAGAACTTCTATTCCAATCAAGGTTAAAAGCTTAATAAATTGTTGTTTTTTGTTACTCTTTGACCTTCTTATGATGTTAGATAGTTTTATGTGGTAAAATAAATTCTTTTGTTGCTATAGCCTGACTGGAGGCATTAATGATACATATGGTAACTGTTTAAAAAGTAAGTGATTGCATCATAAAAATGAATGTTGTATGTATCCTTTTTTCTCAATATAGTAAACAATAATTTCATTGAAAGCACAAACCTTCTTTTTGGCCAAAAAGGTCTATGCCTCCTTCAATGCCAGCCAAAATTTGCTCAGGTATGACAGTCAAAATCTGAAATACTATTTTACTTGTTAAATTTGTTAGAATACATAAGTTGGCATGTTTATGTACAGTTGAAGATGATCGTTTATTGTTAATGCCTACTTTGACATGAAAATGTGTATATCATGATTTTTTTCAGCGTGAGTGGGGGTAGCGGGGAGACATACAAAATTGCAATAAATTTGTATTTATCAAATTACTGTCATTACCCTTTAAGCTATATATGGTTTTTACCTTTTCCTCCCAGTCTTTGAGGCCCTCTCCCTCTGGACCTCCACCAGTTACATGTACCTGACGCCTTCTCTTTTGTTCTTTTTTCTTTGTCTGGCTCTAAAAATATATATATATTTATATATATATATATATATATATATATATATATATATATATATATATATATATATATAGAGAGAGAGAGAGAGAGAGAGAGAGAGAGAGAGAGAGAGAGAGAGAGAGAGAGAGAGAGAGAGAGAGAGAGAGAGAGAGAGAGAGAGAGAGAGAGAGAGAGAGAGAGAGAGAGAGAGTAATTAATTACGGTCTACAGATAAAACTTTATTATTTTTGTAATTGTTCTGTAAAATGTTTATATGTTTGTATGTGTAAATTGTTATTGAAACAAATGCCGCAATACATGACAAAATACATGATACAATACCTTGATATCCTTCCATTTTTTCTTAACCTCCTCCCCAGTACGCCTTTTTCCTCCTACAGCATTTACTCTACAGCAGAACAAAATAACATTATAATTTATGTTGTTTAAACATGGTGTAAGTGTAATCTAATTTACTGGACATTTATAATTGTGAAATATAATCAACATTAAAAAATTTACATTATTTTAAAAAAGTGTTGATTGAAGGAGGTTTATTCTTTACAAAAGTAAAAAAGTTATAATGGATTACTAATTTAGTATTAAATATAAAGTTTGAGTTAGTTATATGTTTAGTTAGTTATCTTTGTGACAGACAGGACCTGATAGCACAATCAGCAGTATGTTAACCTCCAGGTACAACAGTCACTGGGTACAATCCCCGGCCGCGACATACCCAAGTCGTTAAAAATGGTTGTGGTATAGCTGCCTTGATAACAATCAAGCAAATATAAAGGTAGTTCCAGAATAATGTGACTGGGTGTGGTATCATGGCAGGTGTTCTCTCTCCCTCTCCCTCTCTGTCTGATGAATTAAATAATTATTAAAAACATTATACAATAATTATAAACATATTTAAGCTCAGCCACAGTCTCATACAAATGAGATTGGATAACGAACCGTTATCATTATGCACTACGTAGCAGACGATACTATTTATTACCTTTCAAAAGTCACTTGCACTTACTTTCGACTAATTTCAGACCAGAACTGATCTGAACTTGTATCTGGTTGATACAATGTGTGTATGGTGGCCACACATTCTTCTACTAAGCAGTTCAATTCTGCTGGGGAAAAATTTGCCTTCCGTTTAGACACTACGTCTGCCATGTTGTAGTTGATGTAAACAGGTTTGGATTACTCGGTTTGCATCAACAAGGGAATTCAGGCGAAAAGTTGCGATTGTTGAAATTCGCCAAATGGCGCATGCATACAAAACCGGATGTTGTGGAAATAGACTGTGACACATTGTTCAAGACGTAAGACCGGATCGTAAGACCCTGCGATTTAAGCCCGGATTGATAAAACGCATTTAAGACTCGGTCGTAAATATCTGTGGTCTTAAGCTTTTGTCCTAAGACCGGGAATATTGATAAAACGGGGGCCAAGAACTTACAATCCAAGACCAGTTATATTTTTTTGGTATACCTCCAGTCTCCCAAAGACTGGAAACAACAGCAAAATGTTAATAATAGTATTATTCAAACGTATGAAATGACTTTGATGTTTTCGTTGTTTTTACAGTACAAATGCTAACTTTTATTAAAAATTGAATGACAATAATATAATAACAAAGATTAACGGGCCAGTCATGTATATTTATATACCGGTAGAAAAAACTATGCATTTACCAGTATCATGTTCGGACGAGGCTGTTAATGCAATATTACTCGCATTTAAATACACTTAATGTAAGCATAGAGAAAATAAACTGTTCACCTTAAAATAAGAAAATACACAAAACTTCCAAAAACGTGTAGGCTTCAGATAGAAGGTAAGAAAGCTACCAACGACAGGGAGCCTTAGGGCCGCGGATTTTGGTCGACATTTACAACTTCTTAAAATATATAGAATAAAGGTAGATACATAGGTGGATACATAAGGTGGAACAGATGTACAGAATAAAGGTAGATACGTATGTGGATACATAAGGTGAAATAAATAAAAATATAAATATCTGCTATTCAAATCTATCATGACGAGTGGACAATTAAATTGACAACATTCAGGGTTTGTAGGCAGGACGCTGATATAACTTGAATTTATCATAGCATGAAGAAGGCTGTCAATCGATGTTCTGACCGGATATGAATGGAACAATATAAAGTAGATCATGTTTTCAGAGTGGGTCCCATCAAAATAACACTATTGCGTGTTTACTGCTTATAACATTACATGTGTATCTAACTCTATAATAAACAATTAAGTTGTAACCTTATCAACAGAATACATGTTATATAATTAAGATCACCAAAAATAAGGCTGAGTTGCATTCACCTTTTATAATGATTCTACTTATTAATGTCATTTTTAAGAGTCATTTCTGTTATTATCTTCTCATTATTAAGAATATGTATGCATTTTATTTCTCTGTTCAAATTCCTTAGTTATAAACTGTTCAATACTTACCGCTATCTCCTGAGGACCGATGCTACATAAACCACATGGGTTTTTCTTCATGTTACAGTGGTCAATGACATTGTTAGTGGAAGGGTCTACCCGCTTCAGTCTCGTGTTGTTAAAATCACTGATGACTAGAGTCCCGTCACCGAGTCGACAACTGCCCCAAATATCACAGTCTTTTTTATCATCTGATATCTTGAGATTGATATCACTCCTTTGACCGCGTGTGTACAGTTTTATTTCTTTAACTAAAGAACTAAAGCCATTCAAAGATTGAACTATCTGAGTATCAGACCTGAAGATGAATGGTCTGTTCTTGATCAAATCTTCAGACTCCCTGCATATATCTTCTGCTCCTTTTACAATTCCTTGTCCCTTCTTGTTCAGAATAAATAAATGGGCCTTGCGGTTTTGTGACCGGTTCACTTCCTCCACATATGTGCTAAGTACTTCCGTTGCTTTGACACACCCATTGCGACGATCATTTGCTGTAGAAATGATTTGGTTTTGAGCAATCGTTATATTATTCCTTCCCTTTGCCGCAAGTTCTCTAACTTTAGCAATAAGCGTCTGCTCGTAATCGTCCAGGTACTTTAAGTTTGTATCTCCTTTCTGTTGTACATGATCCACATAATTATCAATAGTATCCATGACCTGGTTAACACGGTCAAGAGTCGATTGAAACTGGCCGGATACTGCTTTCAAATTTTGATCGGCAATAAGATCATCCGCTGCCTCGCTGATCTGTTTAACGCCAGTGCATGCCCTGAAACAAAACAATATAATTGTTAAAAATGTACCTCTACATTCAGAAATGTATCAAACACGCTTGATTACTGGCTTATTTTGATAAAGAACACACATTCGGCTGGTCTTTAGTTCGCCAATTTATTGAAATACATTGTTTTTGATTGATGCATACACATTATGGATATTTCCATATGCGCGGATTTAAGATATACTAGGTTGTTGATGTTAGTACTTCTTTTTAAGATTCCAGAAAAATGAACATAAAACTATGATAGATGCGTAAGGCATGTATGCATTACACACCGGATAATCAGTTTAAACAGAATTAAATCTTGTTTGTAAATTTAGTGTAGTTAACCCTATGTGTTTCCTTTAGAAAGCTTTTGGTTAAAATTGGGGTATCCCTTCATGTGGAGGCGAACTAATTTACCCAATATACCATGGAATCCTGTTTCCTTATGGCCGTATGACTATGTTTACATACATGATAAGTATAATTGTTAATATTGTCATTATATTAACTGTATTTACTTCTCTAGTTTAGGTAAACTTATACATGTAGCATTATGTTTGTGACCGCATCTGGAAGCGCAATCGGTAGAGCGTCGGCTCAAGGTACGGGAGGTCCCGGGTTCGATCCCGGGCAGCGAAATACCAAAGTCATAAAAATAGTAGTTGTATAGCTCTCTTGCTAACGCTCAAGCAAAATTAAGGGTAGTTTAATGACTGGTTGGACCGGTGTCAGGATAATGTGACTGGGTGTGGTATCATGCCAGGTGTTCACGGCATGCTATACACAGCGGATGCAGCACTATATCTGCTTCAAGTGGACACCGTCTCAGATAACTGAACTACTGTTGGAGGGACGATAAACACAATAAACAAACTAATATTATGTGTGTTATCAAAGAAAAGACGTCAACTAAAAACTATTCTGAGCTCAGCCTTTCTATACAAGGACGTTGTACATAACGAAGTTATAAAGGGTTATCTACATACGTGTATACTTCTTTTGGCAGTTTACCACTTTCAGTAGGTAAACGTACATCCTGTTAGTTAGCGAGTTACTGAAGTTATAACCACCTTACAAAACTTCACATAAAAACATTTAATATCAGTCATATTGTTGTCGTTTCAATCGTCAAATTCATATATCGCAGATACATCTTTTGCATCAAATCAATATTACGACGACATAGACCGGACGGGATATTTCACAGTAGCTATGGATAACGATGTATTTAAGATTTAAGCTATCATTTAAGATTGTTCAGTTTTCATCAATGTTACAAGTTTATATAAAACTTCAAGTTTAAAAAGCACGTTCCTTTTACGCCTTTCCAACGAGACGTGTATGTGGTGCACGTATTTATGTTTGAAATTTAAACAAAAACCCATTGACACGTTTTCTCACATAAGTTTGACTTGTGATAGCTGCGTTTAGACCTACGTTCATACTTATTGATGTTAAACGATGAAGCTATTAGGTTGATACTGACTTTTAAACTTGTTCTTCTTGCCAAAAGTCTGAAACTCGTCATTTCGCTATTAAGATGGAATAAACAAATTCCAATTCACAATGTGTAATTCAATTTCCTAAGAAAAGATGAAGCGCTATATAAAACATAAACCTGTAATTGAAATTTTTTTTGGAACTGATAGGCCCCGGGCCCACTACCCATGAAAATGGGAAGCCATTTTGAAATTGTTTTTGGCCAAACATAAATTCTTGGTGAAAAAGCTTGTTCAGCATCATCTAAGTAGTTTTGTAAATCTGGTTTCTTGTGTATGTTTGGTACATAAAACATGAACTTACATTCTCTGTCTCAGTATACATCGTCTATTTATAATCAGTAAACAGTTTATTCTGAAATGAACATCTTTAAAGACGGTGTTGTTGTTTTTTCTCTTTAGTAATCTAATCATCCCATTTTATCGGACTGTGCACTTTCTTTTACCTGAACGGTATCTGTAACCTGATGGCTTATAGGGTTTAAAACAATCAAAGAAAGTGTTGCGTTTTGACGCTTTTTTTCCGACTCTTGTTATTTGGCACAACCAAGTTGCTTGCCGGCAACGGTTCTATATACGACATCGAACTTTGACAATGAAACAGATTAACGTTTCTACAGCAACCAGTTTATTAAGTCGATTTAAGCGTTGTAATATTGGAATAATTTCATGTGAGGACGACAATGGATAAAGGCTATATGTAGTGTAAGCCTTTAGTGCAGTCTTCATAAAATAGTATCGCAGCTGAGACCCGCGTAATACATATCTTATCAATGTAACTCTACACGAAATTCGCATAGAATAAACTATCTTTTAGGGACAATATGTTCTCTGGTACATGTATTGAGTTTGTCGGTTCTCGCTGTTGGAGAGAGAGAGATGAACACCTTTACTAAGTCGACAAATGTTGTTTTGTTGTTGTTGTTTGTTGTTGTTTATATGTATTTCAGTTTATTGTTATTTTTTTATTGAAGGCCATTTTGTTCCAGTTTTCGCTTAAATTAGGCCATTTACCGAAATCGAATAAAGTCATCTTACCTAGAACTGTGTTATCGGAAATGGCCGAGGTGATACGTAATGCCGCATTTCTAGGCTGGTGCTTAGTCATGTAAAAATACGAAAATGAAATAATATAACATCTACAATTACTCTCATTGATTTTTCTTTGTATACTTTTGTTGAAGTTTGTTGCGCTCATGATCTCTTGAATAGGTCTTTTAAGCGCAATTTTCATTTTAAAGCGTACATGGCGAAAAAAATTTCCAAGTTAGGTCGCTGAGAAGAGGTAACAAGAAGCAAACTCGAAACAGTGAAATATAATTGATTTGCTTTTACGCCTTTGCAGGCATCCAGACTAAGTGGAAGAAATCAAGTCACAGAAGCATTCTAAATTGTTCAAAATATCGTTTAGACAACATTAAAATACGTTTAAATGGATAATATTACAATTATAAACAAACAGTTTCATGCATACAAACAATATGTGATGTTTCAACTTTATTATCTATTAACCTGTAACATTTTAATTGATTTTCCGTTGGTAACAGCCTTGAATAAACAAGCGATATAACACGCCGTGGTCCAGACCCATAATGGCTGCACAGAACATGATAAGGGTAATCTTAATCTTGATTATATACTAATCGATATTTAGAAGAGACCCAGTTTATATGAGGGATATATGTAAAAAGAAATTCAATTTTTTTTATGTCAGTACTTGGCCGGGGTTATGTGTGTGAAATGATAATCGCGAAGATTAGGTTGATCACGTTGTGTGGCCTCATGATTAAAAACAAGATTACATATCGTGTATCGCATACGGTTTAATTTCATTGAAGATTGGAATGTATCTTTTATTTAAATTATAACAGAGTGTTAGCTTAGAATATGTTTCAATTATAATGATAACTGAATTTAAATGAAATAGTAAGTCGACTCTTAGTGTCGATAACATGCTCTTAAGTTATGTATTTAGTGTATTACGTTATGTGTGTTATTGATTAAAAGGAAAGCTGACACAATAATGATCACATAAAAGTTTAAATTCATTGGAATTTGAGATATATCTTGGAGTAAAAAGCTATACCCAGGTTTATATTTTAACGCTGTTAATTGAATCCGATGTGGAATTGTAACTTGACACATTGAGTCAGCGCCATGCTCTTTAAACTGCAAAGTTGATTCTTTCCGTTTAAAAAAAATCTATAATGCCGCATGTATGTAATTTGGTATAAATATGGGAGACGATTGGTGTACCGGCGATTAAGTGGAGGAGGAGTTACATACAAAACCGTTACTATTGGATATCCAACCATTACTATTGGATATCCACGTGCAATAGATGAGAGCGGTGTCCCTTTTGTTAAGCTTAAAGCTTAAGTTCATACACGAATGTAGTCCGGCCGGATTTAAACTAGGGAATAGTAATATATACACACTATAATTGATAATGCTTTCATGCTCGTCTTGAAGGAAGTGCCGAAATTCATATTATTCATGAATAAACCTGTCTTTAGAGTTTTGTCCCTTTGTGTTTATAAGTCAATTGTAAAGTCAAATTTAAGTCGTTAAAATTACGAATACACTCACATACTGGATACTCTAAGTATAAACATTAGTTACACTCTGTTCAAAATGTAAAAACACAACGCATCAAATGAATAAAAACTACCGTTATAAAAAAGAAATAATCATTAAACATAAACAACAATGGTGGACTCTAACAATCCGGAAAAGACCAATTTGTAACCCTGTAGCCGTATTCTTGTGGACAGCGGTCTTGATTTTGCATTGAAGGTAGGAACCCGGAAACCTGATGCCAAATTCAAAGACGTTAGCACTTGACTAGACCGTTAAACGCTGCATGATCACAATCAGGATTGATAAATCGATGATATCAGTTGACCTAAATAAACATAATTTGAACTCTAAAGTATCTTACCCGTGGTCTTGCTGCTGGCATTGTTTACACAGTAGCGCGTCATGATCTCGGCAGAAATACTGAATCATACTGATATGTAACTGTCTTGGAAGATGGTCGAGGTAATCGAAGGATCAATTGGAGATATTGTCTTTGCTTTTACTATTTAAGCAGTTCCATATACATCTTAACAGTTAAACATTTACCAAAAAGTTTTACTCATTTGGCGATTTTAAAAAAATGTCGCCATATGGAAATGATACATGACTAGTGGTTAAGAGTTTTCAATGGTCTTTCTACTGAAGATAATTCGGTATCATCAATTGAACGATTAGTTCAGTTTTCAACTCCACTTGTGTGTCTGCCTATGTACATATTACGAAAATAAAGATGTTAGGATCTGAGAAGGGGAAACCGCGGGTTTTTAAAACAACTTCGGAAAAATTATAGTGCTATATATCACTTGCTGACATTCAATTTTATAATAAAGATAATTTCATGACTGCGTGGTGGCGGTTTAAGCGTTTACGCAAAGGACAAACGCAAACAGCTTAGCATGCTTATAATAGTTTTCATTTTAATAATTTGCAAAGCTTTGTGCTTTGCATTTTTTGCTCATTTAACTATTTTGTAAATATATTCAGTTCGTTAAAACTTCAAAATTGCTGTTCCGATTTTCGGGTTTGCATCAAACCTATGTTATTGTTAACACATAAGATGTGCACATACTAATTTTAAATACAACACATACGCTATTTATTTTCTTTTTAACAAATATTATTTAAACAAACGCTGCATGATCACAATCAGGATTGATAAATCGATGATATCAGTTGACCTAAATAAACATAATTTGAACTCTAAAGTATCTTACCCGTGGTCTTGCTGCTGGCATTGTTTACACAGTAGCGCGTCATGATCTCGGCAGAAATACTGAATCACTTCATTCGGATGTTTCTCACATTTCTCAGTTAGTATTTTTTGAATAGTGTCATCACGTAATGGCAACACTTTATGTGTACCAAGGAAGGTGTTGTGATACCTTAAACAACTGTCACACAGAAGTTTAAGACAATCAAAGCAGTACTGATCCGCATTCTTCACTTTCTTATTTGTTTCACACACAGAACATTTGTATTCTATATATTCCTCTGACCAACATTCCGTCTCTCCTCCGGTCGCCATGTTAAAATTCCAAGAACTTGTTTTAAATAAACGATAAAAGAAGATATGAATAAATAGGAAATTAAGAAAAGGTCCTATAAGAATTATCAAAAGTCTTTAAATCTGAACTACAATGACAGACACAGTTAAAATGTAAATGGGTTTTTGAGCTACCCTTTATAGAAGTAATTAATGTCACAGTAAAATGTCACAATACAGCTGTACACAGAAGAATCTTCCTTAATAAGATAGCAGGACAAAACACCGGACATGCGCGGAGACCAATATCACGTCACATGACTGTATATATATCGGGTTGAAGTACACCTCGTGTCACTGATAACACACCCGTTAAAGCAGCATGGGCAGAAAATAGGTTAAATGTTCATTTATAGCAAAAACTTTAACGACAATTGAACTTATCGTAAACAGCAATGCTGATAAAAGTACATATTGTCTCTAAAATATAATTTGATGTCAGTATAAAGAGGGGGTGTGGGGGTTTGTGTTGGGGGGGGGGGTCAAACGTCCTACAGTGAAGGATTGAAGCTATCTTTTCAAATAGTCGACTACGGCATATAGGAATATCAATAAGTACGACTCACTTGAATTTGAGCTTGGTGTACAGTTTATAGCATATATCCAGCTTGCCAAAGCAGTATAAACATATTAAAATTTTAAGTCATTTTGTATTTTAATGTAAGAATGCAAAATAGATAGGATGGCAGCTGATAACTACGGCAAGAACAAAATACTGTGGGCAACAATTAGGTCAAAACTCTCCAAAAACGATGCAATACTGCAAGCAAATTTATAGAAAGTAATAAGCGGAACATGCATAATTATGTTAGAAATCGCCTCAAAGCTCGCATTATCTAGTGCAGTAGCTCAATATAACATAACGCGAACAGAATTCTTAAGCATATTGTTTTCATATAACTATTACAATTTGCTATTATTGTTCATATCTGGCAGAAAATAACTTGTTTCACTTAATTGCAAAACAATTGGGATCGTGTTTTGGATAATCATATGTAACTACTTCACGATTTTCATCGATAAATTAACACCACACTTTCACACCAAAATTGCTGTCTGGAGAAGTGAAAGGTTGCCATGTTGTACTCGCCTTGGTTTTTATTCGGATTGACATAGCGTCATCATTTGTAAGTAGGTCAAAAGTAAGGATAGACAACTACGCTGAAATACAGTGGGAAATAGCTTTGTTAGAAACAGAAGGCATCGGCCCTAAAACGTGACTGCCTTTTATAAGTTGTGTGTATATGCTCTAAGTACTATTTTTGCCAATCATATCCGCATATAAACTACTTAACAGCTCGTGGTATCAAACTTAACCTATGGAAATGACTAGCCATTATATTGCTGATATGTAACTATCTTGGAAGATGGTCGAGGTAATCGAAGGATCAATTGGAGTTATTATCTTTGCTTTTACTATTTAAGCTGTTCCAATATACATCTTACAGTTAAACATTTACCAAAAAGTTTTATTCATGTGGCGATTAAAAAGAAATGTCGCCATATGGAAATGATACATGGCTAGTGGTTTAGAGCCTTAAATGGTCTTTCTGCTGAAGATAATACTGTATCATCAATTGAACGATTAGTTCAGTTTTCTCCTCCAATTTTAAATCGAAGGTAAGACGTTGACGTTTGTGTCTGCCTATGTACATATTAAGAAAATAAAAAAAATCATTCGGAAAAATGATAATGCTATATCTCACTTGCTAACGTTCAATTTTATAATAAAGATAGTTTCATGACTGCGTGGAGGCGGTTTAAGCGTTTACGCAAAGAACAAACGCAAACAGTTTAGTATTCTTATAATAGTTTTCATTTTAATAATTTGCAAAGCTTTATGCTTTATGCTTTGCATTTTTTGCTTATTTAACTATTTCTTTTAAATATATTCAGTTCGTTAAAACTTCAAAATTGCTTTTCCGATTTTCGGGTTTGCATCAAACCTATGTTAATATGAACACATAAGATGTGCACACACTAATTTTAAATACAACACATGCGCTATATATTATTCTTTTTAACAAATATTATTTAAAGAAACACACACAAACAACAACAACAAAAAATAAACAACAAAAAACAACAACAAACGCGTTCTTTTCTCCTTTAGCTCGGTCGGTCCCTATTAAAATATGTATATGCATGACCTATTTAGAAAACAAGAAATCAAACATTGAACCGAATGTGAGATAATCGGATTGTAAAAGGACATGTATCCTGTGTTCCGTGTCTTGCAGCGCTATCATATGAGAGATTTGAACACATATCTGACTATCATTAGTTCAATTACTGATATGTGGGTAAAAATAGAATCACAGTTGTTTGACTTAATTAAACCAAGGATTACATTACTTAGAACATATATCCGACTAGAACTGACTCGACGTGTTGATTTTTGTTTTAAATTATAGATGTATATAGTGATAGTTTAACTTATATTTTTAATTAATATTTAAAGACAACTGCTCTGTTATTTAATTCATTGACAATAATACAAAGTAAATGATTTTCTTATACTCCTAAGAATTGGTTCAGCTGACTACTAAAATCTGTGTATTTTCTCCTCAGAGTGTCCGTCAGAATACATCGTAGAACGGGTACAAGCATTGACACAACGCAAGCTGCTTCCCCGGATTATTGTGTACTACATTGACGGATTCCTACTTGATGCATTAGAATACTTTTTAATGGATTGTTTTCATAATATACTGCACATTAAAATTTTATACCGGTGAAAGACAAACTATAACCTTTCACATAACCACTTAGCATAAGCATTGATGGAAGGTTAGATATGAATCTGAAATAACCAAACTAATGAATTTAAAACGATTAGCAACAATTAAGTGTCGTTACCATTTTAAAATCTATTTAGCTTTCGTTTGCTTTAGTATTGACACGTCTCGTTTGTTAACGTTATATTCGTTATATACGGATTGATTCAACTTAACGAAATAATGGGCGGGGTCGGGGTGGGTAGGCAGGGGGTTACAGCATGCCTATAAAACCTGAAATCTGCATTAATTTATCACGATTATGACAGAAATATTGAAATATAGTTAAGTTTTAATTGTTCTGAATGACTGCGTGCGTTTTACTAAGTGATAATTAACACTGTGTTAACATTCAGTGTTAACATTATATTACAAACGTACTAAACGATCATCATCAACATCAACAACAAGAACAACAACAAAAATACCATCTGTAACAAAACATCATCATAATCAAAAACAACAACAAAACAGTTCACGGAAGCGTAGATAAGCCACTTACAACTACTTTAGATCGACTTCTAGGTCTGTATTGGTTTATGAGCAGGATTGTTTCATGCTGAACATATTTGTCGGAGTTAAACTCATTCGTAAAATATTCTATAAAACATAAAATATAGTCTGGTAAAATTGCATGTTTCTTCCGTAAATACAACAACAATACGTCCACAATAGATATTAAATCAAATGTGTTTTAACCAAATTCAAAAAACACACAAAAAAAATTGACGTCTACTTTGGTAAGTATTACATCAGCAAGGTGTGCGGTTATCATTTGTTGCATGTTTGTGTCGTGTTGTTTTCACAAGAATTTACAACCGTGGGAAAATATAGATAGGATAACCATAAGAGACGAGGAAAATATCTTAATCAACACAAGCACGTGCAGAATGGCCGTTCCAAGGCGGTAACTGCTGTTTTTTTTTCTTTTTGTGTGTTAAGTCTCGTCTCGTGTATTTTGTCACATTTACATTTACACTGTTTTCCTTATGTCTAGAGGTAGTTTAGATTTAGATATCTCTGGTAATTTTGATAGGACATTTTCTTATTTACCTAATGACCTATTATTTCCCTATAAAACAGTAGAAGTAAGACTATATAGAATATTTGAAATCATGCATTTGACAAACGTCTCTTATTTCTCTCCAAATACAGTGCGTTGCTTACAAAACTATCAAATTCATGTGCAACTCTTCAAGGACTAGAGTCAACAGATGTCGACTATTGTATCAACGTTAGCTGTTACAATGTTTCATTGGGCGATCGTATTTAAACAGCAAATGCGCCCACATCAATGACGACCCCTATATAGGTCTTATTCATTAAAGAAGTACATATATCTATATATATTAGTACTGACATAACGCTGTATAAAATTTATAGACAACACTTTGAAATATATACCCTTTTTTATTTAAACAACTCTCTTGTTCATTTGTTTGCTTTAAATGTGGATACCAAACACTATTAGCAAGTACGGGTTGTGTGTCCCAACTTAAGATGTATTATCAGATAATTTAATCACGTATGATATTAAGCGATGGTTCATGTAATAAAATAAATGGCAAAATAAGAACTGGATTTTTATGAATTTTAACGAATATACGAATATCAAGTCGATATTCGGATAGATATCTTGGGAAACGATTATTTTATCATTCTTATTCACTCTTTTAAAGTTTGAAGTAAATAAAAGGTATTTCTTTAGTTGATTGTATTGTCCCCGAAACGACTTTAAACACTGGCGATATGTGAATGCTCTCTAGGATAGAAAGGGGTGGGCCATGTCTCCCGATTACGAATCTGGTTATCAGCATGAAATAACTTCACTGCCACTTGTCTGTCCCCTCTCCCATCTAGACCCAGCCACATCACGAATACAGCTGTGGAAATAGTTACCAACAAACAATAAACACACATGTCAGTTCAATGCTGCGCAATTAGCTACAGCAATTACTGATAACAGGCCAGCAGAACTTCTGTTATTTTTGGAAAACACAAATAGGTCACGGTCAAGCAATCGCATGCATCTTGTCCTTTTGAAAATGCCCCCTTTACATATTAATCTGAATTATATAATTGACTGCAGTTATACATTGGTTGCGTTCAGTAGAGTAAAATATTAAAATTGTGAGTTATTTTGTATAAGTTTAACAATTGTATCTAATGAAATCATTATATGGTCTTATTAAATCGATGCGCTTGCATAAAAAGGAGCTTAAGTAGCTCCTTTAATTTATCAAGTCACATTTTAATACAAATAAGTCCGTCTTTGCACACCATGTCTTTAAACTATAAATGCTATTGTACAAAGTACAACAATTAACAAAAAGAAACTCAAGTTTAAGGTGGCTAGATAATAATGCATACATTATACGGGGCTTTGCATGTCATCTAAACATGATTGGTTACAGTATAATTTTATCGTAAGAGTTTAAATAATAAATATAATAATTGTTAAGAAACAGTGATATTGTTCATACATTTTCTAGGATTCTTTATTAACAATATTCTCTTGCCAATTACCGCGGACCGGGTAATCAAACGCCCCTTCTCGTCCGTCACTATAAACAGGACAATGGCGGATTGATAATAATGCCGTTTGTATATCAAAAGGGGAAATCGTCGTTTTGAAATTAAATGTTATGCTAACGTCATAAATAAACGGCCGTTTCTGCATTAAGTAAGGCTAGGAATGTCAATAATGCCAGAAATAAAACATTGTTCAATGTAAAGAACAGTAAAAGTAATGAAACAAATATATTGTTATGTGTATGTATGATATAAATTCGTTCCGAATATCCGAATATATATCGAATACACTTATTCGAATACCGTTTTAGGATACGATTTACCCCCATATTTTCTACAAAATGAACGCAATTATGACACCAATGGTATTTGTTTTGTCAATATAACAATTTTATTATCATAATAGATATTGTCATTTTAATGAGTATGACCACGACACTGATGTGAGAGAGTCTTTTAATAAGGCTCTGTAACATTCACAAGCTACATTTACAGTTGGACTCTTTACTGATATTAATCTAGATGTCCCTCATCTAATCTTTTTCATATCATATCTATCATGTCCATACATTTTAACAATCGACCAATAAAAGGACCTCGTTTTAATGATTTCAAAGCCCCAAACAAACATGTTATTGTCCATATATATAAACATACTGTTCATACAAAAAGATTATATTTGTATTTCTACCAGAACAATAACAGCCACCAACTAATCGATTTAATTTGAATATAAATGATGATTGACAAACTGTAGACAGTAATACCTCACTACGGCTATGGCAACCAGCTTTGCTGCATACATGGATTGATTATAATCTTTTACATTTAGAGGACTAGACAAGCTTACTTATAGCATTAGTCTAATAGCGTACTTTAAGCGATAACCACAAATTATGTTCATCTGTCAGATAAATGCATTGCCTTTAGAGTGCCTGTAAATACTCTGTTGCAAAGGCATTTAAATTTATATAATATTTTATCAAACTAAGTGACCCGTATATTAATTAAAATCAGTAACTGCATGCATGTATATGTTTTAAATTGTACATCAAATAAATTATATGCATCTCAAACTGAAGCATTTTTAAATAGTATAAAAGAACAACCTGCCAGTAATAATAGTAATAAATAAAGATAATTGCTTATAATGCATACTCAATATGTATTGCTTACGGAATCAAGAGCGGTAGTTTCGTTTTCGATTTGATATCATAAAATACACAGTGTCCGTAAACAATACTAAATAAGTCATATACAAATTATAACGCTCAACTTATTGTACTGATGGTTTCTTGTTACATCGTTTTATTTTAGTGTGATCTGAAATCACACTGCAGAATGCGTACTTTTTTTATTAATATCATCTGAAATAAACAAATAGGAGTAAAACTTTATTTCTAAAGTAATCAGCAATTTGTTCATTGACTTTGCGTGAAATAAATAATAAAGGTATTACAACTCATGTTGGCAATGGGTTTCACAGAAGAAACCATTTAAAAATAATTTAAAATAGGTTTCCCTCGGCCCTCCGTACATACACTGGCGGGATGACCGATTTATGATTTATCTGTTTTTGACTAGAGAGGTGTTGAACTGATACTCGCTTCACGTCACTACATTGAAGAAAAATCACATGATCGTATGATACTGATAACACATTTTCTGCCAGATCAACGTTCACTCTATGGCAGACAGTTTTATCTCAATTACACATCACAATGTTTCGTCCAGACACAGAGGCCATCACACGATAAACATTATTTAGGACAAAGCGTATCATTAAGTACATCCGAAATTGTTCACGCACCTTGTACCACCACACAAGCACATGTCAGTACAACCAGTCGCATCATCATTACCACCACCACAACCATCATCATCATCATCACCATAATTATCATCATCGTCATCATCACCATCTCCATCGCCATTGTCATTATCATCATCATCATAATAATCGTCATAATTATCATCTTAATCATAATCATTATCATCATCACCGTCATCGCCACCGTCGTCATTATTGTCGTAAAGAAAGACAATTGCTATTTTCGACCATTATAGCCTCCATCATGTATAGATTTCGTGTGAGCTGTACATCTACATGCACATATTATGGTGAGCAATATAAGCTTATTAATATTGTCATGCCATCATGTGCCATCAGCTATATATAAGTCACTTATAATCGGTAAAGTTGGATGACGTTTTGAGTTGAATGAAACTATATAACATATCTTGTTCTTTACATATCTGGTAAAATGCTACAAACTTGTTACATATTCTGTTGTAATTACATATCAGGTTGTAACAATGCTTTTAGATATCCCTACACGTACACAGATCTAATCAACATTGTCTAAATACATGTCAAATATATCGGCAGTGGTCGGGGACGGTGGGCGCTATGCTCCATAGATTGTGTATGCTCATGCGACCATTTCTCAATCAATTTGTATAGGTCAAATTATTATTTAACTAATTCATTTGTATATGACGATAGTTACAAGTACGCAACATGTGTACACGGCAAAGAATGCTCGGGGCATATATGTTATATAATTTATAATACCTATTCCTGTAGTAAAAATACACATGGAATTGTTTCTTTCTTTCAGGTACACTCTAAAAGTGTTCTGTAGTATAAGGCATGTATGTACATGTGACTTTACAGAAATTCTTCTTCAGCTGTTGTTTTTTTTTCCGCATAATTCTCGTCAAATATCTGGACTTGCATTCAGGGAAATCGACTCACATGTTGTTGTTGTTGTTGTTTTTGTTTTATGATAGAGTGCTGACAGAGACAATTAGATGAAATAGTTATCGGTAATATTTGACCTCAATTACCCTAGAAAAAATGTAGACACCGTGAGAAAATCCCCGCCCCTCTTACCTGTTAAATTATCTAGCAACTCATTACTTGCTACATGTGTTGTCATTTAATAAATTAAAAATAACCGCATTTTTTCACTTACTGATTCATTACCACGATAATATGTAGCGGTACCTCCTTTACAGCAATGATAATTTCCAATCACGCACTACAGATCAGAAATCAACTAGGATTGTTTTGGAATTTTAGGAGCGGATTATATCATATTATGACATACCAAGAGGACGTAATAACTACATGCGCTGCACAAATTTGCCGATACTAGGTTTGTTTATTATATTCCCCGGTTTTGGCAGATCTCCAAATTCCTAAGCATAGCTGGGCATGAGTGACGTAATTCCTGTGATTGCTTGCTCCGGCGTAAAGCCTTTCTCGCATCACTTTCAGAGTACAGAACCTCAAGTTAATATGTTTTTAGTGATGTGGTGAAAAAACACACATTAAAATACCATTGAAGAACAAAACGAAAGTCATCCGGCCACAGCGTTATAATGGTGTTCGCGCTAAAACAGAGCGCGCTATATATCATGTAATCTGCTACATGACAATCTTCCGTTATCAAATGAAATGGAATGACATTTGCTTTAGATCTTGGTTTAACTGAAAACTCCATACATTGTAAAAAGTTTTGAGCACACAATATCGCGACCCCACCCCCTCTTTTTTTTAAAAAAGGCCTGGCTAAATTTTATTGTGGAAATTCGTCTTTTTTCTTAAAATTTAAAATAACGGTTGATTTAATTTTACGCGAGAAATTCTAAGTATGACTATTGTACTATGTCACGGCTACTTAATGATATTGCATTTAAAGAAGTGCTTTAAGGTTGTCGTGACCTATTAACAGAACAGTGATTTTTTTCTTCTTATTTTAAAGAAAACTTTCCCCCTACTTTTCCTTTGAATTACTACCACTTCTTGCAAAGATCTGCGTTATATATACACGCATATGAAATCCTGATATATACATATTTAAAATGAGAAATAAATGTCGCACAAGTTTCAATATTAATTTAAATCAGTTTCACAACTGAAAGCAATACAGGACTTACTTATATTCATTATGTATTATTTCCAATATTGTTAAATACTGTACAACCATAACATAGAATTTTGAAATGACTTTTATTTTGAAAATGACATTGTCCCATTATCAAAAGATATTTCCCGATCATCTTATTTAAATATCATTGTATACTGGGATTTTTAAGTCCCGACCGGAGTTTGTAAAATGTTCTAATCTCTATGTTTTCCGTTAAAGCCACCCGGACTTGATTACATCTTTTATGTGGTGTCCTTAACATAAAAGGCTGCTGGATATCCCTCCAAGCGTAAACTGATGTCTACTAACCCTCTCTCATTTAATCCTGGTATTTTATGCAGAATTCATAATTAACCTGTCTATAATAGTCAAATTACTGCCATCATTCATTATCGGTACATATAAGTAACACAGATCACACACAAGTTACCATATATGCAATTATCGGTCCTTTGTTTCCTCATTGGGATGAGCAGATAAACACGCGGTTTTTAAACGTTCATTAAAAATAACAGTTTTCTTTCAATCTCTTGAATTGTACAACGATTTCAACAAAGAATAAATTTAAAGAGTATTATATGAAGGCGATTGTGAACTTAGTATCATGGTGTTGTTCTGAATACACACATTTCACGTACCAGTATCATATCGTCGGCGTGACTCTTTTAAGTCATATCAGTTTCTATCTTAAATTGAAGTCCATAATGCTGATAGAAGTTTGAAAGTCGTAAACTGACAATCATCACCTCGTCGCTTGACACTGATAAACATTTTATATATCAGATAAACGTTCAGAGGGGGAGATAAAGTCATCACATGCCAGCATAAGGTAAGTAACTTATAGCCTAATGGGAATTACCTTCATCATCAGCAGGAGCAACAGAAGCAGCATTTTATTATTATTATTATTATTATTATTATTATTACTATTATTATTATTATTTATGATCATTATTTTACATCATCATTATCATCGTAATAATAATTACCTTCATCGTTAATATCATGTTCTTCACCGTCATTATATTACTCCATCATTAACATCGGAATAATAATCACCTTCATCGTCAATACCATCAATAGCAGCAGCATCTTGGTCATTAACAATATTTCAAAATCAACATCAACATCATAATGATATTCACATTCATCACGATCATCATCTTCTACACTTTTATTATTTGAACATCACATTGACCATCAGAAGAATCAGGATCGTCTTTGCTATCGTCATATTTACATCATCATGAGCAGCAGCAGCAGCAGCAGCATTTCTGTTGGTATGACGATAAACGCAACAACTACACATCATCATCATCATCACTATGTTGATCAGGAGCAGGATGTTCTTCACTATCATCATCTTACATTAGTACCAACAAAATGATAATAATGATACTCACCTTCTTATTCCTGCTACTCATCATCATCATTATCATCAGGGGCTGCGTCTTTTTCACTATCATATTTTCATCATTATGATAATTATAATTAAATATTTCACCCTAAATATCACCAGCATCTTCAACAGCAGTAGCAGCAGCATATTTTTAACTATAACCAGTATACATTATTATTACTAGCTTTTATCATCATCATCAGCAGCAGCACCACCATCATTATCGTTTTGAGAATTCAAATATATAATCTTGTATATAGGGTCTGCATTGCGCACCAGGTTTGATCACACAACTTTCCAGCTGCTAAAACTATCTACGACTTACCTTCCTTCAAGCAAATGTTACTATTAACATTGTTATCTCATTCACTATATACGTTAGCCTGATCGCCAGAAAATGCTACAATGGTAAATGAAACAAACTTTTGTACATATTCTATAGTAATTACATATCAGGTCGTAACGATAAGCGTTTCCGACTTCAGATATCCTTAGGCGTATACGGATCAGACTAACATTGTCTAAATGCGTGTCAAAAATATCGGCAGTGATCGGGAAAGGTGGGTGCCATGATCCACAGATTTTGTAAGTTGATGCGACCATTTCTCATTAAATTTGTATGGGTCAAATCAGTATTTAACATATTTATTTGTGTATTACGAGAGTTACAATTGTTCTATACTATAAAGCAAATATGTACATGTGAATTTACAGAGTTTCTTTTGCAGCTGTTGGCCTTTTTCTTATAATTTTCATAAAATATCTTGCATTGAGGGAATTCGACTCACATGTTGTTTGTGTTAGAGTGCAGAGATAATTAGATGAAATAATCATCGGTAATATTTGACCTCAATAACCCTACAAAAATGTAGACATCGTGAGAAAATACCCACCCCTCTTACCTCGTCAATTATCTAGAAACTAACTTGCTACATGTGTTGTCATGTAATACATTAAACATGCCAGCATTGTATTACTTAATGATTTATTACCACGGGAATATGTAGCTGTACCTACTTTACAGTAATGAAAATTTCCAATCACGCACTACGAAGAAAACCATTAAAATACCATTGAAAAACAAAACGAGAGTCATCCGGCCCCAGCGTTATAATGGTGTTCGCACTAAACCAAAGCGCGCTGTATATGCTACATGATAGTCTTAGGTCTTCAAATGAAATAGAATGAAATTTTTTTTAGATCTCGCGTTTACTAAAACTTCATACATTGTACGTTCTAAAAGTGTTTGAGCACACAAACTCGCAGCCCCTCACCGCCTTTTTTTAAAGAGCATTGCTATGTGTGGAAAGTAGAAATGTGTCTTCTTTCTTTAAAATTTAAAATAACGGCTGATTTAATTTCACTGGACAAATTCCCAATATGAATATTGTACTATGACACAGTTACTTAATAATAATGCATTTAAATGAAGTGTGTCATGGTTGTAGTGACCTATAAACAGAACAGTGATTTTTTTCTTCTTATATTAAAAATGTTCCCCTTATTCTTCCTTTGAATTAATAGCACTTCGTGCGACAATCTGCATTATATATACATGTATTTAAAATCCTGATATATACCTATTTTAGAATGAGAAATAAAGGTCGCAACAAAGTATTATGGACAATAACTAGTTCCAATATTAATTTAAATCAGTTAACAACTGAAAACAATACAGGACTTGATTATAGTCATTATGTATTATTTCCAATATTGTTAAAAATCCTACATCAATGACAAAGATGTTTGAAATGATATTTATTTTGAAAATGACATTGTCCCATTATCAAAAGCTATTTCTCGAACATTGCATACTGGGATTTTTAAGTCCCGACCGAAGTTCGTAAAATGTTCTAATGTCTATGTTATCCGTAAAAGCCGCCCGGACTTGATTACATCTTTTATGTGGTCTCCTATACATAAAAGGCTGCTGGGTATCCCTTTAAGTGTAACTGATGTCTATTAATCCTCGCTCATTTAATCCTGGATTCTAAAGACTTCATAATCAACCTGTATTTAATAGGCACATTACGGTCATCATTCATAATCTTTATTGGAATATATAAGTACCACAGATCACACAAGTTACCATATATGCAATAGCATGGTCCTATGCTTCCGCATTGGCATGAGCAGATAAACACGCGGTTTTTAAACGTTAAAAAGTATAGTTTTCTTTTAATCTCTTGAATTATTTAACGATTTTAACAAAGAATATATTTAAAGAGCATTATATAAAGGCGAATGTGAACCAAGTATCATGGTGGTGTTCTGAATACACACATTTCACGTACCAGTATCATATCTTGACGACGTGATTCGCTTAAATCATATCAGTTTTTATCTTATATTGAAGTTCATAATGTTGATACAGTTTGAAAGTTATATCCCCATTTAAATGTAGTGTTTTATGGTTGTAGTGACATATAAACAGAACAGTGATGTGTTATTCTTATATTAAAGAAAATGTTCCCCTTATTTTTCCTTTGAATTAATAACACTTCATGCGACCATCTGCATTATGTATACATGCATTTAAAATCCTGATCTATACCTATTTTAGAATAACCGGACTTGATAACATGTCTATGTGCTATCCTATACATTAAAGGCTCTTGGATATCCCTTTAAGTGTAAACTGATTTCTACTAACCCTCCCTCATTTAATCCTGGATTCTACGGAATTCATAATTAACCTGTCTATAATAGGCACATTACGGCCATCATTCATAATCTTTATCGGAACATATAAGTTACACAGATCACACAAAAGTTACCATATATGCAATAGCATGGTCCTATCCGCATTAGGATGAGCAGATAAACACGCGGTTTTTAAACTTTCATTAAAAATGACAGCTTTCTTCTAATCTTTTGAACTAAATAAAGGTTTAAATAAAGAATATATTTAAAGAGTATTATATAAAGGTGATTGTGAACTAAGTATCATGGTGTTGTTCTGAATACACACATTTCACGTGCCAGTATCATATCTTGACGGCGTGACTCACTTAAATCATATCAGTTTCTATGTTAAATTGAAGTTTGTAACGCTGATACAAGTTTGAAAGTTGTACCCTGACAATCATCACCTCGTCGGTTGACACCGATAGCATATTTTATATATCAGATAAACGTTCAGAGGGGGAGATAACATCATCACATGCCATTGTACGGTAACTAACTTATAGCTTACTGGTGTTACAGAGGGCTGATCGGATAAAGCAAAGATACCTGTGTAATTGGACATCATCAGTAATGCAGAAGGACAAAGTTGTCTTTACTTCCATACAACATCATCTCAATACTAAATAAAAACCTTCATCTTCATCAGCAACAGAAGCGTAGTATTCTTCCTTTTGATCATTTTTTTACATCAGCATTAACAACGAGATAATAATTACCTTTAACACTCCTATCAAGCTCTTCATCGTCAGGATATTACACATCACCAACATCAACATTACCTTTATCATTAGTAACATGTTTTTTATGGCCATTATATAACATCATCATCAACATCGTAATAAAAATAACATTCATCATCAGTAACATGTTCTTCACGGCCATTATATAACATTATAATCAACATCGTAATAAAAATAACATTCATCATTAGTAACATGTTCTTCACGGCCATTATATAACATCATCATTGTCATGCTAATAATAATTACCTTCATTATTAGTATCATGTTCTTCGCGGCCATTATATGATATCATCATTAACATAGTAATAATGATTGCCTTCATCACAAGTAACATTTTTTACGGCCATTATATAGCATCATCATTAACATCGTAATAATGATTGCCTTCATCATTAGTAACGTGTTTTACGGCCATTATATAACATCATCATTAACATCGTAATAATAATTACCTTCATCATTAGTATCATGTTATATTACACCATTATCGACATCGTAATAAAAACTAAGTCTCAGGGTTTGTTTTCGTGCGGAACACGAATCCGTTTTTTAATGTCACTTACGCTTTTGAAGACCTAGGGTATCGACAAAAATGGGCGCGGGCACCTGTTCTGGAAAAGGGCGTCTTCGCCGAAATTGTAAGAGACAACAAGAAAAAAATCAACACACAAAACAACAACAACAACTTAACAAAGCAAACACGCCTGTACATCAAGTGCATGTCGGGGTCATGTTTATTCTTTTACCTGATTTCACATTAAAAAGCGCCCAAAATATCATCTGCAAGTGATGAAGTAACAAATAAAGCATATAATTTGATATCGTTCAGAAGTGTTTATTTTATTAAATATATGTGGTGTCCCATTATTAACAGCTATTTACCGATCATTGCATACTGAGATTTTAAAGTCCCGATCGGAGTTTGTAAAACGTTCTAATCTCTTTGTAATCGGTAAAATCCGCCAGGACTTGATCACATATTTATGTGGTCTCCCATACTTAAAAGCTGTCGGATATTGATGACTACTAATCCTTTTATTTAATCCTAGATTCGGCAGAATTCATAATAAACCTGTCTATAATGGGCCCATTACGGTCATTATTCATAAACTTTATCGAAATATGTAAGTAACACAGATCACACTAAAGTTACCATATATGCAAAAGCATGGTCCTATGTTTCCGTATTGGGATGAGCAGATTAACTCGCGAATTTTGAACGTTCATTAATAGGTACCTTTTTCTGCTAATCTCTTGAACTTTATAGTATTTCAACAGAGACTTAACTTAAAGAGTACTATATAAAGGTGATTTTTAACTTAATATCATGGCGATTTCTGAAAACAAAAATTTCATCGTATGCCAGTATCATATTTTGACGGCGTAACCGACTTAAGTCATATCAGTTTTTATCTTTATTCGAAGTTCACAATGCTGATAGAAGCTTGAAAATTGTACCCTGAAAATCATCACCTCGTCGCTTGACACCGATAACACATTTTAAATATCAGATAAACGTTCAGAGGTGGACATGACGTCATCACATGCCATCATACGATAAATATCTTTTAGCCTACTGGTGTAAAAGGGAGCAGAGCGGATAAAATACAACCACCTTTGTACTTGGACACCATCAGTAAGGCAGGGGAACAAAGTTGTCTTAACTACCATACATCATTAACATAATATTAAAATAATTACCTTCATCGTCAGCAGCAACAGCAGCAGCATTTTAATAGTATTCTTCTTCTTTATGATCATTATTTTACATCCTTATTAACATCGAAATAATAATTACCTTTTACACTAGTATCATGGTCTTCACCGTCATTTTTTAATATCATCATAACCATTATCATAAGCATCATCATCAAAATCTCATCATCATCATCATCAGAAGCAGGAATTTCTTCATTATTATCTTACATTAGTATCAAAAAAATAATAATCATAAAATTCAATTTTATCATCATCATTATCATCATCATCAATAGCAGCATATGCATAATCATCAGGAGCTGCGTCTTCATCACTATCATATTTTCATCATCATGATAATAATAATTAAATATTTCACCATAAATATCACCATCATCTTTAACAGGAGTAGCAGCAGCTTCTTATTCATTAGCACCATCATTATTATATATCAATATTATAATTATTACCTTCATCGCCATCAGCAACAGCATCACCATCATCATCATAGTGATTCTGCCTGATCAGAATTATCGTTTCAAGAAATTCAAGTATATTATCTTGTAAATAGTATCTACATTGCACACCAGGTTCGATCACACAACTTGCCAACGACTTAAACCATATGCGACTTACCTCCCTTCAAAAATATCTAACTGTCTACATTATCATCTAAGTTAAAACTTAAAGAAAAATGTCCACCCCTTTATTATTTATTTATTTATTTATTATATATATATGTGTGTGTGTGTGTGTGTGTGTGTGTGTGTGTGTGTGTGTGCGTGCGTGTGTGTGTGTGTGTGTGTGTGTGTGTGTGTGTGTGTGTGTGTGTGTGTATGTGTGTTACACATGAAGAATTTTCAAAAGACCCGTTCGATATTGTGATTGGTCAGTGGACAGTAAAACGGCAAAAGGAAATGTGCGATTTCCAGGGAGCTGAAGCCTATACTTGACATGTTAAAGGGATACTTTACATTAATTTAATACTCGGAAAATACTACGACCAATAAATAATAATATCCCATTTAAATTTGTAATAATAACTATATTTAAAACGTTTTCATAATAGTAACTTTTCTACCTATGACATATACATGTAATTGATCATCGTAAATTAATAGTACCTATTATATATAATATCTAATAGGTTCGAAGATTGTATTGAACCTTGTTTTTAAGAAACGTGTAAAAAAGAAAAGAACAAGAAATAATCATTAATTAAATCCACGTTTCTATTACAATGTTATGTAATGCCGCGCAAACTGTACGATTAAAATGCAAATATAATACAAAAGCTAGGATAAATGTAACATTAGAAAACAATATAATACATTTAATGCGATATAATACAGCAGTCTATAATTCAATATTTAACTCGCCAAAATAACCTTCCCAAGAAGTTGAATGACTGGATACATTATGTCAACACAGCACTGCTTGTCCCTTCGGTCAATTAAATGCATGTATTCAACGCATTTTGTAAAAAATAAGACACACACTCTAAATGTTCTAATAAAGAAATGTGTGTTATGAACATCACCTAATGTCCACAATACTTTTTACATTAATTCACTATTTTGTAAACAGAAAAGTCAGGTCCAAATCTGTATACACTTGTTAGACTTGTTAGACGGGATGTGTATCAGCCCTATGTAGTAGATGCTCATACAATAATCTCAATGTGGAAGTCGATATAAACACATTATATATTAGCTTCCATTCGTCTATTTAATGTACATACATTTAAAGAGTATATGGTAGTCTAGATGGATGATATAGGATCTAAATAGTTTTACAATGAAATGGATAATTGATTTGACATTAAATCAAGTTTTGGACAGTTGCAAAATGTTTCCGAAGGAACATTGTGAATTTATGACACTTAAAAGTTAAACCCTAAAATGGCATAATGTGCTAGTTAAGAAATAAGTTATTTAATAGAAACTTGACAACAGCAACAATGCATATCGATGTCATTGATATTTGACCCGATTAAAATGCATCATAAGCTAAACTGCAGCCATAATTCATCAAGTTGAGTTTTTTCTTGACATTCAATTCAGATATTGACCCATTATCATAAATTATGTACCTAAATGTCTCGGGGTTTTTGTTGGAGATGGTGTTAGGGAGCTAATTAATGTTCATTTATTTCGCTTATCAATTGTCGATGTAACTGTTGTATCCTTTGTTTGTTATAACCGTGTTGTTTCTGTACATTTGGGTATTAAAATTATTATTTGAAACCTATAATGTGTAGAATTGAAAATAATATTTAAGTGTCCCATTAACATACTGATATAGTGGTTTTAATGAGTTCTTTTGACAGGAATGTACATTTGAACATAAAAACCGAAATCATGTCTATTGTTATTGAAATAACTAAAATTTATTTAAAAAAATAATATTTAATAATGTATTTCATGTTGTTGAAGATTGATATATATTACGTATATGGCATATTTATATAAACATCATTATTCAACACAGTATACAGTTTATGAATCTGTTATTGCTGCAAAATAACACCTATTACAACAAAACATATAATGTGCATGACTATACAGAATATCAAGACACATCTTCGATTATCCATGCGCCATGCATTAAATTTAGATTATAATTGAAATTGGTATGACGTTTAATCCATTGTGAGTGTATGTTCATTGTGGCATTTGCAATCTTAAAACGTCGCCATTGCCTGTTATATTTTTACGTTGACGGGATATGTTTATTTACTCCGTTCCGATGCGATAACTGTTACTTTTATGTGTGTAATCTATCGTAACAATGTTTTCTCACTTTAAAATCAGCTGGGATATGTTTACCTGCATAGAGTGCTAATAAGATATTTGGTAATTGTCATAGAGCCATTTCATATGCTCCTACCCATTTGGTATATTCAAATAGCATTCATGTGCCTGTTGTTTTTAGTGATAACTGTGTGACCGAATCATGAATTGAAATTTTATGGTAAATTAAACGTTTCCTAGACCTGTCAAAACAATTCTGATAACAAGACAATTATGTTATCATAATATTATTCTAATTTTTACTGGTACATTGCTATTAAGGAAGGCAACGTTTACTTCGGTTGTCATTCATCATATATTATCTGTTGCTATTAGAAACCACGCATTCTTGACGTTAACGGCATCATCAAATGATAAAGCGTTCTTTAAAGAAAATATAATTTTGTGAATTGTGTAATCACTTGTTTGAAGCGATTTTGCTGACGTCACGTAATCCGGTATATTCATTTTAGATAAAAGAAAAAACGGATACAACTATATCGTTTTGTGGAACTGACATAAGTTTGTGTTTTAGTGTAAAAAATATTTGTACTTGCTCTATCCTGTGATAATGCTATAATACCAGGGTTTTCCCTTGAAAATTGTTTAGGGGGTCACAGTGTCCCCCTAGGTTTATTATTTGGGATCATGGGTAAATTTTGGGGGTCACATTATATAATCACTTTACTAATAGTCTTGCACCTTTAAAACAGAACTAAATTGTTCATTTATGTTTTATACTATTAAAACAAAACAAAATCACATATTGTACATTTCAGATTTTAAAAACGTCGTCACCTTGGACTGAGACATTTTGACAGAGTGGTTTACAATTTTAGAATTGTTTATGGTTCACTTTTGGATTTTTGTTGGAAAAACAAAAACCAGTCACAACTTAGGTATTCGTACGCATATTGGTTCAACATACATGTCTTCCCTACATAACTTTAAATTTGACCTTGTAGTGTTTTTGCCTTAGACCGTTTGGTTTCTAAAGCCAAACATATATTTGCTTAAAATTAATATGCAATGTATGACTTAACTATGTTCTAAAAGATTAATGCAGATAAAACTCATCCAAACCATTGAGATGTAGCGTATTCACGGACCGGTTTTAACCGCGTTCTAAACTTAACGATCATTACTATTGCGACGCTTTAAAGAAATGCTGAACGTGAAACAGCGCCTAACTACACAGAATTGCTGGTTCCCAGTCATATAAACGCAGTACATGTATCGTTTGGGTGGACCGGATATCAGTATTAAGACAACAAATAATGGACGCTTATTTACAAAATACTTTGTCTAACTGAAGCAAATTGATACTTAAATGCTTTTTGCAACAGTTTGACGAGCTGACAAAGATCAATGTTATTGGAGACAATAAATTATGGCTGTGGATTAATTCATTTTGTGCGTCCAGTGTGTCGCAATGTAATTTAATTTTGCGGGTCATCTGTCGAAAATATGCGCCAAAACGCACAAATTTGTGCGTCAGGGAAAACCCTGTAATACAGTATTATTTAATTAAATTGTTTCTTAATAAACATTAAAAAAAGCTGTCTTAACAGCAAGATTTAAGAGTAAACTGATGTCTACTAACCCTCTCTCATTTAATCATTGATTCTACAGAATTCATAATTAACCTGTCTATAATATGCACATTACGGCAATCATTCATAATTTTTATTGGAACAAATTAGTAGCACACATCACACAAAAGTTAGCATATATGCAATAGCATGGTACTATGTTGCCGCATTGGGATGAGCAGATAAACACGCGGTTTTAAAACGTTCATTAAAAGGTACAGTTTTCTTCTAATCTTTTTAACTATTTAACGATTTCAACAAAGAATAAATGTAAAGAGTATTATGTAATGGCGAGTGTGAACTAAGTATCATGGTGGTCTTCTGAATACACACATTTCACGTGCCAGTATCATATCTTGACTGTTTGAACCACTTAAATCATATCAGTTTCTCTCTTAAATTGAAGTTCATAACGCTGATACAAGCTTGAAAGTTGTACCGGGACAATCATCGTCTCGTCGTTGAGACTGATAACACATTTTATATATCAGATAAACGTTCAGAAGTGGAGATAACGTCATCACATGCCACCATACGATAACTGACTTTTAGCTTACTGATATTATAGGTGTCAGATCGGATAAAGTACAACCCACTTTGTATTATGACACCACCAGTAATGCAGGAGCACACATTTGTTTTACTACCACACATCATCAACATAATATTGAAATAATTATATTCATCACCATCAGCAGCAACAGAAGTAGCATTTTATATTCATTATTTTACAGCATTTTAACATTATTATTCATCATGAACATCGCCATAATTATTACTTTCATCGTTAACATCGTGTTCTTCACCGTCGTTATATTACTCCATCATTAACATCGGAATAATAATCACCTTCATCGTCAATACCATCAATAGCAGCCGCATCAACATCATAATAATATTCACATTCATCACGATCAACATCTTCTACGCTTTCATTATTTGAACATCACATTGACCATCAGAAGAATCAGGATCGTCTTTGCTATCGTTATTTTTACATCATCAACGTCATCATCAACAGAGACAGTAGAAGCAGCAACATTACTGTTGGTGTGACGATAAACGCAACAACTACACATCATCATCATCATCATTATGATGATCAGGAGCAGGATGTTCTTCACTATCATCATCTTACATTAGTTTAAACAAAATGATAATAATGATACTCACCTTCATCATCCTCCTCCTCCTCATCATCATCATTTTCATCATCATCATCATCATCATCATCAGGAGCTGCGTCTTCTTCACTATCATATTCTCATCACTATGGTTATTAAAATTAAATACTTCACCCTCAATATCACCAGCATCTTCAACAGCAGCAGCAGCACATTCTTAACTATAATCAGTATACATGATTATTATTTACCTTCATCATTATCAGCAGCAGTACCACCATCATAATCGTCATCATTCTGCTTACCGTCATTATCTTTCTAAGAAAATAAATCTTGTATATAGTGTCCGCATTGCGCACCAGGTTCGATCACACAACTTGCCAGCTGCTTAAACCATCTACGACTTACCTCCTTTCAAGCAAATCTTACTATTAACATTGTTATCTCATTCACTATATACGTTAACCTGATCGCCAGAAAATGCTACAATGGTAAATGTAACAAACTTGTTACATATTCTGAAGTAATTACATATCAAGTCGTAACGATAAGCGTTTCCGACTTTAGATATCCTTAGGCGTATACAGATCTGATCAACATTGTCTAAATGCTTGTCAAAAATATCGGCAGTGATCGGGAAATGTAGGTGCCATGATCCACAGATTGTGTATGTTGATGCGACCATTTCTCATTAAATTTGTATAGGGCAAATCATAATTTAATTTATTTGTGTATTACGAGAGGTACAATAGGTCTATACTATAAAGCAAGTATGTACATGTGAATTTAAAGTGTTTCTTCTGCAGCTGTGGGCCTTTTTTCATATTTTTCATCAAATATCTTGCATTGAGGGAATACGACTCACATGTTGTTTGTGTTAGAGTGCTGACAGAGACAATTAGGTTAAATGATCATCGGTAATCGTTGACCCTTAATAACTCTACAAAAATGTAGACACCGTAAGAAAATGCCCGCCCCTCTTACCTTGTCAATTATCTAGAAACTAACTTGCTACATGTGTTGTCATTTAATACATTAAACATGCCAGCATTTTATTACATAATGATTTATTACCACGAGAATATGTAGGTGTACCTACGTTACAGTCATGAACATTTTCAATCACGCACTATGAAGAAAACCAAACGAGAGTCGTCCGGCCACCGCGTTATAATGGTGTTTGCACTAAAACAGAGCGCGCTGTACTCTGCTTTATGACAATCTTAGGTCTTCAAATGAAATGGAATGACATTTTCTTTAGATCTCGCTTTTACTAAAACTCAGTTCTTTCTAAGACTCGCAGCCCCTACCTCATTTTGGTAAAGGAGCATGGCTATGTGTGGAAAGTGGAAATGTGTCTTCTTTCTGAAAATTGAAAATAATGGTTGATTTAATTTCACGGGACAAATCCCCAATATGACCAATGTACTATGACACGACTACTTAATAAGATTGCATTTAAATGAAGTGTTTTATGGTTGTAGTGACCTATAAACAGAACAGTGATTTTTGTCTTCTTATATTAAAGAAAATGTTCCCCTTATTTTTTATTTGAATTAATAGCACTTCTTGCGACCATCTGCATTATATACATGCATTATTAATTCTGATATATACCTATTTTAGAATGAGAACTAAATGTCGCACCAAAGTTTTAAGGATAACAACTATTTCCAATATTAATTTAAATCAGTTTAACAACTGAAATCAATACAGGATCTGATTATAGTCATTATGTATTATTTCCAATATTGTTAAAAACCCTACCTCAATGACATAAAATTTTGACATTTATTTTGAAAATGACATGGACCCATTATCAAAAGCTATTTTGCATACTAGGATATTTAAGTCCCGACCGAAGTTCTAATCTCTAAGTAATCAGTAACCTGCCAGGACTTGAGTGCATGTTTTATGTGGTCTCCTATTCATAAAAGGCTGCTGGATATCACTTTAAGCGTAAACTGATGTCTACTAACCCTCTCTCATTTAATCCTGGATTCTACAGAATTCATAATTAACCTGTCTTTAATAGGCACATTACGGCCATCATTTATTATCTTTATCGGAAAATATAAGTAACACAGATCACACAAAAGTTACCATATATGAAATAGCATTATCCTATGTTTCCACCTTGGGATAAGCAGATAAACACGCGGGTTTTAAACGTTCATTAAAAAGTACAGGTTTATTCTAAACCCTTGAACTATACAACAATTTCAACAAAGAATAAATTTAAAGAGTATTATATAAAGGCAATTGTGAACTAAGTATCATGGTGTTGTTCTGAATACACACATTTCACGTGCCAGTATCATATCTTGACGTCGTGACTCACTTAAGTCCTATCAGTTTCTATCTTAAATTGAAGTTTATAAAGCTGATACAAATTTGAAAGTTGTACCCTAACAATCACCACCTCGTCGGTTGACACCGATAACACATTTTATATATCAGATAAACTTTCAGAGGGGGAGATAACGTCATCACATGCCATCATACGGTAACTAACTTATAGCTTACTGGTGTTACAGAGGGCAGATCGGTTAAAGCACAGATACCCGTGTACTTGGACACCATCTGTAATGCAGGAGGTCAAAGTTGTTTTTACTTGCATACAACATCACGACAATACTAAGTAAATACCATCATCATCATCAGGAAAAGAAGCTTAGTATTCTTATGATCATTATTTTACATCATCATTAACAACGAAATAATAATTACCGTCAACACTCCTATCATGTTCTTCATCGTCATTATATTACACCATCATCAACATCGTAATAATAATTACCTTCATCATTAGCAACCTGTTCTTCACGGTCGTTATATAACATCATCATCAAAATCGTAATAATAATTACCTTTATCTTTAGTTACATGTTCTTCGCGGCCATTATATAACATCATCATTAACATCGTAATAATAATAACCTTCATCTTTAGTAACATGTTCTTCGTGGCCATTATATAACACCTTCATTAATATCGTAATAATAATAACCTTCATCTTTAGTAACATGTTCTTCACTCATTATATAACATCATCATTAACATCGTAATAATAATAACCTTCATCATTAGTAACATGTTCTTCGCGGCCATCATATAACATCATCATCAAAATCGTAATAATAATTACCTTTATATTTGCGCGCTCCCTGCCCCTGCAGTTCATTTATGTCACAAAAATTAAAAGGGTTGATAGGAAAGACCAACAATCGTGTAGTGATTGATACTGTCTGGCACCGATATTGGTGCCAGACGAATTTATTTAAATTTATCGTTATTTGAAAGAAGAGCATGAAAAACAATGTGACATAAAGTTGGACAATAAAAAGTCCACAGAGTTAACATCATAACATGTTTAAAAGGTCATAAGTAAGGAACACATATCGCAAGGTAATATTTACAACAATTAGAAGTTATAATTGCACAGATAGAAACAATATATATTAAGGGTGGTGGAGGGGTAGAAGGCGGATAAACAAAAATGGAGTGAACTTCTCTGATTTCCTTTGTTTCCTTGCGCTTTCAGAACGAGGCTGACAAAATGCGTTGTACAGAAGGATACACTGCACTAAATATATAAAGGAAACGCTCCACCAAAACTATCCCTCCACCATAAGTAATAAGTAATGAGCGCAAACATAAATTACTTTATATTATCATATAAAGTATTGTTTTATATTTGCGCGCTCCCTGCCCCCGCAGTTCATTTATGTCACAAAAATTAAAAGGGTTGTTAGGAAAGACCAACAATCGTGTAGTGATTGATACTGTCTGGCACCGATATTGGTGCCAGACGAATTTATTTAAACTTATCGTTATTTGAAAGAAGAGCATGAAAAACAATGTGACATAAAGTTGGACAATAAAAAGTCCACACCACCGTCCAACCAAAGGGGCAGGGAACGAGCAAATTTAAAGGTAGGGGAC
Source organism: Sinonovacula constricta (assembly GCA_007844125.1). Taxonomy (NCBI): domain Eukaryota; kingdom Metazoa; phylum Mollusca; class Bivalvia; order Cardiida; family Solecurtidae; genus Sinonovacula; species Sinonovacula constricta. The sequence goes on along the minus strand of CM017570.1, from coordinate 30,584,163 downwards.
TGACAAGAATGACTAAGTATTTGTTGTAAGTAAAACAATGGCATTTAAAATTCAATAAATATAATAAAGATGTTATTGACTAGAACACAATTGAAAAAATTGAACATTATAGATATATTTGTATTGGCAACATAAAATGACTAGTATAGAGTGCATTATGAGATCATAGTTTTCGGTCCGGGACATATTTACTGCAAAGAAAGAACTTGACCAGCAAAATTATCAAAATTAAAATGAGCTGCCGAAATACTAATGGTGAAAATGGCATAGCACAACTGTAGACACATTAGCTTGATTGTGGAGAGAATAAGGCAGTTGAGGCCTAAAACAGATGGTCAAGATGAGACCGACACAGTCTAAACGTCTATTTTAAGGCTAATGATGATGGGGATAAACTAAGGTCCTATTTGTCAATTGAAAAACATTGAGTAGGTGTTTGAAAACTACACTATATATATATATATATTAAACCCCCATATTAAAGGCATAAAAGGGCTTCTTACTAGAAAATAGCATTGAATGCAAGATAATTTTTTAACCAATTAAATAACAGTTATCTTTTCTTGTTAAACATCCTAAGTATGTCAAAATTTACAGCTTGGGAGTTATTCAGTTTAGGATATGTACAGCTTAAACAGTTCATAGAACCTATGTTTGTGGTAACCTCAATACCTGAAATACATGTTTGGCTTGATGTAAATGACAATGGTGAATGTGAGATTTGTAAAAAATAGATCCCTGAGAAAACATGTGTATGGCACATCACCTCAATATACACCTTGATAACTTTACATCTTATAATCTTCAGTTTAGACAGTTTACAAAATAAATTGGAAGATTATTTGGTATTTATGTATACAACAATTGACTGAGCAGAAAGACTAACAAAATAATTGAAAAATTCTTCAGTATTTATATACATAACAGATAATGGCTAAGCAGAAAAATATATAATGCAATACAAAATAACAATTCATAAAATTGTTGTGCCTGCCTGATACACCCCAATATCAGACAAGAATGTCAATCTTGGACGTTGTAGAATTTTTTAATCCGTGAACACAATATTTGATTGGGCAAGAAACATGAATGATATAAACAATAGAACAATGCATAAAAACTGCTATCCCTGGCTGTCTGTTACACCCCAGTAACTGACAAGCATGTTAAGGTTGGGTGGTAGACAATATGCATAGTAATGAGTTTGATACACATGTACACAACAGTTGACTGAGCAGAAAATATTAAAATATACATAAAGGTTTGCTATTCAAGCCTGCCTGATACATCCCAATATCTTACAAGCAATCTTTGGATGTTGAACAATATGTTGGCATTTGATAAGCCTTTGCACTGCATTTGGGTGAACCCAATATTTAAAACCATGTATAAAAAGTAGTTATCCATGCCACTCAGACACACCCCAATGTCTAACAGGCATGTCTAGCTTGGATGGTATACAGTATGCAGAATAGAAAATTTGGTACACAGCTTTTGACCGAGCTAGATACATTAAACAATGCAAAAAATTTGCTACCCATTCTGTCTGATATTTGACCTCCAAGTTAACTTGGATGTTAGACAATATGCAAAATGCATTAAACAATATATGAAAAATGGCTATCCATGCCTGTCTGATACACCCCAATATCCGACAGGCATGTTTAGCTTGGACAATGTGCAATAAGCAGAGTACATATTTGGCATCCTATACACAGCAACTGACTAAACAAGTTACATTAAACAGTGCATAAAAATTTGCTATCCATGGTTGTCTGAAACACCCCAATATCTGACAAGCATGTTTAGCTGTTGCGGTATACAATTGAGAGAAAAGTACATTATTTCTATGGCAATACATGAAGGCACAATAAGCAGATGAAAAGTCGAGTATGTTAGTTTTGTCTGGTACACCCCAATACCAGACAGGTATGTAAGCTTGTATTGGTGCTTAAACCATGAACGCCATGTGTTTTATGTAATGATGGGAGTGTGTTAATTTCATTTAATCCAATTGCGAACATTTACTTTTTCTTAGGTGACATTTCCAAGACTGGGACTCGAATGTATCGTCGAAAAGCATGAGACCTCCAACGGCCCATGAGCATTACTTCAGCTTCCGTGACCCCTGACAATATTGCCTGCGTGCATGCTCCAATTCTGAAACTATGTAGCTTGTAGACTGTTTTGAGCAGATTACAGAATGCGAGTAGGTCATTAAAAACACTTCTGAATTGCTGTATGGTTAGTGGGTCTCCTGTTGAAGATACGAACAGGGGGCCCGGTACATGGCCACGCATTTTCGAGTAGGACTGCAAAGCAGCTACAGGATAGAGCGGGCCATTGTTCCTAATGATTATTTCGATAGGTTTATCTGACCGCCTTGTTTTGTAGTTATGGAGGTATAGGGTTAGAGTAGTGTCATGAAATTGGATATGCGAGAGTTGCACGACTTTCTTAGCAGATGTACATGTGTTTAATAACAGCTCGCCCATTCGAAAGAATCCAAAAAATGCCAGCAATATCACTGACTTGTAAAGGAACATTTGGTAACGTGACGCAGCATATAGGTGGTTTACCGCATTAACTAGCATTATTATATGGCAATGCAAAAGAGGCCTGCGAATGTCCTGGCAGACTCTAAGCTTACGGCAGCCCAGGATCATACGCCGAACAATGGGGTGGTCACATGGATCCCTAGTGTTTGCAATGGAGTGATAGAAAGAAATAGCAGAAAGGTGAGCACTTATGCTCGAAGGAGCTAATCTTAAATTATGGAGATGGGCCACAAAGGTCGATACGTATTGTGGTGTAGATGGGAAAACCGTAGCATTGGGGTATGTCTTTGTGATGAACTCGGTAAACTTTCGCCAGGAGTTGAGATATGCTGTTCTTGTAGAAGAGGCCAATGAGGACATGAGTAAGTGTTCCTTCACCTGAGCAAGGTGAGCGGGGACATCTCCCGAGGAATTGGCACTGGAAACTTGTCCAGAAAAGGGGCAGCACGAAGAGCTTCTTCCACCTGTAAACGTGAGAGTCGATCACAAATGGTATTTTGCTTTGTAGGAATATGGGAAGACTTAAAACAAAAATTGAAATTTAGAGCCTTCAGAACGATGATCCTTATCAGAGCCATCATGACAGAATCCTTGGATGTTTGATTATTAAGGCAATGTACAACAGCCATGTTATCACAAATGAATAGTATATTCTTGTTTTGCCAATTCTGACCAAATAATGACACTGCTAATGCGATGGGATACAATTCGAGGACATTAATATGATGATGCCTTACTTCAATTGGGAAGGAGCCAAATGTCCAATTTGTTTGATGCATGCATGCAAAACCTGCTGACCCAGCAGCATCTGAGAAGAGCTTTAGTGTAACTGATGATAGAAACCTGTCATTTGTTAGCAGGGTGCAGCCATTATATTGATTAAGGAAAGAATACCATAATTGGAGATCAGCCCTACAATCTTTGTTCAGTTTGATGTAATGGTTTGGGTTACTCTTCCCACAAGTAAGGTCGTAGAGCCTACGCAGAAAACAACGGCCTGGTTTTATAACTTTACAAGCAAAGTTTAGGTGACCTAAGACAGACTGAAGCTGAAGAAGAGTAATCTTCCGGCGATTCATTGTTGTAAGCAACAGAGACTTCAGTGTCTTAACTTTGCCTATGAGAAGGCTTGCTGTTAAGTCAGCAGTGTTTATGGTAATGCCGTGCACTTCAACAACTGTTGAAGGCAAAACAGTTTTGTCTGACTTAATAGGTAACCCTATTGTGGCTGCCAACCGAAAGAATGCATGGAGTGAGTTAAGACACTCATCTGAGGCAGGTGCACCAACAAAAATAAAATCATCAATTATATGTGAGACCCTAAGAACACCAAATCTGTATCTAAGAATCCATTGAAGCTCGTGAAAATGTCTCGAATATAGCAACTGAGGAAGAGGCACCCATAGGCAGAACCCTGTCAAAATAATAGTTGTTATCAAATTTAAAACCTAGTTTGTGATAATCAAGAGGTGAAATTGGGATAATACGAAAAGCTTCTTCAATATCTGCTTTTGCTAACAGTGAACCTCTCCCCGCGGAAAGAACTAAAGATGCCACATTGTCAAAACTTTCCAGAATGACCGCAGAATTATCTCGGGGAATAGTTGCATTGACAGAAATTGCATGTTTTGGATAAGAAAGGTCATGAATAATGCGGAAAGAATTGGGGGTTTTCTTTGGGACTACGCCTAATGGAGAGCAAATGAAATTGTTTAAGGGGGGTTTACTGTATGGTCCCTTGACTCTGCCTTTACTTACTTCAGAAGAAAATTTAGAAAATACAAATTTTGAATGACTAGCAACGGAAGGATGATTGTTGCATAGCCTGGCAGGCATCACATCTGTAGAACCCAAGGAAAACCCCTCTCTAAAACCGTTTAGCAGTTTTGATGTTTCGTGGTTATCGTATCCAGCAAGGAGAGGTTCAAGTGTTAACGGATCAATTGGTGTAGGTAAACTAAGTATGCTTTTGGACTGAACGGTGCTTGTTTGCTGATGGGGACTGTGTTTTGAAGTCACTGATACGTCTGCATGGTTTAAAACAACGGCTGGCCCCATGTGACGAACCATTGCAGTTGCTGCATACATGCTGCAGTGTACATTTTGATTTAAGGCATCTGCCGGAGTCCTGGAATTCCCAACAGAAGCCTTTTCTGTGACGGACAGAGAGGGGGAGTCTTGTGGCCGATGACTGCTGGCCACGAAATGGCTGAGACTTAGCAAGCATTGAACAGAAAAGGTATGTTTCTGTGTGAATATTACCCCATGGTAGAGGATTGACCGATCGCAGTTGACGGAATTTCTCGTCATACTGTTGCCATGGGAAAGAATTTTGTGCCAAAGTCTGGATAATGCTCATATAACGAAAAAGTTCTGAACTCTGGGTAGGGTATTTCCCACAATATATATCCGCATATAGCTGGAATGCGCGGTACCATGTGATGATTGAGGTGATCTTGTTTGCTTGATTAGTTTGTACTGATGTGGTGATTGAGTTTGCTGATTTTTTATAGTTGTTGTCTCAAAGATAGATGACTTAAATAGTAGTGCAGAAAGGTCAACATATTGTTGATTGTAAATTTTTTGCCTGGTGGCCTTGTCCACAGGAGGGTGAACTGTAGAGAAGGCACCCAGGTCTACAGCCTCACCCACTTCCGGTAATAAATGGTCATCATGAAGCGATGAAGTTGAACATGTGTTGTCCAGGTCTGATGGGAGGTCCAGGGTAGCCAACGGTTCAGTCTCTATCTGGGGATGGTCGGTCTCTATCTGGGGTTGTGTGTTTGTTTCTTTCTGGGGCAGCAGGCTTTGGATCTCCTCCAGCAGCCCTGCATCACTTGAAATGGCCCTTGCAATTATTTGTGACAGCCGTTGGTTTCCCTGGTTTGTTTTTTTCTTTGACTGTTGGCGTTTGCCTGTCTTGGATGTAGTCGGTTTTTGCTTTGGCATACTGAAACAAAACAGTAGGGAAAGCAAACAAGTCACAAAAAACAGTTGTAAGATTATATATGTGTCAACATCCCTATATATGATTGCAACATATATGGAAGAATGGTTGGCAAACATAATTTAGTATTAACTTATCACGAACCCAAACCTCAATCAGCCAAGTATAGGAACAACAGAGAACATGATTTTCAAGATGTAATGATTGAGGCGTTATCAATGACTGAATATTAAGTATTAAGCTTGGTCATATGATGACCAAAACAGATGTCATTAAGAGCATACATATCATATCCGTAAGGTGGTAGATAGATGAAATAATAAATGTTACCAGCCACTGGTGCAAACCCAAAAATAGGGTAATATGATGTTGTGTGATAGACCTTTACCACACAATTGGGTCATATAATGATCCCTATAAGTATAATTGCAGAAAATTATTAGCTCAATACACAAAGTAGGGACAATGGGTCATATAATGATCCCCATGCATAAGAATGCATAAGATAGTCATATAATGACTTCATACATAAAGATGGGCCATATAATGACCATCACACGGTAGGGACATATAATAATCCCTTTGTTTAAAATTGTGTAAAATATGATTTTCATTCAGAGAGTTGGGTCATATAATGATCCCCATGCATAAGAGTGCTTAAAATAGTCATATAATGACTTAATATCTAAAGATGGGTCATATAAGGACCATCACACAGTAGGGACATAAAATAATCCCTTTGTTTAAAATTGTGTAAAACATGATCTTTATTCAGAGAGTTGGGTCATATAATGATCCCTATGCATAAGAATGTTTTAAATAGTCATATAGTGACTCTTAATTCATAATGATGGATCAAATAGTGATCATCATCCACATTATTGTATAAGAATGGCCAGGTACTATTCCATACTTAAATTGCAAACGGGAATGAGACAAACAAGTGTAAAGTGTAGCAAGACATAAACTTTCCCACTTTATGGTAAGATAGTTTTGGATGATGTTATTGATATGTTCAATAACTAACAGTTTGTAATACCAAAATGTGTACAAACATACATGATGAGGGGGTATGTGGTACTCCTGCCTTCTAAATGTGGTCTGTAAGCAGCTCAAGTGTTGCAGAGATCTGATGATTAACCACAGGGTTATGGTGTGAAGGAGTGATGAATCTGAAATTATAGCATACTTATGACATGTGAAATAGCTGGCTATCAACCCTCGCCAAGTTGTCAAATTTATGCTATGAAGCTGTCAAAATTAGGGTATTAATGAAGGCACCTTTCAGCCTGCAACACAGCACCCCGTATGGAACTGTAATAGCGTGCCATTCCTCTGTCATTATCAACATGCACTCCATCGGCTGCTACATAATCCTGTAAAAACCTGACACTAAAGTTATTGCGTGAGTGGTTCCACATTTTAATGTGATCATGATGAGCACAATATTGTTGAAGAAGTGAGTTGGTAGCCATTGCCCTTTGGCTGAACCCTGAATTGCTGTACCTGGGAAGGATCTCACCAATAATTACATATTTGCAGCCATCAAGCAAAATCCTACACGCGAATGTAAATATCTTATCAGCTACCCGACGTGGTGGTATCTGTGAGTTGCATAAGTCGTTGCTTCCAATGTCCAGGAAAACAGCGTCAATATTTAGATCCTTAATAAGAGTAATATCCGACCACAATGACTTGGCATGATATGGGTCTGTTATGGTAGCCCCTCCAATCCCATGCCAAAATATCTGTAATCGAGATGAATCAATATTCATATTCAAACGTCCTTGTTCATAACACCAAGATTGTAGTCTTCTGGTGAAAGAATGTCCAAGGATGAGAACATTGTACATCGTGGAAGCTGGCAAAATGTAACAACATAACAGTAAACAGCCACCCTTATCCTGCAAATTAGTGATGGAATCAATTGACAGAGATTTAGCTTAAACGTGCAAGATACTGTTAAGTGAGTAAGGAGTAATCACCAAAGAAATAGAATACAGATATAATTACCACTGTTTGCAATCCCAACAGGTTTAATTATGTAAAATAATGCGATGCGTGAAGTGGTTAACCAGCACGTTATGTAAACAAGAACAAAGAAATCTCTGGCAATAAGCCGTAAAAGAAGCCTCTGTATGGAAAGCGACTAATACTTATAAAAGAATGAATGTAATAATGTTATTACATAGATCCCATCAAACAAAGAAATTAAGCAAGATCGAAAATAGAAGAAAATAAACAAAAATGGAGTGAACTTCTCTGATTTCCTTTGTTTCCTTGCGCTTTCAGAACGAGGCTGACAAAATGCGTTGTACAGAAGGATACACTGCACTAAATCTATAAAGGAAACGCTCCACCAAAACTATCCCTCCACCATAAGTAATAAGTAATGAGCGCAAACATAAATTACTTTATATTATCATATAAAGTATTGTTTTATCATTAGTATCATGTTATATTACACTATTATCGACATCGTAATAATTACTATGTCCCAGGCGGTTATTTTGCGTGCGGAACACGCATCCGGTGTCCGTTTGTAAATATCAATTGTATGTTTGGAGATCTAGGGTATTGACAAAAGTGGGCGCGGGCACCTATTCTGGGAATGGGCATCTACTCCGAAATGGTAAGAGACAGCTCTAAAGTAACACCGGATTTGTGCTTCGCACACTTGGTTTAGCATAGGAACAACAGTTGAGACATCTGTCTGAAAAAATCTTTCATCGACATTCGTTCATGTTATTAAATTATTATAGACTATATATTTTTATAATATTTTTTTTCAATTTTATTGTGCATAACACATGTAGACTTCTTCTACCTTTTTTGACGATGCTCGCCTAGTCACTTGTTGCCAATTTGGCAGAAATCAACTTTGATCCAAACCTTCACCAAACTATGTCCCAATAGTGTGTTTGTGTGTGTGTGTGTGTGTGGGGGGGGGTATTTTTAGATCATTTCATGATTGTGTGTGAGAAATATACGAGCGGTTGCAACTTACGACTGAAGTACTAACTACCTCAGATTGCCTAATTAATGGTTTATGGCATCACAACCTAAGTGGGTCCTCATGTAATTATTAACAATTTACATTAACCTTTGGTGGCCTCACCTAGCCCTGGCGTACGAAAATACCACGTTTCCTCGCCATATTTTGTCTCCGACTGCTGAAAAAGGATTTGTCAAATATTTGTCAAATATTATAAATACGTTTACAAAAACTTACAACAGACGTAACTTCTCGGCGCGTGGGTTCGAATTAATTTACGGGGGGATCTTTGAATTCAAGATTTTCTTCAAAACCGATCATACAAAATATTTCCTTGCAACAGCTATTTCAGTGTATTTAATGTATTCAAAAATGGTAGCCGCCCTTATTATATTATTATTATTATACTTATTACTGTTATCATCATCATCATCAGCAGCAGCAGCATTGTTATTCTTTTACTACTTCAACTACTACTACAGTCAACTGTCATTATAATAATAAGAAGAAAAAAAAGCCGACTTTCACTCACTCCAAAACAAAAATGTCCATGCTACCAATCACACTCACATCACTTTGACAGTTCCACTCACTCCCACACTCATTTACACGCCACGCCCACTTTGACACTCCTAATCCCACCACTCACACCCACACCATTTTAACTCCACGCCCACTTTGACACTCCCACTCACACCCACACTACCATACAACTTTCACTCCGTAGCTAATTTGACACTCACACCCACAACAACACTCACTTCCACAATCCCACCACTTTTACCTGACGCCCACTTTGGCACTCACACCACTTTCCACTCACGCCCGCATCCACACCGAGCACTTTTCACACCGACGCCCACATTCTCACTCCCACTCACACCCACTTTCGCACTCCCACTCACTCTCAATCTCACATCACTTACCTCCTTCATTCCTCCCATCTGAAAACATCTACATGGGGCGTTGGTGGGATTCGAACCCATGACCTTTGGTATCACTAGTCAGATGCGCTAACCACTGCGCTATTGAGGTGATACATCAACAACAATTTGGAACTAATATTAAGCTCCACACCAATTCAATAGGTGACGTCACAGTTGATTCGCACCTTTTGTAAGCCCCGTAATACAGAACATAACAGAACTGTGTTAATGTTAAAGACATAAATAAAGTAAAACAGTGTCGCAACACACATGAAAATCGATTGATTATAGCCATGATGTATGAGAGAGAGAGAGAGAGAGAGAGAGAGAGGAGAGAGAGAGAGAGAGAGAGAGAGAGAGAGAAAGAGAGAGAGAGAGGGAGAGAGACAGACAGACAGACAGACAGAAACAGACATACAGAGACAGACAAACAAACAATGATATAAATATAGATTGCTCAGAATACGAGACTTCTTTCGATGTAAAAACTTTCTTGAGGGGTGAGTAAAAATGTGGAGTATATAAAACGACCCACATTTTTTTACTATATTTACACTATTCAGCAAATTCATACACTTGGGTTATATTTTGTAAATGTCGGTTTTTAAACGAAATTATATATATGCTATATACATGCAGTTTAGCACTTATTTCCCTTAACACCACAGCCTATCGATACACAGTCCATCAAGCCAAGTCATGAAGATACCACCAAGGTGCAACACCATACTATTCGGACGAGTCAAATATTTTCAATAGTGAGGGTAGTAGTGGTAGTAGTGGTGGTAGTGCTAAATTTAATCATTCTTAACGTATGGACCATTATTTTTGTTTTAATTGAAAGCAATATCCAATGGCTTAAACGATGTTACTAACCGAGTATAATTTCAATGTAAACAATATATAAACACTACGAAAAACCAGTGCATTTTGGGAACTGTATACGTACCTGATTATTACATGTTCTGCTATTTTAACCTAATTTTTAAAACAATTATTTTGTTAAGACTGTCGGACCAAATGTCGGACATCCCTTTATACAGTTTTCTAAAGATATTGTGGTATACTCGACTGCACATTGCTTTATGTTATTTAGCGTACAGAAAAAAAAAAGAAAATAAATGCATGTTCATGAAATTGATTTGCGAACAGTATCAAGTATCTTTCAGACTAACATTCGTCAATGTTTGTTCTGCTGTTTAACACAGTGATGCCTTACAGTTCGATCCTCAGTTGTATTTACTGTTTATGCTTTGTTTGTTTTGTTTTGTCTTTTGTTACACCGCACCGACACAATTTCTATCATATTGTCGACGTCTGGGTAGAACCACCGGCACACCACAAGTTAGCTGGAAAACCTCCCCACGTGAAAGTTCTCTCCCCAACCGGGACTCGAACACGCGCGATAAGGGGATAGGCGTTACAAGTTAGCGACTCTAACCGATCGGCCACGACCGCCCTCTATTTACTATTTAAAACATGACCACCGTCTAAAAAGAAATAAAACAGTAACAGTAAGAATAAAACTCGCGTCATTGAAAATATGGTAGCAATATGTGTGTTTGTCGTCAAAATTAGTAGTGACGATAATAATAAAAAACTGTCATTTAAACATATTTACATGTATTTGTCAACGTAAAATTAGCAACTTTTATAAATTCTTACGGTCATTTCAGAAATTACTACAGTATTACTACTTGCGACTGAACGTCATTAGCTTAGTATCATTGCTACTTTCATAACTACCAAGTATGATTTCATTAATGGCTCAAATGTGTGTTTGTGGTGCTTATTTTAATGACAGTTGCAGCAACCGAGAAGGTTTTGTGAGTTCTTTTGACAACCGAAGGAAAGAGACCCACAAGCAACAGGAAAGACATAAAAGCAAATGGTATATACACGTATATGAAAAAATAGTGACAGGTAAAAATACAATTTGTAGTTTTGATTGGACACATAATGTGAGTTATTTTGACAACCGAAGGACCACATTGATGTACAAATTGTCTGGACAATGCGTAACACACCATGGTTAATATACAATAATATTAACACGTGACTGATCGAGAGAAAAAATTAAAATGCTAAGAAAATGTTAGGAGATAAAATAGAGAAACAAGGAGAAGCATGAAAGGGAAATAAAAATAAATTAAAACTAATGTTATGTACACGTATGTGTACGACAATGCGAAAGGTAAAATAGCAAAAGACGATGTAAAAAAAAACAACAACAGATAAGACAATAACGAAACCGAACAAGAATGGACTGAAAGGATAGAAATAAAAGAATAAAATGCAGGTAGAACGAAAATCAAAAGAGAATGGGAAAGAACAATAAACTTCGACTGGATACAACAAACACGCGAAGGAATAAAAACAGCACATATTAAACTATGCGAAAGGATAAAACATGAAAGGAAGAAAGAAAGAAAGAAGGAAACAAACAAACAAACACACAAATAAGCAAAGAAAGGGAAAAAAAGAAAGAATGAAAGAAAACTGCCACATGGGTTCGACAAAAATGCGCTGTGCTAAATAATATAGTTCACTTATACATATGGGGAGAATGTCGTCTGGCTGATTTGCGGTGCATCGGTGGTTCTAGCTAGACGTTTGTTTGTATGATGGAGGGTGATGTCCTTATAAACAAATGTTAAATGTTAACTCCACAATAAATGCGATGTATATATTTATATGTATTTAAAAATTACATGAACTTCTTTTGTATTTTAAAATACACATATTACTTTCTATCACATGTTCTAGTAATAAATATGTTCAAGAAGTTATATGTTATTGTTACATATTTTCAATCGTTCTATAAACTTAAATAACGTTCATGTTAGTATCTGTCTGTGTCGCAATTTATGTTAGGTTTTAAATGCTGTATCCGACAGTTTGGACTATTTTTCTTCTCAAAACAAAACAACAACAAAAAACAACACCAAGCAACAACACCTCATTGTTACCTGAAAAGGTCCTGTAAAATGCTGCTCAATGATGCCCTAGATGAGTGTGAACAGTGAAACATAAACACCCATTCCTCATTGCAAACAGTCATTTCCTCTCGGAGTCACGTTGCAGAGATAGCTATTTTTAGCTAGGAAAACCACTTGACAACTTGCATTTGAGATTACGTTATATCGTTATCCGGGTAATCCGCTCTGACGTCGGTATCTATTTTAAGCAGGGATCACTATCGTGCTTATTTATAGATTTGCAATGATTGAACTTTAGAATGGTTTCATCGCGATTTGTACAATCTAACAATGTAGGCAGTGTTCAAAATCGTCTTTACTTATGCTAAAGTATGAGTTTATGCAGAAAAAATGCCCTAATTCTCCGAAGCAGTGGTAAGGTATACATGAATTAGATATTGACAAACTGTCGGATACCACCTTTAATTGCGCACGCGATAATGTAAAAGGTAATGTAATTTAGAAGCTTAAACCATGTAGGTTCAAAATAAATCAAACCTATCACACCTATCAGCAGTAATGGACTGATCCAGTTTTTACCGGAACTACATATTTCATTGAAATTTGTCGGTTACCGAATGGCAATATGACTGTATGTGCATTCTATGAAGCAGAACATTGTCACAAGTTTCAAAAATTTATTTATTTATGTGTTTTCTGATAGACAATAATAGCTCTTTTCACCTACGTATTGTTATGGGGGTCAATCATAACTGGGTCATTGTGCAATTTGTTTCCAGCTTTTTGCGATTTACAATAAAATATAGAACACAGTATGAGTTTATGTCGAATTTATGCCCAGATTTCCCCAAACATTCATACTATATTGTTAGATGTGTTTTATATAGTCGAAACGCATTTAAATGTTAATTTATTTATCAATTCTTATCGAATATACATACAATATTCACTTGCATGTTAACATGGTGTATTGAATGCAAGTTGTTCCTTATCTTCAAATTAAGATTTTAGCGGAAAAAGGTCTATTGATAAACATCGAGCAAAAAAAATATATTAGTATGCAAAATGGACAACAATTTTTACTAATATTGATTAAAAAGGCATACAATATACATACATCTTTCTTCTTGGAAATACAACACCCTTTAAGGAAATAAAGTTTTTAAGGAGCTTGAAGCCATAATTGCTGCTTAATAACCATACTGTTATTTTGCTTTTAAATCGTCAAAGGGAGATAACACTGAAGTCAGAATATTGCAATTCGGGTTGTCTCCCTTGACAGGCACTTGTATTTTATTTTAGTCAAACGCATAACGTGACCGAAATAACCATTTTTTTTTGCTTTGACAGTCATATAGTTTGTCATATTTAATTGTTTAAACCATAAACAATAAAAAAAATAACCAAATCATATGAAACTTATACCAACATGTGTTAGACAGGTAATGATATGTATATAACTGTAGAAACTGTTGGGATTCTTTTAACATATCTTTTAAATGAAAAGAATCTAATCAACATTTCAAAAATAAGGTCTGTTTTTAGATTCTCATTAAAATTTATAAATACTCATTAGTGCTACTTTTCATAACTGACACATGACCATAATGGCCATTTAATAACCTTTAATTGAGCACCACTTGTATACTTCTATCTCCTTTTTGGAAAATTTATAAGCGTTTTTCTTAACGTACCCTAATATAAATATATACCTAACTATAAATCAAAATGTCATGATGCTTGACATGGAACCATTAGTTTTCATATAGTCCAAAGGAGTTAATTTGAGTACATAATAAACATAATAATAATACTCATTAAAAAATAAAATAACAAAAATAATATTAATGACACACACTTTCACACCCATCACTCGCTCTCATCCACGCCCACACTCTCACCGACTTTCACACTCCCATCCACACCCACACCCTACTTTTTCACTCTCCAACTTTCACACCCAATCGCACTTTCACACTCCCCCACACCCATACTCACCCCACTTTCACACTTCCCCACATCCATACTCACCTCACTTTCAAACTCCCACCCACCTTCACACCCAATCGCACTTTCACACTCCCCCACACCTATACTCACCCAACTTTCACACTCCCCCACACCCATACTTACTCCACTTTCACACTCCCACCCACTTTAACAAAATTCATTGATGAGAATGGAATTAAATTATCAATCAGTAATTGATTGTATGCTGTTAGTCTGCTAAAGTAAATGAAGCCAACAAGTTCTATTCTGTTCTATATTGCTAGACGCACAAAGGTGCGAAATTACTGTGACGTCACCTACTGAAATGGGTAGGGATTAAATATTAGTTCCATTGTTGTTGATGTATTACATCCACAGCGCAGTATTTAGCGTATCTAACTTGTGATACAGAAAGTCGTGGGTTCGGATCCTACCAGCGCCATTTGTGGGTGCCGTCCGTTGAGTAAACGAAAGGTAAGTTTGAGAGTGTGAGAGTGTAGGTAGGTGAAAGTGGGTGTGATAGTGTAGGTGATAGTGTTGGTAGGTGAGAGTGGGTTTGAGGGTGTGTGTGAGAGTGTAGGTAGGTGTGATTATGTGGTGCGAGTGTGTGGTAGTATGGTGTGTGAGAGTGGGTGTGGGAATGTGGTGTGATAGTGTGCGTGGGTATGACAGTGGGTGTGAGAGTGTAGGTGAATATGAGATAATGTGGTGTGTGAAAGTTTGAGTGTAGGTGGGTGTGAGCGTATGGGTGTGAAAGTGCGGGTGGGTGGTTGAGTGTGTGTGTAAATATAAGTCGTTTTACTATATTTTTAAAATTACACACGTACCTCTACTAGTCTTTCATAAGGCCATCATTAAGCCAAGACTTGGCAGTATTAATAAGCCAACATGAATAGTCACAAATATTAATGAGTTTTCCAAAAAAATGCTTACATAAAAATAAAAAGATTTTTCTTTTTTAAAGTGATAAAATTACTTAATTTAAAAGCTATATCCATGGTTTAAAGAGTTTCTCTAGTATTATGGTCACACGTCCCAACTAGCGGACAATATCACAAATCAATAATCTAACTTTATATTTGCCGTTCTAGAAACAATAGAAATCTTCAACAACATGTACTTGTATAGATCTTATGATAAGTTATATAGAACATGACATATATGTGTGTGTGTGTGTGTGTGTGTGTGTGTGTGTGTGTGTGTGTGTGTGTGTGTGTGTGTGTGTGTGTGTGTGTGTGTGTGTTTATATACATTTTCCTACAATTCTCTTCTGAATAGAAAATTATTAACTACCTTTCTCTCTAGCCATTGCAAAAAAATCTAAACACAATAATGTTAAAAAAGGTGGAAGGAAAAAATTTTGAGAATAATGTAGAATAAAAGCAATCAATAGGAAAGAGAAATAATGAAAGGAAGAAATTGTGAGTGGGGAATGAAGGATAGGAAATAGAAATAGAAATTATAGGCTGATAAATACGCCGAAAACAGTAGAAGCCATGGAATGAAGGATTAGATAAAAGACAACTAAGGAAAGCATGAAGAAGAAAAGAGACATGGTTAAGAGACTGACAAATCTCTCCCCCTCCCCCACCGCCTACAGCAAAAGCGGAAAATATCATAAAAATCAGTTCTTGCTATCTGGAAAACATGAATATAAAACTATTTTAAGAACATTAAATCTTCTTCATTTAGATTTAAATCAACTTGGATTCAACAATACTCGATTTATTTTTCACTGTAAAACCACCCAAACTAAAATAAGTTCAAACAGAAGAAGTAGCTTGATATAAATAACATAGTTCCCTCCCCTGATTACCTACATCTTCCATCAGGCGTGGTCTACCTACGTTATGGTAAAAGCGGCTCAGCTAATCTTGGTCTCTTTGCGTCATTTCCTTTTCAAATTTCTTTTAAAAACCTCAAGGCACTGGTACAACTTAAAAGTAAATAAGTCGAGTTTATATATAATCATATTATACATTATAATCATACGACAACAGCGACCCAGTAATTTTTCAAAGCAATGACTTTGACATGTGTCCTAGGTAGGTCTGGGGCATGCTCCCTAATAAAATGTCATATGACTATATTTTATTAATAAAATAAGTTTAAGGATAAGTTGTTATAATTTTATTGTTGTGATAAACTTAGTTAAGATTCCCTAAAATTAAAGTACTGATAGATAGAAAAATGACTTAGTCTGGATTAAATTAAGTTAAACATGTATTGTCGTTCGTTAGGTCATAACCATTCGAAACGTTTTGATTGGATAATTTTAGGTACTGACAACTTGTTAACAGTCATTTCAAATTTTCATTTAAAAAATAACAGACGACAGATGTAGATTTGGATCTGCCATGATTTTTATTTCTGCAGATAAGTATTGTTTGCAAAAAAAAAACTTTTTACGTATTTCTAGTATTTAACCAAACATGTTTATCGTTACGATCTATAATTAATATTAATTGTTATAATGCTTGTAAACTTGTATGTTGTAGTTCCATTGTACACAACTAATTGAGATATGTATGCCTACATATTAATTTACATATATTTTGAATTGTAAAGATCGTATTATACCATATTATATATTTTCTGTTTAAAATTATTGGTCACATGATTAAAACATTCAAGACCAAGATTGGCATCGAACTTTTTTACAAAGAATCCGATAATATATCTAGTCCGGTAACACAAGATAAGGGCGGAATCTTTTAATTCAAGATTTTTTTAACCAAAGTATTGCCTTGCAACTGCACATTTAACAAAAAGGTAGCCGCCCTTATGGCTAATGACAGAAAATGTAAATGTTTCAAGTTCAAACCTATTTTCTCATTTCCACTCACACCCACATTCACTTTCACTCCCACTCTCACCACATCCACATTCCCACTCTCGCCCACATCTACTTTCACAATCCCACCCACATCCATTTTCACACTCCCACTATCACACGCAAACCCGCTTTCACACTCCCACTTCCACACTCCCACCTATTTTCACGCTTCCACCCACATCCAACCGGCCGCAAAAGCTCAGGTGGTAGAGCGTCAGCTTGCGGATCGGGAGGTCATTGGTTCAAACCCCGGCCGGGTCAAACCAAAGACTTTAAAGTCGGTAGTAATGGCTTCCCTCCAAACGCTCGGGGCTTCGGGGACAGCATTGCGCCTGACTCGTCGGTGTCAGTATAATGGACCGGCCAGGTTCAGTCCCTGGGCACCTCATAAGTGCCCCTGTGCTATAATGAAATGTTGCTGCACAGTATCTGCAAGTAAATGCAGGCTAATCCCAATCCCACCCACATCCACTTTCACACTGACACTCTTACACACCCATTATTACACTTATTTTCACACCCATACCTACTTAAACACTCACACTTCGCACTCACATTCACACCACACCCACTTTCACACTGCCACCCACATCTTGTTTCACACTGACATTCTCACACGCCCATTCTTACACTCACACCCACACCCACTTTCACACCACACCCATTTTCACACTGACACACAGTCAACTTTCACACCATGCCCACTTTCACACTGACACACACAATCCACATTCACACGATACCCATTTTCACATTGACGCACACAATCCACTTTCACACCATACCCATTTCACACAGACACACACAATCCACTTTCACACTGACACTCACTTTCACACTGACACACAATCCACATTCACACCAAACCCATTTTCAAACTGACACACACCACATGACACACACAACCCACTTTCACACCATAACCACTTTCACACCACATCCACAACCCACTTACACACTGACACTCACTTTCACACTGACAAACACAACCCACTTTCACACTGACACCCACAACCCACTTTTACACTGACACGCACTTTCACACCGACACCCACAACCCACTTTTACAGTGACACCCATTTTCACACCGACACGCACAACCCACTTTGACACTAACACACCCACAACCCACTTTCACACTGACACCCACTTTCACACCGACAACCACAACCCACTTGTACAATGACACCCACTGTCACACTGACACCCACTTTCACAATGACACCCACTTTAACACTGACACCCACTTTAACACTGACACACACAACTTACTTTCACACTGACACCCACTTTTACACTGACACCCACTTTCACATTGACACCCACTTTCACACTGACACCCACTTTCACACCGACAACCACAACCCACTTGTACAATGACACCCACTTTCACACTGACACCCACTTTCACACTGACACCCACTTTCACACCGACACCCACTTTCACACCGACACCCACTTTAACACTGACACACACAACTTACTTTCACACTGACACCCACTTTCACAGTGACACCCACTTTTACATTGACACCCACAACTCACTTTTACACTGACACCCACTTTCACACTGACACGCACTTTTACACTGACACCCACTTTCACATTGACACCCACAACCCACTTTTACACTGACAGCCACTTTCACACTGACACCAACTTTCATACTCACACTTGCTTTCACATTCTCACCCACTTCCATACAATTTCCACTTACCTCCTTCATTACTCTCATCGGGCAGAATCCACAAGGGGCGCTGGTGGGATTCGAACTCACGACTGTCAGTATCACCAGTCAGATGCGCTAACCGCTGCGCTATTGAGGTGATACATAAACAACAATTTGGAACTAATATTTAAGCTCCACACCATTTCAATAGGTGACATCACAGTTGATTCGCACCTTTTGTATGCCCTGTAAGACAGAACAGAATAGAACTGTGTTAAGTATAAACTACATCAGTGTCACAAAATATAACTTTCATTTAAACTTTCCGAGAGACACAATTAAAATGAGACAAAACTCTCTCTCTCCATCCCTTTCTCTCTCTCTCTCTCTCTCTCTCTCTCTCTCTCTCTCTCTCTCTCTCTCTCTCTCTCTCACACGCGCACACAGACAGACAGACATATATAGATATAAATATAGGTTGTTTAGAATACGAGACTTGCGATTTAAGAATATTTCTTGTGGGATAAGTAAAAATGTGGAATATATAAAACGACCTAAATTTTCTAACTACATTAAAATTATTCAGCAAATACATACCGTTAGTTATTTTTGGTAAAATGTCAGTTTTGAAACGAAATTATATACGTATATATATAGCAAGCCAGGTCATGAAGATACCACCAAGGTGCATCACCATACTATTCGGACCAGTCAAATATTTCAGTGGTTGGGGTAGTAGTGGTAGTAGTGGTGGTAGTGTTAATTTTAATCATTCTTAATGCCTGGACCATCATTTTTGTTTTAATTGAAAACTGAAAAAGTTGAAATCCATTGCATTAAGTTATGTTACTAACCGAGTAGAAGTTTATTGTAAAAAATATAAACACTTCAAAATCAGCGCATTTTGGGAACTCTAAAACAACATGATAGTACATGTTCTGTTGTTTTTAAGCTAGTTTTAAGAAAATTCTTTTACTCAAACAGTCTGACAAACTGCCGAACATCCCTTTTAAACGTTTTCTAAAATATATTGTAGTATTCTTAACTGTACATTGCTTAATGTGCATTTAAAATGTTATTAAAACAAAAAACAACAACAAAACCCAGAAAATAAATTTATGTTCATGAAATTAATGTGCAAACAATATCAAGTATCTTTCGGACGAACATTCGAAAATGTCTGTACTGCTGTTTAATTCAGTGATGCATTTCAGTTCGATACACAATTGTATTTACTGTTTATGTTTTGTTTTGTCTCTTGTTACATCGCACCGACACATTTATGGCCATATTGGAGACATCCAGCTAATTATTGGTGGAGGACGAACCAAGACGTTCTTCTGGGTATAACCACCGGCTCACCACAGGTTAGCTGGAAAACATCCCCACATGAAAGTTCCCGCTCCGACCGGGTTGAGGAGTTACAGTCAGCGACTCTAACCGCTCGGCCACGGGCGCCTCCTATTTACTGTTTAATACATGACCACCGTTTGAAAAGAAATAAAACAATAACAGTAAGAATAAAATAAGCCTCATTGAAAATACATTACAGCAATATGTGTGTTT
Source organism: Sinonovacula constricta (assembly GCA_007844125.1). Taxonomy (NCBI): domain Eukaryota; kingdom Metazoa; phylum Mollusca; class Bivalvia; order Cardiida; family Solecurtidae; genus Sinonovacula; species Sinonovacula constricta. The sequence goes on along the minus strand of CM017570.1, from coordinate 30,563,738 downwards.
GTCGTCAAAATTAGTAGTGACGACAATAATAAAAACTGTCATTTAAACATATTTACATGTATGTGTTAACGTAAAATTAACAACTAAATAAATTCTAACGACTATTTCAGAATCAAAATGAAAGTATAGATGAAATAAAAATGGTACTACTAGAACACAGCAACTACTGCCACTACTATTACTATATACGACTGAACGTTATTAGCCATAATATCATTACTACTTTTAGAACTAGCCAGTTGTTGTTTTTAAATATTATTATTAAACAAATTTAGAGGGCTATTACTGCTACTACTGCTACTGCTCGTGCATCTTCTTCTAGTTTCTACTGCTTTATCATGCTATGCTAACGTTGATAATGATAAGGATTTCATATTTTTACTACATGTATATTAATATTGCAATAATTGGAACATAATTAGTACTCAGATCATCATAACCTTAATAAAAATGGACCAGAACAGGAGAAAAGTATTAGTTTACTTCTTAACTATAGACTTGCTTTAAGATTCCGAGAATGTATGTAATTCTACTATATTCTGCGTTGTAGGATTTTTTAGTCGATTTTCACGATGCTTAATGTGTTTTTGTTTGTTTTTGTTCTACTCTATCGGCGTGAAATTTGATTTAGTCAGTACGTGCAAAGAATTTTCAACTTAAAATTTGTGAAAAGTGACAGACATTTTTATAGCAAATTTAAATACGAAATGTTGTAACGACACAAATATCAATTGGGCCGCTTTTACCCTGATGCAGCTAGTCAAGGGAGGGAACTTTGTTTATTTATATCTGGCTATTTTTCTTCTTTTAAATAAAATAATTTTACCTTGGATGTTTTTTTAAAAAAAACTAAAAATTCGTATATTGTTAAATACGTGTTGGATTTTAACTACAATTAATGCATTTAAATATATTTCAAATAATTTATGTTTTCAAGCTGCAAAAGTTTACTTATTTCTGTGTCTTTCTGATAGATAATAAGATCTCTTTTCACCTATGTATGGTTATGGGGGTCAAACATAACTGGGTCATTGTGGAATTGGTTTCCACCTCGTTGTTTTGTGATTTATTATAAAATATAGAAAAAAACTTATTTAGTGGCTTTTAACCTTTCAGTGATATTTCAAGAAGAAATCATCGTCTGCACCTTTGGCTTGAAATGACTGCTGATGGGTAAATTCTTTTACAATGCTGTTTTATCAATCAATTTCCCGTTTGACCAAAGAGACTTTAGAGACATTGCTATTGTTTTGTCTGAATTTAGGGTCCTGATTTGTAAATATAGCTTTAAAAAGATCTCAAAAAGCTTCTCGCATCGCCCAACATGTATACTGGGTGTCATTTTAATCTAGATATAATGTGTTTTGATGATATTATACAATTATTTACTTTTTAGCACGGAAATATGCTGTGAAATATGCTGTGATATTTACCAAAAAAAAAAGTTATTGACCGAGCCGTGGTCAATAACGATTTTTGCGGTCAATATCAACAGCATATTTCCCAGCTAATAAGTAAATAACTGTTTTATTACATGAACTATAAATAGTTAATAATAAATAGTTTTTATTTCGTAATATTATCTAAACTTAAATGCAAGTTTATATTGTTTTTCTTTGTGAATATTGTTCGTCTGGGACGAGTATCCAACAATGCGTACAATTCTAAGGAAGTTTTGTAGATGCGCGCGCATAATATTGATGGAGATTTCGAATTCTATTAATAGACCGGTTAATATCAGCGAAAGCGGGTCAATGTCTATATTTATTGACTCGACTATTTTGGGGGTGTAACCAATCGTTTTGCGTCTATTTATAGTTCATGTAATAATTTACACTATTGTATCTTTATTCTTTAAAAAAACATGCCTTTAAAACATTACAAGGATCCAATATGACACAATGATAGAAGTCAAATGTGCTGGGAACAGCAACTGGTATAAATAGTGACACTTATCAACATTTTCTTTGCGTATATAACTGGTCCTTTTTTTCTCTGAGGTATATATGATCCAGCAAGCATATCTTTTTCATATTTACACCTAATGGTGATAATTTAACATACGAGTTGAAATCTGGATAGAATGCATTGCAAATAGTGTTTTACATGTTTGTACAATCTGTTGTGAACAGGTCAGCAACATATTCTATACAAAACAGGGACCCCAACATAGGTCTGTGTTCTCTTTATTGTCATGCATTCATCAGGGATAGCTTTAAATCACTTTAAATCTTACAACTATTCCTTTCTGACATGCAAATGGTCAAATCGCTCTCTCGGCCAGACTCAGCTGTGGCCTGATTGCGCCTTCTAAAAGATTTGCACCTTTGTTATGTGACACTTAATTATATACATTTTTCTTAAAGATAGCATCATTACATGTTAGAATACCAGTTTGGTTCTTAATGTAGTTGTTTTGTGACTTAGCAGAACTTATGTACTTCAGGATGGAGAATTCTTCATTTTTGTGAAAAGTTCTTCAAAATATCGATTCTCAATATATGATTACCAAACAATACGTTAAAGGAGGAATCCGACATTTCGGACCTATTTTTTCCTCTCAATCTCAAATATCCAAATAAATTTGTGTTACATACATACAGATTAGAAATATGCTTATTGATGTCGAATATCTAAACAAAATATAAAGCAGAACACTACTCCCATTATTACAAACCTGTATTTCCTATCTGAGATACGCTGCATAGTCAGCGATTTTTAAACTAAGTAAAACACGTGAATACTTATATTATTGAGAACACGTTATATTACTATCCAGGTAAGTCGCTGTGACGTCGATATCTATTTTTAGCAGAAATCCCCATCGTGCTTATTGATAGAGTTAGACAGAATGTGGACTTACAGGGCCGTGCCTGGGCTTACGCACTTACGCACGTGCGTACAGTTGCTTCCGAAAATTGAAAAAATAAAAACGCCTCAAAACGAATTTAAATCGTCGCCTAACCCGGGTTAGGCACTACCAGTTAACTGTCTTTGTTATTTAAATCCATGTAATTAAAACAGTTTTTTTTCTAATTCTACACAATCTTTAACAATCCAACTTGACGTATTTCTGTCTCTTCCTGCTTCTAAGACAATTCTTTGTTCTAGACAGTGCGAGTACACGCCCCCCCCCCCCCCCCCCCCCCCCGAATGCATCTATGGCGTTCTATGGAAAAATTCCGGATGGGGGAGGGCACGCCCCCGGACTCCCTTGGAATAGTGCGTATACTCAAAAGTCGCCCAGGCACGCCCCTGACTTAGAGCCATTTTGATTATGACTTGTACGTGTAACAATTGAGGTAGTATTCAAAGTCGTTTTTCCTTACACTACAATATGAGTTTATGTAGAATGTATGTCCAGATTCCTCCAAACAGGCATGATATATATTTTTAGATGTTGTTTCATATAGGCGAACTGTCGGATACCACCTCTAAAATCATTTTAACTGGCAATTTATTTATCCAGATTTATTGATTATGCATAAAATATTCACATACATCTTAACATGGGGTCTTGAATGCACGTTGTTTTATACTTTTTAAAGGAGATATTTAGATGGAAAAAGGCCCATGAATATGTATTATGGACAAAATATACTGGTATGCAAAATGACCTCCATTCTTACTAATTTTGATGAAAAATGCATTAAATCTTTCATTTTCTCCATAGAAATATAACACCCTTTAAGTAAATAAACATTTAAAGGAGTTTTGAAGCCATTATTGGTGCTTAATGAACACACTGTTATTTTATTTAAAAAAAAACATAGAAGGGAGATAACACTGAAGTCAGAATATTGCAATTTGGGTTGTCTCCCTTGATCGGTACTGACATTTCCTTAAAATTTAACGCGATTGGAATAACATTTTTGTTGTTTTTTAAGTCATATGTGGTTAACGGTATTCAAGTGTACATTGGTCTTTCTTTTCATGTTTATATACAATGTCTTTAATCTCTTTTTCTATCTATCCATCCTCTCAACCTCTCACTCTTTCTCTGTGTGTCTTTCGCTGTCTCTCTGTGTGTATCTCTCTGTGTCTCTCTGTTTCTGTCTCGCTGTCACTCTCTCTGTGTGTGTGTCTCTCTGTCTTTCTGTCTCTCTGTATCTATCTCTCAGTTTTTTCTGTGTGTGTCTCTCTCTCTGTCTGTCTGTCTGCCTCTGTCTCTGACTATGTCTCCCTCCCTATCTTTCTCTCTCTCTCTCTCTCTCTCTCTCTCTCTGAAAGCAAAGTAGCCGAGGTGATCCGGATATGTAAGAGACTGACAGCATAGCAAAACATTAAGATCAGCAAAAATAACTGAGTGTTTGAGACAACATGTATCCATATGTTTTCCAGTTTTACTTCTATATGAGATTATTGCTGATAAAAGAATTTAATATCAGGTCAAATGTTGATCCAATAACTTAGCCCTGTATAGACCACTATATAAAACACATTTTAACATAAACAAATCTGATAATTATCAGACAGACATCTGTTTTGCTGTAGGAAATAACGCGTTTCAAATTGAATATTAAATCGGGGTACATGTAATGGAATAGCCCAGTAAAATGACATAACATTTTCAAAAAGAGAAGCAATTTGCAACTTAATATCGAGTCTACATATCATTTATTTTTTCTATATTTATCCATTTATTATCTTCTGAATCGACACCAATCAACGCCCTCCTGATGTTATTGACTTTCAAAATACCTTATAACGTGGAAATTAGTTACAACTAACAAAATTTGCGTGAATAAGCGTACAGTCTTAATAAGAACGCTTAAATCCTAAATAGCATTTCCTCAAGCTATCCCTAATCATTCTTTTTACTGCATGTAGTGCTTATAAAGATACAATTCGTAAATCAATCCTCTCGCTATTACTTATAATTTTTACTACAGGTACATGTACTTCTCTTTATTCTAAGTCTCTATATATGTATTGCTCTCTCTCTCTCTCTCTCTCTCTCTCTCTCTCTCTCTCTGTTTTTTATCTCTATCTGTGTATCGCGATCTCATTTACTATTTCTTTATTTCTTTATCTATGTATCTTTCCCCCTCTCTCTCTCTCTCTCTCTCTGACTTTATCTCTCTCTTCCTCTTTTTTCTATCTTGGTTAAATCTTCAGTGTTACAAGGGGAAGTAATTCCAGGCCAACTCTCATCTTCCTACGCAAAGTTATCGTTCGTTATTAACAAATCTTGCCCTGCAACAGGCTCACTGATATATTGCAATGTCAAGACGTAACTAAACTAAGGATTCTAAAAATTATGTTTGTTATGTTTTAGCTGTTCGTGTATGTTATGCTCATAGTGTTTAAAATATTCTGTTTTGGTCCGAAAACGTCCGATTACTTAATATTGCCACAACTTTTGGGTTCGAGAGACTGCTTAAAAATTGTTTTGCTATTACGTCGCGACTACCTTAGAAAGTTGCATCAGTTTGGTTTGGTTTCGTTATATATTGCAGCGTCACAATTTTTATAATCAAAGTGACATCACGTTCTGGTGTAAGAAGACCCCAGTCTGTGCAGAACCCCCGGCTTACGGTAGTGGGATCTGTTATCGGAAAAAATTCATTACTATTTAAGCAATGCTGACAGGCAAAATTCTTTGACAAGAACTAAATCCTATTATCAATCAGTAATCGAATGTATGCTGTTAGTCTACTATAGTAAATAAAGCCAACAAGTTCTATTCCGTTCTATATTGCGAGACGCACAAAGGTGCGAAATTACTGTGACGTCACCTACTGAAAAGGGCTAGGGATTAAATATTAGTTCCAAATTGTCGTATGTGTATCACCTCCGTAGCGCAGTGGTTAGCGCATCTGACTGGCGATACAAAAAGTCGTGGGTTCAAATCCCACCAGTGCCACTTGTGTGTGTTGTCCGTTGACTAAATGAAAGGTAAGTGTGGTGAGAGAGTGGGTGTGTGAATGTGGTGTGAGAGTGGGTGTGCGAATGTGATGTGAGTGTGTGGGTGGGAGTCTGGGTGGGTGTGCGAATGTGTCAAGAGAGTGGGTGTGAGAATATGGTGTGAGTGTGGGTGTGCGAATGTGGTGTGTGAGAGTGGGTGTGCGAATGTGGTGAGAGAGTGGGTGTGAGGATGTGGATGGGTGTGCGAATGTGGTGTGAGAGTGTGGGTGGGTTTGCCAATGTGGTGTGAGAGTGTGTGAGAGTGTGTGAGAGTGTGGTGTGGTGTGTAGGTGGGTGTGAACATGTGGATGTGAAAGAGCGACTTAATGGGTGGTTGTTACTACATTTGGAAACAACAAGAAAATATAACATACAAAACTAAAAAATATTTTGAATTTATAAAAAGTGTATGATATTTTTAACAGATTGTCTGAGCAAAGGAGAAATTCGAAAGTCTCATAAATGTATGCTCCACAATATAGTTATATTTAAGAAATCATCTGTGTGAAACATAATGTTTTTAACCCGAACTCTCACAAACTTTTAATCACATAGTCTCTCATCCAAACCCACACCCAGACTAGCAACCTACTACATTTAATCACACAATCTCACACGGTCTTACATATGCTCGCCATATGCCCATGAGGTGAAAGGCAAGGGTAAGCAAAACCATTCGTCGACTCGTCGGTGTCAGTATAATGGACCGGCCGGGTTCAGTGCCCCTGTGCTGTAATGATAGAAATGTCGCTGCGCAGTATCGGCAAAAATGCCGGCTAATCCCAATCCCAATCCCAATCTCTCGTCGACGACAGACCCACACCCTGTCTTACCTCACATTGAATCAGGCAAGGTCTCGCACACGAGCACTCACACCATACTCACACGACTTCCCACAGGAACATTAACAAAAAATGAAAACCATGGAATGAAGGAATGGATAAAAGACCAATAAGGAAAGCATGAAGAAGGAAAGAGGCACAGTAAACAGGATGACTAGTCTTTTCCCACGCCACCAACTACAGCAAAAGCAGAAATTATCATAAAATGATTTCTTGCTATCTGGAAAACATTAAATATTTTAAGAACATTTAACCGACTTAATTATGATTTAATGGTTTTAACAATACATGATTTACTTTTCACTTTAAATTCACCCAACCTAAAATAAGTACAAATGGATCGAAGAAGTAGCTGGATATAAATTACATAGTTCCTTCCCCTGATTATCTACATCTTCCATTATGGCAATCGGGACCCCTCGGCGATTTCTGCAGAAATAGGCCTCGGGAATCATATGCAGAGAAAGTAGTCCGTCCCTGATTGTGACCTCGCGTGATCACTATGAACAATGAAATACGGCATTCTAAATACACACTGAAGAATAGGTAAGCATGAGATTTTCATTGTTTGTTTGGGTGTTTTAATGGATTATAATGAATTAATGAGATATTGTTATGATTTTCTTTCAAATAATTATATGATTAGATATACGACTGACCGTAAACAAACGCGCTTAGGTAGCCGAATTACAACCGACCATATCAATGAATCTATAAATAGATGGTTGTATCACTACTATGGTTTACGAGGTTATTACGATTGCCATTATGGTGTAAACTCCCCGCAGTGATTACTTCCCTTGACAGTACATTATATCACTGCAACCAGCAAGTTTTTCGCTCAAATACAGGCGGATATTTTTTTCTGGACTTATATCCTCAAAATATAGTATCTTTCCTTTAAAAATATTAATTTATCATATTAGAAATAAAAAGTAACTTAAAATATGAAAAAAATGAAATTATGAAAGTCAAACGTGGCGCGTTGCGTCAACACACGGTCAAAATGACCTGTGTGATTGCACTCGGTGTATTGTGGGTAAAGTAGTTTTTCAACATGGCTGTTATGAATTCGGAAGTGATTGCTAAAATGAACAAAACAAGTACGAAGAGGTATACAACAGATTATTTTGGCATTTTTTTTATACATTCTAATAGTTAAAATATGTTTCATGCAAACATTTTGAACTAAATTTTGTAAACGGCCCAGACTTTAACGTAGTGACGTCACACGCTATGTATAATGAACATGTTACTGTTTAACAAAAGCGAAAGTAGCAAAACTTGCTCATCGTATTTTTTCCATTTATCTATAAATATCAAGACTTTAAAAGTTTCTGGTCATAGAATAAGGCCTTAGAATATGGTTGTTTAGTCATTTATCTTAATTCAATGAATATTATAATCGAACGTATTTCCTACGCGGAACTATTTTTTATGTAGGCACAAATCTCAAATTTTGGGTGAGTTACGAGTCGTAGTATAGAGATGACTTTAATGTAGTGACGTCACATGCTATGTATAGAATAAAACGTGGCGTGTTTATGAAGGCCGCCATGTTTACTTCACGTGATACTCTATCGTCACGTGATCCTTGCTGGGGGCAGAGATTTAAGTAGCAACTCGTGACGTAATCGCTGTGAGGAGATTTGATCCGTGCGCGTTATGTTGTAAGCTGCCCAGCTACTCGTAATTTTGGTCTCTTTGCAACATTTTCTTTTCAAATTTCTTATAAAAATCGTAATGTACTGGTACAACCCTTAAGTAAATATGTCGAGCTCCCATATTAAATAATTTAAATTACCCGCCAGAAAAAAAGCTGAAACCACTTTTAAAGCAATAATGTCTAGATCTAATTAATTTTGAATGAGAATTAAAAATAGTAAAACGCCGAAAATAGCAGAGTTATATACATATTCGGAATCTATGGCATTGTTATCTTGAATACGCTGATTACAAAATTCAAAATTCCAATTATATGAACAGGGAAAAAATGATCATAATCACCTTACCAAAAATGGAAATTAAAAATAAAAATCTAAATTTCAATTCCCACTTAACTGTGGTAACGAACTCTAAGTTATTCTAAATTATGGCTGCAATGTGGGAAAGGTTACTCAATTTTCATGATGGCAAACAACCGTCATCCCTAATAAAATTTGTGTTTTAAGAATGTCGGAAATTCTTTCTTTAGTGTATCTGAATGAAGGTGTGTTTAATTGGTTTATTAGTTTTACTCTTAAAAAATAGGCAACGAATTAACGTTGTAAAAACTATTCTGGCATTAGTGCATCTCGAAATAGGGACCCTTGATAACTATAACGGTGGCCCACGCAACGCGCTCTTTACACAGGTAAGTTAAAAACAGGTACGTTACTTCACCTAATAATTGTGTCTTTGTTTCGGGTTAAAACTAGGACTCGTGACGAAATTATTAATACAGTCCAGACACGATTCTACGAATGTCCATCTGACATCTCACGTGTGGTGAGCCCAACAATCGGTTAAAAATGCAAATGTTAAAAATTGACCAATGCAAAAAATTACCTAGTACAAAAAAATGTCATACAATGATACAGCAATGAAGTAAGGGTAAACTGAACTCACCGCACCTTAAGCATCAACAAGAAGGGTTTATAATACTAAAAATCACATTGAAAAGAATGTGTCACTCAAAACACAAAATGGCAGTTCTTGGAATCCACTGTCTTGGAACTAAATAAAGGTCCACATCCAACTTAGATGATACGTCAACTCCCTATATTTAGTTTCTAGCTAGTCAACTATGTTTATGATATTTTCCCGGGTTAATATCCATGTACATGTTCGCTATGTTTACTATTTTACATAAAGCATTCACAGTAGTGTAACACCAAACTCAACACGTTGTCTTGCCCCACACAATATGTGTAGCACGTGCAGACCATATCATCACTTGACAAGGTGTTCGCCATTTGTCGTCGTGTGACTTTTTATATTCATATAGATGTAGATAGGAAGGAATTCGTTGCCGACAAAAAAAGTTTATAAATAGTTTTTTTAATGGGGCGTTTATGGTGATGTAATTAAATATATGTGTCTTAAATAGAATAGAACATCAGTGTAAATAATTCGTAGGTAAACAAATGTCACATGAGTAAAGCAACGGTGTGAAAGAGTTCAATGACTTTACAAAATACCATTTTAATGTTTATTTTAACAAGTGTTATATCAATAATAATATATCATTCTACGAATAAAGTATAAAATGTCCTTGAATAGTGTCAATATATATCTAAAATGTAGGAATAATATTTGTGTTCTCTTAAAGCATTTGCTGTGCTGCAAATTACCAGCGAAGTGACGTAGTGCGGGATAAAAGTAAAGGTGTTATTTTCCTTGCCATTTCATACATCATATCAAATCGTTCACTGTTTTGACGTTTTTCGTTGCATTTTGTTTGTAATAAACAAGGTATGCTAACCCGCGTATCCGGAGTAAGTGGGGGGCGGGGTTATCTTGTAGCGGAGCTGCCTACAATTCGCTTTCAGCAATAGGTGCGCACGTTTTTCCGAAGTCTAAATCTAATATATCTGATCTCTAAAACGGTAAGAGATTTCAAACATCCCATCCCCATCCCCACCCAACCCCAAACCCGGGACACAGTTGGGTGAAGATTTGGAGCAAAGTTGATTTGACCCAGAATTGGCCAAAATCGTAAAGGTGATGCCAGGGATTTTTTGCGCTTTTCACCAAAATATTTCTTTTAGACAAAAGGCTCAACATGTTAAATCAAGTGTGCTGAGCGGGAATCCGGTGTTACTTTTAAGCTGTCACCATTTCGGCGTAGACGCCCATTTCCAGAACAGGTGCCCACCCCCATTTTTGTCCGATAACATATATTTTACTAGCGGTTATCTCTACCGTTTCGGCCAAGAGGCCGGGGACCGGAACAAGTGCGCGAGAACATTGTTTTCAGAACCCTAAATCTTCAAAAGGTTAAGAGATATCCACAAACGGACACCGGATTTGTTTTCTTCGTCCACAATGAACCCATAAGGACATAGTTTAGTGATGGTTTGGAGCAAAGTCTTAACTGTCTTCATATGTACTTTCTGGAACTATTTTCTTCACAAATCATCAAGTCGCCTTATTTCTGGACTAACCTATCCATTACTGAAATTCGCTTAACTTTTTGCGAATTCGATTTTTGTAAAATGTATACAAAAGGCTTTCGCATGTATTATGTTTAACAAACTAAATACCTTTTGGTAGCAACATATATGCAAAGTGACGTAAATGTTCGTTAAAGATATACGACACCGATAAGATATTCATTATCCTGTAATCCATGTATCCATATAAACTGTTGCTAAACCAAAATGATCGGACATCTGATGTTGTCCTAAAGGTGGTATCCGACAGCTTGCCAATATAAAATACGTGTTACAATATCTTACCTCTGTTTTGGGAATTCCGGGCATAATTTCTGCATAAACGCATACTTAGGTCAAAGTAAAGATGGTTTGGGACACTTCTTTGATTGTCTGAGCGCATCGTGAAAATCGCTCTAAAAAGTCATCCTTAAGAAACATTTACAAAACACGATCGGGTTTTGTGCAAAGAAAAATATCGTCGCTAGAGCGAATAAGTCGGATGAGGATATAACATAATCTCAAAAGTAAGGGGTCACGTGATTTTCTTAGTTTAAATATAGCTAACTATGCATCGTGACTCAGATAGAAAATACAAAACTGGGGTGTCATGCTTCACTTTTCATATAGATGTAGGAGATCGAAAACAACATTTTGCGGATTCGTTTCAGGTTAAAACAATTTATGTGATTGTTTGACGAAATACTTGGGTCCAAACTGTCGAATATTAACTTTAAATGGGTCATTCCATTGTATTATAATTTTATAAATGACAAACACTTACAAGACAAGTAGCCAATGTAATACGTTTTATACAGAGGGATAAATTTATAATAACCAATAAGACAGAATTGTTGAGCCACAAGTTCGGCTCTCCAAACTGAAGATTAACCATGATGCTTAATATTTATAAATATTCAACATCCGTTTGTGTGATGAATAAATAACAACCTAGCATTTAATTGGCCAATATATTTAAGAGGGAGTGTCAATCATAATAGATAGGGCTGCTAAAAGAGTGGCGAAGGTGGTGGATAAAGAGGGGAATGGAGAGAGAGACTTAGACAGAGAGTGAGATAGAGGCAGAGAGAGAGACACACAGAGAGACAGAGACGAACTTTGACTCATGTTTTAGAAGTTGGGCGTTGGGGAATCCCTTCAGTAGAGACCATTCCCCTTTCGTCAAATATTCAACATTTCCAAGAAATTTATTTTAACGAAGTGGGGGGAGGGTTATGGTTCGGCATTATTTTGCAAAATGTGGTAATCATAAATATTGACCGGTTGAGTCCTTTTTGAAGTTACATTAAAATAGAAGTGGTATATAAAAATCTCTAAATTACATGTAAACCAATTAATTCGCCTGATTTCCAGTTGAGCCTAAATTTGCGGTATGAATCAAGATACATTCAACTTTAGCGCAGTACTTTAACTACTGGATATGCATACACATACACACCATAACTTTGACCTATAAGCAGTCAACAGACAAAATTTACTTTAAAAGTTAACGTGTATGTGTTTTCACGAGTCTACTCTTTTAGCTGGTTGGATGTGGAGGAATGCACCCCCATCAACCTCCCCCTCACCCCTAAAATGAAACCATCCCTGATAAGAGCTAGTTACATTGCCAAAGAAAACAGAGAAAGTGTCCACATTGTAATTAAGAATAATCATTTGAACGCGTTCTATTTAGTTATATGCAACAAGCAACAGCCAGAATAGCGTTAGAGAAAATAACTTCTCGTTAATGCGGTTCTTAGCACAGTAAATAGGATTACTAGGCCTATTTTCCCCCTTCCCCCAACCCCTCCCCGAAAATGATCATAAAATTATTGTTTCCTATCTGAAGCAATAGTCGAAATTTAAAAAAAAACATTTAATCTACTTATTTACAATAAAAATCAACTCGTATTTAACAATATTCGAATTGTTCTTAAAATACCAAACACAAAGTTAGCGCAAATGAACAGAAGATATAGCTGTATAGAAATTACCATAGTTCCCTCCCTTCCCTCCCTTGATTATCTACATCTTCCATTGTGGAGTGATCAGCGCGCATTAGTTTTAAAGCGGCTTAGTTAATGTTGGTCTCTTTACAACCAGGCCGTAGCTGCCTGTACGCAGGATACGCAGTTCCGTACACATTCTCCTCAACGAATGAAAACATAAATATAATAAATTTGCAATAAAAAAAAGGAGTATATTGTCTGCAATGATTAAATACAATTTAATGCTAGTTTTTTTTTTAAAATACATGTTACACAACATTTTACGTAAAAACTAGAATTATCTTGATATCGAACCCACCCAGAAGCCACCAATGACATTCTAGAAACACACAATTTTCAGACGATGCACCCCAGAGGCTCCCCGCCAGCGGCCTTGCAAACACATCATTTCATGTCTAGCTACGCCACTGACAACATTTTCCTTTCCAATTTCTTATCAAAATCTCAAAGCACCAGTACAACTTTAAAGTAAATCATTCTGGCTCCCGTATTGGCTAGTTCAAATTTCCCGCCGAAAAAATGACAGAAACCACTTTAAAGTAATACTATTGCCATCATTTTAAAGAAAATAATTAAAAATAATTAAACGTCGAAAATAGCAGTTATATACATTTTCAGAATCTATGTCAGATTAACATAGAATACGCTAAGTAAACAATTCAAGATCACATTTATATGGTTAGGGGAAATTATTATACATACCATTGATTAATGATAGCCGTAAGTAACACCTTCAAAAATAGGCTATTAAAAGTCAACATTTCAATGAACACCTAATTACCGTTATTTACTCTAAATAATTCCAAATTAACGCTTCGATACATACATGAGGTAGAGTCAACTGAACCCGCCTGTTTGTTTATTGCAAGCTCATAGCCGACATACTGGCAGTAAAGTTGAGCAATCATTAAAATTAAATAATCAGATATTGTCAATGTATAATTATTAATCCATAACAACGCGGGAACATAAATGTTGGCTTTTGGATTATTAAACATGCATACAGACCATATATGTTCATTCATTACTAGCCAGGGACGTACCGTGGACGAATTAATTTTGCCCAGGTTGTTTGATTTTTTAATTTCGCATGTACTTTATTAGCTACCGGTGACAATTTTGATGCATACCCTTGTAATTTTTATTTAAGTAGTATTACCAGTAAGTTAGTAGTATTTGTACAGTCTTATGCTAGGGTTTCGTCCTAGGAAAACATGTTGTTGTTGTAATTTTGATGATGCTACTTTTGTCACAATTTTCATCTGCATTGGGTTTTTTTGTTAGTGGTTTAAATTATTGTTATGTAGACTGGTCAAAAGTAAGTTTACCGATTTCGAAAAGATATATTAACTAGAAAGATGCTTTTTGCTTAAAGGCAAAACACTGTGTCATCCTATGTTTGCAGCTGGATTTTGATGATGCTTGAAAACAGTTTGTTGCTTAATAACTCATATATGAAGACAAGTAATACAACAACGAGAAAACCGAATGTAAATCAACTGTTAAAATGAAGATGCGTAACCGTGTGGCTTTGAACTTTGTCAGTACTCGACATTAACGATTGTTCGATGGATTTTGACAAGTAAAAAAAATGTTTTGCAGAGTAAATAAAATTCAACTTGTCCTTTCTATCTAGAAAATGTTCAGTGCGATATTTTACATTGCTTAATCGTTTCAAAGTTTACTTTTGCTTTCGGTATTTCAGTGCGCAATAATAATTAAACGCATATAAAATTTAAATACACGCGGGCCGATTGACAGGTGCGTGAAACTTACATAATCACTTCACTGCTTTGATGTCACAAAGACCAGTGCAACAATGTCAAGTCATTTGAGAAGTGAGTTAAAACAACCAGGATAGTAAGCACATTAATAAAACGGAAATTTGTAAGTCATGGTGACGATATGTGGCAGTGAGTTCGTATGAAAATGAAAAGGTCATGTTAGAACAAATGCTGTGCGGAACTGTTTGGCCCAGACGAGAGTCAGGGCGGGGCATACAAAATTATCCGATTGATTTTGACAAGCAAACATTTTGTTCGGCAAAGTAAAACAACATTCTATTTGTCCGATCTGTAGAGATAATTTTAAGTGTGCTACTGTACATCTATAACAATTTCAAAAAATTACTTTCAACACTTCCGAGCGCCATACTAGTTATAAGAAAGGCGGTATGGAGTATTTGCCTCTGACACGAGTCATGGCGCGACATAAACAATTATCCGATTGACTTTGACATGTAAATATTTTGTTCAGCAAAGTAAAACAACATTCAACTTGTCCGACCTGAAGACATGATTTTCAGTGTGTTACTGTACATCTCTTAACAATTTCAAAATTACTTTTCACTAATTCCGAGCGCTATACTAATATTATAGCAATACAATTTCCATACATGTGCAACGGTTAACAGGTGCGTGAAATCTACATAATCCCTTTTCTGTAATTATGTCACAGAGACCGGTGACATAATGGAAAAGGCACCTGAGCGATTTAGCTTTATAACAACACAGAACACATAAAACATTATTGAAACCAATAGGATGGTAAGCGCAAGTATTAATAAAAAGACATCGAAAAATGTTAAGTTATGGTGAGAATATATCGCAATAATTGTTATTAAAATAAATTAAAGAAAAAAATCCTTAGTTCGGACAACTTATTTGATTGTGCGGACATGTGAATATAAAATTAATTTGTATAAAATATCTGGTGCTACAATATTAATGATTTAACCCGTAGTGAGGAAAATGTATTCTAGATCTAACTAAACTTTAAATGCGATTATAATTTCCTAGTGTGACAACAATTCATAATCAATTGCAATCACTTAAGTGAGCTGACGAGCGGATATTCCACCTGCGCCCTTCTTCTATTTAATTTAGTAAAAACGCAGATAGTTTAATCTGAGAACTTAATTAATTAACAAAAAGAAATATCATGCATTAAGTAATTCAAAGATAAGAACTTCATATAAAGTAAATCCTTAGTTAATTAACAAAAGAAATATCATGCATAAAGTAATTTGAAGATAAGAACTTCATATAAAGTAAATCTTTTGTCGTATTATAAAAGAGCCTAATGGTTTTTAGCTATCCTAAATGGGAACTAACATTCCGTGTTCGTTCAATATTCCAAGCGAGTTTTAAAGGTGTATATTTAATAAAGGCCTTACTAAATAATAAAATTAAAAACTAACAATCTTAATTGTTCCAGAGAAGAAAAAAGGCCAGTGTAATCACGTGCTTATGTTATTGAACTGGTCAGTTTATTGTCATATTCTTTAAAATGAACAACATTTGTTCCTAATGATTAATCACTGTCTGCATCTAAACCTGTTGTTTGCGAAGACAGCAAGCTTTATTGGTTTTGTCGGTAGAACTTTGGGTAAAGGGTCTGATATAATGAAGGAAAATTTTCATTTGGATGCCATTTTAAAAATTCTTAACAACTGCCACAACAGGCTTCAAATTTAATATCCAGTAATGAAGGGAAATTTGGATGTGTAATATTTGGAGAATCACTGTCCCGGAACATATTTTTAAAGCCAATAGTTTGGTTTCAGAAACAACAATTATGCTCTTTAAGAAGGTTGGCTTGTTACTAGTTAACGAGTATTTTGTGTAAAATGAATCGGGAACCAGAAATGATTTTATATTACGTCAGCAAAGCGTTCGGACAAAAACAATTACGTCATCAAAAAAGTTCACAAGGCGTCTGTTGTCGGCAAACTTGTTTAAAATTTTGACGTTTTTTCATTGCCGAGGCTGAGATTTATTGCATAGATAAGTTTGTATGTTTTTTTTTGTTTTTGTTTTTTTGTTTCCTGAGATTTTTATCGGTCATAAGGACGGGAATTCATGGTGATTTTACCGATCCTCGTCTATTATTATAGGTTTTTTCCCGAGGTCCTATGGACGTTCGCAAAGACTGATCCAGATACAATGGAAGATTATGTGTTACTAAATTTTCAATGTTTTAAATTGCATAACATTTGCCATAACTTAAATGTTGTTTTATTCATTTATCATCGATGCCGAAATATTGATATTTTTAACATACGGATACGCGAAATCAACATTGGCGTTAAGCTTGGATTGATAAATGAAGTCCTGGATAATAGAACCATCGACGTACAGCTGGTCAACTGTAAACGTGAACAGCGTAAGAATTCTGACTGAAACTCCTCACTTGAAGAAGTTCTTACTATGGTTGCAAAATGATGCGCTCATAGTTTAAAACTCGGCGAATCAGAAATGCATGTTTTAAAGCAGTGATACAAAACTGAGAATTACAAACGGTTACTTAGTAACAAGTCCTGATATACTTATTGTTATTTTATATCTATATACCTCATTAAATTCATCAATAAATTGTCTCCTTAACAAATAAATATTCCAAAAGTAACAACGGATTACCGGAAAGAGTAACGAAAATTCTTTTTTAACATAGCACTTTTAGTTATAAACCGGTCTGATGATGTGTTTGTAAAATAAATTTGTAAAACAGGGCAAAATAACAAGAGCAAGATCTAATTCTTCTATGAATTTAGTTTATTTATTTACATCATACTAACATCAGAACATCACCAATCACCCACGCCACTACTGCAATATAATACAAAGCTATTGAAATAACGCATTACTATATACAACATAATTATTAAAACTACAGTGACGGCAATACTTAAGATACAATGTCATAATAATCTCATTTGTTTAACGTTGAATACAAAATAATTATATGTACAAAACTTTACAAAACAACAGCTGCACATCACAACAAGGAAACTTTATGAAAGATGGACGTTGAATGTCTGCTCACATATTGTTATTGTGTAAAACAAACAAAACAGAATAAAAGTCGCAACATGCTTCTGACTTGATCTACGTATAGACGCATAATGTTGATATGCAGAATGTATGTTTGTATGAAATAAGCATGCATGTGTATAATTGTGTGTGACGGAAATGTGTGATCTGAATATGGCATAAATTGAACATTCTCAAACAACACATCCAACATTGATTCAATATATTAAGAATTGTTTCATCAACAATCAACACCGCATCCTTATAAAAATGAACTTCTACCAGCTCTATAAATGACCAAAAGATTTAAGGAGGAAAGTCAATATATCCAAAACATATATACACAATATAATGTAACTGCATTTTGTTACACATCTATGCAAAAACTATTATAAATCATAGTTTAGACGAATGCTATAGTAAATAAATATGATATGAACTAAAATAGAATAAGTAAATGTACACTTTCATCAAATTATGGAAAGTTCTGAAGGTTTAGGAAAATCCGGCTTGATTAAAAACATGCATCATTGTAACCATTTACACAATTTCAGAAATAAATTGTTGTTTATAAAGTGCGATAAGATAATTATTTAAAAGAAAATCTCAGCTGTATTCATAGCTAATCATGTACCATTTTAGCAACATCTTATCTGTCATAATTGCATATGGATAAACGGTTTACAAGGCTATCAACAGATACACACTAGTCTACAGTATCTCAGTGAATGTAAGACACTTTTCTATGGAAGACAACCTTAGTTAATATTCAACGTACGTGTAGTAGTTATGTCCCTTGAGCAAGCATAATTTGTTTTAATCCTGTTGTTACATTACCCGAACTTTTTGCAGATATTTGATGGGTATACTTGGGCATAAAGAGTCCTACATATAGTTTTGAAGATGGGCATTATATCACTTGAATTTAAACATACTGGACTTTATAATGGCGAAATATTGTGTATGACTTTTGAATCCATATCAGCAAGAGAGCATATCAACTGACGGCAATTAAAGTAAACGGTTATAATGACAGTCACAACATAAACAACTTTGGGGTATTTTTGCGACCAGATTCAGAAATGTGAGTTTTCCTTTCTGAAATCCTCATCCTATCAACAATACAAAGAGTGTTTTTCATTGGCTATTCCACGCCATCCTGGAAATCGTGATTAATCATTTAAAAACTTGCGTTGTGAGTGAGGAATAATAGCTGTAGGTAGAACAAGTTATTAAATGGTGGTGGTCGCAGCTGGTCCAATTTACATGTATTGTTTATTTTTGCCTAGTAAGCACCTTAGGGTCTGTATTAACGTACATATTTGCATACATGTGAAGTGCAGATTTTGTAATTCTATGTTGTGTGGACCTATGCAAAACTTTAACAAAGTCTCTTTAAAACCTGCCTTGATCATGGTTTTCATACAATATTCATCTAGTAAAATACCTATAACGGGAGGTTTGCTGTTTTACTAAAGTGAGCTGTGAGCCTTTTAATGATTGATAAAAATAGTATTTCATCCAAATAATCAGCAATCATGTATACTCAATAATTTCGCCAGCAGTCTATCATTCTAAACCAATTCAATTGAGCATACAATATACCATAGTTCATCGATTGTCTAAAACCTAACACAACTGTGATATTGTACATTTCATGAACTTCCCATACAGTGTTTAACATTGGCACTAAATGTACATGTAGAGAAAATCTCCTGTAAATACTGAAGACACAGGAAATATGTCTTATTCGCTATCTTTAAATTTACTGAAGTATTGCTCTAATGCATATATACCCTAAAACTTCAGGTATGTTATGCATACAATGAATGTGATTTAAATCTAAATATATGTTCAAACAGCAATAAATCATGTTAAAACCTTTCATGTTGACTGTCTTCACCCTTCTGCCAGTTAGAAAGTTACCTCACACGTGTACGATTTATTGATTTGTGCTGCATGAATATGAAAGAAGTGCCATCCCTATATAGATCATACGAATATATAATTATTAGGCAGTACCGACTTCAACATATACTACTTGAATAAAATTATGCGATGCACGAACTGTACAATGAAAGTGATGACTACAATAACACATACAAGTAGATGCATTGTAAGTAACCTATTCCTAACAAATGTCACATTACACAGACATGTACATAATATAGCAAAAGGAAAACTTGTGACTTTTTCATATAATGTGATAAACAATAAATGGCTAAACCGTTTTCACTATAGATATTGTTTATACGCACATGATGTTAAAACAATCATCTGCATATATTTTTAAACTAAAGGTCTAAAAAGGGAAACAATTATATTTTAATGGTATGTTCCAATAGCATGTCTTTACTCGTAGTTTCCACAGAAAGAGAAAGAAGTTACAAAAAACAAATCTGATGATTACAATTCTAGCAAAAGGATCTACAACTCTTGGAGTGTGGCATTAACTTTTATCGTTTATGATGATATGTCAATTAAACGAATTCAAGAAACACCCTCACCCGTGAGAAGCTTCGCCATTCTTCACTGATAGTTTGACACAAATTTAAAACAAGAGGAGGGCCATGATGGCCCTTAATCTCTAACATGAGGACACGGCCTTTTCGTAGGCTCATATCTGGTCTCAAGTATTTATTCTAGAAATCTGTGGTGAAGATCGGGCATTAGTGTGACCACTGGGCTGATAACATCTAGAATTTTAGCTAGTGACTACCGAAAACATGTGACCCACTTCAAAACATGTCTAAGATTATAAATGGCAAACATTCTGGCAAAGTTTGGTGAAGATTTGTCTATCAATTTGGCTTTAAAACAATTTCAAAAGGTTTTCTAAAGGTTGCCTGGTGAGCTAGTGTTCCCACGTGACCTATCATAAACCATTGAAGATTTTTTGCAGGCTAACATTCTGACCAAGTTTGCAGAAAACTGGCCTATAAATGTGGTCCCTAGTGTCTTCAAAAGCTTTATCTAAGACTTGACCTAGTGACATATTGATTACCCTTTGCGACCCAGTTACGAATTCTTCCAAGATTTTTGGAGACAAACATTCGGGCCAAGATTGGCGAAGATTAGACCATACACATGGCCTCTAGTGCATTCACATTTTCTAAGATTTGATCTAGTGACCTACTTTTTACGTCACGTGATCCAGTTACGAACTAGTCTATTATTTCATGCTGACAACCATTCTAAAAGGTTTCGTGAATATTGGTCCATAAATGTAACCTCAAGTGGGCTCACATTTTTTTTTTACCAGGACTTGACCTAGTGACATACTTTTACCCCACGTGACCCAGTTAATAACTCCTCCAAGACTTCTCCTGGAGATAAACATTCTGATCAACTCTCGTGAGGATTTGCCATAAATGTGGCCTCTAGTGTGTTCACCAGTTTTTCTAAAATTTGAATTAAATACCAACTTTTGGGCCAAGAACACCTGGAGACCTGGAGACAAACATTCTGATCAACTCTTGTGAAGATTTACCATAAATGTTGCTTCTATTGTGTTCACAAGTTTTTCCTTTACTTTGACCTAGTGACCTACTTTTGGACGCCACGTGACCCAATAACAATATCATTTATGATTACATGCATGTAAATATTCTCAGCAAGTTTGAGGAAGATTTGGACCATAAATGTGGCCTCTAGTGTGTTCATTTTTTTTCTCTCTAAAATTTGACCGTATGACCTACATTTTGACCCAGACACCACACCAAGACTTCATGCAACCAAACATTCTGACCAAGTTTGGTGAAGATTGGGCTATTCATGTGGCTTCTAGTGTGTTTACAAGTTTTTTTCTAAAATTTGACCTATTGACCTACATTTTCACCTCACGTGACCCAGTTACGAACTCTCAACATTTGTGTTCACAAGGTTTATCTAAAAGTTGTTTTTGAATTCCAGGTGACCCAATAATAAACTCATCTAAGATTTCTTGCTGACAAACATTCTGACAAAGTTTGATGAAAATTGAATACAAGAGGGCAATGATGGCCCTTAATCGCTCACCTGATGACACAGGCTTTTAGTAGGCTCAAATCTGGCATCAAGTAATTAAGAGTTATTTACTTTAGAAATCTTTGGTGAAGATTAGATCATTAGTGGGGCAACTGGGTTGATAACATGTTCTAGAATTTTACCAAGTAACCTACTGAATCCACATGACTCACTTCAAAACATATGAAAGATTTCATACGGATACGCGAAATCAACATTGGCGTTAAGCTTATATTGATAAATGAAGACCTGGATAATAGAACCATCGACGTACAGCTGGTCAACTGTAAGACGTGAACAGCGTAAGAATATCTGACTGTAACTCCTGACTTGAAGAAGTTCTTACTATGGTTGCAAAATGATTGCGTTTATAGTTTAAAACTCGGCGAATCAGAAATGCATGTTTTAAAGCAATGATACAAAACTGTTGAAAATTACAAACGGTTAGTTAGTAACAAGCTCTGATATAATTATTATTTTATATATATTTATGTACCTCATTAAACTCATATGTTTTCATCAAGTCTCTTTAACAAATAAATACTTCAAAAGTAACAACGGGTTACCAAAAAGAGTGACGAAAATTCTTTTCTAACATAGCACTTTTAGTTATTAACCGGTCTGATGATGTGTTTGTAAACTGAATTTGTAAAACAGGGCAAAATAACAAGGGCAAGATCTGGTTCTTCTATGAATTTAATGTACTTATTATAGAACATCACCAATCATCCACACCTCTACTGCAATATAATACAAAGCTATTAAAATGACGCAATAATATATACAACATAATTATTAAAACTACAGTGACGGCAATACTTAATATATATTATGATCATTATCTCATTTGTTTACCGTTAAATAAAATATAGCTTATGTACAAAAATTTACAAGTCAACATCTGCACATCACAACAAAGAACCTTTTTGAAAGATGTACGTTGAATGTCTGCACATATATTGTTATTGTGTAAAACCAACACAACAGAATACAAGTCGCAATATGTTTCTGACTTGATCTAAGTATAGATGCATAATGTTGATATGGAGAATGTATGTTTGTATGAAATAAGACACTGACATGCATGTGTATAATTGCGTCTGACGGAAATGTGTGTTCTGAATATGGCATAAATTGAACATTACTCAAACAACAAATTCAACATTGATTCAATATATAAATAATTGTTTCGTCAACAATCAACACTGTATCCTTGTAAGAATGAACTTCTACCAGCTCTATAAATGACCAAAAGATTAAGAGAGGAAAGTCAATATATCCAAAACATATATACACAATATAATGTAACTTCATTTTGTTATACATATATGCATAAAACTATTTTAAATCAAAGTCCAGATGAATGCTATGGTAAATAAATATGTAATGAACTAAAATAGAATTGAATGCTATGGTAAATAAATATGTAATGTTCTAAAATAGAATAAGTAAATGTACAATTTTATCAAATGATGTAAAGTTCTGCAGGTTTAAGAAAATCCGGCTTGATTAAAAACATGCATCATTCTAACCATTTACACAATTTCAGAAATAAATTATAATTTATTAAGTGCGATAAGAAAAATATTAAACATAATAATCTCAGCTATATTCATAGCTAATCATGTGCTATTTTAGCAATATCTTATCTGTTCTAATTGCATATGGATAAACGGTTTACAAGGCTATCTAACAGATACACACTAGTCTACTGTATCTCAGTAAATGTCACTTTTCTAAGGGAGACAACCTTAGTTAATATTTAACGTACGTGTAGTAGTTATGTCCCTTGAGCGTGCATAATTTGTTTCAATGTTGTTATTTTTTTCATTTATTGAACTTTTTGCACATATTGGTATTATTGGGCATAAAAAGTCCTTCATATAGTTTTGAGGTTTAGAGATGCGCATTATATTCCAAGAATTTAAACATACTGGACTTTATAATGGCGAAAGCAACATAACTTTTGAATCCATATCAGCAAGACAGCATATCATCTGACGACAACTGAAGTAAACGGTTATAATGACAGTCACAACATAAACAACTTTTAAGTATTTTTGCGACAAGATTCAGAAAAGTGAATTTACCTTTCTGAAATCCTCATACTTTCAACAACACAAATAGTGTATTTCATTGGCTATTCTACGCCTTCCTGGAAATCTTGATTAATCATCTACGAACTTGCATTGGGAGTGAGCAATAACTTTAGGTAGAACAAGTTATTAAATGGAGATGGTCACAGCTGTTCCAATTTACATTGTTTATTTTTGCCTATTAAAGCACCTTAGGGTCTGTATTGACGTACATATTTGCATACATGTAAAGTGCAGATTTTGTAATTCTATGTTGTGTGGACCTATGCAAAACTTTAACAAAGTCTCTTTAAAACCTGCCTTGATCAAGGTATGCATAAAATAAATATTCATCTAGTAAAATACCTAAAACGGGAGGTTTGCTGTTTTACTAAAATGCGTTGAGTGCCTTTAAATGATTGATAAAAAAATAGTGTTTTATCCAAATAATAAGCAATCATGTATACTCAATAATTTTGCCAGCAATTTCATCATTCTAAACCATGCCCATTGAGCATATACACCATAGTTTATGTTTGTATAAGTCTATCTCTTCATCGATTGTCTAAAAACCTAACATAACTGTGATATAATACATTTCATGAACTTCTCATACAATGTTTAACATTGGCCCTTAATATACACGCAGAGACAATCCCCTGTAAATAATGAAGACACAGGAAATATGTCTTATTCGTTATCTTTAAATTTACTGAAGTATTTCTCTAATATGTATATACCCTTCAGGTATGTTATGCATACAACGAATGTGATTTACATCTAAATTTATTATCAAACAGCAATAAGTCATGTTTAAAGGAGTTTTCACGTTGACTGTCTTCAAACTTCTGCCTGTTAGAAAGTTACCTCACACGTGTACGATTTATTGATTTGTGCTGCATGAATATGAAAGCAGTGCCATCCGTTTATAAAACATGCAAATATATAATTATTAGGTAGTAAAGATGTCAACATATATTATGCACGAACTGTACAATGAAAGTGATGACTACAAAAAACATACAAGTAGATGCATTGTAAGTAACCTATTCCTAACAAATGTCACATTACACAAACATGTACATAATATAGCAAAAGGAAAACTTATGACTTTTTCATATAGTGCGATAAACAATTCATGTTTAAACCGTTTTCACAATAGATATTGTTTATACGCACACGGTTTTTAAACAATCATCTGCAGATATATTTAAACTAAAGGTCTAAAAAAGGAAACAATTATATTTTTTATTTATTAATAGTTGGTATATTCCAATAGCATGTCTTTACTCGTTGTTTCCACAGAAAGAGAAAGAAGTTACAGCATGAAAAACAAATCTGATGATTACAATTCTAGCAATAGGATCTACAACTCTTGGAAAGTGGCATTAACTTTTAACGTGTATGATGATATGTCAATTAAACGAATTCAAGAAACCTCACCCGTGAGAAGCTTCGCCATTCTTCACTGATAGTTTGACACAAAACAAGAGGAGAGCCATGTGGCCCTTAATCGCTCACCTGAGGACACGGCCTTTTCCTAGGCTCATATAAGGTCTCAAGTAATTACCAGTTATTTATTCTAGAAATCTTTGGTGAATATCGGACTTTAGTGTGGCCATTGGGCTGATAACATCTTGAATTCTACCTAGTGACCTACTGAAAACATGTGACCCACTTCAAAATATGTCTAAGATTTCATATTGGCAAACATTCTGGCCAAGTGTGGTGAAAATTTTGCTAACAACGTGGCTTCTAAGCAATTTCACAAGTTTTGTTAAAATTTGACCTAGTGAGTTAGTGTCCCACGTGACCTTATCATAAACCATTTAAGATTTCTCACAGGCAAATAAGATTGGGCCATAAATGTGATCTTAAGCATATTCACAAGGTTGTCAAATATTTTACCTAAAAAGCTACAATTTGGCCTCACCTGACCTAATGACAAACTCATCCATGATTTCATGCAGGCAAACATTCTGACCAAGTTTGCTGAAAATTTAGCTATTAATGTGGTCCCTAGTGTCTTCACAAGCTTTATCTATGACTTGACCTAGTGACCTATTTTTTACCCTATGTGACCCAGTTACGAATTCTTCCTAGATTTTTGGAGACAAACATTCGGACCAAGATTGGCGAAGATTAGACCATACATATGGCCTCTAGAGCATTCAAAATTTCTAAGATTTGATCTAGTGACCTACTTTTTGACATCACGGGATCCAGTTACGAACTAGTCTAAGATTTCATGCTGACAGACATTCTGAAATGTTTGGTGAATATTGGTTGATAAATGTGACCTCTAGTGGGCTCACAATTTTTTACAAAGATTTGCCACAGGGACATACTTTTGACCCCACGTGATCCAGTTAAAAACTCCTCCAAGACTTCATGGAGACAAGAATTTTGATCAACTCTGGTGAAGATTGTGCCATAAATGTGGCCTCTAGTGTTTACAAGTTTTTCTATCATTGGCCTAGTGACCTACTTTTTGGCCCCACGTGACCCAATAACGATATCATTCATGATTTCATGCATGCAAATATACTCAGCAAGTTTGATGAAGAGTGGACCAAGCATCTGTCCTCTAGTGTGTTATTTTTTTCATCTAAAATTTGACCTTATGACCTACATTTTGACCCACGAAGCCCAATAAGAAATTGATATAAGATTGGGCTATACATGTGGCCTCTAGTGTGTTTACAAGATTTTTTTTTAATTTGACTTATTGACCTACTTTTTCACCTCACGTGACCCAGTAACGAACTCTCAACATTTCCTTCAATCAAAGATTCTAACTAAGTTTCGTGAAGATTGGGAAATAAATGTGTTCACAAGGTTTATCTATAAGTTGTTTTTGACCCCCAGATGACCCAATAATGAACTCATCTAAGATTTCTTGCTGACAAACATTCTGACCAAGTTTGATGAAAATTGGATAAAAACTGTAGCCTCAAGCGTGTTCACAAGCAAAATTGTTGACGCCACACAACGGACGGCGGGGTATCACAAAAGCTCTCCTTGAGCACGTAGTTTGTAGACATACAGTAAGTCTTGTTTCATCCTATGTCATCGTGAAAAGTGTGCTTCAAAGACTTTTCAAAGACGTATTTCTTTCAAAATTTCACGTCATTAATTAAAGTGTGTTTAATAATTATCTCGCTGTCATTACATAATGTGGTTAACAATGCATCTAAGTTAAATGAAGGTAAAGCAATACCGATCTTTCGATCAGAGATGTGTTTTTCTGACTATGGATTTTGTTCACATTTGCACTTATAACTCTCTGAAATTTGATGTCCAATATTAATGAAAGCTTAAGTATCACTTCTTTAAATGGAACGAAAAATGCTGTCATTAGAGTATGCTTTCTCTTGGCGTGAAACATTGCCTTTTGAAGACTGTAAATTGGCTATTTTTTATTACAAGAAAACATGCGTATGATCTGGCTGTTAGTAGTTATAGTAAATAGATAGACGTTTATATCTTTAGTCGAGACCGGCTTCGTATGATCATTCCTGAAGAATCATTGAAATTGTAGCAGACCAATACAAGTAGATTGCGATGCTTTACACAGTAGAGCTTCTCATCCTCATTTTCTGCCATGTCCACCAGTATCGCCCTGATATTCTGAATATATAAAAACAAATGACATTTGAAGTCTTTAATAATCAGACAGGCATTTTTTCGTACAATCTAGCATAGTACTTCGTTCTGTCTTTGATACATGTATGCTGAAACAAAGGAAGCTAGCATCGATGTTGCCCTCAATTACAATTGAATGTATGCATGAAGTTCAAAGTTTGCATGTGATTTTCTTAAATAAACAATTTATTACACGATATTTAGGATATGTTTACTGTGTTTAACGTCCGGAAACAGTCTTCAGTTATTTTGAAGACAGAGTCCACTTAAAGCAGATATAGTGCCGCCTTGACTGTGAATAGCATGTCATGAACACCTGGCACCATACCACTCCCAGGCATATTATCCTGATACCGGGTCAACCAAATATAGGAACTATCCTAACATTATTTTGAGCGACAGCAAACGTGCTATACCAATAACGCTACCATTAATAACGATTTTGGTATGTTGCGAACAGGATCATACCCTGGGCTTCTAGCAAAATACAACGACATTTTTAAGGACATGCTCTTTTTAGTTAAGATGTTAGAATTACATCAATATATTATAAAGTGCCTACGGGTACTTTACGTGCTTACCACATTTTGTCCACGGAACGTCTCCATGATGTCCTTCATCCATTTATCATCCACGGCTCTGCAATGTACATATAACTTTACATTTAAAACTTATCTTGATAGTAGTCGTATAATAATGAAACTACAAAAATTGACAAAATCGTTCAACATCTTACAAAGTGAGAAAAGTTTATGCATTTACTTTTAATTCAGATAACAAAAATGCACAATGAATTTCTTACATTTGTCCCTAATATCTTGAGTACGCCATTCAAGCTATCCAAAAATGTGTGCAAACAGTTTTTAGTATATGCATTGTTTGAGTATGCATTGTTTTCTTACCGTGTTCTCTTGTTGTCATACAAAATCAATAAACTTGAACGAAAAGCATTATATCATGCCCTCATTTAAAGTTATAACTGTAAATCAGAATTGATTGCAGATAAGTTTGGCTTGTGTAAAACAATATAGGTATTTACGAAATCATTAACCATTCCTGACCGAATGTTGTAGCGAAAGAGATACATCATTGGTTCCTGGTCCTGTAGGCTCTTGGATCATAATCAATTATCATATATTTTAGGTAATGACAAACCGTTGGAACTGTCCAGCGTCAGACTGGCAGTGAAGTAAATACTCTGTGAACTTGTCGAAATTTTTGACTTGATCTGGTAATGATGTAGTAGGCACAAGCAGGTAGGTGAATGGTGAACTCGTTGCAAGGATGTACTTAGTCATTGTTAAAATGACTAATTGATATTGTCAAATATACAGTGTAATAGACATTTATGTTTAATAAAGACAAAATCGCCATTTCTAATTTAAATATTAATTGTGTGTTAGCTTAAACCACAAATTCAACAGCGTTGCTCATTCTGATGACCATGTTATGGGAGAAATTGACCATATACATCTACACGCCTACCTCTGCCCTGCCATCTCGTTCTCCAGGCTCCAAACAGTCCGCTGTACGTCCCCATAATGTCCTCCACACAACCCCCATCTCTTGTTCTGCTATGTAACAATTATAGTATAGCATCATTAATCAAGACGACGAATACTGATGAGGCCATTAAAATAAATGTATGATATATGCATACATATTTGCATGTCAATTAACTTCATATCATAAAGTTAGCAGTAATACAAGTTTAGTGGAAGAAAACCCCAGATAAATGTTTGGGTAGAACCGATGGCGCACAGCGAGTCAGCTGGAAGCTTGTTCCTTTAGGCAGAAAAGACCGAGAAATTATAAGTCGGCAACTAAACCGCTTGACTATGGGTGCCCCTGAATACGAAAAATTTACCAAGGACAAATCAATACTACAGTACTGGCAGATGTCCATATTATACAGTGTCATTAAAATGTACTAAGCATGCATACGTACTGACGTAAGTTCCCCAACATTAATTGTAAGTAGGACACGCCTTCCAATTGTTTTATCAACTGTCACAAAATGTATAAGCTATTTGATCAATCATAATACATCGTTTTATAACTTCAAACCGTTCAAACAGTCCATCATCAGATCACGGTAAAGTGTGGACCCAGAGTCTGAATAGATGACTGAATTTTGAGATGGTGTCTAGGTCGGTGGCTGGATCTGGAAATGGTTTAGGTTGACACTTGAAGGCTGGTGACTGAATCTCGTGATGTTGTAGAAGACGAATGAGGGCAGCTTGCTGGATCTGAAGATTAGTACGGTGCTCTAGACGTGTATATTGGCTACAAATTGACAAACGGCATTTTGTTTCACCAGCTAACAAGATCGCATCGCACTTACCAAATCCAGTTTTGTAAACCTATAGCTGACTAAGTTGCTTAAAGTGTGCAATTTGGCTTAACAAAGTCCAATTTGTTGTAGTATACACATGGTAGACAGGCGACTTGTAAGCCAGTTATATTCAATATATTTAATATTAAACCATATGGCACCTAATTGACATAAAATAATATATTTTTATCACATTGACACAGTCAGTGCAAAGACGGTCCAAATTGTCTACAGAAATAAAACAACATTAATAGGATGCCGTATTAAGCCTTTTAGACCAACTTCCTTGCCGTTAACCAACAATGCATTTCAAACAACCACTTAAGAACTGGATCATATCTGAATTAATGACAACAAACATTCCGGTTTTTTTTATTCACCGCTTTAACGAACAGTAAACAAACATCTGTTTTTGTGGACAGTAAATTAACAAGTACAAAGTATTACCTTTTGCCAAATGATTCTTTTCTGGTCTGTCTCATCTCAATTATTCTGTCTGAAGTAGAAAAGTAAAAAAAAAAAACTATTGTAATATATTTACAAATATACTTCGAATATATTTAAAGAGGCAAGATAAACACAACAAGAGGGCCATGATGGCCCTTAATCGCTCACCTGATGACACAGGCTTTACGTAGGCTCAAATCTGGCATTAAGTAATTAAGAGTTATTTACTTTAGAAATCTTTGGTGAAGATTGGACCACTGGGATGATAACATTTTCTAGAATTTTACCAAGTAACCTACTGAATCCACATGACTCACTTCAAAACATATGTAAGATTTCATACTGGCAAACATGATGGTCAAGTATGGTGAAGATTGGGCCATCAATGTAGCCTCTTAAGTGTTTTCACAAGCTTTCCCTAAAATTTGACCTAGTGACCTACTTTATGACCCCACGAGACCCAATAACGAACTCATCCAAGATTTCATGTAGACAAACATTCTGACCAAGTTTGATGAAGATTGGCCTTTAAATAGGGCCTCTAGTGTGTTCACAAGCTTTTTCTAAGATTTGACTGTGTGACCTACTTTTTGACCCCACGTGACCCAGTTACGAACTCCTCCAAGATTTCATGCAGACAAACATTCTGACCAAGTTTGGTGAAGATTGGGCTATAAATGTGGCCTCTAGTGTGTTCACAAGCTTTTTCTTAGATTTGACATAGTGACCTACTTTTTGACCCCACATGACCCAGTTTCGAACTCATCCAATATTTCATGTAGACAAACATTCTGACCAAGGTTGGTGAAGATTGGGCTATAAATGTGGCCTCTAGTGTGTTCACAAGCTTTTTCTAAGATTTGACCTAGTGACCTACTTTTTGACCCCACGTGACCCAGTTACGAACTCTTCCAAGATTTCATGTAGACAAACATTATGACCAAGTTTGGTGAAGATTGGGCTATAAATGTGGCCTCTAGTGTGTTCACAATCTTTTTCTAAGATTTGACCTATTGACCTACTTTTTGACCCCACGTGACCCAGTTACAAACTCCTCCAAGATTTCATGTAGACAAACATTCTGACCAAGATTGGTGAAGATTGGGCTATAAATGTGGCCTCTAGTGTGTTCACAAGCTTTTACTAAGATTTGATCTAGTGACCTACTTTTTGATCCCACGTGATCCAGTTACGAACTCATCCAATATTTCCTGTAGACAAACATTCTGACCAAGTTTGGTGAAGATTGGGCTATAAATGTGGCCTCTAGTGTGTTCACAATTTTTTTCTACGATTTGACCTAGTGACCTACTTTTTGACCTCTCGTGACCCAGTTACGAACTCATCCAAGATTTCATGTAGACAAATATTCTGACCAAGTTTGGTGAAGATTGGGCTATAAATGTGGTCTCTAGTGTGTTCACAATTTTTTCCTAAAATTTGACCTCGTGACCTACTTTTTGACCCCAGGTGACCCAATAATGAACTCATCCAAGATTTCATGCAGACAAACATTCTGACCAAGTTTGATGAAGATTGGATAAAAATTGTGGCCTCTAGTGTGTTCACAATGTAAATGTTGACGACGAACGACGAACGACGAACGACGGACGCCGGCCGACGGACGAAGCGGTATCACAAAAGCTCACCTTGAGCACGTTGTGCTCAGGTGAGCTAAAAAAATAAATATTGATATTTTTATTTTCTGTTCTCATATCAAGGTTGACGTTAACTTCTTTTGTTCAAATTGTTTGACTAAAACAACAATAACAGCCAGTTGAATACACAAAGTTTCAAGTGAAACAAAGGTGATAAAAACAGTTAACATCGATGGCAATATGGATCACTGTTTCAGTGCAAAGCGATTGCTTGTAAGATATGTCGTAAACACTTGTTAGAAAGTTATTGTTAAATAAAAGTGGATATTTGAAAATATAGTGGATAAGCATATAGTAAGGACATATGAAGGAACACAAAGCAAAATGACTTACCTCCATTGCTTTTATGGGAAGGCTACCGGAACGAAAACTGACGTTGTGGCTGCACGTTGGTACTGATGAATGGAAGCAGAAAATGGATTGAGGCTTGCTGATGACATAACGACAGACTATGAACAGGACTGAGGATACGCAGATTACAGCTGGGTGCCAGTAGATCAAGTGCAGTTTGATGTTGTTACTCCTAGACAATGCTGTCATATTACAGCGTAGCCCCGGGTCTTCCATATTCTTGCATGCATATTCAGTTCATGCAATGTAGTGTCGAGGACTGAAGCTGGATGTTAATAGATTAGAGGCTCGTGTTTTCCCCGAATCTTGGGCATTTAGAACAATAACTCAAAGTTAAGCCGGTCGTAGGACTTATACTGAAGACTGACATGGCTGATTCTTGAGTTTGACTTGCATGGTGAAAGAGATTACTGTCTGGTCTTGATATATGGAGCTGTGACTGGCCCTGCATTTGATTTCCTAAGCCTTGCAGGTTTCAATGTCGGTGACCGCGTACTGATAGGTGGAGGGAAGCGGAGGCATTTCCTGTGAACTGACAAGCCTCCTTATATGATGAAAGTAGGGCGGGTACTGGAAGAGTAAATTCATCTTCGTTAGCCTTGCACCATAACACGGATTTGTGGTCTGGTCGTGGTGAAGCAGCAAATGATGTTGGAGTATGACATCAACGTAAGTCTGCCATCCACCGTATCACAGACTGAGGTCGGGTCTTGAAATATTTAGAGCAGAAAGATGTTGGCACTGTTTTTTCAGTCCAACTTGCAGACCATGTGGATTCATGCAGGGACATGATAGAGTGTTGACTGATGTTTATCCGCATTGCACTGTAACACGGATGGTGGCCGGATGTGAATACAGAGAAAACAACGCTATTGAGCATGCGTTTATATTCGCCTGTTCAGGTTACGCAGATGAAGGCACGGAGTGAAGATAGTACTGATCATAATCTGTAAAATTATACTGATCATATTTGAATCCGCCTTGCAGGGTAAACCATGTGTTGGCGGGTTGTTAATATGAGTAGTGAAGTATGTTTGTCATGCATTGTCGACCTGATTTTCAATGAAACACGGATGTTCACCATGATTAAACAATTAGCAGAATGCAGAGAGTAAATATAACACTCTTACTGAGATGATATCGATATTGGTCATTCTCTGCAAGTCCTCCATGCAGTATACAACGGAAGCAGGAAAGTAAAATCAAGAAGAGTAAAATATAAAGTGAAGAATAATGTGATCTGTTAATCCGCCTTGCAGGGTAAGACGTATTTGGGCCGGATTTCAGAAGATAAATTAGGGAATTATGTTGTACATGTCCGCGTTTCTTGAGAAACACTGATGAGGTCAGGATTCTAGTGATAAAGTAAATTATGTTGCTCGCTAAGATTATGGCAGTCTTTCTGACATCATGATGAAATTTGGTATCTTAGTAGGAGTATTGGCTGTGTTCTGTTTCCTTATCGTTGT
This sequence comes from Sinonovacula constricta, assembly GCA_007844125.1. NCBI lineage: Eukaryota > Metazoa > Mollusca > Bivalvia > Cardiida > Solecurtidae > Sinonovacula > Sinonovacula constricta. The sequence goes on along the minus strand of CM017570.1, from coordinate 30,530,048 downwards.
TTCTGTCGTCAATAGATGATGTACTTACGGCTACGGACGACCTGTAAAATATAATTGTATTTCTATTAAAAACATGACAATTGCTAAATCTGCGTTGTCCATGAAGTATATTTTAACATATTTAACATATTTTTCTCTGTTTAGGGATGAATTTACTTCACGTTTGCATAGCATCTTTGCACAATTTATATTTAAAACAGATTTCCTACATTGTGTTCGGTTTTACACATCACGCTGACGCAAATGGTGTTTTTCTAACAAAAAGCCATAGCATGTTGTAAAACTAGTATGTAATTATCTAGGCAGAACATAAGACAGTAGACAGATTGCAGACATCTTCGCGTATTTGCACTGAGTGGGACTCAAACCAACGTTGATGGGATTAGAATCAGCAAGTCTTATTGCCATATTATTAACTTGATCTATGACTGTATAAGCAAAACCTATTCTAACAAATGTGAAACATCAGACACAAAATTTAAAAAAAATGAGTTACATGATACAAAAACAACATGTTACATTGATCAGTTACAAAACTAGGCAAATAAAGTAAACTGCAATAGAAATAGACATAATAGAAAATAAGCTAATTAATTAATCTTAAATGTGTCGTTTCATTTTTGACATATTCACTGCAAAAAAGAAAGAAAAGTTTGATGCTCCTACATGGTACTGCTAAGGACGATTTGCTTGTATATCTGGATATACCTCAAACACATATGGAAAAATATACTCTTTAAGATAAATACCACCTACCCCCTAGTAAAGTGTGAATATGTAGATAGTTACCCCAACATGACCACATAGCAGGTTGAACATATACCTTCCTGATGGATATCACACTCCCACCTAGTAAAATGTGCATATACTGATGAATATCCCTAACACAAATGGAAGGGTGGACATGTACCCTCTTATGTATAACACTCCCACCTAGTAAAATGTGCATTTAGTGATGAATATCCCTAACACAAATGCAAGAGTGGATATGTACCCTCCTAATGTATAACACTCCCGCCAAGGAAAATTTGTAAATATACAGAATACTCTCCCCAACAAATATATGTAAGGATGGAAATGTACCCTCTAGATGGATATTACACTCCAACCCAGTAAAATATGCATATACAGATAACTACCCCTCCCCCCAACACATATGGCAGGGTGGACATGTACCCTCCTAATTGATACCACATTCCCCCCAGTAAAATATGTATATACAGATTACTACTCCAACACATATGGCAGGATCGACATGTAGCCTCCCTCCACATCATCAAAGAAGGTAAGCTAAAATGGTAAAGGGCTAAATAAACAAAGGTTAGCAGACAGAATAAGGAAAAAGAAGGAATATGGAAAGAAAACAAAGAGAAAGAAATAACATAAAAGGAGTAATGAGGAAAGAAAAAGTTACAAAAGAAAACTAATAAACAGATTCTGGAATGTAGAAAAAAGACAATTAAAGAGAACAAATGGGTAAGAGGTAAAGGAATGTGAAAGAAATCAGGGAAGAAATAGAAAAAAATTAATAGAACAAGTCAAAAAAGGAAGGAAGAAATACAATTTTAAAGTAGGTAATTTGAAAGAAATGTAGGAAAATTAGGATGCATGGATTATGGCAGAAGAAAGGAAAAATGAAAAAAGAATAAAATTGGAAATAATACACAGACTGAAATTGTAAAATAATAAAGAAAGGAAAACTAAAGATAACAAAGCAATAAATAAATAAAGATACAATGAAAGAAAAAAATACAGTAAGGAAGGGGGCTAGAAGGAAGAGAGAAGGGATAATAAAGAAAGACATAAATCAGTAAAAAGAAAGAAGAAACGAAGAGAAGAAAGAAAATATGAGTGAAAATATGAAGGAAGTGGAAGAGAGAAAAAACTTTAGAACAAGTGGAAGAATGAAGAAAATGACAAAAGGTAAAGAACAATAAAAGTAAGAAGACCACAAGAAAGGAAAAAGAAACAAAAAAAAAGAAACAATAAAAAAGAAAGAAAAGTAAGGAGGAAAATACTCATAGAAGGAAGACTGTTAGAGGAATAAGTAAGAACGGAAAGCAGGAGAAAGGGATTAAAAATGAAGAAATGATTAGTGGGGACAAAGAATGAAGGAAAGGGCAAATAAATAGAAAGAACAGGAAGGAATACCGGAAACAAGAGAAGCAGGATATTGAAGGAGTGGATAATGGGGAAACAAGAAATGCTAATCTATTTGTATGAAGTGAGATTTCATAAAGATATTTCTATTTGACAGATAGCATTATCTTCTATACTGTTTTTTAACCACGAATCTGTTGCTCTGGCCAGTTTCTACTGAACATTTCAGAGACAAATGTGCTGCTTAAAGAGGATCAAATCTGGGACCCTAAGCTATCAGTTTGAATGCTTTATAGACTAATGTTACCCGGATGTTTATATATTTCTCCCTATCACCTGGCTGCATACACCTGGGTAATTGGAAGATCGTCAAGGAACACATATCTACTCAATAGCCAACTAACTTGCAAACCTCAAGCATTTAAACAATAATAAATGTGGGACGTTTAACTTGTACCTTAATGTAACAATACCATAGGGAGAAAAATGTGCAGTCAGTCTGAGGCTCAAATCAGGGACCTTCCACCAACTAGGTATATACATTATATAAAGCAATGGTATATTTGTGACTTGGGGTGCAGACCATCTTTTTTTTATTCCACAAAGTGACCAGTTATGATCATTATAGTGATGCTCAACTATCTTAGTGGAAGAAGACCCAAAACAAATGTCTGTGCAGAACCACTGATGCATTGCAGATCGGATGGAGAATCTTCCAACAAAAATGTTATTAGCTCTTATCGGGATTCGAACCCAAGCTATGAGAGGCTAAGCCATTAGAGGCGTTACAAATCCATGATTCTACCACTGCTCCCACCAACAACTCCCTCTCAATAAAATAAATACACACTGTGATATTAAAGTACATAATCTGAGTAGACCAACATTTGTATAACAAGGCTATATATTATTTATCATTAGTACACACAGGAGAAAAACATGTATAAACTATTTAAAGCATATAACTTTCAACTCTGAGTTTGCTAATGTTAAACAGATATTTATATGACTTTGTCTTATAGTCTAGATCCAGATCAGCCAGATCCCTGATGGATGCTGATTAATCAGGATCTGCACTATTTGCTTTACATTTGGCGATGCACCTTTGCATGTCAATGTAAGAAGATGACTAAGAATGAATCTGGGTTACTGACAAATGTAACAAGCTAAAGGTTAAATGATATGCAACAATTAATGAATTGGTTTATTAATCAACATGGTCAGTAACAAAATTTAGTAGACACTGTTACAATGAATTTATTCTAAAAAGATCCAATAACCATACATAGCTACAATAAACTGATGGTAAAAAGATCCAATGACCATACATAGCTACAATAAACTGATGGTAAAAGGATCCAATAACCATACATAGCTACAATAAACTGATGGTAAAAAGATCCAATGACCATACATAGCTACAATGAACTGATGGTAAAAGGATTCAATAACCACACATAGCAAAGAGTGAATAGAGAATAATCCATCAGAAATATGAATGAAAATGTATACAAGCAAAACATTATAACTGTAATACTTGTACAGTGTAACTACAGATTGTAACATAAATGGAGTGGAGTTATAATGAGATAATTTGTAACTGGCCCAATTAGATCAGTAGGTATCTAGTAGTCACTCAGTAAGCAGCGTTCCAGGTTTGACCACAAGCCTTCCTGCACATTTCTATTCACTATGTCACATATATAGGGTGTATGTTTGTTTATTGGGTTTATCGTCCCACCAACAGTATTACAGTTGTCTAGAGATAGTGTCCACTTGAAGCAGATATAGTGCTGCCTTCACTGTGTATAACATGCCGTTAACACCTGGCATGATACCACACCCAACCATATTATCCTGACACCAGGCCAACCAGTAGTAGATCTACCCTTGTATTTGCTTGTGCGTTAGCAAGGGAGCTATACCACTGCCATTTTTTACGACTTTGGTATGTCGAGGTCGGGGATCGATATAGGGTGTATGTATCGAGGTGATTGGAAGATAAGGTTTAAGCAGCCGTATTAATTTAGTTGGTATCTAGAAAATCTCTTGGTGACAGGTCAGTTAAGGGTCCAGTGTTCGAGTATTAAACTGGCTGCACATTTTTCTCCCTAGAGATGTAAATGTTATGTAACAGAGGGAGAAAATGTGCAGCCAGTCCGGGACTCGAACCCAATACACTTTGCTAACAGGGTTAGCCGGGTGATAGGGAGAGAATGTGTAAGCGGTCCGGTTAGCTCAGTCTGAAGAGCAATCGCCCTGTTAGCGAAGTGTCCCGGGTTCGAGTCTCGGACTGGCTGCACATTTTTCTCCCTATGTTACATTGGCGCCCAACGTAAATGACCCGCGGTCGTTACGGTACTCAAGTGTTTGAGTTGCTTATGAGTAAGTTGTATGTAGAGCATACAGTCGTGGACGAATTTCAAGTTGCCCGGGGTGTATGTAGCCGGGTGATAGGGAGAGAATGTGTAGGCGGTCCGGTTAGCTCAGTCAGCAGAGCATTCGCCCTGTTAGCGAAGGGTCCCGATTCGAGTCCCGGACTGACTGCACATTTTTTCTCCCTATGTTACAGTTACACAAGTAGTTAGAGACAAAGTGGATCAGTCCATTTATAAAAGCCTAGGGTTGTTGAATTAAAATTTTTCTAAATTTTGTTATCTACACCGGTGCAAATAAAGTTAAAATTGTTTTCAACGATTAAAATACAGTCTCAGACAAATGAACACACTTAAAAATATCAAGTAAACTTCATGCCAAGTGTTCTAGTTCTAGAGCAGATTTACACCTACAACTCTTAAAGCAAAGACATAATGTAAACAACCTAGTCAGAACTTGATAACTATACATGCATGTTATTTTTCTGTGTCATCAGTAATTACTGTGATATGAAAACAAACAATTTAACCCTTAGCTTGTTACATTTATTAATAAATCAGACTTTGTCTTTCTCGTATTCTTACAATGATATGCAAAGGTGTCTAGACATAATGCTAAAAAATCAGCAAAACAACAACAAAACAAGTGCAGATTGCCCCCAGTCAGGAGCTGCTCATTTAGATCTATACTGTAAGTTAAAGTTGTAAAGAAATGTATTGCACCTGATCAGACTGTTCCCAGTCAGGAGCTGCTCATTTGGATCTATACTGTTAGCCAAAGTTGTAAAGAAATGTATTGAACCTGATCAGACTGTTCCCAGCCAGGAGCTGCTCATTTGGATCTATACTGTTTGCCAAAGTTGTAGAGATAGGTATTGAACCTGATCAGACTGTCCCCAGTCAGGAGCTGCTCATTTGGATCTATACTGTTAGCCAAAGTTGTAGAGATAGGTATTGAAACTGATCAGACTGTCCTCAGCCAGGAGCTGCTCATTTGGATCTATACTGTTAGCCAAAGTTGTAAAGAAATGTATTGAACCTGATCAGACTGTCCCCAGCCAGGAGCTGCTCATTTGGATCTATACTGTTTGCCAAAGTTGTAAAGAAATGTATTGAACCTGATCAGACTGTCCCCAGCCAGAAGCTGCTCATTTGGATCTGTACTGTTTGCCAAAGTTGTAAAGATAGGTACTGAACCTGATCAGACTGTCCCCAGCCAGGCGCTGCTCATTTGGATCTATACTGTTTGCCAAAGTTGTAAAGATAGGCATTGAACCTGATCAGACTGTCCCCAGTCAGGAGCTGCTTATTTGGATCTATACTGTTAGCCAAAGTTGTAAAAATAGGTATTGAACCTGATCACTCTGTCCCCAGCCAGGAGCTGCTCATTTGGATCTATACTGTTTGCCAAAGTTTTTTTTTGTAAAGATAGGTTCTGAACCTGATCAGACTGTCCCCAGCCAGGAGCTGCTCATTTGGATCTATACTGTTTGCCAAAGTTGTAAAGATAGGTATTGAACCTGATCAGACTGTCCCCAGCCAGGAGCTGCTCATTTGAATCTATACTGTTTGCCAAAGTTGTATAAATCTGTGTTGATCCTGATCAGACTGCCCCCCAGCCAGGAGCTGGCAGATTTGGATCTATACTGCTTGCCAAAAATGTATGAATATGTTTGTTTGTTTATTCGGGTTATCGTCCCACCAAAAGTATCTCAGGAGACCGTGTTTACTTTAAGCAGATATAGTGCTGCCTTCACTGTGAATACCATACCCAGTCACATTATCCTAACACTGGGCCAACTTATTGTAGAACAACCACTATATTTGCTTGAGTATTAGCAAGGGAGCTATACCAGTACACCATTAACATCTTTAACAACTTTGGTATGTCGCAGCCTAGGATCGAACCCGGGGCCTCCAGTACAAGGAGCAAACGCTCGATTGCGCTACCAGGTCTGGCACGTATAAATATGTGTTGATCCTGATCAGACTGTCCCCAGCCAGGAGCTGGCTGATTTGGATCAATACTACTTACCAAAATTGTATAAATATGTGTTGATCCTGATCAGACTGCCCCTAGGCTGAAGCTTGTTGATTTAGACCTATAATATTTGCCAAAGTTGTATAAATATGCGTTGATTCTGATCAGACAGTCCATAGGCAAGAGCTGGCTGATTTGGATCTAGACTACTTGCCAAAGTTGTATAAATATACGTTTAGCAAGCTAAGGGTTAAACAAGGGTCAACAATCAAGACATATTTAAAGCAGATTTGTTGTTTCATTATAAAATCTAATTAAACATGATTAACTGTAATAGCATAATCTCAAACGGATCATCTCATGCTGATAACAAACTACTAACAAACACCACACCAGCTCGTACATGACAAAATTATTATGACATTGGTTAATCGATGTCAGCTCATGGTACAATGTATTTTCATTATTGAATATGAACACATAGATAAGCCACTCAACTTACAGCATCTGATGTGATCCATATGTGTTGTACATATCTGTGCTAATTTAATTTAAAATACTCTTTTAACAAAATCTAAAGTATTTGTTGAAAACAACAAGCTAACATCATATAAATATTATAATTTCAAAGTGTATTATTAGATTACATCAGCAATGTTGTTATAAAAGCCAATTTACTTACATTTGCAGTCTATTTGTTTGATCACATTTGCTAAGAAACTATCTATTACTTATGTTAATTCAACTTATTTGTATAGTAATATGACAGTAAAGAAAAATATTAATTTGACTTTGTTGTAAACATTGCTGGTATTCTATGCTTTAAACTTTAACTTTCAATAACAAATAAAAGATTATTATTACATTTTACTGACAACAATTTATAATGCTTGGTTAAAAAGGTAATTAAAAAAATCTTGGTGGGGGGGGGGCTGTTTTGCCACAGAACTCAGAGGGCAGACAACATTACATACACTAATAATATTGTTCATAATGAGAATAGACCAACTTTGAGTAGATAAAATACAACAACAATGACTTATTAGACTTATAGTTAACATTTAACTCCATGTGTGGTTCTTTAATTGTTGTATTGGCTGCCATTAAATGTTGTTTTGTTGTTTTTGTTTTCTAATATATTCTTCATCATTACTGGATTCATCACTAATTCACTTTCAACAAAATAATTATCCATATCATCCGAAATGAATACATGTACAAAATTTAGTCTACTTTTGGATTTCCGGTTAAGTAATTTGTTTAATTTACACCAAATATTCCATCTACAGATTGTGGTAACTATCCAATTAATTAAATAAAAATTCTATTAAATATCCACACTTACTTTTAAAAAATTACGTTTAAATCCATCCACATTTGATTATTTCCACCACTGTACACTGGCATATTTGTTACAAAACATAACGTAAGGTACGTAACTCGTACAAGATCAATATTATAAAACGCTAACTTTTACCAATAAAATCGAAATTTCACAAAAAGCTGAGTCTAGAAAAGTTTGACAGCATTAAATGTATATGTTAAATTAATTCTTAGTAATAATAATTATATAATTATTAATGTTTGTGATGAAATTTAGGTTTCAACTTTGGATTTCAATGTGACAAAAAAAAACAACAACAAATAATCTAAATTTGATTTTCCTAACACATTAAAATTAAATTATTACAAAAACAACAATATTAAATCTATTAAGCTGTGTATATATAATCTAACATGTTTCAATCAATATCAACTTTTGATGAAATTGATGTTTCAAATTTGGAACTCAATATGACAAAAAAAATATCTTAATTTGTCTTTCCTAACACATTAAAATGAAATTAAATTATTATAAAATACAACAATATTTTATCCCACCATCTCTGTAAATATCGGTTGATATAACCCGTGTGATAAAGATGAGCTTTATCAACCGATATTCGCGCACCTGCTCTAAGCCGGACTACTTTTTTGACGAAACGATCAGGAGTGTTTACGAGAACGAAACTCATTTATCCCGTAATTATGCTTGTGGTCACCCCATAAATGTCCATAATATAAATATTGACGAAATAGAGCAAAAGAGGCTATTAAAAAAAAGAGGATGCGAGCGGTTTCGATCTCTGACCTGCGGGATTGAAAACTAAAGTGGCAGCGTCTTTACCGACTGAGCTAACCGGACAGTTCCTCGCCACTTTCCTGTTTTTTCTAGTTTTATTTAACAATGATATAGAAAATTTGAAAAAAAAAATCTATCAGAAAAAATGAAACAACAGGTATTACAAAAACACGATTAAAATTGTTTAGTAATAGTAATAAAATCAATAAAAGTACGAATTTGTAGTCTGCAAAAAACAACACTCGAAATGTCAGTTCATGCGAGTCCCCGTTGTTTTGATGTTATTTAGTGTGAGTTTAAAGAATGTGATGAAGAATCGTGTAAAAGCCTAACTTCCTAAGCAGTGTTGAAGAAATGAGCTACGAGGATTTCGAGGCAAAATCTGGCTTTAATCCGAACATTTTTGAGAATGAAATTGATCTTGAATCTGTGGTGACTGTCTCAGATTGCAATCATCTGCCTAATCTTAAGGCAGACCCTGATGATCAAATGTCGTTACATGATGAACATTCAAATGGTTTAGATAGAGCTCGATCTTTAGTCGAACCAAATACAGCTGACTGCACAGATCTGGACAAATGTGCTAAAAATCAGTTTCTAGACGTAAACATGAACACTAATCCACCACCTCCACTCCCCACATTTCTTCAAATTTCGCAAGTCATCCTGTCAAAAACACAACTATCTTCGAAATTTTAAAGCGCTATATTCAATGTTCATAATTTCAATGCCATCAACAATTAAAATCCATGAGCTACTGTTTGTTACAGCCACAAACACACACACAAACCTCGAATGTAATTCGCGTTCCTTAAATGCCAAGTGCGTAGCTCAACTTTAATGCTACACGGCCTTGACAGTACACACTACATGTATAACTTTACACGAGGGTGTGATTTTTGTTGTTCTTCTTTTCCAACCATTATTTTCAGTTATCGTAATCAATAAAATTACATCCTTGTGTATAGCGCAAATAAAATAAAAGAAATAACATGTTTATTGTTTTATTTTTTTATTGTTAAATAGAACTATTTCTTATAGCCGAATTACTCTATTGCTCGCGCATGAATTTCGTGTATTGTATTGGAATGTCAGATTAGGTAACGGAGTAGCGGTAAATTTAAATGTTTACCTTTGAAAAGCTGTTGATGGTGGGATAAAAAGAATACCAGGTTAGTGTTGATATAGATAAATGTTATCATGCTCGGCCCGAAAATCAGAAAGCACTCGGCAAGCCTCGTGCTTTCTGATTTTCTTAGCCTCGCATGATAACATTTATCTATATCAACACTAACCTGGTATTCTCTATAAATCAATTAAGCTGTGTATAAATAATCTAATATGTTTCAATCAATATCAACTAATCAACATACCTAAATAATTCCTCCATTGTTGCATGGCTGCCTGACGTCAACTCTTCACAACAACTCGAAGCCCAACAGCAGTGACGTCAACCCTCCAACGTAGAGTTTCCTTCCGTCAGTGTCGTAAGATAAACATTTTGGGTAACAGATCCCATCTTTCCCGGCCAGTATCTCCCCAACCACCCGCCCCTCTTCTGTCACCTGGATCACGTTGTGTGACCACAGTCCAGCCACCATCACAGAACCCCGGTGGTCAGTGGTCACACCATAGGCTCCTCCATACAGACCCATGTCGTCATTGGAGAGACGGAACACGACCCAACCGTCCCGGGACACGCACACCAAACCATTGTTAAAGTCACTGACATACACACGATCACCGGCCTGGTTCACGGCGATACCGGTGATATCAGAGAACATTGACTGACCGTCGGTATTCAGGCTGAAGTCCGTGATCATCTTACCAGACATGTCGTGGATCCTCAGGCTGTCACCACACCCAGCAAACAACTCTCCACCATGACAGGCAAGTCTGGATGTCTTCTGGCCCATGTCGACCGTCCTGCTCGGTGTCAGACCCTTCGCGGTGGAGATAATGTGGATAATGTTTGACCAGTCAGCAACCTGTAATATAAACATGAACAACAGATGAACAATATACATGTTGATGTGTTTATATGTGGGTAATATTCGTTGTTGTTCGAGTCCCGTCTTGTTGGAGAAACTTGCATCACGCTTTCACGGGCGGCGTTCTGAAACAGTTGAATTGTAAACAAACATTTAAATCGATTAGAATTAAGAATCTGACTTTTATAATCTTAAGTTGGTTATTGTTGCACTTTGTGTTGAGCTATTTTGTTATGAACAATTTATAAATGACGCTTGAAAGGTTTAAAATGCGTCTTGTCAACTGTGGCAGAAACAAGTTTTGAACAATGCGGCAAAATCTACGTACCAGACGAACATTTAGCAATTCTTAACTGTTACAAAGTAAATGTATATATTTATGTTGCACCTAGATATTTATGTGATATTGCTATGGTTATTAATGTTAAACATATATAATATTTTATATTCATATATATAATTAAGAAAACATGATACTTTACACTCCACAGGCTCCTGGCTATCGAGGAAAATATTCGGTGCACCAAAAGATTATGATCGTTGAAATGACGTCATTTTGTAGCGCGTGCGTCAAAGAAATGTATTTCACTGTATGCATACAGGAACGCGGTAAATGTCATTGGAAAGTTAAACAATACAGCTTCAATTCTGATTACTAGGCATAGATTGGCGTATTGAAAGAAGTGGTAAGTGATCGAAACAACATCTTTATTTCAAATACTATGTCACTATCGGGCCAATCGTTGAAATATTTTAATTGACAGAGATACGCGTTATATTTATAAGCGCAAGCGCAGTTCAGTAATAGTTTATATAAATATTTATTCGCTAACTGGCTTGGAAACCCGTTTCAACGCTTTTGTTTTCCCACCTAAAGACACAATGAAACTAACCCGTTTCAGTTAAAGCATGTGAAGCTTTAAAGGCCGAGTATCGAATTTGAGTTCTGTGCATAATTCAATACATGAAAAGTAGTAATTTTTACAAATATAACTCCCGACCATAAAACAGAAGATTACATCTTTCACTGTTTAAAACTTATTCTTGTTGGTTTTCGATTGCTTACCACGGGAATCACCACTGCTATTGTTACCGCGGCTCAATGAAGCGTCAAAAGGGTCACATGACTTTCACTTTACACCGATAAACAACAAAATGTCTGACAAATTTTGTGACATTCCGAGTAAGGCTTGTACTGACAATTTAGTAACAATCGTCACGTGACAGTAGTAAAAGACTTCGTAGCCTTAAAATGAAAACTCTGTGTGTAAAATAGTATTTTTAAACAAATTATGAACATCTGGATTCGGCCTTTACATAATCAGATGTCATAATTATATGTAACTGTCGCCCTGTTGTGGAAAAAATACAATGTAACGAAAATCTAAACTAGATCAACTGAGTCTAGGCTTGTTTAAAGTATCCCACACATTATATCAGTTAAAGATAACATCATTCCTGTAGTGTGGTTTTCTGGTCATATCTTGCTCGTACTATTTTCCTTAGTTAGATAATGTTATAACTACTCAAATAGTTACAGAAATAGAAAACGCGAATACACAGATTCCTGGATTTCATCTTTGTTCTTTAATCTATGATGAAATTCGATGAGGTTTTCCGCTATGTATATTTGGGGTCTGACGTTACACACATCTTCTCTCTGACATGGTGCCTTTGTTACCGAAGTATCCTTTATTCATGCAGACTCTTTCCTTTTACTATTACTAGGATTAGAAGAACACACTGTCACGTGGGGCACCTTGGTTCTAAACAAATGCTTCTCACCTTATTCTTATACAACTATGATTCATAGATAGGATGACACCTAATGGAAAAGTTAAGTTTTATTGATACTTTACAATTCCAACAAATATCTAGAATATCATAAATTAGAAATCTTCTTTGAACAGATTATATATTCTTTAAAAACATAAAACTTACGCCAAACTTCTATGATCCCCATCAAAGATCGGTCTATTCCGTAATTACTCGGTAAATAATAGGCAAACTATGGAATTAGTTTATGCAACAATAACAATATGTATGATATCAACTTCCATACCACACATACTAAGACGACCATTGACTATAACATATTTTTGTTAATTGTGTTTTGTTCATAGACTGATATCCGCGTACACACATGCCAACAGTGATAAAAAAAAAAAGGTCAAAGGGAGGTAATACTGCCGTTACTTCTTTTTAGTTTTCACGCAATTACAGTTATTGAATACTCTCGATGTTGGAGAACTGAAAGTAAATGTAAAAGGTTGATGCTTAGGAAAACGTGCTATTGACTTTGGGATTTGCCGAGCCAAAATGTAAGTTTTTATCACATATTCGACATTTCGTTGTTGTTTTATGTTATATTTTAGGTTGCTTAATATTTTATGTACTTCGAGTTTCGAAAGTGTTGTTTAAAAGGAAAATAATCCTGTTGAGAGCTCAGACCTTTTCGCGCCATATATTGCGCTGTGCTTATTGTCGTACTAGTTTTGAAACAAGTCCAGTTAGAGAGGTTTGTTCTACACATTTTCAGATAGAAAAAGTTTACACTCATGGCTATCTTCAAAGTTTAATAACATCAACATATGCAGTATGATAAGCCAATCAACACCTAAGGTTCTATGGTTAATAATCATCACATGATCAAGACAGGGCGCACAGTGTAGTGTCGTCGACTTATAACTCCTCTGACCGCTTAGTCGCTCACCACATGGGCTCGAGTCCAGTTCGGATCAAAGGACAATATGGGAAGGTCTTCAAGCTGACCTGCAATGTGTCGGTGGTTCTACCCAGGAATTTGTTTAAAGTCTTCCTCCACTAAAACAGCTGAACGTTGCTATAATGATTATGACTCGTCGCTGCAATGTATTTCAAAAACAAAACAAACATCATATGATCAAAACATGCAGCCTGATAACCCCTTTATCACGATCGGTTCAATAGTTTCATAAACATCAACACGTAATCTGAAAAGCCCATGAACATGTACGATTCGATGTTTATATAAATATCAGCACATGCAGTCTGACAAGTCCATTAACACCAAAGGTCTGATGTTAATTAAAACATCAACACATGTAGTTGGACAAGCCTATTAACATGTAGGTTTCGATGTTTATTAAAATATCAAAACAGGCAATCAGACAAGCCCATTAACACTCAAGGTTGATTGTTTAATAAACATCAACACAGGCAGTCTGATAAGCATATCAACTCTTAAGGTTCAGTGTTTAATTAACATCAACACAGGCAGTCTGATAAGCATATCAACTCTTAAGGTTCAATGTTTAATTAACATCAACACAGGCAGTCTGATAAGCCCATCAACAGGTAGGGCTCACTTATTAATTAACATCAACACACAGGGCTCACTGTTCAATTAACATCAACTCAGGCAGTCTGATAAGCCCATCAACACACAGGGCTCACTGTTCAATTAACATCAACACAGGCAGTCTGATAAGCCCATCAACAGGTAGGGCTCACTTATTAATTAACATCAACACACAGGGCTCACTGTTCAATTAACATCAACACATGTAGTCTGATTAGCCCATCAACATGTAAGGTTCAGTGTTTAAAAAACATCAACTAGTAGGGCCTTATATGTTGCCGACATCAACTAGTAGGGCCTTATATGTTTTAGACATCAACTAGTAGGGCCTTATATGTTACAGACATCAGCTAGTAGGGCCTTATATGTTACCGACATCAACTTGTTAGGCCTTATATGCTACTGACATCAACTAGTAGGGCCTTATATGTTACCGACATCAACTTGTTAGGCCTTATATGCTACCGACATCAACTAGTAGGAACTTATATGTTATCGACTTCAGCTAGTAGGGCCATATATGTTACTGACATCAACTTGTTGAGCCTTATATGTTATCAACATCAACTAGTAGGGCCTTATATGTTACCTACATCAGCTAGTAGGACATTATATGTTACTGACTTTAGCTAGTAGGGCCATATGTTATCGACATTAACGTGTTAAGCCTTATATGTTAACAACATCGACTATTAGGGCCTTTTATGTTACCGACATCAACTAATTTAGCCTTATATGTTACCGACATCAGCTAGTACGACCTTATATGTTACCGACATCAACTTGTTGAGCCTTAAATGTTACCGACATCAACTTATTGTGCCTTGTGTTCCAACATCAACTTGTTGGGCCTTATATGTTACCAACATCAGCTAGTAGGATCTTATATGTTACAGACATCAACTTGTTGTATATTATGTTACCAACATCAACTTGTTGAGCCTTGTATGTTACCGACATCAACTTATTATGCCTTATGGTCCAACATCAACTTGTTGGGCCTTATATGTTACCGACATCAGCAAGTTGGACCTTATATGTTACCGACATCAACTAGTAGGGCCTTATATGTTACCGACATTAACTAGTAGGCCCTTATATGTTACCGACATTAACTAGTAGGGTCTTATATGTTACTGACATCAACTTGTTGAGCCTTATATGTTACCGACATCAACTAGTAGGGCCTTATTTGTTACAGACATCAGCTAGTAGGACCTTATATGTTACGGACATCAGCTTGTTGAGCCTAATATGTTACTGACATCAACTAATTGTGCCTTATGTTCCAACATCAACTTGTTGGGCCTTATATGTTACCTTATATGTTACCGACATCAGCTATAAGGACCTTATATGTTACCAACATCAGACAGCTATTAGGACCTTATATGTTACCGACATCAGCTAGTAGGGCCTTATATGTTACGGACATCAGCTAGTAGGGCCTTATATGTTACGGACATCAGCTAGTAGGACCTTATATGTTACCGACATCAACTAGTAGGACCTTGTATGTTACCAACATCAACTTGTTTTATATTATGTTACCAACATCAACTTGCTGGGCCTTATATGTTACCGACATTAACTAGTAGGGCCTTATATGTTACCGACATTAACTAGTAGGGCCTTATATGTTACCGACATTAACTAGTAGGGCCTTATATGTTACCGACATCAACTAATTGAGCCTTATATGTTACAGACATCAGCTAGTAGGACCTTGTATGTTAGGGACATCAGCTAGAAGGGCCTAATATGTTACCGACATCAGCTAGTAGGGGTCTTATATGTTACCGACATTAACTAGTAGGGCCTTATATGTTGCCAACATCAGCTAGTAGGACCTTATATGTTACCGACATCAACTAGTAGGACCCTGTATGTTACCGACATCAGGTAGTAGGGCCTTATATGTTACTGACATCAACTAGTATGGCCTTAAATGTTACCGACATCAACTAGTAGGGCCTTATATGTTACTGACAACAGCTAGTTGGGCCAAATACGTTACTGACATCAGCTAGTAGGGCCATATATGTTACTGACATCAGCTAGTAGGGCCATATATGTTACTGACATCAGCTAGTAGGGCCATATATGTTACTGACATCAGCAAGGAGGGCCATATATGTTACTGACATCAGCTAGTAGGGCCATATATGTTACTGACATCAGCTAGTAGGGCCATATATGTTACTGACATCAGCTAGTAGGGCCATATATGTTACTGACATCAACTAGTAGGGCCTTATATGTTACTGACAATAGCTAGTTGGGCCAAATACGTTACTGACATCAGCTAGTAGGGCCATATATGTTACTGACATCAGCTTGTAGGGCCATATATGTTACTGACATGAGCTAGTAGGGCCATATATGTTACTGACATGAACTAGTAGGGCCATATATGTTTCTGACATGAGCTAGTAGGGCCATATATGTTATTGACATGAGCTAGTAGGGCCATATATGTTACTGACATGAGCTAGTAGGGCCATATATGTTACTGACATGAGCTAGTAGGGCCATATATGTTACTGACATGAGCTAGTAGGGCCATATATGTTACTGACATGAGCTAGTAGGGCCATATATGTTATTGACATCAGCTAGTAGGGCCATATATGTTACTGACATGAGCTAGTAGGGCCATATATGTTACTGACATCAACTAGTAGGTCCTTTTACAGGGTTGTCATTAGGAGGCGGCTGGCGACCGATTTGACCGCCTCACATGGAAATCGGGCCGCCTCAAATTTGGAAAAAAAAATGAAAATCGGTCAAGAGCATGCCCCTGGAACCCCCCTTTTCGTCTTCGACACTCGCATAGCCTAGCCTCCTCAAAAGTTAATTGAGTCTGCTCAAAATATTTTTCTAGTGACAACCCTGCTTATATGTTACTAACAACAGCTAGTTGGGCCAAATACGTTACTGACATCAGCTAGTAGGGCCATATATGTTACTGACATCAGGCATGAGGGCCATATATGTTACTGACATCAGCTAGTAGGGCCATATATGTTACTGACATCAGCTAGTAGGGCCATATATGTTACCAACATCAACTTGTATATTATGTTACCAACATCAACTAGTAGGACCTTATATCTTACTAACATCAGCTAGTAGGACCTTATATTTTACCAACATCAACTATATGACCTTATATGTTACGGACATTAACTAGTAGGGCCTTATATGTTACCAACATCAACTTGTATATTATGTTACCAACATCAACTAGTAGGACCTTATATGTTACCGACATCAACTAGTAGGACTTTATATGTTATAAACATCAACTAGTAGGACCTTATATGTTATAAACATCAACTAGTAGGACCTTATATGTTACCGACATCAGCTAGTAGGACCTTATATGTTACCGACATCAACTAGTAGGGCCTGATATGTTACCGACATCAGCTAGTAGGGCCTTATATGTTACCGACATCAGCTAGTACGGCCTTATTTGTTGCCGACATCAACTAGTAGGGCCTTATATGTTACAGACATCAGCTAGAAGGGCCTTATATGTTACCGACATCAGCTAGTAGGGCCTTATATGTTACCGACATCAGCTAGTAGGGCCTTATATGTTACCGACATCAACTAGTAGGGCCTTATATGTGACTGACATCAAGTAGTATGGCCTTATATGTTGCCGACATCAGCTAGTAGGGCCTTATATGTTGCCAACATCAACTAGTAGGGCCTTATATGTTACCGACATCAACTAGTAGGGCCTTATATGTTACCGACATCAGCTAGTAGGGCCTTATATGTTACAGACATCAAGTAGTATGGCCTTATATGTTGCCGACATCAGCTAGTAGGGCCTTATATGTTGCCGACATCAACTAGTAGGGCCTTATATGTTGCCGACATCAACTAGTAGGGCCTTATATGTTTTAGACATCAACTAGTAGGGCCTTATATGTTACAGACATCAGCTAGTAGGGCCTTATATGTTACCGACATCAGCTAGTAGGGCCATATATGTTGCCGACATCAACTAGTAGGGCCTTATATGTTACTGACATAAACTAGTAGGACCTTATATGTTACAGACATCAGCTAGTAGGGCCTTATGTTGCCGACATCAGCTAGTAGGGCCTTATATGTTACCGACATCAGCTAGTAGGGCCATATATGTTGCCGACATCAACTAGTAGGGCCATATATGTTGCCGACATCAACTAGTAGGACCTTATATGTTACCGACATCAGCTAGTAGGGCCTTATATTTTACTGACATAAACTAGTAGGACCTTATATGTTGCCGACATCAGCTAACATATAAGGTCCTACTAGCTGATGTCGGTAACATATAAGGCCCTACTAGCTGATGTCAGCAACATATAAGGCCCAACAAGTTGATGTCAGTAACATATAAGGCCCAACAAGTTGATGTCAGTAACATATAAGGCCATACTAGTTGATGTCAATAACATGTAAGGTCCTACTAGCTGATGTCGGCAACATATATGGCCCTACTAGTTGATGTCGGTAACATATATGACCCTACAAGGTGATGTCGGTAACATATAAGGCCCTACTAGTTGATGTCGGCAACATATATGGCCCTACTAGCTGATGTCGGCAACATATAAGGTCCTACTAGCTGATGTCGGCAACATATATGGCCATACTAATTAATGTCAGTAACATATAAGGTCCTACTAGTTAATGTCAGTAACATATAAGGTCCTACTAGTTGATGTCGGCAACACATAAGGCCCTACTAGTTGATGTCTGCAACATATAAGGGCCTACTAGTTGATGTCAGTAACATATAAGGCCCTACTAGCTGATGTCGGCAACATATAAGGTCCTACTAGTTTATGTCAGTAACATATAAGGCCCTACTAGTTGATGTTGGGAGCATATAAGGCCCTACTAGTTGATGTTGGGAGCATATAAGGCCCTACTAGTTGATGTCGGTAACATATAAGGTCCTACTAGTTTATGTCGGCAACATATATGGCCCTACTAGCTGATGTCGGTAACATATAAGGCCCTACTAGCTGATGTCGGCAACATAAGGCCCTACTAGCTGATGTCTGTAACATATAAGGCCCTACTAGTTGATGTCTGTAACATATAAGGCCCTACTAGTTGATGTCGGCAACATATAAGGCCCTACTAGTTGATGTCGGCAAAATATAAGGCCCTACTAGCTGATGTCGGCAACATATAAGGCCATACTACTTGATGTCTGTAACATATAAGGCCCTACTAGCTGATGTCGGTAACATATAAGGCCCTACTAGTTGATGTTGGCAACATATAAGACCCTACTAGCTGATGTCGGCAACATATAAGGTCCTACTAGCTGATGTCGGCGACATATATGGCCATACTAGTTAATGTCAGTAACATATAAGGCCCTACTAGTTAATGTCAGTAACATATAAGGTCCTACTAGTTGATGTTGGCAACACATAAGGCCCTACTAGTTGATGTCTGCAACATATAAGGCCCTACTAGTTGATGTCAGTAACATATAAGGCCCTACTAGCTGATGTCGGCAACATATAAGGTCCTACTAGTTTATGTCAGTAACATATAAGGCCCTACTAGCTGATGTCGGTAACATATAAGGTCCTACTAGTTGATGTCGGCAACATATATGGCCCTACTAGCTGATGTTGGTAACATATAAGGCCCTACTAGCTGATGTCGGCAACATAAGGCCCTACTAGCTGATGTCTGTAACATATAAGGCCCTACTAGTTAATGTCTGTAACATATAAGGCCCTACTAGTTGATGTCGGCAACATATAAGGCCCTACTAGTTGATGTCGGCAACATATAAGGCCCTACTAGCTGATGTCGGCAACATATAAGGCCATACTACTTGATGTCTGTAACATATATAAGGCCCTACTAGCTGATGTCGGTAACATATAAGGCCCTACTAGTTGTTGTTGGCAACATATAAGGCCCTACTAGCTGATGTCGGCAACATATAAGGCCATACTACTTAATGTCAGTAACATATAAGGCCCTACCAGTTGATGTCGGTAACATATAAGGCCCTACTAGCTGATGTCGGTAACATATAAGGCCCTACTAGCTGATGTCGGTAACATATAAGGCCCTACTAGCTGATGTCGGTAACATATAAGGCCCTACTAGCTGATGTCGGCAACATATAAGGCCCTACTAGCTGATGTCGGCAACATATAAGGCCCTACTAGCTGATGTCGGCAACATATAAGGCCCTACTAGCTGATGTCGGCAACATATAAGGCCCTACTAGCTGTCTGTAACATATAAGGCCCTACTAGTTGATGTCGGTAACATATAAGGCCCTACTAGTTGATGTCTGTAACATGCAAGGCCCTACTAGTTGATGTCGGCAACATAAGGCCCTACTAGCTGATGTCGGTAACATAAGGCCCTACTAGCTGATGTCTGTAACATATAAGGCCCTACTAGTTGATGTCTGTAACATATAAGGCCCAACAAGTTGATGTCGGTAACATATAAGGCCCTACTAGCTGATGACGGCAACATAAGGCCCTACTAGCTGATGTCGGTAACATATAAGGCCCTACTAGTTGATGTCGGCAACATATATGGCCCTACTAGTTGATGTCGGTAACATATAAGGCCCTACTAGTTGATGTCGGTAACATATAAGGCCCTACCAGTTGATGTCGGCAACATATAAGGCCCTACTAGTTGATGTCAGCAACATATAAGGCCCTACTAGCTGATGTCGGTAACATATCAGGCCCTACTAGTTGATGTCGGTAACATATAAGGCCCTACTAGTTGATGTCGGCAACATATAAGGCCCTACTAGTTGATGTCGGTAACATATAAGGCCCTACTAGTTGATGTCGGTAACATATATGGCCCTACTAGCTGATGCCTGTAACATAAAAGGCCCTCATAGCACAATAAGTTGATGTCGGTAACATTTCAGGCTCAACAAGTTGATGTCCTTTACAAATAAGATCCTACTAGAAGATGTCTGTAACATATAAGGTCCTACTTGTTGATGTCGGTAACATATAAGGCTCAACAAGTTGATGTTGGTAACATATAAGCCCTTATTAGTTAGTCGGTAACATATAAGGCCCTTCTACTTAATGTCGGTAACATATAAGGCCCTACTAGCTGATGTAGGGCCTTATGTTGCCGTCATCAGCTAGTAGGGCCTTATATGTTACCGACATCAACTTGTTGGGCCTTATATGTTACAGACATCAACTAGTAGGGCCTTATATGTTACAGACATCAGCTAGTAGGGCCTTATGTTACCGACATCAGCTAGTAGGGCCTTATGTTGCCGACATCAACTAGTAGGGCCTTGCATGTTACAGACATCAACTAGTAGGGCCTTATATGTTACCGACATCAACTAGTAGGGCCTTATATGTTACAGACATCAGCTAGTAGGGCCTTATATGTTGCCGACATCAGCTAGTAGGGCCTTATATGTTACCGACATCAGCTAGTAGGGCCTTATATGTTGCCGACATCAGCTAGTAGGGCCTTATATGTTACAGACATCAGCTAGTAGGGCCTTATATGTTACCGACATCAGCTAGTAGGGCCTTATATGTTACCGACATCAGCTAGTAGGGCCTTATATGTTACCGACATCAACTAGTAGGGCCTTATATGTTACTGACATCAAGTAGTATGGCCTTATATGTTGCCGACATCAGCTAGTAGGGCCTTATATGTTGCCAACATCAACTAGTAGGGCCTTATATGTTACCGACATCAACTAGTAGGACCTTATATGTTACCTACATCTGCTAGTAGGACCTTATATGTTACCGACATCAACTCTTGGGACCTTATATCATATATGTTACCAACAACAACTAGTAGGACCTTATATGTTACCAACATCAACTTCTTGTATATTATGTTCCCAACATCAACTTGTTGGTCCTTATATGTTACAGACAGCAACTAGTAGGGCCTTATATGATACGGACATCAGCAAGTTGGACCTTATATGTTATGGACATCAGCTAGTAGGGGCCTTATATGTTACTGACATCAACAACTAGTATGGCCTTTTATGTTACTGACATCAACAATTAGGGCCTTATATGTTACTGACATCAAATAGTAGGGCCTTATATGTTACTGACATCAACTAGAAGAGCCTTATGTGTTACCGACATCAACTAGTAGGGCCTTATACGTTACTGACATCAGCTAGTAGGACCTTATATGTTACCGACATCAGCTAGTAGGGCCATATATGTTACCGACATCAGCTAGTAGGACCTTATA
Organism: Sinonovacula constricta; assembly: GCA_007844125.1. Lineage (NCBI taxonomy): Eukaryota > Metazoa > Mollusca > Bivalvia > Cardiida > Solecurtidae > Sinonovacula > Sinonovacula constricta. The sequence goes on along the minus strand of CM017570.1, from coordinate 30,507,865 downwards.
TGTTACCAACATCAACTAGTAGGGCCATATATGTTACCGACATCAACTAGTAGGACCTTATATGTTACCGACATCAGCTAGTAGGACCTTATATGTTACCCACATCAACTTGTTGGGCCTTATATGTTGCTGACATCAGCTAGTAGGGCCTTATATGTTGCTGACATCAGCTAGTAGGACCTTATATGTTACCAACATCAACTAGTAGGGCCATATATGTTGCTGACATCAACTAGTAGGGCCTTATATGTTGCTGACATCAACTAGTAGGACCTTATATGTTACCAACATCAACTAGTAGGGCCATATATGTTACCGACATCAGCTAGTAGGACCTTATATGTTACCCACATCAACTTGTAGGGCCTTATATGTTGCTGACATCAGCTAGTAGGGCCTTATATGTTGCTGACATCAGCTAGTAGGGCCTTATATGTTACCGACATCAACTAGTAGGGCCATATATGTTACCGACATCAACTAGTAGGGCCTTATATGTTACCCACATCAACTAGTAGGGCCTTATATGTTGCTGACATCAGCTAGTAGGGCCTTATATGTTGCCGACATCAGCTAGTAGGACCTTATATGTTACCCACATCAACTTGTTGGGCCTTATATGTTACCGACATCAGCTAGTAGGACCTTATATGTTACCAACATCAACTAGTAGGGCCTTATATGTTAACAACATCAGCTAGTAGGGCCTTATATGTTACCGACATCAGCTAGTAGGGCCTTATATGTTACTGACATTTACTAGTAGGGCCTTATATGTTACTGACATCAGCTAGGAGGGCTTTATATGTTACTGACATTAACTAGTAGGACCTTATATGTTACTAACATCAGCTAGTAGGGCCTTATATGTTACTGACATCAGCTAGTAGGGCCTTATATGTTACCGACATCAACTAGTAGGACCTTATATGTTACTGACATTTACTAATAGGGCCTTATATGGTACTGCCATCACCAAGGAGGGCTTTATATGTTACTGACATTAACTAGTAGGGCCTTATATGTTACTGACATCAGCTAGGAGGGCTTTATATGTTACTGACATTAACTAGTAGGGCCTTATATGTTACTGACATCAGCTAGGAGGGCCATATATGTTACTGACATTAATTAGTTGGGCGTTATATGTTACTGACATCAACTAGGAGGGTCATATATGTTACTGACATCAACTAGTAGGACCTTACATGTTACTGACATTAATTAGTAGGAGCTTATATGTTACCGACATCAACTAGTAGGGCCTTATATGTTACCGACATCAGCTAGTAGGGCCTTGTATGTTACTACATCAGCTAGTAGGACCTTTTATGTTACCGACATCAACTAGTAGGGCCCTATATGTTACCGACATCAACTTATTGTGCCTTATGTATCAACATCAGCTACATGTAGTAGGGCCTTATACGTTACCGACATCAGCTAGTAGGTACTTATATGTTATGGACATTAACTTGTTGTATATTATGTTACAAACATCAAATTGTTGTATATTATGTTACAAACATCAACTTGTTGAGCCTTATATGTTAACGACATCAACAAGTAGGACCTTATATGTTACAGACATCTTCTAGTAGGATCTTATTTGTAAAGGACATCAACTTGTTGAGCCTGAAATGTTACCGACATCAACTTATTGTGCTATGAGGGCCTTATATGTTACAGGCATCAGCTAGTAGGGCCATATATGTTACCGACATCAACTAGTAGGGCATTATATGTTACCGACATCAACTAGTAGGGCCTTATATGTTGCCGACATCAACTAGTAGGGCTTTATATGTTACCGACATCAACTAGTAGGGCCTGATATGTTACCGACATCAGCTAGTAGGGCCTTATATGTTGCCGACATCAACTGGTAGGGCCTTATATGTTACCGACATCAACTAGTAGGGCCTTATATGTTACCGACATCAACTAGTAGGGCCTTATATGTTGCAGACATCAACTAGTAAGGCCTTATATGTTACCCACATCAGCTAGTAGGGCCTTATATGTTGCCGACATCAGCTATTAGGGCCTTAAATGTTACTGACATCAACAAGTAGGGCCTTATATGTTGCCGACATCAACTAGTAGGGTGGTATATGTTACCGACATCAGCTAGTAGGACCTTATATGTTACCCACATCAACTAGTAGGGTGTTATATGTTACCGACATCAGCTAGTAGGACCTTATATGTTACCCACATCAACTAGTAGGGTGTTATATGTTACCGACATCAGCTAGTAGGGCCTTATATGTTACCCACATCAACTAGTAGGGTGTTATATGTTACCGACATCAGCTAGTAGGGCCATACATGTTACCGACATCAACTAGTAGGGCCTTATATGTTACCGACATCAGCTAGTAGGGCCATATATGTTACTGACATTAATTAGTAAGGTCTTATATGTTACTGACATCAACTAGGAGGGCCTTATATGTTACTGACATCAACTGGTAGGACCTTATATGTTACCGACATCAACTAGGAGGGCCTTATATGTTACTGACATCAACTGGTAGGGCCTTATATGTTACTGAGATCAACTGGTAGGGCCTTATATGTTACTGACATCAACTGGTAGGGCCTTATATGTTACTGACATCAACTGGTAGGACCTTATATGTTACGGACATCAACTGGTAGGGCCATATATGTTACTGACATTAACAAGTAGGGCCTTATATGTTATTGACATTAACAAGTAGGGCCTTATATGTTACTGACATCAGCTAGGAGGGTCTTATATGTTACTGACATCAGCTAGAAGGTCCTTATTTGTTACCGACATCAGCTAGTAGGACCTTATATGTTACGGACATCAACTGGTAGGGCCTTATATGTTACTGACATCAACTGGTAGGGCCATATATGTTACTGACATTAATTAGTAAGGTCTTATATGTTACTGACATCAACTAGGAGGGCCTTATATGTTACTGACATCAACTGGTAGGACCTTATATGTTACCGACATCAACTAGGAGGGCCTTATATGTTACTGACATCAACTGGTAGGGCCTTATATGTTACTGACATCAACTGGTAGGGCCTTATATGTTACTGACATCAACTGGTAGGACCTTATATGTTACGGACATCAACTGGTAGGGCCATATATGTTACTGACATTAACAAGTAGGGCCTTATATGTTATTGACATCAGCTAGTAGGGCCCTATATGTTACTGACATCAGCTAGAAGGGCCTTATTTGTTACCGACATCAGCTAGTAGGACCTTATATGTTACAGACATCAACTGGTAGGGCCTTATATGTTACTGACATTAGCTAGGAGGGCCATATATGTTACTGACATTAATTAGTAGGGTCTTATATGTTACTGACATCAACTAGTAGGGCCTTATATGTTACTGACATTAATTAGAAGGGCCTTATATGTTACTGACATCAGCTAGTAGGACCTTATATGTTACGGACATCAGCTAGAAGGGCCTTATTTGTTACGGACATCAACTGGTAGGGCCTTATATGTTACTGACATTAGCTAGGAGGGCCATATATGTTACTGACATTAATTAGTAGGGTCTTATATGTTACTGACATCAACTAGGAGGGCCATATATGTTACTGACATCAACTAGGAGGGCCATATATGTTACTGACATCAACTAGTAGAGCCTTTTATGTTACTGACATTAATTAGAAGGGCCTTATATGTTACTGACATCAGCTAGTAGGACCTTATATGTTACGGACATCAACTGGTAGGACCTTATATGTTACTGACATTAGCTAGGAGGGCCATATATGTTACTGACATTAATAAGTAGGGCCTTATATGTTACTGACATCAACTAGGAGGGCCATATATGTTACTGACATTAATTAGTAGGGCCGTATATGTTACTGACTTCAGCTAGTAGGGCCATATATGTTACTGACATCAGCTAGTAGGGCCATATATGTTACTGACATCAGCTAGTAGGGCCATATATGTTACTGACATTAATTAGTAGGGCCTTATATGTTACTGACATCAACTAGGAGGGCGATATATGTTACTGATATCAGCTAGGAGGGCCATATATGTTACTGACATCAGTTAGGAGGGCTATATATGTTACTGATATCAGCTAGGAGGGCTATATATGTTACTGACATCAGTTAGGAGGGCTATATATGTTACTGATATCAGCTAGGAGGGCTATATATGTTACTGACATCAGTTAGGAGGGCTATATATGTTACTGATATCAGCTAGGAGGGCTATATATGTTACTGACATCAGTTAGGAGGGCTATATATGTTACTGATATCAGCTAGGAGGGCTATATATGTTAATGATATCAACTAGGAGGGCTATATATGTTACTGATATCAGCTAGGAGGGCTATATATGTTACTGATATCAGCTAGGAGGGCTATATATGTTACTGATATCAGCTAGGAGGGCTATATATGTTACTGACATCAGTTAGGAGGGCTATATATTTTACTGACATCAGTTAGGAGGGCTATATATGTTACTGACATCAACTAGTAGGGCCATATATGTTACTGATATCAGCTAGGAGGGCCATATATGTTACTGATATCAGCTAGGAGGGCCATATATGTTACTGACATTAATTAAAAGGGCCTTATATGTTGCTGACATCAACTAGTAGGGCCTTATATGTTACTGACATCAGCTAGGAGGACCATATATTTTACTGACATTAATTAGTAGGGCCTTATATGTTACTGACATCAGCTAGGAGGGCCATATATGTTACTGACATCAGTTAGGAGGGACATATATGTTACTGACATTAATTTAAAGGGCCTTATATGTTGCTGACATCAACTAGTAGGGCCTTATATGTTACTGACATCAGCTAGGAGGGCCATATATGTTACTGACATTAATTAGTAGGGCCTTATATGTTACTGACATCAACTAGGAGGGCCATATATGTTACTGACATCAACTAGTAGGGCCTTATATGTTACTGACATTAATTAGTAGGGCCTTATATGTTACTGACATCAGCTAGTAGGGCCTTATATGTTACTGACATCAGCTAGAAGGGCCTTATTTGTTACCGACATCAGCTAGTAGGACCCTACATGTTACCGACATCAACTAGTAGGGCCTTATATGTTACTGACATCAGCTAGAAGGGTCATATATGTTACTGACAATAGCTAGTAGGACCTTATATGTTACTGACATCAACTAGTAGGGCCTTATATGTTACTGACATCAGCTAGGAGGGCCATATTTGTTACCGACATCAGCTAGTAGGACCTTATATGTTACCGACATCAACTAGTAGGGCCTTATATGTTACTGACATCAGCTAGGAGGGCCATATATGTTACCGACATCAGCTAGAAGGGCCTTATTTGTTACCGACATCAGCTAGTAGGACCTTATATGTTACTGACATCAACTAGTAGGGCCTTATATGTTACTGACATCAGCTAGGAGGGCCTTATATGTTGCCGATGTCAGCTAGTAGGGCCTTATATGTTACCGACATCAGCTAGTAGGACCTTATATGTTACGGACATCAACTAGTAGGGCCTTATATGTTACTGACATCAGCTAGTAGGGCCTTATATGTTACCGACATCAGCTAGTAGGGCCATACATGTTACAGACATCAGCTAGTAGGGCCTTATATGTTACAGGCATCAGCTAGGAGAGCCTTATATGTTACCGATGTCAGCTAGGAGGGCCTTATATGCAGGTTTTTTTGCCTTTTCTGGGAAAAGGAGTCTGGTCATTTTGGGAATTTTTATCGACAAAAATGCCCATTTTGGGAATTTTTGTATCGATAAAATGGTCCATTTTGGGACAATTTTGTGTGGACTTATTTTGTTATATCAGTACATTTTACTATACCAATATACTTTACTAGTTAATATTTATAATTAGCAAACCTGTAAAGGAAAAAAAAATTCATTTAAATTATCCATCCTATGAAATTGAAATTCTTGAAAAACACAGTGACATGGTAGTAATTTAATGGTACATGTAGAGTATCATCTAACATTACCAATAATGGAACCAAATCTTTTAGTAGAATTAACAATTTCAATAACTAGGAACAAACAGAACATCAGGTGACATTTTTTAATTCATACTTGGCAGTATTTGAACTAGACTGGACAACAAGTACTTTTTTAACTGGCTCCGAGGACGAGGATTCGGTAAATGACAGGCCTGCCGTAACAAATGGCAATGGCTGCGGTGATGCAGACTGTTCTGCTTCAAGTTCTGGTGCACGATCTGCAGACGCAGATTCGGACAACGTGACTGAATGTTCCGATGACGTAGATTCAGATTGCTTTGGAATCACGCTGGCGATTTTTTTTTTGCTGTAATTCTTACTGTTGTGCGAAGTTTTTTTTTTTTTTTTTTTTTTTTTTTTTGGGGGGGGGGGTGGGGGGGGTGGGGGGGCTTTAAAGGCATCTCGAAAGGAATGTGGTATCCCACTGAGCCTGTTTATATTGCAAGTGACGCCATACGTCAATGCTATGACCAGACCTGCTAATTGCTGGTCATCACTGCAGGGAGTCTTTAGCCAACATAGTACAAATCTGTCACAGTAATACCTCTGATGGGTTAATGCACAACTAAATTACCTGCTAGTATGGATGTGAGACAGTAGGCTAGTTTTGCACAAAGCCACAAACATTATTGTTGGTGATAATGTGGGTTGTTTACTATATGATCCCTTACAAATTCTTTATTGCATTAATTACTAGGTGTCAATTTTGTAACTGCAAGATTATGTATTTATTTCATAGCTAAATATTTAATTTTGAAAATACATGAGAGATACAAGTTTTAGTATTCAAAATGACTTAAATTGAGTCTGAAGGACATTATTCTGACAATGAATGACTTTTTAAATTGCTTTTGTTAGAAACGTTTCGTTACATTTTACAAATCCAGATAAAATATGACTTAAAATATATATGAGAACTAAAAGAATGAAAGAAATAACAAAATGTATAAGAAATAATAAAATCAACCAACAAAGTAAGAAAGAAAACAAATAAAGATTTATTTATATATATATATATATATATATATATATATATATATATATATATATATATATATATATATATATATATATATATATATATATATATATATATATATATATGATTGCGTAATTGGTATATTCACAACTGTTTCCTTTACAAACTGTGAATGACTATGTTCATCCCCCAGATATAGCATACATACACTTGGAGCTTGAACAATACCTGTGTGACAGACACATCGTTACAGACTGTGGCAGCCTGGCTTATCAGAAAACAGATGCCCTCACATGCTGGGTGGGGCAATAAATGGGGGGGGGGTCACTTATATAAGGGTTTTGAGATGCCTTTAAGGCACAACGACACTTGATAGGTAATACGGCGCCGATGTTGTGCGAAGACATTGTCGCGAAAATAATTACACTAAGATATGCGGAAGAGTTCGTAATTTATCGCTGTAGTATGCTTACATCCGGGCACTTTTCTTATGCCATACATGTGGAAAAATCAATTGTTACCGTCCGTTTTCGTATATTTAAAACGATTTCTGCAGATATTCTGGAATGAGGATGTTTTCAATTGGGAAAAATGTTAGCTGGATTTCATTGGGAACGGGGCCGTGATGAAAACCCCGTGATATGTTACTGACATTAGCTAGTGGGGCATTATATGTTACTAAAATCAGCTATTAGGGCCATATATGTTACTGACATCAGCTAGTAAGGCCTTATATGTTACTGACATCAGCTAGTAGGGCCATATTGTTACCGACATCAGCTAGTAGGGCCTTATATGTTACTGACATCAGCTAGTAGGGCCATATATCTTACTGACATCAGCTAGTAGGGCCATATATGTTACTGACATCAGCTATGAGGGCCTTATATGTTACCGACATCAGCTAATAGGGCCTTATAAGTTACAGGCATCAGCTAGTAGGGCTTTATATGTTACCGACGTCAGCTAGTAGGGCCTTATATGTTACTGACATCAGCTAGTACGGCCATATATGTTACTGACATCAGCTAGTAAGGCCTTATATGTTACTGACATCAGCTAGTAGGGCCTTATATGTTACGGACGTCAGCTAGTAGGGCCTTATATGTTACAGGCATCAGCTAGTAGGGCCTTATATATTACAGGCATCAGCTAGTAGGGCTTTATTTACCGACGTCAGCTAGTAGGGCATTATATGTTACTAAAATCAGCTAGTAGGGCCATATATGTTACTGACATCAGCTAGTAAGGCCTTATATGTTACTGACATCAGCTAGTAGGGCCTTATATGTTACGGACGTCAGCTAGTAGGGCCTTATATGTTACAGGCATCAGCTAGTAGGGCCTTATATGTTACAGGCATCAGCTAGTAGGGCCTTATATGTTACGGACGTCAGCTAGGAGGGCCATATATGTTACTGACATCAGCTAGTAGGGCCATATATGTTACCCACATCAGCTAGTAGGGCCATATATGTTACTGACATCAGCTAGTAGGGCCATATATGTTACTGACATCAGTAAGTAGGACCTTATATGTTACTGACCTCAGCTAGTAGGACCTTATATGTTACCCACATTAACTTGTTGAGGGTTATATTTTTCCCACATCAACTTATTGTGCCTTATGTGCCAACATCAACGTGTTGGGCCTTATATGTTACCAACATCAGCTAGTAGGACCTTATATGTTACCGACATCAGCTAGTAGGACCTTATATGTTACTGACATCAGCTAGTAGGGCCATATATGTTTTAACTAATTAAATTCAACTGAGGCCATGAAAATTTCTTGTTCCTTTACGGAGATGATTTTTCGTGCCCACTTCTCAAGAATTTGATAAACCTTGGGGCAATAAACTTAAAAATATTCTTTGTTTTGAAAAAAAAATCATCTGGAACATTTTCTATAAAACAAACATACAATGGCTGTGCAAAAAGTTTGCAGGACTATTTACGTATGTTTAATACGTTTCTGACATATGACAATGTTCGAATGCAAGGCAACCATTATCAGATGCTGTTTACAGTTTGTGTATGCTCTAAAATATGTTGTTTTATGTCCACAAGTTTTCCACATAATAATTAGACTGTATGTGTTGATGTTAAGTAAACAATGCACCTAACCTGTGGATGGGCTTATCACACTGCATGTGTTGATGTTAATTAAACAATACACCTAACCTGTTGATGGGCTTATCAGACTGCATGTGTTGATGTTAATTAAACAATGCATGTAACCTGTTGATGGGCTTATCAGACTGCATGTGTTGATGTTGCACCTAACCTGTTGATGGGCTTATCAGACTGCATGTGTTGGTGTTAATTAAACAATGCACCTAACCTGTGGATGGGCTTATCACACTGCCTGTGTTGATGTTAATTAAACAATGCACCTAACCTGTTGATGGGGTTATCAGACAGCATGTGTTGATATTAATTAAACAATGCACCTAACCTGTGGATGGGCTTATCACACTGCATGTGTTGATGTTAATTAAACAATGCACCTAACCTGTTGGTGGGGTTATCAGACAGCATGTGTTGATATTAACTAAACAATACACCTAACAGGTTGATGGGCTTATCACACTGCATGTTTTGATGTTAAGTAAACAATGCACCTAACCTGTGGATGGGCTTATCAGGCTGCATGTGTTGATGTTAATTAAACAATACACCTAACCTGTTGAGGTGCTTATCAGGCTGCATGTGTTGATGTTAATTAAACAATACACCTAACCTGTTGATGGGCTTATCAGACTGCATATGTTGATGTCAATTAAACAGTGCACCTAACCTGTTGATGGGCTTATCAGACTGCATGTGTTGATTTCAATTAAACAGTGCACCTAACCTGTTGATGGGCTTATCAGACTGCATGTGTTGATGTCAATTAAACAGTGCACCTAACCTGTTGATGGGCTATCAGACTGCATGTGTTGATGTCAATTAAACAGTGCACCTAACCTGTTGATGGGCTTATCAGACTGCATATGTTGATGTTGCACCTAACCGAACCGAACAGAACAGAACAAATCTTTATTCCTTCCTGGTATACAAAGTATACAACATGGAGAACAATATACAATTAAGAGGCAGCAAAAGTAACAAGGGGTTCCCGTGGTTGGGGTGACGTAGTACAAAATAGTGCAATTGGTGATGGGAGAGAGGGGGCGGGGAGAAAGAGAGAAAGATAGAGTCTGGAAAAAATGGGACGGGGAGTGAGGGAAGAATATTGAATACATACATGTATATATGATTTATATAGATGATTTCTAATTAGATATATTTTGTTGTTTCTTGTGCATGTCTCACAGCGAACCCATATACAAGTTACAGTGGAGCGTGATAACCTTTGATGGGCTTATCAGGCTGCATGTGTTGATGTTAAATAAGCAATGCACCTAACCTGTGGATGGGCTTATCAGGCTGCATGTGTTGATGTTAATTAAACAATGCATGTAACCTGTTGATGGGCTTATCAGACTGCATGTGTTGATGTTGCACCTAACCTGTTGATGGGCTTATCAGACTGCATGTGTTGGTGTTAATTAAACAATGCACCTAACCTGTGGATGGGCTTATCAGACTGCATGTGTTGATTTTAATTAAACAATGCACCTAACCTGTGGATGGGCTTATCAGACTGCATGTGTTGATGTTAATTAAACAATGCACCTAACCCGTTGATGAGCTTATCACACTGCATGTATTGATGTTAATTAAACAATGCACCTAACCTGTGGATGGGCTAATCAGGCTGCATGTGTTGATGTTAATTAAACAATGCACCTAACCTGTTGATGGGCTTATCAGACTGCATGTGTTGATGTTAATTAAACAATGCACGTAACCTGTTGATGGGCTTATCAGACTGCATGTGTTGATGTTAATTAAACAATGCACGTAACCTGTTGATGGGCTTATAAGACTGCATGTGTTGATGTTAATTAAACAATGCACATAACCTGTTGATGGGCTTATCAGACTGCATATGTTGATGTCAATTAAACAGTGCACCTAACCTGTTGATGGGCTTATCAGACTGCATGTGTTGATGTCAATTAAACAGGGCACCTAACCTGTTGATGGGCTTATCAGACTGCATATGTTGATGTTGCACCTAACTGAACCGAACAGAACAGAACAAATCTTTATTCCTTTCTGGTATACAAAGTATACAACATGGAGAACAATTTACAATAAAGAGGCAGCAAAAGTAACAAGGGGTTCCGGTGGTTGGGGTGACGTAGTACAAAATAGTGCAATTGGTGATGGGAGAGAGAGGGAGGGGGGGGGGGGGGGAGAAAGAGAGAAAGATAGAGTCTGGAAAAAATGGGACGGGGAGTGAGGGAAGAATAGTGAATACATACATGTATATATGATTTATATAGATGATTTCTAATTAGATATATTTTGTTGTTTCTTGTGCATGTCTCACAGCGAACTCATATACAAGTTACAGTGGAGCGTGATAACCTTTGATGGGCTTATCAGGCTGCATGTGTTGATGTTAATTAAACAATGCACCTAACCTGTGGATGGGCTTATCAGGCTGCATGTGTTGATGTTAATTAAACAATGCATGTAACCTGTTGATGGGATTATCAGACTGCATGTGTTGATGTTAAGTAAACAATGCGCCTAACCCGTTGATGAGCTTATCACACTGCATGTATTGATGTTAATTAAACAATGCACCTAACCTGTGGATAGGCTAATCAGGCTGCAGGTGTTGATGTTAATTAAACAATACACCTAACCTGTTGATGGACTTATCTGACTGCATGTGTTGATGTAAATTAAGCAATGCACCTAACATGTTGATGGGCTTAACACACTGCATGTGTTGATGTTAATTAAACAATGCACCTAACCTGTTGATGGGCTTATCAGACTACATATGTTGATGTTAATTAAACAATACACCTAACCTGTTGATGGGCTTAACAGATTGCATGTGTTGATGCTAATTAAACAATGCACCTAACCTGTTGATGGGCTTATCACACTGCATGTGTTGATGTTAATTAAACAATGCACCTAACATGTTGATGGGCTTATCAGACTGCATGTGTTGATGTTAATTAAACAATGCACCTAACATGTTGATGGGCTTATCAGACTGCATGTGTTGATGTTAATTAAGCAATGCACCTAACATGTTGATGGGCTTATCAGACTGCATGTGTTGATGTTAATTAAACAATGCACCTAACATGTTGATGGGCTTACCTGACTGCATGTGTTGATGCTAATTAAACAATGCACGTAACCTGTTGATGGGCTTATCAAACTGCATGTGTTGATGTTAAATAAACAATGCACGTAACCTGTTGATGGGCTTATCAGACTGCATGTGTTGATGTTAATTAAACAGTGCACCTAACATGGTGATGGACTTATCAGAGTGCATTTGTTGATTAGGAAATAGATTTTAAGTTTGCATGATCTAACGCCCAATATATCATGGTTTCGAGGTCATTTGCATATTAATTTAGTTTAAATTGTTTAAATTGTGTTGATAGAAACAAAATTGAATAATCAGACCTTGTGTGTTTCTGAAAGAGTGTATATAAATATTCATAAAGAGGCGTGGTCTTGTTACCCTTTAACCTTACTGCATTTAAATAACCAGACCACATTTCTTTTATATGAAGCGCTAACCAATTGCATTTGTAACTGTTTTTTTCCTCTGTTTAAATTCATGTTAAAACAAGCGGTGTCTATTTAAATAAGGTATTTGGAGAAATACAGTAATTACAAGGAATATAATTGTATAAAATTGAAAATGAAAACGAGTGTCACTAAACTTGTTGCAGAATGAAACGTCCAAATATGCATACATGCACCTTAACATTTAAATATGTGTAGGCAATGTAATAAAATGTGTTCAGACATGTTTTATTTACTTTAACCATTAGAAGGATTATATATGTAGTCCAGTCCCTGGACAAAGCCCTGCCACCTTTAATAACTTACAAAGATGACAAAATGTCCTCACACAGTTAAATATCAGTCTATGGGGATAGTAGATTTGTTTACCATATGTACATGTTCACAAACACTACAGCTCAACATATGCTATATTGCATAGAAATGCATAAGTATAAGCAAATAAAAAACATACCTTGTGTGGGTTACACACATATGGTTTATTCAAGGTTATATTGCTAAAAGCCTTTACTATAAATATATAATAAGTGTATTGATGATATGGTTCAATGCAGTCGGTGCGGTTCTTGTGAACACCTAGTTCAAGCCTAGGGTGGACCAGCATATCTTATCTTTAATAGTTTATTTCTACATCTTATATATATAACTCGGTTAACTTATACTCCAAGAACTTATACTCCAAGACCAGTTATATTTTATTTTGGTATACCTCCAGTCTCCCAAAGACTGTAAACAACAGCAAAATGTTAATAGCATTGTTCGAACGGATGAAATGACTTTAATGTTTTCGTTGTTAATACAGTATAAATGTTAACTGTTATTAAAATTTGAATGACAATGATAAGATAATAAAGATTAACGGGCCAGTCATGTACATTTATATACCGGTAGAAAAACTATGCATTTACCAGTATCACGTGCGGACGGGGCTGTTAATGCAATATAACTTTAAATACACTTAATGTAAGCATTGAACTAATAAACTGTTCACCTTAAAAGAAAAATATATTATATTTCCAGTTATGGACAAATCATGCACATACGTCAACAAATGACCTTATACATTATACAATGTGTCACGGTTGTCCACCTGCCCATGAAGCAGAATACATAGATGCAATCGTATTTAAACATGGTATAAGGCCAGAATGCATATATCTTTATTTGATATTCAAGATAATACTATTTCTTCTATCTAATAATACACAAAACTTCCAAAAACTTGTAGGCTTCAGATAGAAGGTCAGAAAGCTACGAACGACAGGGAGCCGTAGGGATGCGGATTTTGGTAGACATTTACAACACCTAAAAATATGCAGAATAAAGGTAGATACACAGGTGGAATAGATGTATAAATATCTGCCATTCAAATCTCTTGTGAAGAGTGGACAATTAAATTGACAACATCCAGGGTTTGTAGGCAGGACGCTGATATAACTTGGAATTTATCATAGCATGGAGTAGGCTGTTAGACAATCGATTTTTAGACCGGATATGAATGGAACAATATAAAGTAGTGTAATGATCGTGACAACATGCCTAGTTAAATCACTGGAATTTGTTTTTGGTGAATGTATACGCATACCTTTTCTAAGACTTAATATACTGCATGGGGTAACAGTCTGTTACAGTTTGTCTTGATACCAATTCTTTTTAAAACAGACAGACTATAGCCACAGTTAAAGTGTTTCCTTCAATATAATAACGTTATTGATGGAACAATAAACCAGTGAGACAATATTTATAGTAATTGTCATATAGCTTCTTTTACAATAACACTAGCACTAGATCTACATTTTATAGATTGTTTTTCATTATCACAAAATAACTTAAAGTTCTTAATGCATTTGATAAACGTGATCATTTTTTTCAGGGTGGGGCGCATAAAAATAGCACTATTACATGTTAATTGCTTATAACATTACATGTATATCTAACTCTATAATAAACAATTAAGTTGTAACCTTATCCAGTACAGTATACATGTAATATAAATAAAATCATTTAAAAAAACTACGCGGAGTTGCATTTACCGTTTAGAATGATTCTACTTATTCATGTCATTTTAAGAGCCATTTCTGTTATTATCTTCTCTTTATTAAGAATATGTATTCATTTTATTTCTCTGTGCAATTTTCCTTATTTATAAACTGTTAAATACTTACCGCTACCTCCTGAGGACCGATGCTACATAAACCCTGTGGTCCTTTCTTCATGTTACAGTGGTCAATGACCTTGTTAGTGGAGGGATCCACACGCTTCAGTCTCTTGTTGTCAAAATCACTCAGGACCAGTGTACCATCACTAAGTCGACAACTGCCTTCGATACCACGGTCATGTTTATCATCTGATATCTGGAGATTGATATCACCCCTTTGACCGTATGTGTACAGTTTTATTTCTTTAACTAGAGAACTAAAGTCATTCAAAGACTCAATTATCTGAGTATCAGACCTGAAGATGAATGGTCTGTTCTTGATCAAATCTTCAGACGCCCTGCATATATCCTGCGCTCCTTTTACAATTCCTTGTCCCTTCTTCTCCAGAATAACTAAATGGGCCTTGCGGTTTTGTGACCGGTTCACTTCCTCCACATAGGTGCTGAGTAGTTCCGTTGCTTTGACACACCCATTGCGACGATCATTTGCTGTAGAAATGATTTGGTTTTGGGCAATCCTTATATTATTTCTTCCCTTTGCCGCAAGTTCTCTAACTTTAGCAATGAGCGTTTGCTCGTAATCGTCCAGGTACTTTAAGTTTGTATCTCCTTTCTGTTGTACACGATCCACATAATTATCAATAGTATCCACAACCTGATTAACACGGTCAAGAGTCGATTGTAACTGGCCGGATACTACTTGCAAATTTTGATCAGCAATGAGATCATCCGCTGCCTCGCTGATTTGTTTAACGCCAGTGCACGTCCTGAAGCGATACAATATAAATATTAAAAATGTACCTCTTAATTCAGATTATTTTGAAAAAGAAAACAAATTCGGCTTGTCTTTAGTTCGGCAATTTATTGAAATACATTGTTTTTGATTGATGCATACACATTATGAATATTTTCCGATGCGCGGATTGGAGATATACTAGATTGTTGATGTTAGGACTTCTGTTTAAGATTCCAGCAGAAAAAAAAGAACATAAAAAAATGATAGTTTTGTAATGCATTTATGCATTAGACACAGGAAAATTAGTTTGAACAGAATTAAATATTGTTTGTAAATTTAGTATAGTAAACTCTATGTGTTTCCTTAGGAAAGCTGCTTAAAGCATTTGGTTAAAATTGGGATAAAAGTATTACATATTCCTTGTGAAGGCGATACAATTTACCGAAAATACCTTGGAATCCTGTTTCCTTATGGCCGTATGACTATGTATACATACATGATAAGTATAATGGTTGATACTGTCATTATGTTAACTGTCTTTACTTCCCTAGTTTAAGTAAACTTATACATACAACATTATGTTTGTGAGCGCATCTGGTAGCGCAATCGGTAGAGCGTCGGCTCCAGGTACGGGAGGTCCCGGGTTCGGTCCCGGGCCGCGACATACCAAAGTCATTAAAATGGTTGTGGTATAGCTCCCTTGCTAACGCTCAAGCAAAATTAAGGGTAATTCCATGACTGGTTGGACCGGTGACAGAATAATGTGACTGGGTGTGGTATCATACCAGGTGTTGACGACATGCTATACACAGTGAAGGCAGCATTATATCTGCTTTAAGTGGACATCGTCTCAAGATAACTGAAATACTCTTGGTGGAACGATAAACCCAATAAATAAACACACATAAATTATGTTTGTTGTTATCAAAGGAAAGACGTCAAATAGAAACTTTTTGAGCTCAGCCCTTCTATACAAGGAATGTTGTATATAACGAAGTTATAAAGGGTTATCTTGTTTTCCATTTAACTTCTTCTGGAGCCTTTGAACCAGTTTCAATATCTAAACTTAAATCCTGTAAGTTGGTGAGGTACTGAAGTTATTACCACCTTACAAAACTTCACATAAAAACATTTAACACCAGCCATATTGTTGTCGTTTCAAACGTCAAACTCATATATCGCAGATAAATCTTTTGCATCAAATCACTATGACGACGACATAGACCGGACAGGGAAAATTTAAAGTAGCTATGGATAACGAATATATGTGAAATTTAGGCTATTATTTAAGATATTTCAGTCGTCATCAATGTTACAAGTTGATCTAAAAGTTCAACTTTAAAAAGCACGTTCCTTTTACGCTTTTACAACGAGACGTGTATGTGGTGCACGTATAAATGGCTGATTTTTAAACAAAACCACATTAACACGATTTCTCACATAAGTTTGACTTGTGATATCTGCATTTAGACCTTTGTTCATACTTCTTGATGTTAAACGATGCTGTTATTAGGCTGATGCTGATTCTTTAAACTTGTACTTCTTGCCAAAAGCCGGAAACGCGTCATTTCGCTATTAAGATGGAATAAACACATTCCAATTCACATTGTGTAATTCAATTTCCTAAGAAAAGATGAAGCACTATATAAAACATAAACTTGTAATTGAAATTATTTGTTTGCAACAGATAGGCCCCGGGCCAACTACCCATGGAAATGGGAAGCCATTTTGAAATTGTGTTTGGCTAAAAATGAATTCTTGATGCAGAAGTTTGTTCAGCATCATCTAAGTAGTTTTGTAAATCCGGTTATTTGTGTATGTTTGGTACATAAAACATGAACTTACATTCTCTGTCTCAGCATAAATCCTCTGTTAATAATAAGTAAACATTTTTTTCTTAAATGAACATCTTTAAAGACCGTGTTTTCTTCTCTTTGGTAATCTAATCATCCCATTTTATCGGACTGTGCACTTTCTTTTACTTGAACTGCATCTGTACCTGATGGCTTATCACTGTCAGCATCACATCCTGTTTCAGTTAGTGGCGAAGATTGGTTCCTTGGTTTAGTTATTAGACTTCTGGGGAACAGGGCTTAAAACAATCCAAGAAAGTGTTGCGTTTTGACGCCATTTTAACGAGTCTTATTGATTGGCACAACTAAGTTTATTGCCGGCAACGGTTCGATATACGACATCAAAATATGACAATGAAACATTAGCGTATCTACAGCCACAAGTTCATTAACTCGATGTTAGCGTTGTAAAGTTTGAATAATTTCGTGTACGAAGGACAATTTGATAAAGGCTATATGTAAGCCTTTAGTGCAGTCTTCATAAAATAATATCGCAGTTAAGGTTCGCGTTATACATACCATTTCAATGTAACTCTACACGAAATTTGCACAGAACAAACTATCTTTAAGGGACAATATGTTCTCTGGTACATGTATTGTGTGTGTCGGTCCTCGCTGTTGGAGAGGGATGAACATCTTTACTAAGTCGACAAATAATGTTTTGTTGTTGTTTATTTTATTTCTGATTGTTGTTGTTATTTTTATTGAACGCCATTCTGATCCAGGTGTCGCTTAAATTAGGTTGTATACCAAAATCGAACACAGTCGCATCTAGAATATTTTATCGGAAATGGCCGAGGTGATACGTAATGCAGCATTTCTAGTTTGGTACCAAATCATGTAAAAATACGAAAATGACATAATATAACATCCATAATAACTCTTAATTGATTTGTCTTTGCATACTTTTTATTGAAATTTGTTGCGACCATGATTTCATCAATATATATTTTAAGCGCTTATTTCAGTTTAAAGCGTACATGGCGCAAAAATCGTCCAAGTTAGGTCGCTGAGAAGAGGTAACAAGAAGCAAACTCGAAACAGTAAAATATAATTGATTTGCTTTTACGCCTTTACAGGCATTCAGACGAAGTGGAAGAAATGAAGTCAGAGTAGCATTCTACATTGTTCAAAATATCGTTAAGACAACATTAAAATAAGTTTATATGGCTACATGTAATGGCTACATAGAACATGATAGTCACCTTACTCTTGATTATATGCCAATCGTTATTTAGAAGAGACGCAGTTTACACGAGGTTTATATGTAAAAAGAAATTCCAATATTTGATATCAGTACTTGACCTTGGTTATGTCACTATGTATGTGTGAAATGATAATTGCGAAGATTAGCTTGATCACGTTGTGTGGGTTGATGATTTTAAAAAAGCTTACATATCATGTATCGCATACGGTTTAATATCAATGGAGGTTGGAAATGTGTATTTTATAAAAATTATAGAGTGTTAGCTTAAAATATGCTTCAACTCTAATGTTAACTGAATTTGAATGAAATAGTGAGTCGACTCATAGTGTCGATAACATGCTCTTAAGTTATTTATTTAGTGCATCGCGTTTTGTGTGTTATCGATTAAAACGAAAGCTGACACAATAACTATCACATAAAAGTTTAAATTCATTGGAATTTGAGATATATATTTTATTAAAAACTATGCACAGGTTTATATTTTAACGCTGTTAACTGAATCCGATGTGAAATTGTAACTTGACACTTAGAGTCAGCGTCATGCTCTTTAAACTGAAAAGTTGATTCTTTACGTTTCAATAAAATCTATAATGTCGCATGTATGTAATTTGGCATATATGTGGGAGACGATTGGTGTACCAGCGCTTACGTGGAGGAGGAGTTAGATAAAATACCATTACTATTGGATATCCACGGGCAATAGATGAGAGCGGTGTCCCTTTAGTTGAGCTTTAAGCTTAAGTTATACACGAATGTAGTCCGGGGAGGATTTAAACGAGGGAATATTTAAATATACATTATAATTGATAATGCTTTCAGGCTCGTCTTGTAGGAAGTGCCCGAACTCATATTAGTTATAAATTATCCTGTCTTTACAGTTTTGTCCCTTTTTGTGTTATAACTCAGTTGTAAAGTCAAGTATAAGTCGTTAAAATTACGAATACACTCACATACCGGATACTCTAAGTATAAACATTCTGTTAAAAATGTAAAAACACAACGCATCAAATGCATAAAAACTAGCGTAAAAAGAAATAACCATTATACATTATAAACAACAATGGTGGACTCTAGCAATCCGGAAAGGACCAGTTTGTAACCCTGTAGCCGTATCCTTGTGGACAGCGGTCTTGACTTTGCATTGAAAGTAGGAAACCCGATGTCAAATTCAAAGACGTTAACACTTGACTAGGCCGTTAAACGCCGCATGATCACAATCAGGATTTATAAATCGATGATGCCAGTTGACCTAAATAAACATACTTTGAACTCTAAAGTATCTTACCCGTGGACTTGCTTCTGGCATAGTTTACACAATAGCGCGTCGTGATGTCGGCAGAAATACTGAATCACTTCATTTGGATGTTTCTCACATTTCTCAGTCAGTATTTTTTTAATAGTGTCATCACTTAATGGCTGTACTTTATGAGTATCTGTGAAGGTGTTGTGATACGTTAAACAATCGTCACACAGAAGTTTAGGACAATCAAAGCAGTACCAATCCGCATTCTTCACTTTCTTCTTTGTTTCACACACATAACATTGGTATTCTATATATTCCTCTGACCAACGTTCCGTCTCAACTCCCGTCGCCATGTTAAAATTCCAAGCACTTGTTATAAATAAAAGATAAAAGAATATATGAATTATTAGGAATTAAGAATAGGTCCTATAACAATTATCAAAGTATTGAAATCTTAACTACCTCTAGACAAAGTAATACACAGTTAAATGTATATGCGTATGTGAACAACGTTTTATAGAAGTAATTAATGTCACAGTAAGATGTCACAATACAACTGTACACAAAATAATCTTAGACATCCTTAATAAGCTAACAGGGCAAAACACCGGACATGCGCAGAGACCAATATCACGTCACATGACTGTACATATATCGGTTTGAAGTACACCTCGTGACACTGATAACATACCCGTTAAAGCAGCATGGGCAGAAGAAAGGTTAAATGTTCATTTCCAGCAAGAACTAAAACGACAATTGAACTTATCGTAAACAGCAATGCTGATAAAAGTACACATTGTCTCTCTATATTTTATAACAGTATGAAGAGGTGTGGCCAAATGTCCTGCAGAGAAGGGCTGAAGCTATCTTGTTATGTTATATTAACCCCTTTAAGCTATCTTGTTATGTTATATTAACCCCAATAATGTAGCATGTCATCAACATATGCAAGCATAATAATTTGGAATAGACGACTACGGCATATAGGTATATTAATAAGTACGACTCACTTGAATTTGAGCTTGATGTACAGTTCATAGCATATATCCAGCAGGCCAAAGCGGTATAAACATATTTAATATTTGAGTCATTTTTGTACTTTGACGTAAGAATGCAAAATAGATCGGATACCAGCTTATTACTACGGCAAGAACAAAATACCGTGGGCAACAATGAGGTCAAAACTCTCGAAAAATTATGCAACACTGCAGGCAAATTTATAGGAAGTAATAAGCAGAACATGCATAATTATTTTATAAATTGCCTCAAAGCTCGCATTATCTAATGCAGTAGCTCAATATAATATAACACGAATATAATACTATTTCTTCCAATCATTACTGCATATAATCTATTTAACAGCTCGTGGTATCAAACTAAACCCTATGAAAATGATTAGCCATTATATTGCTGATAATATATAGCCATCTATATAGCTATCTGGCAGTTCCAATATACATCTAACAGTTAAACATTTTTTTTCTTTACTCATGTGGCTATTTTCTTTAACTACATTGTCGCCATATGGAAATGCTACATGACTAGCGGTTAATAGCCTTAAAGATCTTCTAGTCGAAAATAATGCTGTATCATCAATTGAACGTTCAGTTCAGTTTTAACCTCCAATTTTAAAGCGACTTGTGTGTCTGACTATGTACAGATTAAGAAAATAAAGAGGTTAGGCTCCGAGAAGGGGAAACCGCGAGTTTATAAAACAACTTTGAAAAATGATAGTGTCATAGCTCACTCGCTAACGTTCAATTTTAAAATAAAGATAGTTTCATGACTGCGTGGAGGCGGTTTAAGCGTATACGCAAAGAACAAACACAAACAGTTAGTATTCTTATAAAAGTCTTCATTTTAATAATTTGCAATCCTTTATGCTTTGCATTTTTTTCCTTATTTTACTAATTGTTAATATATCAGTTCGTTAAAAACTTCAAAATTGCTGTTCCGATTTTCGGGTTTGCATCAAACCTCTGTTATCATGAACACATAAGATGTAATTTGAATTCAACACATAAACTATTACAGACTATTTTTTAACAAATATTACTTAAACAAACGAAAAAACGTGTTTTCTTCTCCTTTAGCTGGGTCGGTCTCAAATAAATTATATCGATGTGCATTACCTATTCATAAAACAAGACATTGAACCGAATGTGGGATACGTGGATTGTATAAGGACATGTATTGTTTGTCCCGTGTCTTCTAACGCTATCATAGGAGAGATCTAGAACATCAATCTGACTATCATTTGTCCAATTACTGATATGTGGGTGAAAAATAGAATCACAATCGCTTCACTTAATCAAACTGAGGATTACATTATTTAGAACATATATATCTGACTATAGCAGACTCAACGTGTTGATATTTTTTATAAACTTACATACTTTTTAATTAATGTTTGGAGACAACTGTTTTGGTATTTAATTCTTTGACTAAAATACAAAGTAAATGATTTTCTTATACTCCGTAGAATTGGTTCAGTTGACTACTAAAATCTGTATATTTTCCTCTCAGAGTGTCCGTCAGAATACATCGTAAAACGGGTACAAGCGATAACTTAACGCAAGCTGCTTCCCCGGTTTATTGTGTACTACATTGACTGATTCCTACTTGATGCATTACAATACCTTTTAATGAATTATTTTCATAATAAACTGTATATTAAAATATTACTCTGTTGAAAGGCAAACCATAATCTTTCACATAACCACCTAGCTTTAGCATTGACGGAGGGTGAGACAAGAATCTGAAATAACCAAACTAAAGAATTTAAAACGATAACAGCAATTAAGTGCCGTTACCTTTTTCTGTTTCTATCTAGCTTTCGTTTGCTTTAGTATTGACACGCTTCGTTTATTAACGTTATATACTTTATATACGGATTGAATCAACTTAACCAAATATTGGGCGGAGAGGTGTAAGCAGGGGGTAACAACATGCCTATAAATCCTAAACTCTGCATTAATATTTAGCGATAATGAAAGAAATAAAGAAATCTAGTTAAGTTTTAATTGTTCTGCATGTCTGCGTGCGTCCTAAAATACACGTGCATTTTACTTAACTTACTAATTGATAATTAACACTGTGTTAAAATTCAGCAAACAATTTCATCCGAAAATAGACACCTTTAATTATCCCGCAAGTAAAACAGGGCACCCATGATCGGCATCTGTCACCATTTAAACACACTCGACTTGATAGCAGTGAATTGTTTACCCTATTTGTCTAACGCGTGTTACTTCAGATCATTTAAAGAGGCATACGCACATGCCCGACCTTCATCTCCTCCCCCAAACAGAGAGTTTCAAAACATGTTTATATTCCCAGATAAACACTACTGACTTGTTTGTAAGAAAAACCGTTAAAGGTTGTGGGGGTGGGGGCTCGGTGTAATGACGTCAGTATGTGTCCTGATGGTTTCATGGTCGTGGTGATACAGAAGACATATCCGATAATGTAGATACACATTTGTACCAACAGGCGTGAGAACACACAATTATATCACAAACATGTACTAAACGATCATCGTCATCATCAACAACAACAACAACAACAACAACAACAGTACCACCAACAACAAAACATCATCATCAAAAACAACAACAAAACATTATTATCAACATAACCCATTAGTGTTCACGCTAGCTTAGCTAAAAGCCACCTACAATTACTATAGCTCGACATCTAGATCTGTATTGTTTAATGAGCAGGATTGTTTCATGCTGAACATATTTAAAGTTAAACTCATTCGTAAAATATTCTATAAAACATAAAATATAATCTGGAAAAATTGCATGCTTCTTCTGTCAATACAACAACAGCAACAATACGTCCACAACACATATTAAATCAAATGTGTTATAAAATGTAACCAAATTAAAAAAACACACACAAAAAATGACGTCTACTTTGGGAAGTATTACATCAGCAATGTGTGCGGTAATCATTTGTTGCATGTTTGTGTCTTGTTGACTTCACAGCGATCTTCAGCGTTAAAATATTTGGTTTCGTTAAGTGTTACATTATAAAAAGGGGACGCTTGTGTACAGAGGTATATTATACCAATAAACAGCATGTCAACATGTTGATACTAATTGAAACCACCACTTTCCTTAAAACATACACGCTAGAAGTGTTACAGTCGGATATTAAACACTAATTCAAAGAGGTAAATCAAACCACAATAGCCTGTCAACATGTTGGTATTAATTGAGACCAACCATTTTCCTGTACTGTGAAACAGGCACAACAGAGTTGCCAGTCAGATACTAAATGAATGTGCATTAAGGTAAAATATATAAATATCATCTTTACATATTGATACTATTTCTATTAGGCTGGTATACAGCTACTACGATTACATATTTTTTTCGTTCGGAATAAACAAACTTCCTCATTAGTATTATGCCCAGTGAAATATCAGAGAAAATAAAAATGGAATCCTCACTGTACTGGTACAGTAAAAATCACATTATACACCACTATTCACAATAGCCGCCTGTTCATCCATTTTGCCCTTTCAAAGAAATCCTTTATTTTCTCAAATGATCTATCTGATTTACCCTCCAGAACTTACCCTGAATACAGCAAATAACTGACATTTACATGCAGCATTTCCAGACATTAAGATCATTATTTCCAAGGACAATGCCTCTTCTAAAATCTATGGCAAGAGAGATGATTTCAACTATAGTATTGTGAATTATCCAAACCTTTACGGTGATTCACCTCATACTACCTTCCATTGCTATTTAGATATCCCAACTTACAAGGTTTGCACTAGTTTGTACTAATGTAGAAGATTTCAATGCTAGAAACGGCGTTATTTCTTCTAAATTGTAACTGTAAGGCTTTCGATTTCACAAATTAAGGAAGGCGTTTTCAAATTTCTTTCAGCTTTTTCTTTCAATGATTGTATTGTTTCAAAGTATAATAGCAGTATGAAAACACATAGGCAGGAAGGTATTAGTCAATCTGCATTTTATGGAAATGTGTTATACAAGTTAAAGAAAATCAAGGGTCTCAATAACTGTTCTAATCTTATTACAATACTTATCAGAAACGTTATTGCATACAGTTTCAAGGAATCCTTCGTTCTTGCTTGCAATCGACCCTTTTACAGTCAAGAACTTGCATTGCGTTTAAATTACACGATGGCCGGGCAGGTCATTGAGACTATAGGAAAACAGTGACTTAAAACCATATTTGGACAGTCACTGTAGGATTTTTATCTCTTCATTTCTCCCGCCGTGCCCTATATAGGTGTGACAACTTCAGCAGTCGCCATGCCATACGTGTGATTGCACAGTAGGTATAAAAGCTGGATTTTTTATTACAAAACATGCCAATTTCGGTTAAATCATCGACTTTCTATGAAATATTATTTGAATTTCATAACCTATTAACTTATAATACTACATTTTGTTTTGTCCGTTTTGTTTTAAAAAATTCGATAAATTATTTTGTATTTGTTTTTTAATTTCACTTTTGACTCCTTTGGCATATGACGTCATGGCATTGTATGACGTCATTAAATTGTTCTTCTTATATGTCATCGCATGGGCTGTTGTATTTCAAACTACTCTCTCATTTGGAAGTTTTAGGTTGTCGAGGACTGTATTGTAGATACGGTACATATGTTGATAGTTTATTTTATTACTAGTTATTTTATCTAAATATTATTTCATTTTATCGGTTTTAGACCCCGATGAAGGTGCTAAATGTTAGTTATCTCATTTTGACGAGATAGTTTATTTACACTGTTAGATAGAAAACCCTTCAGGAAGCACAAACCAGCCGGTCCTTTTGCAGACTGACCGTTGCAAAGCGGTAACTGCTGGCTTTTCTGTATGTGTGTTAAGTCTCGTCTCTGTGTATTTTGTCATATTTACATTGACCCTGTTTGCCTTATGTCTAGAGTTAGTTTAGATTTAAATATCTCTGGTAATTTTGATAGGCCATTTTCTTATTTACCTAATGACCTATTATTTCCCTATAAAACAATAGAAGTAAGACTATATAGATTATTTGAAATCATGCATTTGACAAACGTCTCTTTTTTCTCTCCAAATACAGTGCGTTGTTACACAACTATCAAATTCATGTGCAACTCTTCAATGACTAGAGTCAACAGATGTCGACTATGGTATCAACGTAAGCTGTTACATTGTTTAATTGGTCGATCGCATTTAAACGGCAAATAGATGCGCCCGCATGATCAATGACGACCCCTATTTAGATCTAATTCATTAAAGAAGTACATATATCTATACATATTAGTACTGACATGACGCTATATAAAATTTGTAGACAACACTTTGAAATATATACCCTTTATTATTTATACAACTCTCTTGTTCATTTGTTTGCTTTACATTTGGATACC
Source organism: Sinonovacula constricta (assembly GCA_007844125.1). Classification (NCBI taxonomy): domain Eukaryota; kingdom Metazoa; phylum Mollusca; class Bivalvia; order Cardiida; family Solecurtidae; genus Sinonovacula; species Sinonovacula constricta. Next base: position 30,481,573 of record CM017570.1, on the reverse strand, counting down.
AAACACTATCAGCAAGTACGGGTTGTGTGTCTCAACTTAAGATGTATTATCAGATAATTTAATCGCAGATGATATAAAGCGATGGTTCATGTAATTAAATAAATGGCGATGACAGTAGTATCAGCTGGCAAAATAAGAACTGGATTTTTATGAATGCTAACGAATATACGAATATCAAGTCGGTATTCGGATACATATATTAGGATGCGATTATTTTATCATTCTTATTTTTTTTAAAGTTTGAAGTAAATAAAAGGTATTTCTTTAGCTGATTGTATTGTCCCCAAACGACTTAAAACACTGGCGATATGTGAATGCTCTCTACAATAGATAGGGTGGGCCATGTCTTCCGATAACGAATCTGGTTATCAGCATGAAATAACTTCACCGCCACTTGTCTGTCCCCTCTCCCACCTAGACCCAGCCACATCACGCATACAGCTGTGGAAATAGTTGCCAACATACAATAAACACACATGTCAGTTAGCTACAGTAATTACGTAAGACTGACTCTACCCAGCTTTGGTCGGGATCGTGTGTTATAAATGCAATACATTACATAAGGCTATACTTTCTGATAACAGGCCAGCATAACTTCTGTTATTAATGGAAAACACAAATAGGTCATTGTCAAGCAATCACATGCATCTTGTCCTTTTGAAAATGCCTCCTTAACATAAATCTAAATTATATAATTGACTGCAGTTATACATTGGTTGCGTTCAGTAGAGTATTTGTTTTAGAATGTCATCTAATAAAATCATTATATGGTCTTATTCAATCGATACACTAGCATAAAAAAGAGCTTAACTAGCTCCTTTAATTTATCAAGGCAGATGTTAATACAAATAAGTCCGTATTCACGCACCATGTCTTAAAACTATAAAAGTTAGTGTACAAAGTACAACGCGTTCCAAAAAGACTCTCTAGTTTAACGTGATTAACTAATAATGCATACATCATACGGGGCTTTGCAAGTCATTTTAACATGATTGGTTAAAATATAATATTGTCATACGAGCTTAAACAATAAATATAATAAACTGTTATCGGACATTGATATTATCCACACATTTGCTAGCATTCTTTATTAACAATATTCTCTAGCAAGTTACCGTTGACCGGGTATTAAACGTCCCTTCTGGTCCTTCTCTATAAACAGGGTAATGGCGGATTGATAATAATGTCATTTGTATTTCAAAAGGAGAAATCGTCGTTTCGAAATTAAATGCTTTGCTAACGTCATAAATATACGGCCGTTTCTGCATTGAGTAAGGCTAGCAATGTCAATAATGGCCAGAAATAAAACATTTTTCAATGTAAAGAACACTAAAATTAATGAAAATTTATATTGTTATGTGCATGTATGATATACATTCGTTCCGAATATGATTCGAATACACTTAACGAATATTCGAATATCGTTTAAGGATATGATTTACATCCCTATGTTTTTACAAAATTATCACAATTATGACTACAATGTCGTCATTGTCAATGTAACAATTTTATTATCATTATAGATAGTGTCATTTTAAGGATTATGACCACGACACTGATGCGAGAGAGCCTTTTAATCAGGCCCTGGAACATTTACAAGCTGCATTATCAGTTGGACTCTTTACTGATATCCATCTAGATGTCCCTCATCTTACCTTTCTCGTATCATATATATCATGTCCATACATTTTAACAAAATCGACCAATAAAAGGACCTCGTTTTAATGATTTTAAAGTCCCAAACAAACACGTTATTGTCCATAAATATAAACATACTGTTCATACAAAAAGATTATATTTGTATTACTACCAGAACAATAACAATCACCATCTAAGCGATTTAATTTGAATATAAATGATGATTGACAAACTGTAGACGGTATTACGTCACTTCGGCTATGGCATCGAGCTTTGCTGCATACATGAATTAATTATAATATTTAATATTTAGAGGACTAGGCAAGCTTACTTATAGCATTGGTCTAATAGCTTACTTTTAGCGATTACCACAAATTATGTTCATCTGTCAGATATATGCATTGCCTTTAGAGTGCCTGTAAATACCCTGTTGCAAAGGCATTTAAATTTATATAATATTTTATCAAACTAAGTGACCCGTATATTAATTGAAATCAGTAACTGCACGCATGTATATGTTTTAAAATGTACAGCAAATGAATTATATGCAACTCAAACTGTAGCATTTTTAAATAGTATAAAAATAAGAACCTGCCAGTTATAATAATAATAAATGAAGATAATTGCTTATAATATGCATAATCAATATATCTTGAATACGGAATCAAGAGTTGTACTTTGGTTTTTGATTTGATATCATAATATACATGGTGGCCGTAAACAATTCTAAAAATCATGTATAAATTATAACGCATAACTTATTGTATTGATGGTTTCTTGTTACATCGTTTGATTTTAGTGTAATCTGAAATCACACTGCAGAATGCGTATTATGTATTTGATTAAGTTCATCTGAAATACACAAAAAGGAGTAAAAACTTGAATTGTAAAGAAATCAGCAATTTGTTCATTGGCTTTAATGTGTGAAATAAATAATAAAGGTATTACAACTCATGTTGGCAAAATGTTTCAAAGAAGAAATCATTTAAACATTGTAAAATTTGGTTTCCCTCAGCCGTCCATATATACACTGGCGGGATGACCGATTTATGATTTATCTGTTTCTGACTGGAGAGGTGTTGATACTGATACTCGCTTTACGTCATTACATTGAAGAAAAATCACATGATTGTATGATACTGATAACACATTTTCTGCTAGATCAACGTTCACTCTATGGCAGACAGTTTTATCTCAATTACACATCACAATGTGTCGTCCAGACACAGAGGCCATCATACGATAAACAATATTTAGGACAGATAGCGTATCATTAAGTACATTCGAAATTGTTCATGCACCTTGTACCACCACACAAGCACATGTCAGTACAACAGGTCTCATCATCATTACCACCACACCACCATCATCATCATCATCACCATCATTATTATCATCGTCATCATCACCATCTCTATCGTCATTGTCATTAGCATCATCATCATCATAATCGTCATCATCATTATCTTATTCACCATCATTATCATCATCACCGTCACCGTCATTATTGTCGTAACGAAAGATACTTGCTACTTTCTACCTTTATAGCCTCCAGCATTTATAGATTACGTGTGAGCTGCATATCTACATGCACATATTATGGTGAGCAATATAAGCTTATTAATAATATCATGCCATCATGTGCCATCAGCTATATATAAGTCACTCATAATCGGAAAAGTTGGATTACGATTTGAGTTGAATGAAACTATATAACATATCTTGTTCTTTACATTCCCGGTAAAATGCTACAAACGTGTTACACCTTCTGTTGTAATTACATATCAGGTTGTAACAAAGCCTTAAGATATCCCTACACGTATACAGATCTGATCAACATTGTCCAAATACATGTCAAATATATCGGCAGAGGTTAGGAACGGTAGACGCTAGTCTCCATAGATTGTGTATGCTGATGCGACCATTTCTCATTCAATTTGTGTTGGTCAAATCATTATTTAACTAATTAATTTGTATATGACGAGAGTTACAAGTAAGCAACACGTGTAAACGGCAAATACAGAGAAATTCAATCCTCGGGGCATATATGTTATATGATTTTTAATAAAGATTCCTGCAGTAAAAATACACAAAGCATTGTTGATTTCTTATAGTTACACTATAAAATTGTTCTGTAGCGCGCTGTATATGCTGTACTCTGCTATAAGACAATCTTAGATCCTCAAATGGAATGGAGTGACGTTTGCTTTAGATCTCGCTTTTACTAAAATCTCCATACATTCTAAAAATGTTTTGAGTACACAAATTCGTCACCTCCTTTTTTTTAAAAAAGAGCATGGCTTAATGTTAATGTGAATATGTGTCTTCTTTCTAAAAAAATAAAATAACGGTTGATTTAATTTCACGGGACAAATTCCCAATATGACCAATGTACTATGACACGGCAACTTAATAATATTGCATTTAAATAAAGTGTTTTATGGTTGTAGTGATCTATTAACAGAACAGTGATTTTTTCTTTTTATATTAAAGAAAATATTCTCCTTATTCTTCCTTTGAATTAAAAGCACTTCTTGCGACCATCTGCGTTATCTATACATGCATTTAAAATCCTGATATATACCTATTTTGGAATAAGAAATAAATATCGCACCAATGTATTATAGATAACAACTAGTTCCAATATTAATTTAAATCACAACTGAAAACAGTATAGGACTTGCTTATAGTCATTATGTATTATTTCAAAAGTGTTAAAAACCCTGCATCCATAATATAGCATTTTGAAATGATATTTATTTTGCAAATGACATTGTCCCATTATCAAAAAACTATTTCCCGATCATTGCATACTGGGATTTTTTTAAGTCCCACTCAGAGTTAATAAAATGTTCTAATCTCTATGTTAGCCGTAAAAACTACCCGGATTTGATTACAGATGTTATGTGGTCTCCTATACATAAAAGGCTGCTGGATATCCCTTTAAGCATAAACTAATGTCTACTAACCCTTTCTCATTTAATCCTGGATTCAACAGAATTCATAATTTACCTGTCTATAATAGGTACATTACGGCCGTCATTCATAATTATTATCGGAACATATAAGTAATACAGATCGCACATAAGTTACCATATATGCAATAACATGTTCCTATGTTTCCGCATGGGGATGAGCAGATAAACACGCAGTCTTTAAACTTTCCTGAAAAAGTACAGTTTTCTTTCAATCTCTTGAACTATACAACGATTTCAACAAAGAATAAATTTAAAGAGTATTATATAAAGGCACATGGGAACAAGTATCATCGTGATGTTCTGAATACACAAATTTCACGTGCCAGTATCATATCTTGACGGTGTGAACCACTTAATTCATATCAGTTTCTATCTTTAATTGAAGTTCATAATGCTGATACACGTTTGAAAGTTGTACCCTGACAATCACCATCTCGTCGTGTGACACCGATAGCACATTTTATATATCAGATAAACGTTCAGAGGGGGAGATAACGTCATCACATGCCATCAAACAATAACTCACTTATAGCTTACTGGTGTTATAGGGGGCAGATCGGGTAAAGTACAACCACATTTGTACTATGACAGCACTAGCAATGCAGGAGCACACATTTGCTTACTACCACACATCATCAACACAATATTGAAATAATTAAATTTATCATCAACAGCAACAGAAGCAGCATTTTAATATTATTATTCTTCCTTGTGATCATTATTTTACATTAGCATTAAGATCGAAATAATAATTACCTTCATCATCTATACCATCAATAGCAGCAGCAACTTGGTCATTAACAATATTTCAAAATCAGCATCAACATCATAATAATAATTGAATTCATCACGATCATCATCTTATACACTATCATTATTTAAACATCACATTGACCATCAGAAGATTCAGGATCGTCTTTGCTATCGTTATTTTTACATCATCATCATCATCATCAACAACAACAACAGCAGCAGAAGCAGCAGCAGCATCGTTACTGTTGGTGGGACACATCATCATCATCATCATCATCATCATTATGATAATTAGCAGCAGGATGTTCTTCATTATCATGATCTTACATTAGTATCAACAAAATGATACTAATGATACTCACCTTCTTCCTCCTCATCATCATCATTATCACCATCATTACAATCATCATTATCACCATCATTTTTATCGTCATCATCATCAGGAGCTGCGTATTCTTCACTATCATATTCACATCATTATAATAATTATAATTAAATGCTTCACCCTCAATATCACGATCATCTTCAACAGCAGTGGCAGCAGCATATTCTTAACTATAATCATTATACATTATTGTTATTTACCTTCATCATCATCAGCAGCAGCACAACCATGGTCATAATTCTGCTTACCATCATTATCGTTTTGAGAATTCAAATATATAATCGTGTATATAGTGTCTGCATTGCACAACAGGTTCGATCACGTAACTTTGCAGCTGCTTAAACCATCTACTACTTACCCCCCACCCCCCCCCCCCCCCCCCCCCCCCCCCTTCAAGCAAATCTTGCTATTAACATGGTTATCTCATTCACTATATACGTTAGCCTGATCGCCAGAAAATGCTACAATGGTAAATGAAACAAACTTTTGTACATATTCTATAGTAATTACATATCAGGTCGTAACGATAAGCGTTTCCGACTTCAGATATCCTTAGGCGTATACGGATCAGACTAACATTGTCTAAATGCGTGTCAAAAATATCGGCAGTGATCGGGAAAGGTGGGTGCCATGATCCACAGATTTTGTAAGTTGATGCGACCATTTCTCATTAAATGTGTATAGGGAAAAATATAATTTAACTAATTTGTTTGTGTATTATTTACGAGAGTTACAATTGTTCTATACTATAAAGCAAGTATGTACATGTGATTTTACAGAGATTCTTCTGCAGCTGTGGGTTTTTTTCTCATTATTTTCATCAAATATCTTGCATTGAGGGAATTCGACTCACATGTTGGTTGTGTGAGAGTGCTGACAGAGACAATTAGATGAAATGATCATCTGTAATATTTGACCTCAATAACCCTACAAAAATGTAGACACCGTGAGAAAATGCCCGCTCCTCTTACCTCGTCAATTATCTAGAAACTAACTTGCTACATGTGTTGTCATTTAATACATTAAACATGCCAGCATTTTATTACTTAATGATTTATTACCACGGGAATATGTAGCTGCACATACTTTACAGTAATGAACATTTCCAATCACGCACTACGAAGAAAACCATTAAAATACCATTGAAAAACAAAACGAGAGTCATCCGGCCCCAGCGTTATAATGGTGTTCGCACTAAACCAAAGCGCGCTGTATATGCTACATGATAGTCTTAGGTCTTCAAATGAAATAGAATGAATTTTTTTTAGATCTCGCTTTTACTAAAACTTCATACATTGTACGTTCTAAAAGTGTTTGAGCACACAAACTCGCAGCCCCTCACCGCCTTTTTTTAAAGAGCATTGCTATGTGTGGAAAGTAGAAATGTGTCTTCTTTCTTTAAAATTTAAAATAACGGCTGATTTAATTTAACGGGACAAATTCCCAATATGAATATTGTACTATGACACAGTTACTTAATAATAATGCATTTAAATGAAGTGTGTCATCGTTGTAGTGACCTATAAACAGAACAGTGATTTTTTTTCTTCTTATATTAAAAATGTTCCCCTTATTCTTCCTTTGAATTAATAGCACTTCGTGCGACAATCTGCATTATATATACATGTATTTAAAATCCTGATATATACCTATTTTAGAATGAGAAATAAAGGTCGCAACAAAGTATTATGGACAACAACTAGTTCCGAAATTAATTTAAATCAGTTAACAACTGAAAACAATACAGGACTTGATTATAGTAATTATGTATTATTTCCAATATTGTTAAAAATCCTACATCAATGACATAGATGTTTGAAATGATATTTATTTTGAAAATGACATTGTCCCATTATCAAAAGCTATTTCCCGAACATTGCATACTGGGATTTTTAAGTCCCGACCGAAGTTCGTAAAATGTTCTAATCTCTATGTTATCCGTAAAAGCCGCCCGGACTTGATTACATCTTTTATGTGGTCTCCTATACATAAAAGGCTGCTGGGTATCCCTTTAAGTGTAAACTGATGTCTATTAATCCTCGCTCCTTTAATCCTGGATTCTAAAGAATTCATAATTAACCTGTATTTAATAGGCACATTACGGTCATCATTCATAATCTTTATCGGAAAATATAAGTACCACAGATCACACAAGTTACCATATATGCAATAGCATGGTCCTATGCTTCCGCATTGGCATAAGCAGATAAACACGCGGTTTTTAAACGTTACAAAATATAGTTTTCTTTTAATATCTTGAATTATTTAACGATTTTAACAAAGAATATATTTAAAGAGCATTATATAAAGGCGAATGTGAACCAAGTATCATGGTGGTGTTCTGAATACACACGTTTCACGTACCAGTATCATATCTTGACGACGTGATTCGCTTAAATCATATCAGTTTTTATCTTATATTGAAGTTCATAATGCGGATACAAGTTTGAAAGGTATATCCCTATTTAAATGAAGTGTTTTATGGTTGTAGTGACATATAAACAGAACAGTGATGTGTTCTTCTTATATTAAAGAAAATGTTCCCCTTATTTTTCCTTTGAATTAATAGCACTTCATGCGACCATCTGCATTATGTATACATGCATTTAAAATCCTGATCTATACCTATTTTAGAATAACCGGACTTGATAACATGTCTATGTGCTATCCTATACATTAAAGGCTGTTGGATATGCCTTTAAGTGTAAACTGATGTCTACTAACCCTCCCTCATTTAATCCTGGATTCTACGGAATTCATAATTAACCTGTCTATAATAGGCACATTACGGCCATCATTCATAATCTTTATCGGAACATATAAATGGCACAGATCACACAAAAGTTACCATATATGCAATAGCATGGTCCTATCCGCATTAGGATGAGCAGATAAACCCGCGGTTTTTAAACTTCATTAAAAAATGACAGTTTTCTTCTAATCTTTTGAACTAAATAAAGGTTTAAATAAAGAATAGATTTAAAGAGTATTATATAAAGGTGATTGTGAACTAAGTATCATGGTGTTGTTCTGAATACACACATTTCACGTGCCAGTATCATATCTTGACGGCGTGACTCACTTAAACCATATCAGTTTCTATGTTAAATTGAAGTTTGTAACGCTGATACAAGTTTGAAAGTTGTACCCTGACAATCATCACCTCGTCGGTTGACACCGATAGCACATTTTATTTATCATCACATGCCATTGTACGGTAACTGTCTTATAGCTTACTGGTGTTACAGAGGGCAGATCGGATAAAGCAAAGATACCTGTGTAATTGGACATCATCACTAATGCAGAAGGACAAAGTTGTCTTTACTTCCATACAACATCATCTCAATACTAAGTAAAAACCTTCATCTTCATCAGCAACAGAAGCGTAGTATTCTTCCTTTTGATCATTATTTTACATCATCATTAACAACGAGATAATAATTACCTTTAACACTCCTATCAAGCTCTTCATCGTCAGGATATTACACATCACCAACATCAACATTACCTTTATCATAAGTAACATGTTTTTTATGGCCATTATATAACATCATCATCAACATCGTAATAAAAATAACATTCATCATTAGTAACATATTCTTCACGGCCATTATATAACATCATCATCAACATCGTAATAAAAATAACATTCATTATTAGTAACATATTCTTCACGGCCATTATATAACATCATCATCAACATCGTAATAAAAATAACATTCATCATTAGTAACATGTTCTTCACGGCCATAATATAACATCATCATTATCACGGTAATAGTAATTACCTTCATTATTAGTATCATGTTCTTCGCGGCCATTATATGACAACATCATTTACATCGTAATAATGATTACCTTCATCATTAGTAACGTGTTTTACGGCCATTATATAACATCATCATTAACATCGTAATAATAATTACCTTCATCATTAGTATCATGTTATATTACACCATTATCGACATCGTAATAAAAACTAAGTCCCAGGGTTTGTTTTGGTGCGGAACACAAATCCGGTGTCCGTTTTTAAATGTCACTTACGCTTTTGGAGACCTAGGGTATCTACAAAAATGGGCGCGGGCACCTGTTCTGGAAAAGGGCGTCTTCGCCGAAATTGTAAGAGACAACAACAAAAAAAAATCAACACACAAAACAACAACAACAACTTAACAAAGCAAACACGCCTGTACATCAAGTGCATGTCGGGGTCATGTTTTTTTTTACCTGATTTCACATGAAAAGCGCCCAAAATATCATCTGCAAGTGTTGAAGTAATAAATAAAGCATATAATTTGATATCGTTCAGAAGTGTTTATTTTATTAAATATATGTAGTGTGCTCGTGGCGTAATGGTATAGTTGCCAATTTGTAACTCCTCTGACTGCTAAGCCTCTCACCGCGTGGGTTCTAGTCCCGTTCGGGGCAAAGAACTTAATGTGGGGAGGTCTTCCAGCTGTCCTGCGGTGCGCCGGTGATTCTACCCAGACATTTGTCTTCCTCCACCAAAACAGTTGCAGGTCTCTATAATGATCATAATATAGGACTTGCTTACAGTCATTTTGTATTATTTTCAAGTGTTAAAAACCGTACATCCATGATATAGAGTTTTGAAATGACATTTATTTTGAAAATAACATTGCCCCATTATCAACAGCTATTTCCCGATCATTGCATACTAGGATTTGTAAGTCCCGACCGGAGTTTGTAAAGTGTTCTAATCTCTGTGTAATCGGTAAAATCCGCCAGGACTTGATAACATATTTATGTGGTCTCCCATACATAAAAGCTATCGGGTACTGATGACTACTAATCCTTTTATTTATTTAATCCTGGATTCTGCAGAATTCATAATTAACCTGTCTATAATGGGCCCATTACGGTCATTATTCATAATCTGTATCGAAATATATAAGTAACACAGATCACACAAAAGTTACCATATATGCAATAGCATGGTCCTATGTTTCCGTATTGGGATGAGCAGATAAACTCGCGATTTTTTAACGTTCATTAAAAAGTGTCGTTTTCTGCTAATCTCTTGAACTTTATAGTATTTCAACTGAGACTTAACTTAAAGAGTACTATATAAAGGTGATTTTGAACTTAATATCATGGCGATTTCTGGAAACAAAAATTTCATTGTATGCCAGTATCATATTTTGACGGCGTAACCGACTTAAGTCATATCAGTTTTTATCTTTAATCGAAGTTCACAATGCTGATAGAAGCTTGACAATTGTACCCTGAAAATCATCACCTCGTCGCTTGACACCGATTACACATTTTATATATAAGATAAACGTTCAGAGGGGGAGATAACGTCATCACATGCCATCATACGATAACTATCTTTTAGCATACTGGTGTTAAAGGGGGCAGAGCGGATAAAGTACAACCACCTTTGTACTTGGACATCATCAGTAAGGGAACATAGTTGTCTTAACTATCATACATCAAAAACATAATATTAAAATAATTACCTTCATCGTCAGCAGCAACAGAAGCAGCATTTTAATAGTATTCTTCTTCTTTATGATCATTATTTTACATCGTCATTAACACCGAAATAATAATTACCTTTAACACTAGTATCATGGTCTTCACCGTCATTATTTTATCTCATCATCACCATTATCATTAGCATCATCATCAAAATCTCATCATCATCATCAGAAGCAGGAATTTCTTCACTTTTATCTTACATTAGTATCAACAAAATAAAAAATAATAAAACTCAACTTTATCATCATCAGCACAATCATTATCATCATCATCATCATCATCATCATCATCATCATCATCATCATCATCATCATCATCATCATCATCATCATCATCATCAGTAGCAGCATATGCATAATCATCAGGAGTTGTGTCTTCATCGCTATCATATTTTCATCATCTTAATAATAATAATTAAATATTTCACCATCAATATCACCATCATCTTTAACAGGAGTAGCAGCAGCACCCTATTCATTAGCACTATCATTATTATATATCATTATCATAATTATTACCGTCATCGCCATCAACAACAGCAGCACAACCATTATCATAGTAAATCTGCCTTATCATAATTATCGTTTCAAGAAATTCAAGTATATAATCTTGTAAATAGTATCTGCATTGCGCACCAGGTTCGATCACACAACTTGACAACGACTTAAACCATATACGACTTACCTCCCTTCAAAAATATCTAACTGTTTACATTTTTATCTCAGTTAAAACTTAAAGAAAAATGTGCACCCCTATATTATTTATTTATTTACTATATTTTTATTTATATATTTATATGTGTGTGCTACACGGCTGTCAATGGAAGATAGACATGAAGGATTTCCAAAATAACCGTTCAGGTATTGTGATTGGTCAGTGGACAGTAAAGGCGGGAAAAGGAAAAGTGCGATTTCCAGGGAGCTGAAACCTATACTCGACATGTTAAAGGGATACTTTAATTTAACATTTGGAAAAATACAACGGCCAATAAGTAATATTATACCATTTAAGTTTTCATAATTGTAACTTTTTTACCTATGACATATACATATAATTGATCATCGTAAATTAATAGTACCTAGTATATATAATATCTAATAGGTTCGAAGATTGTGCTGTAAAATTAGCATTATATATTAGCTTCCAACTATCTATTTAATGTAAATACATTATAAGAGTATATGGTAGTCTAGATGGATAATATAGTTTTACAATGAAATGTATTAGTGATTGGACATTAAATAAACTTTTGGACAGTTGCAATTATGACAATTAACAATTAAACCCTATAAAATTGGCATAATGTGCTAGTTAAGAAATAGATTATTTGATATAAACTTGACTACAGCAACAACGCATATCGATATGTCATTAATATTTGACCCGATTAAAATGCATCATGATCTAAACTGTAGCCATAATTCATCAAGTTGAGTTTTTTCTTGACATTCAATTCAGATATTGACCCACTATCATAAATTATGTACCTAAATGTCTCGGTATTTTTTTGGAGATGGTGTTAGGGAGCTAATTAATGTTCATTTATTTCGCTTATCAATTATCGATGTAACAGTTGTATCCTTTGTTTGTTATAACCGTGTTGTTTCTGTACATTTAGGTATTAAAATTATTATTTGAAACCTATAATGTGTAGATTGAAAAGAATATTTAAGTGTCGCATTAACATACTGATATAGTGCTTTTAATGAGTTCTTTTGACAGGAATTTTACAATTGAACATTAAAACCGAAATCATGTCCATTGTTATTGAAATAACTAAAATTTATTTAACATTGTAAAATTTAATAATGTATGTCATGTTGTTAAAGATTGATATATATTACGTATATGGCATCTTTGTATAAACATCATTATTCAACACAGTATACAGTTTCTGAATCTGTTACTGCTGCAAAATGACACCTTTTACAACAAAGCATATAATGTGTATGACTATACAGAATACCAAGACGCATCATCCATTATCCATGCGCCCAGAATTAAATTTAGATTATAATTAAAATTGGTATGACTTTTAATCCATTGTTAGTGTATGTTTATTGTGGCATTTACAATCTTAAAACGTCGCCATTGCCTGTTATATTCTTACGTTGACTGGATATGTTTTTTTACTCTGTTCTAATGCGTTAACTGTTACTTTTATGTGTGTAATCTATCGTAACAGTTTTTCCTCACTTTAAAATCAGCTGGGATATGTTTACCTTCATAGTGTGCTAATAAGATATTTGGTAATTGTCATAGAGCCATTTCATATTCTCCTACCCATACGGTATATTCAAATAGCATTCATGTGCCTGTTGTTTTTAGCGATAACTGTGTGACCGAATCTTGAATTAAAATTTGATGGTAAATTAAACGTTTCCTAGACCTGTCAAAACAATTCTGATAACAAGACAATTATGTTATCATAATATTATTCTAATTTTTACTGGTACATTGCTATTAAGGAAGGCAACGTTTACTTCGGTTGTCATTCATCATATATTATCTGTTGCTATTAGAAACCACGCATTCTTGACGTTAACGGCATCAACAAATGATAAAGCGTTATTTAAAGAAAATATAATTTTGTGAATTGTGTAATCACTTGTTTGTAGCGATTTTGCTGACGTCACGGAATCCGGTATATTCATTTTAGATAAAAGAAAAAAAACGGATACAACTATATCGTTTTGTGGAACTTACATAAGTGTGTGTTTTAGTGTAAACATTATTTGTACTTGCTCTATCCTGTGATAATGCTATAATACAGTATTATTTAATTAAATTGTTTCTTAATAAACATTGAAAAAGCTGTCTTAACAGCAAGATTTCTCGCGACGGGATACGTTTTATATTTGAACACAATAAATTACCAAATCAATTACTAGATAAAATAGTAATAAGCAGTGGTAATATTTGGACCTTCGATGTTCACATCCAGGCACATGTCGTCGTATGTTCGCCCTTCCGTACCCGCTTTGTTATGAACTTTCATGTTTCCACCATAAAGGTTGAAGCAGCACAGCAGAACTGGATTGTAATGTTCACACTGCACAGCTTGCAATCCTCAAAAGTCCGACATGTCAGTTTCATACCCACCTTCTGCCACTTTTTAACAACTGAGGCTCAAACATTGCAGTAAACTAGTATTTCAATCAAAATTATGTTAACGTGCACTTGGTAGTAGACGATATACTATAATTCGAAGCGGCGAAGTTACAATTTCTATTATTGACAAGAGATTGTTGCATAAATTGTACATGTTTTAAGTCCTGACGGCAGTTTTGCCTCATGCTCTGAATGCATATGACTTAATTTTATTTCATATATACAATGTATGATTTAACATGCATATGTTTAAATTGACTGACTTGGGTAATTCCACTTTACATGGGAATACTGCTTTCAGTTAATTATATTTTTTGCCTATAATTTGTGTGATATTTGTTCAATGTTTTAACATTGTTTTGATAACATTAGCTTGCATGTGAATGTCAAACATATTTGTAGCACTGTTTTTCAGCATATAACATTATATGAGTATGATAATTTATTAGATTCTCTGTCAATAAGCTTAAGCAATGTTTTGTTTCATCTGATGTTATAACACGAGCGTGATTTTTTATAAGTGTCTATGATATTAAAAACTCTTGCTTAAAATTCTACTGACATTTTAGCTGTTTTATTAGATTGAAAGTAAGAGTTACTTGTGGGAACTTACATATGTAAAATGTTCTGCTTACTGTCTGTAGGAAATTAAGACCAATGACTTTTATTAACAGTGGAAACTTATAGATTTATATAACAGTTCAAGTAAAAGTCAAAGGAAAAACAGTAGTCGTAAAGGATAAGTTTAAACGAACATTTTCTTTATGTACATATGTATGCATTGTATTTCCATACGTCACCAAACATTTACCCTATTTACAAAGCATAGGTTTGCATGCTTGTTGAAACGTCTAGTTTACACTTAAATAATTATGTACAAGTTCAATGTACATTGTCACCTGGGAGGATATTAAGCACAAGGCCGATACTAGGTTTGCTAATTATATTCTCCTGGTTTTGGCAGATCGCCAGATTCCTCGGCATAGCTGGGCATGACGGAATTCCTGTGATTGCTTGCTCCGGCGTAAAGTTTATCTCGCATCATTTCCAGATAACTGAATCTGAAGTTAATATGTTCTGACTGATGTGCTGATAAAAACCATTAAAATACCATTGAAAAACAAAACGAGAGTCATCTGGCCACCACGTTATAATGGTGTTCACACTAAAACGGCGCGCGCTGTATATGCTGTACTCTGCTATATGACAATCTCAGATCTTCAAATGAAATGGAATGAGGTTTGCTTTAGATCTCGCTTTTGCTAAAAACTCCATACATTCTAAAAAGGTTTGAGTGCACAAATTCGCCCCCACCTATTTTAAAAAAGAGCATGGCTTAATGTTAATGTGGAAATGTGTCTTCTTTCTAAAAAATGAAAATAACGGTTGATTTAATTTCACGGGACAAATTCCCAATATGACCATTGTACTATGACACGGCTACTTTATATTGCATTTATATGAAGTGTTTTATGGTTGTAGTGACCTATAAACAGAACAGTGATTTTTTCTTCTTATGTTAAAGAAAATGTTCCCCTTATTTTTTATTTGAATTAATAGCACTTCTTGCGACCATCTGCAATATATACATGCATTATTAATTCTGATATATACCTATTTTAGAATGAGAACTAAATGTCGCACCAAAGTTTTAAGGATAACAACTATTTCCAATATTAATTTAAATCAGTTTAACAACTGAAATCAATACAGGATCTGATTATAGTCATTATGTATTATTTCCAATATTGTTAAAAACCCTACCTCAATGACATAGAATTTTGACATTTATTTTGAAAATGACATGGACCCATTATCAAAAGCTATTTTGCATACTAGCATCTCAAAAGCCTTATTTAAGTGACCCCCCCCCCCCCATTTATTGCCCCACCCAGCATGTGACGGTATCTGTTTTCTGATAAGCCAGGCTGCCACTGTCTGTAACGATGTGTCTGTCACACAGGTATTGTTCAAGATCCAAGTGTATGTATGCTATATCTGGGGGTTGAACATATTCATTCACAGTTTGTAAAGGAAACAGTTGTGAATATACCAATTACGCAATCCAATATATATATATATATATATATATATATATATATATATATATATATATATATATATATATATATATATATATATATATATATATATATATATATATATATATATATATATCTTTATTTGTTTTCTTTCTTACTTTGTTGGTTGATTTTGTTATTTCTTATACATTTTGTTATTTATTTCATTCTTTTAGTTCTCATATATATTCAAAGTTATATTTTATTTTGATTTGTAAAATGTAACGAAACGTTTGTAACAAAAGTAATGTAAAAAGTCATTCATTGTCAGAATAATGTCCTTCAGAGTCATTTTGAATAGTAAAACTTGAATCTCTCATGTATTTTCAAAATTAAATATTTAGCTATGAAATAAATACATAATCTTGCAGTTACAAAATTGACACATAGTAATTAATGCAATAAAGAATTTGTAAGGGATCATATAGTAAACAACCCACATTATCACTAACAATAATGTTTGTGGCTTTGTGTAAAAGTAGCCTACTGTCTCACATCCATACTAGCAGGTAATTTAGTTTTGCATTAACTCATCAGAGGTATTACTGTGACAGATTAGTACTATGTTGGCTAAAGACTCCCTGCAGTGATGACTAGCAATTAGCAGGTCTGGTCATAGCATGTGGGGGCCTGGCTCAGTGGGATACCACATTCCTTTCGAGATGCCTTTAAGTCCCGACCGAAGTTCTAATCTCTAAGTAATCAGTAAACTGCCAGGACTTGATTGCATGTTTTATGTGGTCTCCTATTCATAAAAGGCTGCTGGATATCCCTTTAAGCGTAAACTGATGTCTACTAACCCTCTCTCATTTAATCCTGGATTCTACAGAATTCATAATTAACCTGTCTTTAATAGGCACATTACGGCCATCATTCATTATCTTTATCGGAAAATATAAGTAACACAGATCACACAAAAGTTACTATATATGAAATAGCATTATCCTATGTTTCCACCTTGGGATAAGCAGATAAACACGCGGGTTTTAAACGTTCATTAAAAAGTACAGGTTTATTCTAAACCCTTGAACTATACAACAATTTCAACAAAGAATAAATTTAAAGAGTATTATATAAAGGCAATTGTGAACTAAGTATCATGGTGTTGTTCTGAATACACACATTTCACGTGCCAGTATCATTTGTTGACGGCGTGACTCGCTTAAATCATATCAGTTTCTATCTTATATTGAAGTTTATAACGCTGATACAAGTATGAAAGTTGTACCCTGACAATCTCCACCTCGTCGTTTGACACCGTCAACACATTTTATATATCAGATAAACGTTCAGAGGGGGAGATAACGTCATCATATGGCATCGTACGGTAACTAACTAATAGCCTACTGGTGTTACAGAGGGCAGATCGGATAAAGCACAGATATCTGTGTACTTGGACTTCATTAACAATCCAGGAGGACAAAGTTGTCTTTACTTCCATACAACATCATCACTATACTAAGTAAATACCTTCTTCATCATCAGCAACAGAAGCGTAGTAATCTTCCTCATGATCATTATTTTACATCATACAATAACAACGAAATAATAATTACCTTTAACACTCGAATCATGTTCTTCATCGTCATTATATTACACCATCATCAACATCGTAATAATAATTACCTTCATCATTAGCAACCTGTTCTTCACGGTCGTTATATAACATCATCATTAACATCGTAATAATAATTACCTTTATCTTTAGTTACATGTTCTTCGCGGCCATTATATAACATCATCATTAACATCGTAATAGTAATAACCTTCATCTTTAGTAACATGTTCTTCGTGGCCATTATATAACATCATCATTAACATCGTAATAATAATAATCTTCATCATTAGTAACATGTTCTTCGCGGCCATCATATAACATCATCATCAACATCGTAATAATAATTACCTTTATCATTAGTATCATGTTATATTACACTATTATCGACATCGTAATAATAACTATGTCATAGGCGGTTATTTTGCGTGCGGAACACGCATCCGGTGTCCGTTTGTAAATATCAATTGCATGTTTGGAGATCTAGGGTATTGACAAAAGTGGGCGCGGACACCTATTCTGGGAATGGGCATCTACTCCGAAATGGTAAGAGACAGCTCTAAAGTAACACCGGATTTGTGCACACTTGGTTTAGCATAGGAACAACAGTTGAGACCTCTGTCTGAAAAAATCTTTCATCGACATTCGTTCATGTAATTGAATTATTATAGACTATATATTTTTATAATATTTTTTTCAATTTTATTGTGCATAACACATGTAGACTTCTTCTACCTTTTTTCCGAAACACTATTTATGGAACAACTCACAACATAGCTCAGCACACTTGGTTTAGCCTAGGAGCAAAAAACTGAGCCATCTGCGTAAAAGTTTTCGCTGAAAAATACGAAAATTGACGATGCCGGCCCAGTCACTTGTTGCCAATTTGGCAGAAATCAACTTTGATCCAAACCTTCACCAAACTATGTCCCAATAGTGTGTTTGTGTGTGTGTGTGTGTGATGCGCTAACCATTGCGCTATGGAGGTGATACATAAACAACAATTTGAAACTAATAAGAGAGAGGGGAAGAGAGAGAGAGAGGGGGAGAGAGAGAGAGAGATTATAAACTATTCGGACCACAACCGAAGGACCACATTCTTGTACAAATGTGTGGACATTACGTTATACAACATGGTTAATATACACAGATATTAACCCGTGACTGATCGAGAGATAAAATTAATATACTAAGTACATGTAAGAAGAGAAAAATAGAGAAACAAGGAGAAGCATAAAAGGGAAAGACAAATAAATTAAAACTAATGCTATGTACACGTATGTGTATGAAACAATGAATGGGAAAGGTAAAATAGCAAAGGTTGTTGTGAAAAATCAACAACAGATAAGACAATAATGAAACCGAACAAGAATGGACTGAAAGGATAGAAATGAAAGAATGAAATGCAGTAAGAATGAAAATAAAAAGAGAATCGGAAAGAGCAACAAACTTCGAATGGATACAACAAGCACACGAAGGAAGAAAAACTGCACATATTAAACTATGCGAAAGGATAAAACATGAAAGGAAAGAAAGAAAGAAAGAAAGAAAGAAGAAGGAAACAAAGAAAGGAAGAAAGAAAGAAAAAACAGAAAGAAAGAAAACTGCCACATGGGCTCGAGAGAAAGGCGCTGTGCTAAATAATATAGTTCACTTATACATGTGGGGAGAATGTCGTCTTGCTGATTTGTGGTGCGCCGGTGGTTCTAACCAGACATTTGTTTTGTAGAGTGGGGATGTGGAGTCCTTATAAACAAATGTTACCCATAAAAGTCGATGTACATATTTGCATGTATTTAAAAATAACTTAAACTTTTTTCATTTAAAAAGACACCTATTACCCTTTTCTCCATCACAAGTTCTAGTATTTAATGTGACCAAGAAGTTATAAGTTATTGTTACATATTTTCAATCGTTCTATAAATGTAAATATCGTTCATGTAAGTATCTGGCTTTGTCGCAACTTTTGTTAGGATGTAAAATTGGTATCCGACAGTTTGGACCAACATATTTTTTCTCAAATAACCAAAAAAAAACAAAAACAAACAACAACAACAAACCTCATTGTTACCTGAAAAGGTCCTGCAATATGCTGCTCAATGATGCCTTAGATGAGTGTGAACAGTGAAACATAAATCCCCATTCCCCATTCATTGCAGACAGGTATTTCCTATCGGAGCCACGCTGCAGAGATAGCTATATTTAGCTAGAAAAACCGCTTGACATCTTGCATTTGAGATTACGTTATATCGTTATCCGGGTAATCCGCTCTGACGTCGGTGTTCATTTTAAGCAGGAATCACTATCGGGCTTATTTATAGATTTGCAATGATTGAACTTTAGAATGATTTTATCGCGATATGTACAATCTTACAATGTAGACAGTGTTCAACACCGTCTTGACTTATGCTAAAGTATGAGTTTATGCAGAAATTATGCCCTAATTCTCCGAAGCAGTAGTAAGGTATACATGAATTTGATATTAGCAAACTGTCGGAAAACACCTTTAATTTGCGCACGCGATAATGTAAAAAGGTAATGTAATGTAGAAACTAAAACCATGTAGAACTAAAAAGAATCAAAACACTTGAACACCTATCAGCAGTAATGGACTGATCCAGTTTTTTTTTTCCGGGAGTACATATTTCATTGAAATCTGTGGGTTACCGGATGGCAATATGACTGTATGTGCATTCTATGAAGCAGAACCTTCTTACAAGTTGCAAAAATTACTTATTTCTGTGTTTCTGATAGACAGTAATGACTTTTTGTATGATTATGGGGGGCAATCATAACTGGGTCATTGTACAATTTGTTTCCAGCTTATTGCGATTTACTACAAGGTATACTTATTTAGTGGTGTACCTGTAACCTTTAAGGGTCATTTTAAGAAGAACCATTTCGATCATGACTTATACTGTGTAACAACTAAGATAGTATTCAAAATCGTCTTTGCATTGATTACAGTATAAGTTTATGTGGAATTTATGCCCAGATTTTCCCAAACATGCATACTATCTTGTTAGATGTGTTTTATATAGGCGAAACACATTTTAAATGTTAATATATTTATCAAGTCTTATTGATTATTAATACAATATTCACATGCATGTTACCATGGCGTATTAAATGCATGTTGTTCCTTATCTTCAAATTAAGATTTTAGCTGAAAAAAGGTCCTTGGATAAACATCGAGAAAAACTAAATTGGTATGCAAAATGGACACCCATTTTTACTAATATTGATCAAAAAGGCAGAAAAAATATCATCTTTCTTCTTGGAAATACAACACCCTTTAAGGAAATAAAGTTTGAATGAGTTCGAAGCCATTATTGGTGCTTAATGACCATACAGTTATTTTACTTTCAAATCGATAAGGGACATAACACTAGAGTCAGAACACTGCAATTCGGGTTTTCTCCCTTGAGAGGCACTTGTATTTCATTTTAGTCAAAGGCATAACGTGACCGAAACAACGATTTTTCTTGCTTTGACAGTCATATATGGTTTGCCATATTTAATCGTACATAGGTATTTTTTGTGTTTTTTTTTGTTTGTACTTATGCACAACGCCTTTAAATGTTGACCTTTCTTTATTTTCTCTCTCTCTCTTTCGTTCTCTATCTCTCTCTCCCTCTCTCTCTTTCTCTCACTCGTTCGTTCTCTCTCTCTGTGTTTAAAGCAAAGTGTTTTCCAGTTCTACTTCTAAATTATTATTGTTGATATTAGAATTTTCTATCAGGTCAAATGTTGTTCCGACCGGACCTGGTAGCGCAATCGGTAGAGCGTCGGCTCCAGGTACGGGAGGCCCCGGGTTCGATCCCGGGCCGCGACATACCAAAGTCGTTAAAAATGGTAGTGGTATAGCTCCCTTGCTAACGCTCAAGCAAATATAAGGGTAGTTCCACGACTGGTTGGCCCGGTGTCAGGATAATGTGACTGGGTGTGGTATCATGCCAGGTGTTCACGGCATGCTATACACAGTGAAGGCAGCATTATATCGGCTTCAAGTGGACACCGTCTCCAGATAACTGAAATACTGTTGGTGGGACGATAAACCCAATAAACAAACAAACAAATGTTGTTCCAATAAGTTATAAAGTTAGCCTTATGTAGAGTACTTTATAAAACACGGTTTAACATAAAAATCCTGATAATTATCAAGCAGACATGTTTCCTTGCTGAAGGAAATAAAGAGTTTTAAATTGAATATTAAATTGAGGCGAGTGAATAGCCCAGTGTAATAACTATGATCACATTTACAATATAAAAAATGTTCATTTTGTTTGAATAAGCTTTTAAATGTGTTGCGACCGATGTCGTTATTTAAGATTTATTTACTTATTTAAGATTTATTAATTAAATGGCACTTATACTAATCGACGAAATGGTGTAACAGAAAGAACAAGCCATCACCAAACTAGTACAATAATGTTTTATTTTAAAAAACAATTAAATCTAATGCGTACCAAAAAAAAAACAAATATATCAGAATAAATTTAAGAATGCAAAATAAATGTTAGCTTACAGTTTGTCCCTGTAGGAGGTGTCCCTTTAATAGTCCAATTAATTATCCAACGTCAAATAATCCTGAAAGGTTTTCGCTAGAATGTCCTCGTAGATACGCACAGTTGAAATAGTCCAAAGGAAGAACAATACACGAATGCAATTAATTCAATTCCAAATCCAACACTTTAATATTTATATCACTGTAGAATATAATAAGTCCACGTGAGTTCCAACACAGAAAGGTTTAATATAGAAGCTGCAAGTATTTCCAATCTATATGTCCAATCTTAAGTCGGCTAACAAGCCCTTATATAGAGCGAACGAATTTCTAGAATGCAGAAGTCTCCAGAACACTCACTCACACCCATACTCACCCAACTTTCACACTCCTACCCACTTTTGCAATGTGTGTGGGAGTGTGGTGTGGGAATGTTGCGTGAAAGTGTGCGTCGTGTGTGTGAGAATGTGAGTGTAGGTGGGTGTGAGAATGTGGTGTCTGTGAAAATTTGTGTGTAGGTGTGTGTGAGAGAATTTGAGTGTAGGTGTGTGTGAGAATTTGAGTTTAGGTGTGTGTGAGAATGTGGTGTGTGTGAGAATTTGAGTGTAGGTATGTGTGAGAATTTGAGTGTAGGTGGGTGTGAGAATGTGGTGTATGTGAGAATTTGAGTGTAGGTGGGTGTCAGAATGTGGTATGTGTTTTAGAATTTGAGTGTAGGTGTGAGTGAGAATTTGAGTGAAGGTGGGTGTGAGAATGTGGTGTGTGTGAGATTTTGAGTGTAGGTGGGTGTGAGAATGTGGTGTGTGTGTGAGAATTTGAGTGCAGGTATGTGTGAGAATTTGAGTGTAGGTGGGTGTGAGAATGTTGTGTGTGAGAGAATTTGAGTGTCGGTGGGTGTGAGACTGTAGTGTGTGTGAGAATTTGAGTGTAGGTATGTGTTAGAATGTGGCGAGTGAGAGAATTTGTGTTAAGGTGGGTGTGAGAATGTAGTGTGTGTGAGAATTTGAGTGTATGTGGGTGTGAGAATGTAGTGTTTGTGAGAATTTGAGTGTAAGTGGGTGTGAGAATGTAGTGTGTGAGAATTTGAGTGTAGGTGGGTGTGAGAATTTGGTGAGTGTGAGAATTTGTGTTAGGATGGGTGTGAGAATGTAGTGTGTGTGAGAATTTGAGTGCAGGAGGGTGTGAGAATGTAGTGTGTGTGAGAATTTGTGTGTAGGTGGGTGTGAGAATGTGGTGTGTGTGAGAATTTGAGTGTAGGTGGGTGTGAGAATGTAGTGTGTGTGAGAATTTGAGTGTAGGTGTGTGTGAGAATGTGGTGAGTGTGAGAATTTGTGTGTAGGTGGGTGTGAGAATGTAGTGAGTGTGAGAATTTGTGTGTAGGTGTGTGTGAGAATGTGGTATGTGAGAGAGTTTGAGTATATGTGTGTGTGAGAATGTGGTGTGTGAGAATTTGAGTGTAGGTGGGTGTGAGAATGTGGTGTGTGTGAGAGTCTGAGTGTAAATGTGTGTGAGAATGTGTTGTGTGAGAATTTGAGTCCAGGTGGGTGTGAGGTTGTGGTGTGTGTGAGATTTTGAGTGTAGGTGTGTGTGAGAATGTGGTGTGTGTGAGAGTTTGAGTATAGGTGGGTGTGAGAATGTGGTTAGTGTGAGAGAGTTTGAGTATAGGTGTGTGTGAGAATGTGGTTAGTGTGAGAGTTTGGGTGTAGGTGGGTGTGATAATGTGGTGTGTGAGAGAGTTTGAGTATAGGTGTGTGTGATAATGTGGTGTGTGAGAGAGTTTGGGTGTAGGTGTGTGTGAGAATGTGGTGTGTGAGCGTTTGAGTATAGGTGGGTGTGGTGTGTGTGTGAGCGTTTGAGTATAGGTGTGTGTGCGAATGTGGTGTGTGCGAGAGTTTGAGTATAGGTGGGTGTGAGAATGTGGTGTGTGAGAGAGTTTGAGTATAGGTGTGTGTGAGAATGTGGTGTGTGAGAGAGTTTGGGTGTAGGTGGGTGTGAGAATGTGGTGTGTGAGAGAGTCTGAGTGTAGGTGTGTGTGTGTGGGTGTGTGAGAGTTTGAGTATAGGTGGGTGTGGAATGTGGTGTGTGAGAGAGTTTGAGTATAGGTGGGTGTGATCCTGTGGTGTGTGTGAGAGTTTGAGTATAGGTGTGTGTGAGAATGTGGTGTGTGAGAGAGTCTGAGTGTAGGTTGGTGTGAGAATGTGGTGTGTGTGAGAGTTTGAGTATAGGTGGGTGTGAGAATGTGGTGTGTGAGAGAGTTTGAGTATAGGTGTGTGTGAGAATGTGGTGTGTGAGAGAGTTTGAGTATAGGTGGGTGTGAGAATGTGGTGTGTGAGAGAGTTTGAGTATAGGTGTGTGTGAGAATGTGGTGTGTGAGAGAGTTTGTGTGTAGGTTGGTGTGAGAATGTGGTGTGTGAGAGAGTTTGAGTATAGGTGTGTGTGAGAATGTGGTGTGTGAGAGAGTTTGAGTATAGGTGGGTGTGAGTGTGGTGTGTGAGAGAGTTTGAGTTAGGTGGGTGTGATGTGGTGTGTGAGAGAGTTTGAGTATAGGTGGGTGTGAGAATGTGGTGTGTGAGAGAGTTTGAGTATAGGTGGGTGTGAGAATGTGGTGTGTGAGAGAGTCTGAGTGTAGGTGTGTGTGAGAATGTGGTGTGTGAGAGAGTTTGAGTATAGGTGGGTGTGAGAATGTGGTGTGTGAGAGAGTTTGAGTATAGGTGTGTGTGAGAATGTGGTGTGTGAGAGAGTTTGTGTAGGTTGGTGTGAGTGTGGTGTGTGCCTCGTTTTGCGTCTTGTTGGTGTGCAGATGTGGTGTGTGCGCGCCGTTTTGCGTCTGGTGTGTGTGCGCCTTTGGTGTGTGCGCGCGGTGCGTCTCGGTGTGTGTGCGCCTGGTAGTGGTGCGCGCGTTTGTGTGTCGGTGGGTGTGCGACTGTGGTGTGTGTGACGAGTTGAGTCTCAGGTGTGTGTGCGCCTGTGGGTGTGTGTGCGCGTTTGAGTGTGCGGTTGGGTGTGAGCATGTGGTTCGTGTGACGCGTTTGGGTGTCGGTGGGTGTGATAATGTGGGTGTGTGAGAATTTGAGTCCAGGTGGGTGTGAGAATGTTCTGTGTGTGAGAGTCCAGGTGGGCGTCAACGTGCGGATGAGTGTGATTGAGTGTGTGTGTGTGAATAAATATATGGGCCTTTTATCATATTTTACAAGTTACCCACTTACCCCTACTAGTCTTTCATATGTTGGTCTAAGTTTCATATGATTATTTTATGTTGTTTCTTTTTAATTTTAATTTCGAATTTTGCACACTAAATATTAATACATAAGAACTACGTAGAAAATCTTCTTATAACTAACCATTGCATGAAATAATATTTTCCTATCATTCATTTAGTGAAGGCAATCCATCATTAGGCAGGATTTGGAAGCATTAATTAGCCAACATGTATATTCAAAAATATTAATGAGTATTCTAAAAAATACCTAAATAAAAATAAAAATATGTTTTTCTTAAGTGATAAAATAACTTAATTTAAAAGCCATATCCATGGTTTAAAGAGTTTCTCTAGTATTATAGTTACACGTCCCAACTAGCGGACAACATCATAAATCAATAATCTAACTTTATATTTGCCGTTCTAGAAACAATAGAAATCGTCAACAACATGTACTTGTATAGATCTTATGATAAGTTATATAGAATATGACATATGTCCGTTTAAATTATATAACAACACAGAATACTTATGCTGATTGTAAAACTTGTTCGTACCTATGAACGACAATTTATTGTCTTCATATATCTGTATTTTAACGAACGATCTGTTTCAAAATCCGTCAAGTCGATAATTTCTGACTACAAATCCATTACTAAAATACACTTCACTGGACATTGCGAATGTTTCCATTTATTTAAGTTTTACGAAGGACTTTTCGTTTATGTTATTTTTAACAATCAAATATCTTTTTAGTAGCAACTTCCACACAAAATAGCGAAAATGTTCGTTTAAGAAGGACGACACAATCACACATACTATAATCGTGTATCCATATAAACATTTGCAAACAAAAATGATCGGAAATCAGATGTTGTTTTAAAAGAATCTTTCCAGCATTTTATAATATTTTTATACATACAGCAGTTGTCATGCTGTTAGACAAGTAACACCAAAAATAGACTGGTTCCATTACGACTGAAAGGCGGCAGTTGAGTTACCAGCTCCATGTACATTACAGTCCAGAAAGAAACTTGAAATATTATTTAAGTTTCAAAAATCTGAAATAGGTAAATTGTACAAAAGCTAAAGAAATACTACATTGTCAACTACACGTGCTTTATGCAGAAAAACACTTATAATAAAGAATAAAACAGAATGGTTGAGCAATACGTTCCAGAACTTAGTTTCGGCTTTCCTAACGATGATACTTAATATTTAAAAAAAATAAAATATGGTGAATAAATAACAAACCAGCATCACATTGGCCGTCCGTAACGGGCTCTCAAAAAGTGGCGAATGGAAGGAATAGGAGGAGAGAGAGAGGGAGTGGGGGAGAGAGGGAGAAATAGAGAGAGAAGAGGGAAGGGGAGAGAGAGAATGAGAGAGAGAAGGGGAGAGAGAATGAGAGAGATGGAAAAAAGGTAGGTAGGGAACAAGGGAGAAAGAAAGAAAGAAAGAGAGAGAGAGAGAGAGACCATGACCCAGCTATGATTAGCCCACTCAAACACGCATAGGTTAAAAAGAGCTATTCATTGTCGATCATTGTCTAATAGACCCTAAAATAAGTGATTTTTTGTATTTTATTAGTCTGTAACCCTCATATTTCAATGAACTATGTACTTCCGGTAAAGGTGGTTCAGTCCATTACTGTGCATAGGTTAGTTTTGCTTTCTGTCAATTCTACATTGTTTCAGCTTCCTTTTGACACCAAAAGATTAAGATTACCTTCAAAATAGGAAATCTGGTGCCAAAACATTGCAACAGACTGTAATTAAGAGAAACAGATGTAATTATACGGGTTCTACTTCCGGTCGGTATTTAGTGCAACCAACATAAGTTCGCTTACCAGCAATGTTGAGGAACTGTCTTCAGGCCTGGTTTCAAAATTCGGGGCGAAAACCGACTTTTACATTCGTTCTAGCGGGATGGGGTGGGGGATGTGGGGGGGGGGGGCAGAAAATATCCCTTTCGAAAATAAATCCGCTTTGTTCATTTCAGCTGACAACAATCACGCCACACCCATCACACCCCGTCCCCCTAAATTGTCTACATTTCCAACAAACTTTTATGTGGTTCGCATATAATTTGTTTGAGGGAATACGCGATATCAATGATAATAAATACCGCTGTAATGACTCTATAGTATTTTCATTTAAAATATAAACCAGTATAGCAAAGCAGATGGAGGAGCAAAAATAACAGAGTGATTTGAGGCAAAAATATATACAATGTAAGATTAATATGACGTAAATATATGAATTTGTCAAATGTTGCTCTCGTAACTTATACAAGTATATAGACTACAAAATTTACATTAAATATGAAAAATGAGAATTATAAAGTAGACACATTTCGTTTCTAAGATAAATAAAAGTTTCAAAGAAGTAGTTGCATAGTTCAGTGAAATGACTGAACATTGTATCACAAAGGAAGTGATTTATAACTTGAAATTGTACTTAAAGCAACTGAAACAAAAGATCGATAAAATCTTTTGTCTTTATATATATGTTTATATACATTTTCCTACAATTCTCTTCTGAATAGAAAATTATCAACTACCTTTTTCTCTAGCCATTGGAAATCTAAACAAAATAATATTTAAAAAAAGGGTGGAAGGAAGAATTTTTAGAATAATTTAGAACGAAAGAACGAAAGCAATAAATAGGAAAGAGAAATAATGAAAGGAAGAAATTGCGAGTGGGGGATGAAAGATGGCAAAGATAAATGAGAATTATAGACAGATAAATACGCCGAAAACAATAGAAGCCATGGAATGAAGGATTAGATAAAAGACAACTAAGGAAAGCATGAAGAAGGAAAGAGACACGGTTAAGAGACTGACAAATCTCTCCCCACCCCCACCGCCTACAGCAAAAAGCGGAAAATATCATAAAAATCATTTCTTGCTATCTGGAAAACATGAATATAAAAATATTTTAAGAACATTGAATCTTCTTCATTTAGATTAAAATCAACTTGGATTCAACAATACACGATTTATTTTTCACTGTAAAACCACCCAAACTAAAATAAGTTCAAACAGAAGAACTGGCTGGATATAAATAACATAGTTCCCTCCCCTGATTATATACATCTTCCATAACTGCATAAGTCGTGGTCTGCGCATGTCATGATAAAAGCGGCCCAGCTAATATTGGTCGCTTTGCGTCATTATCTTATTTTTAATTTCTTATAAAATCTCAAGGCACTGGTACAACTTAAAAGTAAATAAGTCGAGTTTATATATAAACATATTATATATTATAATCATAGGACAACCGCGACCCAGTAATTTTTCAAAGCAATGACTTTGACATGTGTTCTAGGTGAATCTGGGGCATGCTCCCTAATAAAATGTCAAAGGATTATATTTTATTAATAAAATAAGTTTAATATTAAGTTGTTATAATTTTATTGTTGTTATAAACTTAGTTAATATACATAGGATGACTTAGTCAGGATTTAATTAAGTTAAACATGTATTGTCGTTCGTTAGGTCATAACCATTCGAAACGTTTTGATTGGAAAATTTTAGGTACTGACCACTTGTCAACGGTCATTTCAAATTTTCATTTAAAAAATAACAGACGATAGATGTAGATTTGGATCTGCCATGAATTTTATTTCTGCAGATAAGTATTGTTAGCATAAAAAAAACTTTTTATCTATTTCTAGTATTTAACCAAACATATTTATCGTTACGATCTATAATTAATATTAATTGTTATAATGCTTATAAACTTGTATGTTGTAGTTCCATTTTACACAACTAAATGAGGTATGTATGCCTACATATTAATTTACATATATTTTGAATTGTTATGATCGTATTATACCATATTATATATTTATAGATTTATAGATTGTTGGTCACAGTGGATCCCCCTGATTAAAACATTCAAGACCAAGATTGACATCGAACTTATTTACAAATAATACGATAATATATCTAGTCCGGTAACACAAGATAAGGGCGGAATCTTTTAATTCAAGATTTTTTAACCAAAATATTGCCTTGCAACTGCAAATTTAACAAAAAGGTAGCCGCGCTTATGGCTAATGATAGAAAATGTAAATGTTTTAAGTTCAAACCTATTTTCTCATTTCCACTCACACCCACATTCACTTTCACTCCCACTCTCACCACATCCACACTCCCACTCTCGCTCACATCCACTTTTACACTCCCGCTTTCACACCCACATCCACTTTCACATTCCCACTCACACCCACATCTACTTTCACACTCCTACTCACACCCACATCCACTTTCACACTCCCACTCACACCAACATCCACTTTTACACTCCCACTCTCACCCACATCAACTTTCACAATCCCACCCACATCCACCTTTACACGCCCACACTCACTCTCACCCACATTCACTTTCACATTCCCACCCATATCCATTTTCACACTCCCACTATCACACTCCCACCCACTTTCACACTCACACTTCCACACTCCCACCTATTTCACGCTCCCACCCACATCCAACCGGCCGCAAAACTCAGGTGGTAGAGCGTCGGCTTGCGGATCGAGAAGTCGTTGGTTCAAACCCCGGCCGGGTTCAGTCCCTGGGCACCTCATAAGTACCCCTGTGCTATAATGAAATGTTGCTGCACAGTATCTGCAAAAATGCAGGCTAATCCCAATCCCACCCACATCCACTTTCACACTGACACTCTTACACGCCCATTATTACAATCATTTTCACACCACACCCACTTTCACACTCCCAACCACATCTGGTTTCACACTGACATTCTCACACGCCCATTCTTATACTCACACCCACACCCACTTTCACACCACACCCACTTTCACACTGACAGACAATCCACTTTCACACCATACCCACATTCGCACTGACACACACAATCCACATTCACACGATACCCACTTTCACATTGACGCACATAATCCACTTTCACACCATACCTACTTTCACACTGACACACACGTTCCACTTTCACACCATACCCACTTTAACACAGACACACACAATCCATTTTCACACTGACACTCACTTTCACACTGACACACAATCCACATTAACACCAAACCCACTTTCAAACTGACACACACAACCCACTTTAACACAATACCAACTTTCACACAGACACACACAACCCACTTTCACACCACACGCTTTTTCACACTGACACACAACCCACTTTCACACTGACACTCACTTACATGACACACACAACCCACTTTCACACCACACCCACTTTACACTGACACCCACTTTCATACAATATCCACTTTCACACCACACCCACAACCCACTTACACTCTAACACTCACTTTCACACTGACAAACACAACCCACTTTCACACTGACACCCACTGTCACATTGACACCCACAACCCACTTTTACAGTGACACACATTTTCACACCGACACTCACAGCCCACTTTTCCACTGACACCTACAACCCACTTTCACACTAACACCCACTTTCACACCAACACCCACATGTACAATGACACCCACTGTCACACTGACACCCACTTTCACACCCACTTTCACACTGACACCCACTTTCACAAACTCACATATTTCACATACTCACGCACTTCCATACCATTTCCATTTACCTCCTTCATTACTCTCATTTGGCAGAATCCACAAGGGGCGCTGGTGGGATTCGAACCCACGACTGTCAGTATCACCAGTCAGATGCGCTAACCACTGCGCTATTGAGGTGATACATAAACAACAATTTGGAACTAATATTTAAGCTCCACACCACGTTCAATAGGTGACGTCACAGTCGATTCGCACCTTTTGTATGCCCTGTAAGACAGAACAGAATAGAACTGTGTTAAATATAAACTACATCAGTGTCACAACATATAACTTTCATTTAAACTTTCTGAGAGACACAATTAAAATGAGACAAAACTCTCGCTCTCTCTCCCTCCCTTTCTCTCTCTCTCTCTCTCTCTCTCTCTCTCTCTCTCTCTCTCTCTCTCTCTCTCTCTCTCTCAAACACACACACACACACGCGCGCACACAGACAGACATACATATATAGATATAAATATAGGTTGTTCAGAATACGAGACTTTCGATTTAAGAATATTTCTTGTGGGATAAGTAAAAATGTGGAATATATAAAACGACCTAAATTTTCTAACTACATTAAAATTATTCAGCAAATACATACCGTCAGTTATTTCTGGTAAAATGTCAGTTTTGAAACGAAATTATATATATATATATATATATATATATATATATATATATATATATATATATATATATATATATATATATATATATATATATATATATATATATATATAGCAAGCCAAGTCATGAAGATACCACCAAGGTGCATCACCATACTATTTGGACCAGTCAGATATTTCAGTGGAGGAGGTGGTAGTGGTGGTAGTGGTGGTAGTGTTAATTTTAGTCATTCCTAATTCCTAGACCATTATTTTTGTTTTCATTGAAAACTGAAAAAGTTGAAATCCATTGCATTAAGTTATGTTACTAACCGAGTTGAAGTTAATTGTAAAAAATATATAAACACTTCAAAATCAGCGCATTTTGGGAACTCTAAAAGAACATGATTAATACATGTTCTGTTTTTTTAAGCTAGTTTTAAGAAAATTCTTTCACTCAAACAGTCTGACCATATTTACATGTATGTGTTAACGTAAAATAAACAACTAAATAACTTCTAACGACTATTTCAGAATCAAAATGATAGTATAGATGAAATAACAACTAGAACACAGCAACTACTGCCACTACTATTACTATATACGACTGAACGTTATTAGCCATAATATCATTGCTACTTTTAGAACTAGCCAGTTGTTGTTATTAAATATTATTATTAAACAAATTAAGACGGCTATTACTGCTACTACTGCTCCACCTGCTACTGCTTGTGCTTCTTCTTCTAGTTTCTACTGCTTTATCATGCTATGCTAACGTTGATAATGATATGGATTTCATATTTTTACTACATGTATTTTTATATTAATATTGTTTGTTTATTGGGTTTATCGTCCCACCAACAGTATTTCAGTTATCTGGAGACGGTGTCCACCTGAAGCAGATATAGTGCTGCCTTCACTGTGTATAGCATGCCGTGAACACCTGGCATGATACCACACCCAGTCACATTATTCTGACACCGGGCCAACCAGTCGTGGAACTACCCTTATGTTTGCTTGAGCGTTAGCAAGGGAGCTATACCACTACTATTTTTAACGACGTTGGTATGTTGCGGCCCGGGATCGAACCCGGGGCCTTCCGTACCTGTATTTATATTGTAATAATCGCAACATAACTGGTACTCAAATCATCAAAGCCATAATAAAAATGGACCAGAACAGGAGAAAAGTATTAGTTTACTTCTTAACTATTGACTTGCTTTAAGATTCCGAGAATGTATGTAAATCTAAAAGGATTTTTTAATCGATTTTCACGATGTTTGATGTGTTTTTGTTTGTTTTTGTTCAACTCTATCGGCGCGAAATTTTATTTAGTCAGTACGTGCAACGAATTTTCAACTTATAATTTGTAAAATGTGACATAGACATTTTTATAGCAAATTTAAATACAAATGTGGTAACGACACAAATATCAATTGGGCCGCTTTCACCCTGATGCAGCTAGTCAAGGGAGGGAACTTTGTTTATTTATATCTGGCTGTTTCTTCCGTTTAAATAAAATAATTTTACATTGGATGTTTTTTTAAAACCTAACAATTCATATATTGTTAAATACGTGTTGGATTTAAATTACAATTAATATTTCAAATAATTTATGTTTTCAAGATAGGAAAATTTATGAAGCAGAACCTTCTCACAAGCTGCAAACGTTTACTTATTTCTCTGTCTTTCCGATAGATAATAAGAGCTCTTTTCACCTATGTATGGTAATGGGGCTCAAACATAACTTGGTCATTGTGAAATTGGTTTCCACTTTTTTGTGATTTATTATAAAATATATAAAAAAACTTATTTAGTGGCTTTTAGCCTTTCAGTGATATTTCAAGAAGAAATCATCGTCTGCACCTTTGGCTTGAAATGACTGCTGATGGGTAAATTCTTTTACAATGGTGTTTTATCAATCAATTTGCCGTTTGACCAAAGAGACTTTAGAGACATTTCTACTGTTTTGTCTGAATTTAGGGTCCTGATTTGTAAATGTAGCTTTAAAAAGATCTCAAAAAAGCTTCTCGCATCGCCCAACATGTATTCTGGGTATCATTTAATCTAGATATAATGTGTTTTGATGATATTATACAATAATTTACTTTTTAGCTGGGAAATATGCTGGGAAATATGCTGTGATATTTACTAAAAAACTCGTTATTGACCGAGCCGTGGTCAATAACGATTTTTGCGGTCAATATCAACAGCATATTTCCCAGCTAATAAGTAAATAACTGTTTTATTACATGAACTATAAATAGTTAATAATAAATAGTTTTTATTTCGTAATATTATCTAAACTTAAATGCAAGTTTACATTGTTTACTTCGTGAATATTGTTCGTCTGGGACGAGTATCCAACAATGCGTACAATTCTAAGGAAGTTTTGTAGATGCGCGCGCATAATATTGACGGAATCTATTAATTCTATTAATAGACCGGTTAATATCAGCGAAAGCGGGTCAATGTCTATATTTATTGACTCGACTATTTTGGGGGTGTAACTAATCGTTTTGCGTCGATTTATAGTTCATGTAATAATTTACACTATTGTATCTTTATTCTTTAAAAAAACATGCATTTAAAACATTACAAGGATCCAATATGACACAATGATAGGAGTCAAATGTGCTGGGAACAGCAACTGGTATAAATAGTGACACTTATCAACATTATCTTTGCGTATATAACCGGTCATTTTTTTCTCTGAGGTATATATGATCCAGCAAGCATAATTTTTATATTTACACCTACTGGTGATAATTTAACATACAAGTTGAAATCTGGATAGAATGCATTGCAAATAGTGTTTTACATGTTTGTACAATATGTTGTGAACAGGTCAGCAACATATTGTATACATAACAGAACCCCAACATAGGTCTGTGTTCTCTTTATTGTCATGCAATCATCAGAGATAGCTTTAAATCACTTTAAATCTTACAACTATTCCTTTCTGACATGCAAATGGTCAAATCGCTCTCTCGGCAAGACTCAGCTGTGGCCTAATTACGCCTTCTAAAAGATTTGCACCTTTGTTATGTGACACTTAATTATCTACATTTTTCTTAAAGATAGCATCATTACATGTTAGAATACCAGTTTGGTTCTTAATGTAGTTATTTTGTGACTTAGCAGAACTTATGTACTTCAGGATGGAGAATTCTTCATTTTTGTGAAAAGTTCTTCAAAATATCGATTCTCAATGTATGATTACCAAACAATACGTTTAAGGAGGAATCCGACATTTCGGACCTTTTTTTTTCCTCTCAATCTCAAATATCCAAATAAATTTTTGTTACATACATACAGATTAGAAATATGCTTATTGATGTCGAACATCTAAACAAAATATAAAGCAGAACACTACTCCCATTATTACAAACCTGTATTTCCTATCTGAGATACGCTGCATAGTCAGCGATTTTTAAACTAAGTAAAACACGTGAATACTTATATTATTGAGAACACGTTATATTACTATCCAGGTAAGTCGCTGTGACGTCGATATCTATTTTTAGCAGAAATCCCCATCGTGCTTATTAATAGAGTTAGACAGAATGTGGACTTACAGGGCCGTGCCTGGGCTTACGCACTTACGCACGTGCGTACAGTTGCTTCCGAAAATTGAAAAAATAAAAACGCCTCAAAACGAATTTAAATCGTCGCCTAACCCGGGTTAGGCACTACCAGTTAACTGTCTTTGTTATTTAAATCCATGTAGTTAAAACAGTTTTTTTTCTAATTCTACACAATCTTTAACAATCCAACTTGACGTATTTCTGTCTCTTCCTGCTTCTAAGACAATTCTTTGTTCTAGACAGTGAGAGTACACGCCCCCCCCCCCCCCCCCCCCCCCCCCCCCCGAATGCATCTATGGCGTTCTATGGAAAAATTCTGGATGGGGGAGGGCACGCCCCCGGACTCCCTTGGAATAGTGCGTATACTCAAAAGTCGCCCAGGCACGCCCCTGACTTAGAGCCATTTTGATTATGACTTGTACGTGTAACAATTGAGGTAGTATTCACAGACGTTTTTCCTTACACTGCAATATGAGTTTATGTAGAATATATGTCCAGATTCCTCCAAACAGGCATGATATATATTTTTAGATGTATTTTATATAGGCGAACTCTCGCTTATCACCTCTAATATCATTTTAACTGGCAATTTATTTATACAGTCTTATTGATTATGCATAAAATATTCACATGCATCTTAACATAGGGTCTTGAATGCACGTTGTTTCATACTTTTTAAAGGAGAAATTTAGATGGAAAAAGGTCCATGAATATGCATTATGGACAAAATATACTGTTATGCAAAATGACCTCCACTTTTACTAATTTTGATGAAAAATGCATTAAATCTTTCATCTTTCTCTATTGAAATATAACATCCTTTAAGTAAATAAACATTTAGAGGAGTTTTGAAGCCATTATTGGTGCTTAATGAACACACTGTTATTTTACTTTCAAAAAAAAACATAGAAGGGAGATAACACTGAAGTCAGATAGTTGCAATTTGGTTTGTCTCCCTTGATAGGTACTGACATTTCCTTAAAATTATACGTGATTGGAATAACATTTTTGTTGTTTTTTAAGTCATATGTGGTTTACGGTATTCAAGTGTACATTGGTCTTTCTTTTCGTGTTTATACACAATGTCTTTAATCTCTTTTTCTCTCTATCCCTCCTCTCAACCTTTCACTCTTTCTCTGTGTGTCTCTCTCTGTCTCTCTCTGTGTATCTCTCTGTGTCTGTCTGTTTCTGTCTTTCTGTCACTCTCTCTGTGTCTTTCTGTCTCTCTCTCTCTGTCTTTCTGTCTCTCTGTATCTATCTCTTAGTTTTTCTGTCTCTCTGTCTCTCTCTCTCTCTCTCTGTCTGTCTGTCTGGGACGAGTATCCGACAGTACGTCAGGCTTAAATTCAGTTGAACTCCTAATACAACATTTCGATTAAATTCAAACTCTAGATCAGATATAGTTGTTTGGGACCCTTTTGTTCTTAATAACGTACGCAAATAATGAAACAAAGAAAGAGAGAAAGAAAGACAGACACGGACGAACGGCAAAGAGACAAGCACAAATGGGGATTTCTTAATGCGCATAAACAAACATAACAGTTCAAAAAGAATATTTAATTTTATTTAATCTCCTTAAATGCCATTTCTATCAAATTCAAACTCTAGTTCAAACATAGTTGAGTTGGTGGTATTCATAATTTCATTGATAACAAATTCTACTGACATACTAAAAGTATAGTGTTTTAATTTTAAATATATTTTAAACAGTATAGCAAACATTAAGATCAGCAAATATAACTGAGTGTTTGAGACAACATGTATCCATATGTTTTACTTCTATATGAGATTATTGTTGATAAAAGAATTTAATATTAGGTCAAATGTTGATCCAATAACTTAGCCCTATATAGACCACTATATAAAACACATTTTAACATAAAAAATCTGATAATTATCAGACAGACATCTTTCGTGGCTGTAGGAAATAACGCGTTACAAATTAAATATTAAATCGGGGTACATGTAATTAAATAGCCCAGTGAAATGACATAACATTCTCAAAAAGAGAAGCAATTTGCAACTCAATATCGAGTCTACATATCATTTATTTTTTCTATATTTATTCATTTATTATCTTCTGAATCGACAACAATCAACGCCCTCCTGATGCTATTGACATTCAAAATACCTTATAACGTGGAAATTAGTTACAACAAACAAAAATTGCGTGAATAAGCGTACAGTCTTAATAAGAGCGCTTAAATCATAAATAGCAGTTCCTCTCGCTATCACTAATCATTCTTTTTTACTACATGTAGTGCTTTTAAAGATACAGTTCGTAAATCAATCCTCTCGCTATCCCTTATAATTTTTACTAAATGTACATGTACTTCTCTCTTTTCTAAGTCTCTCTCTCTCTTTCTATCTCTCTTTCTCTCCTTTCTCTCTTTCTCTCTCTCTTTCTCTCTTTTCTCTCTCTCTCTTTCTCTCTCTTTCTCTCTCTCTTTTTCTCTCTCTCTTTCTCTCACTTTCTCTCTCTTTTTCTCTCTCTCTCTCTCTAATTTACTAGTTCTTTATCTCTTTATCTATGTATCTCTCTCTCCCTCTCTTGGTGAAATCTTACGAAAGCGAAAATAAGTGAATATGCGTACAGTTTAATTTTGGCGATTAATTTATAAATACATTATTCCTCCTGCTATCCCTAATCATTTTGGCTGCAGATAGTTCTCTGTTTTTATCTCTATCTGTGTATCGCGATCTCATTTACTATTTCTTTATTTCTTTATCTATGTATCTCTCTCTCTCTCTCTCTCTCTCTCTCTCTCTCCCTCTCTCGTTCTCTCTCTCGGCCTTTATCTCTCTCTTCCTCTTCCTTTCTCTCAGTGTTACAAGGGGAAGTAATTTCAGGCCAACTCTCATCTTCCTACGCAGAGTTATTGTTTGTTTTTAACAAATATTGCTCTGCAACAGGCTCACGGACATATTGCAATGTCAAGACGCAACTAAACTAAGGATTATAAAAATAATGTTTGTTATGTTTTGGCGGTTCGTGTATGTTTTGCTCATAGTGTTTAAAATATTCTGTTTTGGTCCGAAAACTTCCGATTACTTAATATAGCTACAACTTTTGGGTTCGAGAGACTGCTTAAATATTGTTTTGCTATTACGTCGCGACTACCTTAGAAAGTTGCATCAGTTTGGTTTGGTTTCGTAATATATTGCAGTCACAATTTTTATAATTAAAGTGACATCACCTGCTGCTGGTGGAAGACCCCAGTCTGTGCAGAACCACTGGCGTACGGTAGTGGGATCTGTTATCGGATAAAAAACATACCAATTCATAACTATTTTAGCAATGCTGACAGGCAAAATTCATTGATTAGAACTAAATCCTATTATCAATAAGTAATCGAATGTATGCTGTTAGTCTGATATAGTAAATAAAGCCAACAAATTCTGTTCCGTTCTATATTGCGAGAAGCACAAAGGTGCGAAATTACTGTGACGTCACCTTTTGAAAAGGCCTAGGGATTAAATATTAGTTCCAAATTGTCGTATATGTATCACCTCCATAGCGCAGTGGTTAGCGCATCTGACTGGCGATACAAAAAGTCGTGGGTTCGAATCCCACCAGCGCCACTTGTGTGTGTTGTCCGTTGACTAAATGAAAGGTAAGTGTAGTGAGAGAGTGGGTGTGAGAGTGTGGGTGGGTAAATGTGGTATGAGAGTGGGTGTGCGAATGTAGTGAGAGAGAGGGTGTGCGAATGTGGTGTGTAAGAGTGGGTGTGCGAATGTGGTGTGTGAGAGTGGTTGTGCGAATGTGGTGTGGGAGTGCGAATGTGGTGTGAGAGTGTGGGTGGGAGTCTTGGTGGATGTGCGAATGTGGTGAGAGAGTGGGTGTGAGAATGTGGATGGGTGTGCGAATGTGGTATGAGAGTGGAAGTGCCAATGTGGTGTGAGAGTGTGGGTGGGTTTGCGAATGGGGTGTGAGAGTGTGGTGTGGTGTGTAGGTGGGTGTGAACGTGTGGATGTGAAAGAGCGACTTAATGGGTGGTTGTTAATATAAGGGCGTTTTACTACATTTGGAAACAACAAGAAAAGCGAATATATAACATACAAAACTAAAAATTATTTTGAATTCATAAAAAGTGTATGATACTTTAAACAGGTTGTCTGAGCAAAGGGGAAATTCGAAAGTCTCATACATGTATGCTCCACATTATATTTATATTTAAGAAATCATCTGTGTGAAACATAATGTTTTTAACCCGAACTCTCACAAAGTTTTAATCACATAGTCTCTCACCCAAACCCACACACAGACTAGCAATCTATTACATTTAATCACATAGTCTCACACCCAGACCCACACCGAGGCACAAAATATCTCACCTTTAATCACAGTCTCAGACCAGACCCACACCCAGACCCACAATCTATCACCTTTTATCACACAATCTCACACGGTCTTACATATGCTCGCCATATGCCCATGAGGTGAAAGGCAAGGGTAAACAAAACCATTCATCGACGAAAACCATGGAATGAAGGAATGAATAAAAGACCAATAAGGAAAGCATGGAGAAGGAAAGAGGCAGAGCTAACAGGATGACTAGTCTTTTCCCACGCTACCCACTACAGCAAAAGCAGAAATTATCATAAAATGATTTCTTGCTATCTGGAAAACATTAAATATTTTAAGAACATTTAATCTACCTAATCAAAATATTAAAAAAATCAACTTGGTTTTAGCAATACGTGATTTATTTTTCACTTTAAATTCACCCAACCTAAAATAAGTACAAATGAATGGAAGAAGTAGCTGGATATAAATTACATAGTTCCTTCCCCTGATTATCTACATCTTCCATTATGGTGTGATCCACGCGCGTTATGTTGTAAGCTGCCCAGCTACTCGTAGGCTAATCTTGGTCTGTTTGCAACATTTCCTTTTCAAATTTCTTATAAAAATCGTAATGTACTGGTACAACTCTTAAGTAAATATATCGAGCTCCCACATTAAATAATTTAAATTACCCGCCAGAAAAATAGCTGAAACCACTTTTAAAGCAATACTATCTAGATCTAATTAATTTTGAAATAAAAATAAATATAGTAAAACGCAGAAAATAGCAGAGTTATATAAATATTCGAAATCTATGTTACCTTGAATACGCTGATTACAAAATTCGAAATTCCAATTATATTAATAGGGAAAAAATGATCATAATCACCTTACAAAAAATGGAAATTAAGGTTAAAGTCTAAATTACAATCACCACTTAACTATGGTTACGAACACTAAGTATAATAAATTAAGGCTGCAATGTGGGAGAGGTTACCCGATTTTCTTGATGGCAAACAACCGTCATCCCAAATAAAATTTGTGTTTTAAGAATGTCGGAAATTCTTTCTTGAGTGTATCTGAATGAAGGTGTGTTTAATGGGTGTATTAGTTTTACTCTTAAAAAATAGGCAACGAAATAACGTTGTAAAAAATATTCTGGCTTTTGTGCATCTCGAACTAGGGACCCTTGATAACTATGACGGTTGTCCACGCAACGCGCTCTTTACACAGGTAAGTTAAAACAGGTACCTTACTTCACCTTATAATTGTGTCTTTGTTTCGGGTTAAAACTAGGACGTGTGACAAAATTATTGACAAAGTCCAGACACGATTCTACGAATGTTCATGTAACATCCCACGTGTAGTGCGCCCAACAATCAGTTAAAAATGCAAATGTTAAAAATTGACCAATGCAAAAAATTACTTAGTACAAAAAAGTCATACATTGATACAGCAATGAAGTAAGGTAAACTGAACTCAACGCACCTTGAGCTTCAACAAGAAGGCCTCATAATAATATCACTTACAAATCACATTGAAAAGAATGTGTCACTCAAAACACAAAATGGCATAAGTTTTTGGAATCCACTGTCTTGGAACTAGACAAAGGTCCACATCCAGCTTAGATGATCCGTCAACTCCCTATATTTAGTTTCTAGCTAGTCAAATATGTTTATGATGTTTTCCCGGGATAACATCCATGTACATGTTCGCTATGTTTACAATTTTACAGAACGCATTCACAGTAGTGTAACACCAAACTCAACACTTTGTCTTGCCACACACAATCTGTGTAGCACGTGCAGACCATATCACTACTACAGTCACTTGACACGGTGTTCGCCATTTGTCGTCGTCTGATTTTTTATATTCAGATAGTTGTTTATAGGAAGGAATTCGTTGACGACAAAATAAGTTTATAAATAGTTCTTTAATGGGGCGTTTATGGTGATGTAATTAAATATATGTGTCTTAAATAGAATAGAACATCAGTGTAAATAATTCGTAGGTAAACAAATGTCACATGAGTAAAGCAACGGTGTGAAAGAGTTCAATGACTTTACAAAATACCATTTACATTTTTATTTTGACAAGTGTTATATCAATAATAATATATCATTCTACTAATAAAGTATAAAACGTCATTGAATAGTGTCACTATATATCTAAAATGTAGGAATAATAATTGCACAATCTTAAAACATTTGCTGTGCTGCAAAATACCAGCGAAGTGACGTAGTGCGGGAAAAAATTAAAGTTGTTATTTTCTTTGCCATTTCATACATCATATCAAATCGTTCATCGGAGAGAAACAGAGACAGAGACGATAGAGAGAGAGAGGAAGAGAGAGGGACAGACAAACATAGATATACAAACAGACAGATAGAGAGCGAGCGAGCGAGCGAGAGAGAGAGAGGGAGAGAGGGAGAGCGGGAGAGAGAGAGAGAGAGAGAGAGAGAGAGAGAGAAAGGCAGGGGAAGGGAGAGAGAGAGAGTGTGTGTGTGTGTGTGAGAGAGATAGAGAGATCTAATGAAATAAACAAAAAGTATTGAAATTAATTATTTTGCAATATGCGGTAATCGTCAATATTAACCGATTGAGTCCTTTTTGAAGTTACATAAAAACAGTAGTGGTATATAAAAGTCTCTAAATTACATATAATTAATTCGTCCGATTTCCAGTTGAGCCTAAATTTGCGTTTTATGCGAAGAGTACATGGGATGTTGGACCAAATAAAAACACACACACACACAAAAAACAAGGACTATAGAAACACATCTTAAGATAAAACTTTCACGCGACTAATACTAGGAGCCAGGCGCGGATCCAAAATGTATATATATATATATATATATTATCGACATCTTCCATAGCGGAGTGATCTGCGCGCATTAGTTTAAAAGCGGCTCACTTAATGTTGGTCTCTTTACAACCAGGCCGTAGCTGCCTGTACGCAGGATACGCAGTTCCGTACACAGTCTCCTCAACGAATGAAAACATAAATATAATAAATTTGTAATAAAAAATTGGAGAATATTGTCTGCAATGATTAAATACAATTTGATACTTGTTTTATATTTAAATTAATGTTACAT
Organism: Sinonovacula constricta; assembly: GCA_007844125.1. NCBI lineage: Eukaryota > Metazoa > Mollusca > Bivalvia > Cardiida > Solecurtidae > Sinonovacula > Sinonovacula constricta. The sequence continues at coordinate 30,438,702 of CM017570.1, read as the reverse complement.
AACATTTTACTTCAAAACTAGAATTATCTTGATATCGAACCTATCCAGAGGCCACCAATGACATTCTAGAAACACACAATTTTCAGGCGATGCACCCCCGAGGCTCTCCGCCAGCGGCCTTGCAAACACATCATTTCATGTCTAGCTACGCCCCTGACATTTCCTTTTCCAATTTCTCATCAAGATCTCAAAGCACAAGTACAATTTTAAAGTAAATCATTCTGCCTCCCGTATTGGCTAATTCAAATTTCCCGCCGAAAAAAATGACTGAAACCACTTTAAAGTAATACTATTGCCATCATTAAAAAAAATAATGAAAAAATAATAAAACGCCGAAAAAAGCAGTTATATACATTTTCGGACTCTATGGTAGATTAACATAGAATACGCTAAGTAAACAAATAAAGATCACATTTATATGGTTAGGGGAAATGATTATGAATACCATGGATTAATGATAGCCGTAAGTAACACCTTCAAAAATAGGCAATTAAAAGTCTGCATTTCAATCACTACTTAATTAGGTTAATTGACTCTAAATAATTCTAAATTAATGCTTCGATACTTAAATGTGGTAAAGTACCCGCCTGTTCGTTTATTGCAAGCTCATAGCCGACATACTGGTAGTAAAGTTGAGCAATCATTAAAATTAAATAAGCAGATATTGTCAATTAATAATTATTAATCCATAACAACGCGGAAACATAAATGTTGGTTTTGGGATTATTAAACATGCATACAGACCATATATGTACATTCATTACAAGCCAAGGACGTATCGTGGACGAATTAATTTTGCCCAGGTTGATTTTTTATTTTCGCATGTACTTTATCAGCTTCAGGTGTCAATTTTGATGCATACCTTGTAATTTTTTATTTAAGAATTATTACCAGTAAGTTAAAAATGTTTGTACAGTCTTATGATAGAGTTTTGTCCTAGGAAAACATGTTGTTGTTCTAATTTTGATGATGCTATTTTTGTCACAATTCTTCATCTGCATTAGTTTTTTTATTAGTTGTTTAATTATTGTTAGTTACACTGATCAAAAGACAGTTTATCGAAAAGATATATAAAAAATAAAATGGATAGTGCCTAACTGAATGTAATTACCGATGACGTGTCTGCGGCAGCTCAAAAAATAACAAAGCGAATGTCGCTATAACTACAATTCCTAAATAAAACCTTCGCTGAAGCAACATTTTTATTGACAGATAATGTTATATATAAATGTATGTATATTCCCTGGTTACCTTGTAGGAAAAGAAATACTTAAGTTCATACTTTATTAATAGCGTCCATGGTTTAATGGTTGAAGTAATGAAGGCTTAACTTGTGAGTCCTAGTTTCAAACCCCAAACTAGACACGAGACTTTTGTTTTTGAGAAAGACTATTAACTATGCCATTTGGGTCATTTAAAATTAAAATTAGCTTTTTAGCTCACCTGAGCAAAACGTGCTCGATGTGACCTTTTCTGATTCCCTTCATCCGTCGTCTTTTGTGTGACGTGCGTCTTGCGGCGTCATTTTCTTATGAACCGACCGTTTTATTTACACTCGCCATTCACATAGAGGCATATGGCGAGCACCCTATGTCATGGAGAATGGCGATTAAAATATGACTTAATCTTTTACTGTTTAAGATATCTGGGGTGTGGAGGGTACGACATGATGGTCTTTTGATTTGACTCGTGTTATTTTCTAAAAACATTTTGGTCAAAGTGGATTATATATTACATGTATTGATAGTAATATTGGTAAAACTCTGGGAAAATTAAAATATATTATGAATAAACATAAAAGCATATAATAAAAAATCTCAATTATTTTACCTCAGATATGAATTCACAATTGTATATTAAAACGAGATGATTGTTCTATCACATATATTAGATAACTGTTATGTATAAACCTATACGGTAACAATGCCTAAGCACTAGATCTGTTTGAAAAATCTTTCATTTCAAAAAGTTCTTAAAATATGTTAATATATAGATGATAGAAATTATATATGATGGTGTGAGACCAAACGGAAATTGAGTTTCGTCCCGGAAGTAGTGAGGCAAGAAAATGTTCTATGGAATTCTGTTGGGCCCATTACTGACTTTTAATAATTGCTTAAATATTTAAATATAATCTTTCAAACTTTCGGAACATGGCAAGGATTTACAGTGAACGTCTGCTAAAGGTGTCTTTCCTGAAATTTCAATTAAAACTGCAACAATTATACATGCAAAAATGTATATGTATACATATAAAAAACTTGGTTTTATTTGTATGTGTGTGTCTTTGCTTAGTTAAAAGACAACATTATCTAACAACTAAAAATCAGGCATTTTTGCTGTCTGTTTTCCATTTCAAGCTTGGAAGGTTTCAGGTAAAGTTGAAAACTGAAAACTGAACAGGTTTTGTTCATTTCTTTACAAAACTAAATACACAATATGTAAACAGTGTTTAGGCTAGAGATCACCTTTTCACCAGAATTCTTAGAGTTGGCACACATTTTTTAACTGAATGTGTCATTTTGGTGTTCGTTACTAAGGCTTATTCCTATCGAATCCTGGCTTCCTATCGATTTCGTGGTTGTAGAAATAATGCGCGTGCAGTGCAAACGCATGTTCTAATTCTATACAAGTTTACCGAAGTTTTCACGGAGGAATGTAAGAGTGGAAAAATGCGAAAAAAAACAGGTATTTACTGCTAATTATTAAAACGTCCGGCTAAAACTACTCAAAATGATCCAACAAATTGATAAGAAATATTTAAACTCCCCAATTCCAACAATCATTTCGCTCATTATTTCCACCCTGGCAACTTCCAGTAGCCATATTGTTTTGTCATGTGACCGGTAAATAATCGATTATGTGCCTACGATAGACTACACACAAATTCAGAAAGTTGCATATTTCTGATATAATTAACGGGAAATTTATGTTTAAACAAAATAACAGTGATAACAGATCACAGTAAAGCGCTTGGGTCTGAAACATCGTGACGTTGTGTCTGCTACTAAAAACAAGCCTCTCTACATCCGCTTATGAGTGAGTGATGCTGTTTTGGTGAGGGTTTTTTCTCATCTTTTTAAATGACCCACTGATTATAAAATTGGCCCACTGTTTACAGAAGTGAAGGGACAAATAGGCCCACAGCTTCGAAGATCTAGCCTAAACACTATGTAAAGTAAACTGCATGTATTCTAGATCTAACAAAACTTCAACTGCAATTATAATTTCCTAGTGTGACAATCAATTCATAATCAATTGCAATCACTTAAGTGAGTTGGCGAGCGGATATTCCACCTGCGCACTTCTTCTATTTATTTTAGTAAAAATACAGATGGTTTAATCTGAGAACTTAATTAATTAACAAAAGAAATATCATGCATTAAGTAATTCAAAGATAAGAACTTCATATAAAGTAAGTCCTTTATTAATTTACAAAAGAAATGTCATGCATTAAGTAATTCGAAGATAAGAACTTCATATAAAGTAAATCTTTTGTCGTATTATAAAGGAGCATATGGTTATTTAGCTATCCTAAATGGGAACTAGCATTCTGTGTACGTTCAAAATTCTAAGCGAGTTTTAAAGGTGTATATATAATAAAGGCTTTACTAAATAATATAATTAAAAACTAACAATTTTAATTGGTCCAGAGAAGAAAAAAGGTCAGTGTAATCACGTGCTTATGTTATTGGACTGTACACTTTTATTGTCATTTTCTTTATAATGAACAACATTTGTTCCTGATGATTAATCCCTGTCTGCCTCAAATCATGCTGTTTGCGAAGACAGCAAGCTTTGTTGGTTTTGTCGGAAGAACTTTGGATAAAAGGGACTGAAATAATGTTGGACAATTTTCATTTGGATGCCATTTTAAAATTAATTAACTGCCACATTCTTCTTCGAATTTCATATCCAGTTATTAAGGGCAATTTGGATGTGTTATATTTAGAGAATCACTGTCCCGAAACATATTTTAAATGCCCATAGTTTGTTTTCAGAAACAACAATAATGCCCTTTAAGAAGGATGGCTTGTTACTAGTTTACGAGTATTTTGTGTAAAATGAATCGGGAGCCAGAGATGGATTTATATTACGTCAGCATAGCGTGCGGGCAAAAACAGTTACGTCATCAAATTTTGACGTTTTTTAATTGCCGAGGCTGAGATTTATCGCATAGATAAGTTTGTATGTTGTTTTTGTTTTCTGAGATTTTTATCGGTTATAAGGACCGGAATTCCGGGTGATTTTACCGGTCCTCGTCTATTATTATCGGTTTTGTCCGAGGTCCGATGGACTTTCGCAATGACTGATCCAGATACAATTGAAGATTATGTGCTACTAAATGTTCAATGTTTTAAATTACATAACCTTTGCCATAATTTAAATGTTGGTTTATTCATTTAGCATCGATGTGGAAATATTGATATTTTTTAAATATACGGATACGCGAAATTCACATTGGCGTTAAACTTGGATTGATAAATGAAGACCTGGATAATAGAACCATCGACGTACAGCTGGTCAAATGTAAGACGTGAACAGCGTAGGAATTCCGACTGAAACTCCTCACTTGAAGAAGTTATAACTATGGTTGCAAAATGATTGCGCTTATTGTTTAAAACTTGGCGAATCAAAAATGCATGTTTTAAAGCAATGATACAAAACTGTTGAGAATTACAAACGGTTACTTAGTAAGAAGTCCTGATATACTTATTGTTATTATATATATTTTATGTACCTCATTAAATTCATATGTATTCATCAATAAATTGTCTTTTTAACAAATAAAATATTTCAAAAGTAACAACGGGTTACCAAAAAGAGTGACGAAAATTCTTTTTTAACATAGCACTTTTTGTTATTAACCGGTCTGATGAGGTGTTTGTAAACTAAATTTGTAAAACAGGGCAAAATAACAAGGGCAAGATCTGATTCTTCTATGAATTTAGTGTATTTATTTACATCATATTAACATCAGAACATCACCAATCATCCATGCCTCTACTGCAATATAATACAAAGCTATTAAAATAACGCAATACTATATACAACATAATTTTTTAAACTACAGTGACGGCAATATTTAAGATAAAATGTCAACATTATCTCATTTGTTTAACGTTGAATAAAACAAATAGAATATGTACAAAACTTTACAAAACATCAGCTGCACATCACAACAAAGAAACTTTATGAAAGATGGACGTTGAATGTCTGCACAGACATAGTTATTGTGTAAAACCAACAAAACAGAATACAAGTCGCAATACGCTTCTGACTTGATCTACGTATGGTCGCATAATGTTGATATGGAGAATGTGTGTTTGTATGAAATAAGACACTGACATGCATGTTTATAATTGTGTCTGACGGAAATGTGTGTTCTGAATATGGCATAAATTGAACATTCTCAAACAACACATTTAACATTGATTCAATATATAAAGAATTGTTTCGTCAACAATCAACACTCTATCCTTGTAAGAATGAACTTCTACCAGCTCTATACATGACCAAAAGATTTAAGGAGGAAAGTCAATATATACAAAAAATAAATACACAATATAATGTAACTGCATTTTGTTATACATCTATGAATAAAAATATTATAAATCAAAGTTCAGATGAATGCTATGGTAAATAAATATCTTATGAACTAAAATAGAATAAGTAAATGGACACTTTTATCAAATTATCGAAAGGTCTGCAGGTTTAGGAAAATCCAGCTTGATTAAAAACATGCATCCTTCTAACCATTTACACAATTTCAGAAATAAATTGTTATTTATTAAGTGCGGTAAGAAAATTATCAAGCATAAAAATCTCAGCTGTATTCATAGCTAGTAATGTGCCATTTTAGCAACATCTTATTTGTCATAATTGCATATGGATAAACGGTTTACAAGGCTAGATACACACTAGTCTACTGTATCTCAGTAAATGTCAGACACTTTTCTATGGGAGACAACCTTAGTTAATATTTAACGTACGTGTAGTAGTTATGTCCCTTGAGCGTGCATAATTTGTTTCAATGTTATTATATTTTACATTTATCGAACTTTTTGCACATATTCGATGGGTATAATTGGGCATACAAAGTCCTACATATAGTTTTGAGGTTTAGAGATTCGCATTGTATTCCAAGTCACTTGAATTTAAACATACTGGACTTTATTATGGCAAAAGCAACATTACTTTTAAATCCATATCAGCAAGAAAGTATATCAACTGACGACAATTAAAGAAAGCGGTCATAATGACAGTCACAACATAAACAACTTTTAAGCATGTTTGCGACCAGATTCAAAAATGTGAATTTGCCTTTCTGAAACCCTCATACTATCACTAATACAAAAAGTGTATTTCATTGGCTATTCAACGCCTTCCTTGAAATCGTGATTAATCATCTACAAACTTGCATTGGGAGTGAGCAATAATAGCTTGTATCTAGAACAAGTTATTAAATGGTGGTGGTCGCAGCTGGTCCAATCTACAGATTTTGTAATTCTATGTTGTGTGGACCTATTCAAAACTTTAACAAAGTCTTTTTAAAACCGCCCTTGATCAAGGTATGCATGAAATAAATATTCATCTAGTAAAATACCGATAGCGGGAGGTTTGCTGTTTTACTAAAATAAGCTGTGTGCCTTTAAATGATTGATAAAAAATAGTGTTTTATCCATATAATAAGCAATCATGTATACTCAATAATTTCGCCAGCGGTCTCATCATTCTAAACCATGCCCATTGTGCATATATACCATAGTTTATGATTGTACAAGTACTACATAACTGTGATATTGTACATTTCATGAACTTCCCATACAGTGTTTAACATTGGCGCTAAATGTACATGTACAGAAAATCTCCTGTAAATACTGAAGACACAGGAAATCTGTTTAATTCACTATCTTTAAATTTACTGAAGTATTGCTCAAATGCATATATACCCTAAAATTTCAGGTATGTAATGCATACAACAAATGTGATTTACATCTTAATGTATGGTCAAACAGTAAAAAATCACGTTCAAATGAGTTTTCACGTTGACTTCCTTCACCCTTCTGCCTGTTAGAAAGTTACCTCACACGTGTAAGATTTATTGATTTGTGCTGCATGAATATGAAATCAGTGCCATCCGTTCATAAAACAAACGAATAGACCTAAAAACTATTAGACCTTTCCGATGTCAACATATACAACTTCCATAAAATTATGCGATGCACGAACTGTACAATGAAAGTGATGACTACAATAATACATACAAGTAGAGTCTTGTAAGTAAGTAACCTATTCCTAACAAATGTCACATTACACAAACATGTATATAATATAGCAAAAGGAAAACTTGTGACTTGTTCATATAATGCGATAAAAATACATGGCTAAACCGTTTTCACTATAGATATTGTTTATACGCACATGATTTTTAAACAATCATCTGCAGATATATTTAAACTAAAGGTCTACAAAGGGAAACAATTATATTCTTAACTTATTAATATTTGGTATATTCCAATAACATGTCTTTACTCGTTGTTTCCACAGAAAGAGAAAGAAGTTACAGCATGAAAAACAAATCTGATAATTACAATTCTAGCAATAGGATCTACAACTCTTGGAGTGCGGCATTAACTTTTAACATGTATGATGATACGTCAAGAAACACCCTCACCACTCAACAGTGAGAAGCTTCGCTATTCTTCACAAGTTTGACACAAATTTAAAACAAGAGGAGGGCCATGATGGTCCTTAATCGCTCACCAGAGGACACGGCCTTTTCGTAGGCTCATATCTGGCCTCAAGTAGTTACCAGTTATTTGATGAAGATCGGACATTAGTATGGCCACTTGGCTGATAACATCTAGAATTATACCTAGTGACCTACTGAAAACATGTGACCCACTTCAAAACATATCTAAGATTTCATATTGGAAAACATTCTGGCCATGTTTGGTGAAGATGTGGCTATCAATGTGGCTTCAAAGCAATTTCACAGGGTTTTCTAAAATTTGACCTAGTCAGCTAGTGTTACTACGTGACCTATCATAAACCATTCAAGATTTCTTGCAGGCTAACAATCTGGCCATGTTTGATGAAGATTGGGCCATAAATCTGACCTTTAGCATGTTCACAAGGTTTGTCAAAGATGTTACCTAAAGAGCTACTCTTTGACCCTACCTGACCTAATGACAATATATCCATGATTTCATGCAGGTAAACATTCTGACCAAGTTTGCTGAAAATTGGGCTATAAATGTGGTCCCTAGTGTCTTCACAAGCTTTATCTAAGACTTGACCTAGGGACCTATTTTTTACCATATGTGACCCAGTTACGAATTCTTCCAAGATTTTTGGAGCCAAATATTCGGCGAAGATTAGACCATACATATGGCCTCTAGTGCATTCACAATTTCTACGATTTAATCTAGTGACCTACTTTTTGACCTCCCGTGATCCAGTTATGAACTCGTCTAAGATTCCATGCTGACAGACATTCTGAAAGGTTTGGTGAATATTGGACGATAAATGTGGCCTCTAGTGAGCTCACAATTTTTTTTTTACTAAGATTTTACCTAGTGACATACTTTTGACCCCACGTGACCCAGTTAAGAACTCCTCCAAGACTTCATGGAGACAAACATTCTCATCAACTCTGGTGAGGATTGTGCCATAAATGTGGCCTCTAGTGTGTTTACAAGCTTTTTCTATAATTTTACCTAGTGACCTACTTTTTGGCCCCACGTGACCCAATAATGATATCATTCATGATTTCATGCATGCAAATATTCTCAGCAAGTTTGATGAAGATTGGGCCATACATGTGTCCTCTAGTGTTATGTTTTTTTCCACTAAAATTTGACCTTATGACCTGCATTCTGACCCACGAAGCCTAATAAGAAGATCCTCCAAGACTTCATGCAACCAAACATTCTGACCAAGTTTGGTAAAGATTGGGCTATGCATGTGGCCTCTTGTGTGTTTACAAGCTTTTATTCTAAAATTTGACCTATTGACCTACTTTTTCACCTCACGTGCCTCAGTTACGAACTCTCAACATTTCCTTTAATCAAAGATTCTGATTAAGTTTCGTGAAGATTTGGATATAAATGTGTTTACAAGGTTTATCTAAAAGTTGTTTTTGACCGCCAGGTGACTCAATTATGAACTCATCTAAGATTTCTTGCTGACAAACATTCTGACCAAGTTCGATGGAAATTGGATAAAAACTTTAGCGTCAAGCGTGTTCGCAAGCAAAATTGTGACGCCTCACGACGGGGTATCAGAAAAGTTCTACTTGAGCACGTTGTTTGTTGACATTCAGAAAGTCTTGTTTCACCTTATGACAAAACGTGCCATGTCATCGTGAAAAGTGTGCTTCAAAGACTTCGTATTTCTTTCAAAATTTCACGTATTTATTTTAAGTGTGTTTAATAATTATCTCGCTGTCATTACATAATCTGGTTAACAACGCATCTAAGTCAAATGAAGGTAAAGCAATACAGATCTTTTGATCGTACCTGTGTGTTTCTGACTATGGATTTTGTTCACATTTGCACTTATAACTCTGAAATTTGATAGTCCATATAAATGAAACGTTGTCATTGGAGTATGCTTTTTCTAGGCGTGAAACATTGCCTTTAGAAGACTGTAAAATGACTATTTTAATACAAGGAAACATTCATATGATCTGGCTGTCAGTAGTTATAGTAAATGAGAGACTTTTATATGTGTCGTCGAGACCGGCTTTGTATGATCATTCCTGAAGAGTCACTGAAGTTGTAGCAGACCAACACAAGTAGATTGCGATGCCTCACACTGTAGAGCTTCTCACCCTCATTTTCTGCAATGTCCATCAGTATCGCCATGATATTCTAAATATACACAAACAAATGACATTTGAAGACGTTTATAATGAGGCAGGAAATTTTTCGAACAATCTAGCATAGTACTTCGTTCTGTCTTTGATACATGTATGCTGAAACAAAGGATGCTAGCATCGATGTTGCCCTCAATAAAACTTGAATGTATGCATGTAGTTCAATGTTTGCAACTGATTATCTTAAATACACACTTTAAAACACGGTATTTAGAACATGTTGAATGTGTTTTTCGTCCGGAAACAGGTTTCAGTTATTTTGAAGACAGTGTCCCATTAAAACAGATATAGTGCCGTCTTGACTGTGTATAGCCTGTCATACCTGGCACCATATCATGCCCAGGCACATTATCCTGATACCGGGCCAACCAGATATGGAACTATCCTAACATTACCTTGAGCGACAGCAAACGTGCTATACTTTAAGGACATTGCTCCTTTTAGTTAAGATGTAAGAATTACATCAATCTATTATAAAGTGTCTACGGGTACTTTATGTGCTTACCACATTTTGCCCACTAAATGTCTCCATGATGTCCTTTATTCATTTATCATCCACGGCTCTGCAATGTAGATACAACTTTTACATTTAAAACATTTTGCCCACTGAATGTCTAGCTGATGTTCTTCATCCATTTATCATCCAAGGCTCTGCAATATAGATACAACTATTACATTTAAAACTTATCCTGATAGTAGTGGTATAATAATGAAGCTCCTAAAGTTTACAAAATTGTTCAACTAGTTGATATTGTCAAAAATACAGTGTAATAGACATTTAATAAAGACAAAATCGCCCTCCCTTATTTAAATATTAATTATTTGTGTGTTGGCTTAACCACAAATTCAACAGCGTTGCTCTATCTGCTGAGAATGTTATGGCAGCACAGTCCCGATCTTTACAGAAAGTAACAATAAACATCTATCACGCCTACCTCTGCCCTGCCATCTCGTTCTCCAGGCTCCTAACACAGTCCGCTGTAGTTCACCATAATGTCCCCCACACAATCAAGATCTCTTGCTATTTAAGAAGTATGGTATAGCATCATTAATCAAGATGATGAATACTGATGAGGCCATGAAAATAAATGTATGATATATGCATACCTATTTGCATATTAATTAACTACATTTCATAAAGTTTACAGTGATACAATTACGGTCATTAAGTCAAGTTTAGTGGAAGAAAAACCCTGATAAATGTTTGGGTAGAACCGATGGCGCACAGCAGGTCAGCTAGTAGCCTGTTCTTTAGGTCGTTTGTCTAGCTGGCTCTCGATCTCACGCACTGAGAGGCAGAAAAGACCGAGAAGTTACAAGTCGGCAACTAAACCGCTTGAATATGGGTGCCCCTGAATACGAAAATATTACCAGTGACAAATCAATACTTCTGTCAGATGTCCATATTATGTGTTCGAATTATCTTAAGCACTGTGTCATTTAAATCTGACAAATATGCATACGTACGGACGTATGGCATTTTGTTTCGCCAGCTAACAATATCGCATCGAACTAACCCAATCCAGTGTTATTAACCTATAGATGACTATGTTGCTCGAAGAATTGGCTTAAAGTGTGCACTGTGGCTTAACAGACAATGGTGAATTTGTTGTAGTATACACATGGTAGGCAGGCGACTTATCAGCCAATTATACCTCTGGTTGGTATGCTTAAACATGAAATGAATTATCACGTTTGAAGTAAATCAGCGACATCTCATTTTTTTTTCTCACAGATGCTTATTTCAATATATTTCATATTAGACCATATGGCACCTACTTGACACAAAATAATACATTTTTATCACGTTGACACAGTCAGTGTGAATGCGGTCCAAATTGTCTACAGTAACAGAATTTAAATAACATTAATATGAGGCAGTATTACGCCTTTTGGACCAAATTTCTTGCCGTTAACCAACAATGCATTTCAAACAACCACTTCAAAACTGGATCATATCTGAATTAATGACATCAAACATTCCTTATTTTTTTATATCCTGCTTTAACGAACAGTAAACAAAAATCTTTGCTGTGAACAGTAAATTAACAAGTCCAAAGTTTTACCTTTTAAGCAAATGATTCTTTCCTGGTCTGTCTCATCTCAATTATTCTGTCTGAAGTAAAGAAATGTAAAAAAAACAACAAACTATTGTAATATATCTACAAATATTCTTCGAATATATTTAAAGAGGCAAGATAAACACAATAATAAATATTGTTATTTGTATTTTCTTGTGTTAACTTCTTTTGTTCGAATTGTTTGACCTAAACAACAACAACAGCCAGCTGATTACACACAGTTTCAAGTGAAACAAAGGTAATAACAGACAGTTAACATCGATGGCAATATGGATCACTGTTTTAATGCAAAGCGATTGCTTGTTGGATATATCGTAAACATTTGTTAAAAAAATATATTGTTAAATAAACGTGAACATTTGAATATATTGTTGATCAGCATCTAGCGAGGACAAATAAAGGAACACAAAAACAAAATGACTTACCTCCATTGCTTTTATGGGAACGCTACTGCAACGAAAACTGACGCTGTGGCTGCACGTTGATACTGATGAATAGAGCAGAAAATGGATTGAGGCTTGCTGTTGACATAACGACAGACTATGAACAGGACGGAGGATACGCAGATTACAGCTGGGTGCTAGTAGATAAAGTGCAGTTTGATGTTGTTACTACAGGACAATGCTGTCATATGTACAACGTAGCCCCGGGTCTTCCATATTCTGGCATGCATATTCAGTTCATCCATTGTATTGTCGAGGACTGAAGCTGGGTGTTAATAGATTGGAGGCTCTATTTTCCCTGAATGCTGGGCATGTTGAACAATAACTCAAAGTCAAACCGGTCGTAGAGACATATACTGAAGACTGACATAGCTGAATCTTGAGTTTGACTTGCATGTCTAAAAAGATTACGGTCTGATCTTGATATATAGAGCTGTGACTGGCCCTGCATTTGAAGTCCTAAGCCTTGCAGGTTTCAAAGTCGGCGACCGCGTACTGATTGGTGGAGGAAAGCGGAGGCATTTCCTGTGAACTGACAAGCCTCCTTATATGATGAAAGTAGGACGGGTACTGGAAGAGTAAATTCATCTTCGTAAGCTTTACACTATAACACGGATTTGGGGTCTGGTCGTGGTGAAGCAGCAAATGATGTTGGAGTATGACATCAACGTAAGTCTGCCATCCACAGAAGCACAAACTGAGGTCGGGTCTTGAAATATTTAGAGCAGAATGATGTTGGCACTGTATTTTTAGTCCAACTTGCAGACCATGTGGATTCATGCAGGGTCATAATAGTGTTAACTGGTGTTTTTTCAGCATTGCACTGTAACATGAATGGTGGTCGGATGTGAAGACAGAGTAAACAACGCTTCTGAGCATGCATTTATGCTCGCCTGTTCCGTTAACACGGATGAAGGCACGGGGTGAAGATGGAAAGAGCAAAATTATACTGATCATATTTGAATCCGTCTTGCAGGGTAAACCATGTGTAGGCAGAGTGTTAATATGAGGAGTGAAGTATGCTTGTCATGAATTGTCGATCTGATTTTCAATGAAACACGGATGTTCACCATAATTAAACAGCAAAAGGCAGAGAGTTAATATAATACTCTTACTGAGATAATAACGAAATTGGTCATTTTCTGCCAGTCCTCCATGCAATATACCACGGTGGCAGGAAAGTACAATGTAGAGTAAAATATAGAGTGAAGAATAATGTTATATGTTTATCCGTCTTGCAGGGTAACACGAATTGAAGCCGGATTTCAGAAGGTAAATTAGGGAATTATGTTGTACATGTCCGCTTTTCTTGGGAAACACTGATGAGGTCAAGATTCCAGTAATGAAGTAGATCATGTTGCTCGCTAAGATTATGGCAGTCTTTCTGACATGATGATGAAATTTGGTATCTTAGTAGGTTTATTGGTTGTGTTAAGTTTCCTTATCGTTGTTTCTGTCGTCAAAAGATGATGTACTTACGGCTACGGACGACCTGTATAATATCAATATCATTGTATTTCTATTAAAACACGACAATTGCTATATATACATTGTCAATTAAGTATATTTGAACATATTTAACATATTTTTCCCTGTTTAGGGCTGAATTTACTTCACGTTTACATGGCATCTTTGCACACTTTATATTCAAAGCAGATATCCTACATTGTGTTCGGTTTTAAACATCACACTGACGCAAATCGTGGTTTTCTAACAAAAAGCTATAACATGTTGTAAAACTGGTATGTAATTATCTAAGAAAATAAGACAGCAGACAGATTGCAGTCATCTTCGCGTGTTTGCACTGAGTGGGACTCAAACCAACGTTGATGGGATTAGAAGGTCAGCAAGTCTTATCGCCATATTATTTACTTGGTCTATGGCTGTATAAACAAAAACATATGAAAGGGTTGTCATGTATCCTCTTATGTATAACACTCCCACCTAGTAAAATGTACATATACAGATGATAAAACCCAACACATATGCAAGGGTGGATATGTACCCTCCTAATTGTTAACACTCAGACCCAGTAAAATGCAATTATACAGATGACAACACAAACATATATGCAAGGGTGGATATGTACTCTCCTAATGTATAACACTCCCGCCCCGTAAAATGTAAATATACAGAATACTTTCCCAAAAATATATATGTAAGGATGAAAATGTAGCCTCTAGGTGGATATTACACTCCCACCAGTAAAATATACATATACATATAACTACCCCCCCAACACATATGGAAGGGTGGACCTGTACCCTCCTAATGGATATCACATTCCCGCCCAGTAAAATGTGCATGTACAGATAACTACCACCAACACGTATGGCAGGGCGGACATGTACCCTCCTAATGGATATCACATTCCCGCCCAGTAAAATGTGCATGCACAGATAACTACTAACAACACATATGGCAGGGCGGACATGTACAATGTACCCTCCTAATGTATATCACATTCCGCCCAGAAAAAATATGCATATACAGATAACTACCACCAACACGTATGGCAGGGTGGACATGTACCCTCCTAATGGATATCACATTCCCGCCCAGTAAAATATGCATACACAAATAACTACCACCAACACGTATGGCAGGGCGGACATGTACCCTCCTAATGGATATAACATTCCCGTCCAGTAAAATATGCATATACAGATAACTACCCCCAACACGTATGGCAGGGTGGACATGTACCCTCCTAATGGATATCACATTCCCACCCAGTAAAATTTGCATATACAGATAACTACCACCAACACGTATGGCAGGGTGGACATGTACCCTCCTAATGGATATAACATTCCCGCACAGTAAAATATGCATACACAGATAACTACCACCAACACGTATGGCAGGGTGGACATGTACCCTCCTAATGGATATCACATTCCCGCCCAGTAAAATATGCATACACAGATAACTACCCCCAACACGTATGGCAGGGTGGACATGTACCCTCCTAATGGATATCACATTCCCACCCAGTAAAATATGCATGTACAGATAACTACCCACAACACATATGGCAGGGTGGACATGTACCCTCCTAATGGATATAACACTCCCACCCAGTAAAATATGCATGTACAGATAACTACCCCCAACACGTATGGCAGGGCGGACATGTACCCTCCTAATGGATATCACATTCCCACCCAGTAAAATATGCATGTACAGATAACTACCCCCAACACGTATGGCAGGGTGGACATGTACCCTTCTAATGGATATCACATTCCCACCCAGTAAAATATGCATGTACAGATAACTACCCCCAACACATATGGCAGGGCGGACATGTACCCTCCTAATGGATATCACATTGCCGCCCAGTAAAATATGCATACACAGATAACTACCACCAACACGTATGGCAGGGTGGACATGTACTCTTCTAATGGATATCACATTTCCGCCCAGTAAAATATGCATACACAGATAACTACCCCCAACACGTATGACAGGGTGGACATGTACCCTTCTAATGGATATCATATTCCCACCCAGTAAAATATGCATACACAGATAACTACCCACAACACGTATGACAGGGTGGACATGTACCCTCCTAATGGATATCACATTCCCGCCCAGTAAAATATGCATATACAGACATCTACCACCAACACGTATGGCAGGGTGGACATGTACCCTCCTAATGGATATTACATTCCCGCCCAGTAAAATGTGCATGTACAGATAACTACCACCAACACGTATGGCAGGGTCGACATGTACAATTCTAATGGATATCACATTCCCGCCCAGTAAAATATGCATATACAGATAACTACCCCCAACATGTATGGCTGGGTGGACATGTACCCTCCAAATGGATATCACATAACCGCCCAGTAAATTATGCATATGCAGATTACTACTCCAACACATACGGCAGGATCGACATGTACCCTCCCTCCACATCATCAAAGAAGGTAAGGTAAAATGGTAAAGGACTAAATAAACAAACGTAAGCAGACAGAATAAGGAAAAAGAAGGAATATGGAAAGAAAACAAAGAGAAAGAAATGAAATAAAAGGAGTAATAAAGAAAGGGAAAGTTACAAAAGAAAAATAATAAACAAATTATGGAAGGTAGAAAAAAGACAATGAAAGAGAACAACTGGGTAAGAGGTAAAGGAGTGTGAAAAGTCAAAAAAGGAAGGAAGAGATACAATTTTAAAGTAGGTGAGTAAAAAGAAATGTAGGAAAATTAGTATGCATGGATTATGGAAGAAGACAGAAAAAGTGAAAAAAGAAGAGCATTGGAAATAATACCTAGACAGAAATTGTAAAATAATGAAGAAAGGAAAATTAAAGATAACACAGCAAAAAATAAATGAAGGAAGATACAATGAAAGAACAAATACAGTAAGGAATGGGTTTAGAAGGAAGAGAGAGGGGATAATAAAGAAAGACATGAAACAGTAAAAAGAAAGAAGAAATGAGGAGAAGAAATAAAATATGAGTGAAAAAATGAAGAAAATGGAAGGGAGAAAAACTTTAGAACAAGTGGTAGAATGAAGAAAATGACAAAAGGTAAATAACAATAAAAGAAAGAAGACCACAAGAAAGGAAAAAGAAACTAAGAAAAAGAAACAATAAAAAAGAAAGAAAATTAAAGAGGAACATACTCATAGAAGGAAGACTGTTAGAGGAAAGTAAGAACGAAAAGCAGGAGAAAGGGATTAAAAATGAAGAAATGATTAGTAGGGACAAAGAATGAAGGAAAGGGCAAATAAATAGAAAGAACAGGAAGGAATACCGGAAACAAGAGAATCAGGATATTGAAGGAGTGGATAATGGAGAAACAAGAAATTCTAATCTATTTGTATGAAGTGAGATTTCATAAACATATTTCTATTTGGCAGATAGCATTATCTTCTATACTGTTTTCTAAATGTGCTGCCTATAGAGAATCAAATCTGGGACCCTAAGCTATCAGTTTGAATGCTTCATAGACTAATGTTACCCGGATGTTTATATATTTCTCTCTACCACCTGGCTGCATACACCTGGGAAATTTGAAGATCGTCAAGGAACACATATCTACTCAATAGCCAACTAACTTTCAAACCTCAAGCATTTAAACAATAACAAATGTGGGTCGTTTAACTTGGACCTCAATGTAACAATACCATAGGAAGAAAAAATGTGCAGTCAGTCTGAGGCTCAAATCAGGGATCTTCCAACAACTGGGTATATAAATTATATAAAGCAATGGTATATTTGTGACTTGGGCTGCAGACCATCTTTTTTAAATTCCACGAAGTGACCAGTTATGATCATTTTAGTGATGCTCAACTATCCTAGTGGAAGAAGACCCAAAACAAATGTCTGTGCAGAACCACGGATGCATTGCAGATCGGATGGAGAATCTTCCAACAAAAAAGTTATTAGCTCTTATCGGGATTCGAACCCAAGCTATGAGAGGCTAAGCCATCAGAGGCATTACAAATAAATGATTCTACCACTGCTCCAGGGCCACCCCCATCTGCCTTTCAATCAAATAAATACACACTGTAATATTAAGTGCATAATCTGAGTTGACCAACATTGTTATAACAAAGAAATATATTACTTATCATAAGTACACACAGGAGCAAAAACATGTATAAACTATTTAAAGGATATAACTTTTAACTCTGAGTTTGCTAATGGTAAACACATATTTATATGACTTTGGCTTATAGTCTAGATCCAGATAAGCCAAGCCCCTGATGGATGCTGTTTAATTAATCAGTATCTGCACTATTTGCTGTAGAATTGGCGATGCACCTTTGCATGTCAGTGTAGGAAGATGACTAAGAATGAATCTGGGTTATTGACAAATGTAACAAGCTCAAGGTTCAATGATATGCAACAATTAATGAATCTGTTCATTAATCAACATGGTCAGTAACACAATTTAGTAGAAACTGTTACAATAAACTGATGGTAAAAGGATCCAATGACAATACATAGCTACAATGAACAAATGGTAAAAAGATCCAATAACCATACATAGCTACAATGAACTGATGGTAAAAGGATCCAATAACCATACATAGCTACAATGAACAAATGGTAAAAAGATCCAATAACCATACATAGCTACAATGAACTGATGGTAAAAGGATCCAATAACCGCACTTAGCAAAGAGTGAATAGTGAATAATCCATCAGAAATGTCTGTATGAATGAAAATGTATACAAGCAATACATAATAACTGTTATACTTGCAAAGTGTAACTACAGATTGTAACGTAAGTGTAGCGGAGTTATAATGGGAAAATTTGTAACTGGCCCAATTAGATCAGTAGGTATCTAGTAGTCACCCAGTAAGCAGAGTTCCAGGTTCGTGCACAAGCCTCCCTGCACATTTCTATTCACTGTCACATATATAGAGTGTATGTTTGTTTGTTTATTGGGTTTATCGTCCCACCAACAGTATTTCAGATATCTAGAGATGGTGTTTACCTGAAGCAGTTATAGTGCTGCCTTCACTGTGTATAGCATGCCGTTATCACATGGCATGATACCACACCCAACCACATTATCCTGACACCAGGCCAACCAGTAGTAGATCTACCCTTGTATTTGCGTGTGCGTTAGCAAGGGAGCTATACCACTGCCATTTTTACGACTTTGGTATGTCGGAGTCGGGGACCGATATAGGGTGTATGTAGCGAGGTGATTTGAGGATAAAGTTTAAGCAGCCCCATTGATTAAGTTGGTATCTAGCATTCTCTTGGTGACTGGTCAGTTAAGGGTCCAGTGTTCGAGTATTAAACAGGCTGCACATTTTTCTCCCTAGAGATGTTAATGTTGTGTGGGTCATTTACGTTTGGCGCCAATGTAACATAGGGAGAAAAATGTGCAGCCAGTCCATGACACGAACCCGGTACACTTCGCTAATAGGGCGAAGGCTAGCTGGGTGATAGGGAGAGAATGTGTAAGCGGTCCGGTTAGCTCAGTCGGAAGAGCAATCGCCCTGTTAGCGAAGTGTCCCGGGTTCAAGTCCCGGACTGGCTGCACATTTTTCTCCCTATGTTACATTGGCGCCAAACGTAAATGACCCACGGTCGTTACGGTACTCAAGTGTTTGAGTTGCTTATGAGTTGTAGTTAGAGCATACGGTCTGTGGAAATTCGTGGACAAATTTCAAATTGTCCGGGGTGTATGAGGCCGGGTGATAGGGAGAGAATATGTAAGCAGTCCGGTTAGCACAGTCGGCAGAACATTCGCCCTGTTAGCGAAGGGTCCCGGGTTCGAGTCCCGGACTGGCTGTACATTTTTCTCCGTAGAGATGTTAATTTTCTCCCTATGTTACAGTTACACAAGTAGTTTGAGACAAAGTGGATCAGTCCATTTAGAAAAGCCTAGGGTTGTTGAATATTTTTTTTTCTAAAACCTTTTGTATCTACACTGGTGCAAATAAAGTTAAAATTCTTTTCAACGCTTAAAATACAGTTTCAGACAAATGAACACACTTTAAAATATCAAGTACACTTCATGCCAAGGGCTCTACTTCTAGAGCAGATTTACAGCTACAACTACTAAAGCAAAGACATAATGTAAACAACCTAGCCAGAGCTTGATAACTACACATGCATATTATTTTTCTGTCATCAGTAATTACTGTGATATGAAAACAAAAAAATTAACCCTTAGCTTGTTACATTTATTAATAAACCAGACTTTTTCTTTCTCGTATTCTTACAATGATATGTAAAAGTGCCTAGACTAAATGCTAAAAAATCAGCAAAACAACAACAAAAAAGTGCAGATTGCCCCCAGCCAGGAGCTGCTCATTTGGATCTGTACTGTTAGCCAAAGTTGTAAAGATAGGTATTGAACCTGATCAGACTGTCCTCAGCCAGGAGCTGCTCATTTTGGATCTATACTGTTTGCCAAAGTTGTAAAGATATATATTGAACCTGATCAGACTGTCCTCAACCAGGAGTTGCTTATTTGGATCTATACTGTTTGCCAAAGTTGTAAAGATAGGTATTGAACCTGATCAGACTGTCCTCTGCCAGGAGCTGCTCATTTGGATCTATACTGTTTGCCAAAGTTGTATAAATATGTGTTGATCCTGATCAGACAGCCCCCAGCCAGATGCTGGCAGATTTGGATCTATACTGCTTGCCAAAGTTGTAAAGATAGGTATTGAACCTGATCAGACTGTCCCAGCCAGGAGCTGCTCATTTGGATCTATACTGTTTGCCAAAGTTGTATAAATATGTGTTGATCATGATCAGACTCCCCCCAGCCAGGAGCTGGCAGATTTGGACCTATACTGGTTGCCATAGTTGTAAAGATAGGTATTGAACCTGATCAGACTGTCCCCAGCCAGGAGCTGCTCATTTGGATCTATACTGTTTGCCAAAGTTGTATAAATATGTGTTGATCAAGATCAGACTGCCCCCAGCCAGGAGCTGGCAGATTTGGATCTATACTGCTTGCCAAATTGTATAAATATGTTTGTTTGTTCACTGGGTAGATCGTCCCACCAAAAGTATTTCAGTTATCTGGAGACCGTGTTTACTTGAAGCAGATATAGTGCCGCCTTCACTGTGTATACCATACCCAGTCACATTGTCCTACAACTGGGCCAACTAATTGTAGAACAACCACTATATCTGCGCGAGTATTAGCAAGGGAGCTATACCAATATACCGTCTTTAAAAACTTTGGTATGTCGCGGCCCGGGATCGAACCCGGGACCTCCAGTACAAGGAGCTGACGCTCTACCGATTGCGCTACCAGGTCCGGTATGTATAAATATGTGTTTATCCTGATCAGGCTGCCTCCAGCGGAACTATCTAATTTGGATCAATACTACTTACCAAAATTGTATAAATATGTGTTGATTCTGATCAGACTGCCCCTAGGCTGAAGCTTGTTGATTTAGATCTATAATATTTGCCAAAGTTGTATAAATATGTGTTGATTCTGATCAGACAGTCCGTAGGCAAGAGCTGGCTGATTTGGATCTAGACTATTTGCTATAGTTGCATAAATATATGTTTAGCAAGCTAAGGGTTAAACAAGGGTCAACTATCGAGACATATTTAAAGCAGATTTGTTGTTTCATTATAAAAACTAATTAAACATGATTAACTGTAATAGCATAATCTAAAACGGATCATTTCATGCTGATAACAAACTACTAACAAACACCACACCAGCTCGTACATGACAACATTACTATGAAATTGGTTATCGATGTCAGCTCATGGTACAATGTATTTTCATTATTGAATATGAACACATAGATAAGCCACTCATCTTACATCGTTCTGATGTGATCCATATGTGTTATACATATCTGTGCTCTTTTAACTTAGAATACTCTTTTGACAAAATCAAAGGTATTTGTTGAACACAACAAGTTAACGTCATATTAATATTATAATTTCAAAGTGTAATATTAGATTACATAAGCAAAGTTGTTACAAAAGCCAATTTACTTAACTTTGCAGTGTATTTGTTTAATCACATTTGCTTAGAAAATATCTATTACTTATGTTATTTGTACAATAATCCGACAGTAAAGGAAATATTAAATTGACTTTGTTGTAAACATTGCTGGTATTCTATGCTTTAAACTTTAACTTTCAGTAACAAATAAAAGATTATTATTACATTTCACTGACAATAATTTAGAATGCTTGGTTATAAAACTAATTTAAAAAAAAACTGGGGGGAGGGACTGTTTTGCCAGAACTCAAAGGGCAGACAAAATTACAAACAATAAGAATATTGATCATAATTAGAGGAGGCAAATTTTGAGTTGATAAAATACCACAACAATGACTTATTAGACTGGTATCGGGTCAAGAAGGCCCAAAACCAAGACGGCCCGGTCCAAGACGGCCCATTTGGTGAGTCAAGACGGCCCAATGTGGTGGGTCAAGAAGGCCCACTTCGATGAGTCAAGAAGGCCCAATAGCTTTTTAATAGGTAGATGTATACATAATATGATACATTATACTTTTTTGTTGTTTTCAAATTGGTATGCAATTTTTAACTTATAGTTAACATTAAACTCCATGTGTGGTTGTTTAATTGCTTTATTGGCTGCCATTAAATGTTGTTTTGTTGTTTTTGTTTTCTAATATATTCTTCATCACTACTGGGTTCATCACTAATTCACTATCAACAAAAGAATTATCCATATCATCCGAAATGAATGCATGTACAAAATTTAGTCTACTTTTGGATTTCCGGTTAAGTAATTTGTTTAATTTACACCAAATATTCCATCTACAGACTGTGGTAACTATCCAATTAATTAAATAAACATTCTATTAAATATCCACACTTACTTTTAAAAAATTACGTTTAAATCCATTCACATTTGGTTTATTTCCACCACTGTACACTGGCATATTTGTTACAAAACATAACTTTGCGAAGGGAAGTAACTCGTACCAGGTCAAGTTTATAAAACGCCAACTTTTACCAATAAAATCGAAATTTGACAAATAGCTTAGTCTAGAAATGTTTGACAGCATTAAATTTATATGTTAAATTAATTCTAAATAATAATAATTATATAATTATTAATGTTTGTGATGAAATTTAGGTTTCAACTTTGGAACTCAATATGACAAAAAATAACAACAAATTTGACTTTCCTAATACATTAAAATTAAATTATTATAAAATACAACAATATTAAATCTATTAAGCTGTGTATACATAATCTGACATGTTTCAATCAATATCAACTTTTGATGACATTTTTTTTTTTTTTTAATTTTGGAACTCAATGACAACAAAAAAACAACAACAAATAATCTAAAATTGTCTTTCCTAACACATTAAAATGATATTAAATTATTATAAAATACAACAATATTAAATAAATCGAGCTGTGTATAAATAATCTAACATGTTTCAATCAATATCAACTAATCAACATACCTAAATAATTCCTCCATTGTTGCATGGCTGCTTGACGTCGACTCTTCACAACAACTCGAAGCCCAGCAGTTGTGACGTCACCCCTCCAACGTAGAGTTTCCTCCCGTCAATGTCGTAATATAAACATTGTGGTAACCAGATCCCATCTTTCCTGGCCAGTATCTCCCCAACCACCCGCCCCTCTTCTGTCACCTGGACCACGTTGTCTGACAACAGTCCAGCCACCATCACAGAACCCCGGTGGTCAGTGGTCACACCAAAGGCTCTATCCAGACCCATGTCGTCATTGGAGAGACGGAACACGACCCGACCGTCCCGGGACATACACACCAAACCATTGTTCCAGTCACTGACAAACACACGATCACCGGCCTGGTTCACGGCGATACCGGTGATATCAGAGAACATTGACTGACCGTCGGTATTCAGGCTGATGTCCGTGATCATCTTACCAGACATGTCGTGGATCCTCAGGCTGTCACCATACCCAGCAAACAACTCTCCTCCATGACAGGCAAGTCTGGATGTCTTCTGGCCCATGTCGACCGTCCTGCTCGGTGTCAGACCCTTCACAGTGGAGATAATGTGGACAATGTTTGAATTGTCAGCAACCTGTAATATAAACATGAACAACAGATGAACAATATACATATTGATGTGTTTATATGTTGGTAATATTCGTTGTTTTTCGAGTCCCGTCTTGTTGGAGAAACTTGCATCACGCTTTCACGGGCGGCGTTCTGAAACAGTTGAATTGTAAACAAACATTTAAAACGATTAGAATTAAGAATCTGACTTTCACAATCTTAAGTTGGTTATTGTCGCAATATGTGTTGAGCTTTTTGTTATAAACAATTTATAAATGACGCTTGCAAGGTTTAAAATGCGTCTTGTCAACTGTGGCAGAAACAAGTTTTGAACAATGCGGCAAAATCTACGTACCAGACGAACATTTTGCAATTCTAAACTGTACAAAGCAATTGTCTGTTACATCTAGATAATTATGTGATATTGCTATAGTTATTAATGTTAAGCATATATAATATATTATAGTCATATATATAATAAAGAAAACATGATACTTTACACTCCACAGGCTCCTGGCTATCGAGGAAAATATTCGGGTGCACCAAAAGATTATGATCGTTGAAATGACGTCATTTTGTAGCGCGTGCGGCAAAGAAATGTATTTAACTGTATGCATACAGGAACGCGGTAAATGTCATTGGAAAGTTAAACAATACAGTGACAGTTTCAATTCAGATTACTAGGAATAGATTGGCTTGTGAATATATTTGAAAGAAGTGGTAAGTGATCAAAATAACATCTTTATTTCAAATACTATGTCACTATAGGGCCAATCGTTGAACTATTTTAATTGACAGAGATACGCGTTATATTTATAAGCGCAAGTGCAGTTCAGTAATAGTTTATATAAATATTTATTCGCTAACTTGCTTGGAAACCCGTTTCAACGCTTTTGTTTTCCCAACCTAAAGACACAATGAAACTAACCCGTTTCAGTGAAAGCATGTGAAGCTTTAAAGGCCGAGTATCGAATTTGAGTTCCGTGCATAATTCAATACATGAAAAGTAGTTATTTTTCACAAATATAACTCCCGACCATAAAACACAAGATTACATCTTTCACTGTTTAAAACTTATTCTTGTTGGTTTTCGATTGCTTACCACGGGAATCACCACTGCCATTGTAACCGCGGCTCAATGAAGCGTCAAACGGGTCACATGACTTTCACTTTACACCGATAAACAACAAAATGTCTGACAAATTTTGTGACATTCCGAGTAAGGCTTGTACTGACAATTTAGTAACAATCGTCACGTGACAGTAGTAAAAGGCTTCGTAGCCTTAAAATGAAAACTCTGTGTGTAAAATAGTATTTTTAAACAAATTATGAACAACTGGATTCGGCCTTTATGTAATCAGATGTCATAATTATATGTAACTGTCGCCCTGTTGTGGAAAAAATACAATGTAACGAAAATCTAAACTAGATCAACTGAGTCTAGGCTTGTTTAAAGTATCCCACACTTTAAATATCAGTTATAGATAACATCATGCCTGTAGTGTGGTTTTCTGGTCTAATCTTGCACGTACTATTTTCTTTAGTTAGATATTGTTATAACTTCTCCAATGGTCACAGAAATAGAAAACGCGAATACACTGATTGCTGGATTTCATCTTTGTTCTTTAATCTATTATGAAATTCGATGATGTTTTCCGCTATATAGATACGGGGTCTGACGTTACACACATCTTCTCTCTGACATGTTACCGAAGTATCCTTCATTCACGCAGACTCTTTCCTTTTGCTATTACTAGGATAAGAAGAACACACTCTCATGTGGGGCACTTTGGTTCTAAACAAATGCTTCTCACCTTATTCTTATACAACTATGATTCATAGAATGGATGACACCTAATGGAAAAATTAAGTATTATTGCTACTTTACAATTCCAACAAATATCTAGAATATCATCAATTAGAAATCTTCTTCAGATTATATATTCTTTAAAAACCTAAAACTGACGCCAAACTTCTATGATCCGCATCAAAGAATGGTCTATTCCGTAATTACTCGGTACATAATAGACAAAGTATGGAATAAGTTTATGCAACCATCACAATATGTATGATATTTTCATACCACACATACTAAGACGGCCATTGACTATAACATATTTTTGTAAATTGTGTTTTGTTCATAGACCGATATCCGCGTACACACATGCCAACAGTGATAAATGAAAGCGTTGGAAGACTGGCGCGCCGGTTGAAAGCGTAATTCCAAGGGAGTAATCAAGATGTCTTGAACGGCGAAATGCACATTAAGGAATTGGAAAGATTGCTGTTGATGGTCTTACATTGGCTGTCATAGGGGAGCAATGAATAACAATTAGTAGTTTTCATATAAGAATTTAATGTAACAAAACTTTGAAAAACATTTGAAGATGAACAAAAGAGAGGTGGAGAAGAACAAAAGAATCAAACCTTTCCTGCACAGATATCATTACTCGAAACATATGAAACTATGTGTATGTTCTTTTCGTTTGTACGTGACAGTCACTATCAACAACATTAGCAAATAATTCAGTATATTCAGGGATTTTAACAGATCCAGATATTTGCATTTTGATGCAAGAAAAATTGAGGTTTTCCAGTTTTGACCTCACCTAAATCTTAGGTTGGGGGTCATTTTGATGCAGAAGCGCAGAATAAGTGGTCAAATTTTGCAAGAATAACCATAAATGTAGTATGTAAAGTATTTAAAAAATGAAGTAAATACTAATTGGACCCTTGTAAATATATGGAAATGAAGTTAAAGCAATTTCACAATTAGTTAAGTTCGTGAACACATGATTTGACTTGTGTCAATCTGATCATGACCCCTTGAAAATTGTCAAAGAAATTCTCAACATAAGTGAAAGCTATTGAAATCCCTGAGTATACAGTACCGTGGTGATAACCATTAACCTGGCTGTTGTAATTGGTTCATGCAATAGAAGTACAGTGACTGTCAACAGTAGCACAGCATGAAGGTTACGTGAACGGTTGCGGTCATCAGTATTGTAACATATATGTACATATGTAACATACATTCCACCAATGGATGTCACTGCCACCTTAATATTGCTTAGGAAACTCTCAATCCACAGAAGCTTACAAAAAATGGCAATCCACGCTAGATTTTCCCGCAATTTTGGTCACGTGACTGATTTGTTTATAATCGTAGCCTCCTGTATTTAGGTCTAGATTTCAAGACAAAAAATGCCGAAGTCAGTTAGCTTATTAAACTAACAACACACCACAAACGTTACGAAAAATGTATTATCTGAAGTTAACGATAAAAAACCCTTCTAGTTCTAATGCAGTTATGATCAGCTTCCGCCACAACTGAAGTCGTGTCAACAATGAAATGCACAAGGCCCACGTAACTTAAGAGACTGAAACAGTTACAATCCTAATTTTTACGTCGATCGCAACAATGCATTAACATAAATATTTGCCAACTTACTTACGGTCCTTGAAAGCTGAGCAGAAACTCGTTCAAAAGCACTCCGATCTCAAACTCCCCGCAGTGATTACTTCCCTTGACAGTACATTATATCACTGCCACCAGCAAGTCATTAGCCCAAATACAGGCGGATAGTTTGTTGTTGTTGTTGTTGTTGTTTCTGGACTTATCTCCTCAAAATATAGTACCTTTCCTTTAAAAATATCAATTTATCATATTAAAAATAAAAAGTAATTTAAAATATGAAAAAAATATGAAATTCAATCTCCTCACAGCGATTACGTCATGCTACTTAAATAATAATATAATGTACTGTCAAGGGAAGTAATCACTGCGGGGAGTTTGTATGAAATTATGAAATTCAAATTTCACCGCAATGTACAGAATACAACTAATTTTATTTATTAAAATCCCGTCTTTGTAATCAGCTACATTAAAATGCCGATTTTTCTCGTTACATAAAAAACAATTTTGACACACTTTCTTTCGTAGCGTGTTTACGGAGGCCGCCATGTTTACTTCACGTGATAACCTATCGTCACGTGATCCTTGCTCCTTGCTGGGGGCAGAGATTTAAAGGTCATATAAAACGATTTGGATTTTGGTATTTTTTAAACCTTATGGACATCTTAATACCTAAAAAAATATTTAACAGATTGTACGTCCCTGCATTTTACCATAAATCACGTTTTTATTATGTATACGTTCTGGCTAAGCCAACAAGTGCGTGGTAGTAGCCTCCCCTGTGTGTGTGACGTCATACAGGAACATCCAGTCCGCTGCTTTCATTAAGTTGTAAACAAAGAACACTTTGAAAAATGGATTCTTCAGACGATTCACTCGGTTTTGAAGCGAATACAGTACTGAAAATCACGAAATTGACAATTTTCCCGTTTCCACTCCGTTTCGTTTCCATTTCATTTGGAAGCGTTCGCCGCTCCGTTTCCATTCCGCTTCCGTTGCGTTACCATTTCGTTTTGTTCGCTTCCAGCGCTGCATTTCAAACGCTTCCAGCGTTTCTATCGTTTCTTCCGTTTCTATCGTTTCAAGCGTTCCATTTCGCTCCGTTCCGGTTTTGATTAAAAAATTCGTTTAATAAATTTCTAAATGTAAAGTACTTCCAGTGTGTTTGCAAAATGACGAAAGAAGTAAACATTCTAGGAGGAGGTAAAAGTCTTCCATCACATATAAAGGAATCGGCTGTAGATTGTTTGCGACGAGGATATTCAGTGTCAGCCACCCGGAGGGAAATTGCAGACAAAAAAAAAAACCCTAAACAAACTAGCACCTGCAAATAATCCTCAAAATTCAAAGTCAGTATTGAGAAGATGCCTACCTACTTTTCTTCGCCAGACGTCATATCCCGGAATGAACAAACAAGAAATAACTTTCAAATATGGTACACACACACCCAGTATCCTAGAAAGTAACTTCTCTGTGACGTGTTAATCCGCAATGGTGATCCGATCTTAAAATCGGACACTCAATTTTTTTTCGGTTTGCATATATTAGCGCCAATTAACGGCTGTTAACAACATTGTTCACGCACTTATAACATGGAGTCGCTAATTACATCACTGTGATTTTAATTTCTCAAAGGTTGTAACAAATAAATGCGGTGAGTAAATAAATCATTAGATGCGGTGTAATTTCTTTCTGAAGAGGAGGGCTCTCTGGCTAACCCTGCAACATCAAAGAATATTCTGGGAATCAATCGCCGGTCACTATCATTTGAAGTCGCCGAAACGAATTTTTTTGTTTCAAATTGACCGACCTATTATTTCTCTGTGCAACATGACATCGATCGATAATTGTCTTTAGAAGATACAGAGGGTGTGAACGTTGGGTACTGTTGAGGGATTAAAAATGATAAGCACGCGTGAACGGCGTGTGCTTTGAAAAAATATGCAACGTTATTGACGATTTACCTTCGCGGTATAAATATAAGTTCTAAAGGAATGAGAGTGGAGTGGGAAACTGTATTATGTAGTAATATTTCAGACTGCGCATGTTTTTACTTATATTAATGTCCTTACAAACTTCTTTAGTCAATTGAATGATCATAAACATTTTTATAAAGGTAGTATTTATATTTAAGTTATGGATTAACTACAAAAGAATAGGCGAGCTATTGAAATAATACATTTGCAATAAACACGAGATGAAAATATACGTTAGACTGTGTTCCTTGATGTGTCTTCTCTTGATAACATTATTTACAAAAATAAACAAGTAATGTAGTATTTACTATAAGAAATCCCCTATACGAAAAAATAGGGGGGATGGAGAAAGGGTGCACCATTGTGAGTACTACTAAATATAGCGTTAGGTCCTTTTATGAGCCAAAAAAGATATTGCAGACCTTAGTGTTTTGTCCTTTTTGTTGTCCTTGCGTAAGTCAATGCATATTGCTCTTTAAAAGGTGAAGGTCATAAACCACACGACTGCCATATGGTGACATTTTCAAACACAGCTGCATAGAGGATGCATGTGTTCTTGCGAAGTGGAAAAGACGCCAAAACACGGTCACACTTCCTGTCCACTAGACAAACAAGGTGTCATAAAACTGCCAATTAGCTTAATTAGTTGGGATGTCCGCTCATGTCTTAAAATTAGGGATTCAATTAGAGAAGAACTTTATGATGGTATGAACCCTACCCACGCGCATGGAGAAACATAATATCAATTTACAAAACGATATATTTTAAATTAATACATTTCTATCTTTAAATGGGTACAAAAATTAAGTACCCGGTAGGGCCCACATTTTGGCATAGAACATTCAAGCCATGAATGGGAAAATAAGCCGTAG
Source organism: Sinonovacula constricta (assembly GCA_007844125.1). NCBI lineage: Eukaryota > Metazoa > Mollusca > Bivalvia > Cardiida > Solecurtidae > Sinonovacula > Sinonovacula constricta. The sequence continues at coordinate 30,408,520 of CM017570.1, read as the reverse complement.
CCAGGCGACCCTCATTGAAATAGTTGCAAGTCAAGTAAAGTCAAAAGTTGTATGCAGATTCTTAATCGCGGTCCACGAATTCCGATTAATCACATATATGTAACAGCGCATTGTGGGAACTATGCATTTGGAAATAGGAATTTTGACACCATTGTCCAAATTTACAACATTGTTCATTATAAGATACATATATAACAATTAAGATTAGAAGCAGAAGAAACTTTGCTTGACAAAGAGGCAAGATAAAATAAAGTACATATCCATACCCCTGTAACTAAAGTAATGATGATGCAAATGACGGTGATGGTGCTGCTGCTGCTTCTGCTGATAATGATGACGGTGATACCGATGCTGTTTATGATTATAATGTAAATAGTTATAACGGTTACGGTGATGCTGATGCTCATGACGATTATGATGTAAATCGTGATGCCGGTGATGATGATGATTAGTGGTGATTATACAAGTAATATGGGATCATGGTGATGATCATGTGTGATCAGGTGAATTTAATGGCGGTAATGATTATTATGTCTTTAATATTAATCATGTAAATGGACGTGATAGAAGTTCGTTTTTATTACGGTTGTTTCATTTAACTGTCAATCGATGATTGTATACGTGCACAATTTGGCAATCTATGGTTATTCAGACGTTGAACTTTAGGATCATAGTCATTGGCTCTGAGTGCCGTGGAGGATGTTATTGGTTCTTGATTGGGTCACACCTTGCAATAATGCATAGCATTGTTTGTTTGTTTTATGTTTAGTTGTTTTATGTTTTTGTGTTATATGAGATGTGTTACCTTCTTTTGGTTGACGTTTAATTTCATTAAGTAGCTTTATTTTGTACCACGCAATGCATTCTTTGTAAAAAAAAAAAATACTTCAAGCAAGTGTGTTCACACAAAAATGATAGGCGTAGTTGATCCGGGAACGGACCATGAAGCTACAAAGTAATAAGTAATTAGAGAAAATTCAAACTCGGGTAATGCTGCGACATTGCGCGCGCATACGTGTAATGACAGCTGTGTACACACTATCTTCATATGCCAAACAATGAAGACTAAGAATGTCGATCCAAGGCGGATGTTAAGCTATTCATTGGAATTAAATAAAACATCAGTTTCGACAGAAACGCAATTTTAAAGTTAAATTGTGTGTTTTATCGTGCGGAGTGACTTGGACAACTTGTGCGGTTTCGGAACTGTAATGTAAGAGTTTGATAAATACGATTTTTTGATAATTATGATAAAGCTTTATTTGTTATTTCTTTCTGCAGAGTACATATAAAAGTGCGTTTATGTTAATAATTAAAGCCAGTTATTGTGTTCGTTTAATTTATTTCGTACAAAGAAACGGTTGGAATGTTACTATAAATAATCGGGTGACCTAGAAACGCTTGAAGCGGTAGTGAAAATAACTCTACCGTTACGAGCATTCCGATTTTTGCGTTTCTACCGTTTCTGGCGTTCCAAGCGCTCCGGTTATAGCGTTTATACCGTTTACACCGTTTCAAGCGTTTCTAGCGCTCCGTTGCATTTCCATTTCGATAGCATTCCGTTTCCGTTTCAACAGGAAACGAAAAACGTTCCATTTCCACTCCGTTCCGTTTGTCATTTTTATGATTTTCAGTACTGTAATGATGTAATTAAACCCTACCACTATGAGCCAGTGTTAGACGATAACGATGAGGATAAATGTACGGATGATTCCTCTACAGATTCGTGCTCCGAATCTGACAACTCCGAGATTGTCACCGTGGACGATGTTCAAAACTGGTAGGTGCGAAAATCAAAATGAACTGAAATTGAACATACCGACAGTAAAGAATACAATTTATGAATTTAAAACCTATTTATTCAGTCGTTATCGCGGATGTAACTAGTTCTAGAATCTATTTTATACATAAAATAAATTGTGCGGATGTCAAGTCAAACTGGTTGAACTTACAGGTCAAACCGTCTCCAATCCATATCGATCTCGTCTGGGCAGTTCAACAAAATACTGTAATTCTGTTGTGGCATTCATTTTAATAAAACACTTTATGTTAAAAAGATACACATGGGAAGATTTATCAGACTATTGAAACTTACTAAATTGATAGCCATTATTTGAACAGAATGCAGTGTGAATTTATTGCTTAAAAACAATTATGTTTACCATGATTCGTGCCGTCAAAATCATGATTATAGACAAAATAAATACAATTTAGCACACGATAACAAAAAAATCAACAACAAATAAAATCCAACGCAAATATAAACAATGAATAAACATGGCGGAGTATATTTCTTTGTTCCTGTCTGACGTCACGCGCACCTGTAGACAAGGGCAAGTAAGAAACGGAGTTTAAAGGGATAACTCTTTTCATTTTATGGAAATCGTGTTAAAAACACATTTTATAACTAAAAACAACACAAAAGAGGTAGTTTATTGTGAAATGTAGGTTAATTCATAACTACATTTGAAATTTTTACCAAATTTCCAGATTTGATTTTATTTGACCTTTAAGTAGCAACGCGTGACGTAATCGCTGTGAGGAGATTGCTCCGATCTATCCAAAATGACGACCAACGCTATCTCCCGCTTGTCACGTGACTGATTTGTTTGTAATCGTTCTTTTAATATCCTTTCATATTTGTTCGAAAAACAACATTACATTGTTTCCTTGTTTCTATTTGTCGCATTTCCTTACAAAGGTTCGCATTCCTTCGTAATATTTGTGTTTTCTAAAAACGCACTACTTCTTATGCCGCACAACTACTTGAATACGCTCTCGTGGTCGCAATGATACACCCGATGTTAAAAACCACGCGTCGCAGGGTTCACAGCATCGTTACTTAAGACTGGCGCATGCGCACCAGTCTAAAAACAGGAACAGGTCTAAGGGAGGTAATACTGCCGTTACTTCTTTTTAGTTTTCACGCGATTACAGTTATTGAATACTCTCGATGTTGGAGAACTGAAAGTAAATGTAAAAGGTTGATGCTTAGGAAAACGTGCTATTGACTTTGGGATTTGCCGAGCCAAAATGTAAGTTTTTATCACATATTCAACATTTCGTTGTTGTTTTATTTATGTTGCTTAATATTTTATGTACTTCGAGTTTCGAAAGTGTTGTTTAAAAGGAAAATAATCCTGTTGAGAGCTCAGACCTTTTCGCGCCATATATTGCGCTGTGCTTATTGTCGTACTATTTTTGAAAAAAGTCTAGTTAGAGAGGTTTGTTCTACACATTTTCAGATAGAAAAAGTTTACACTCATGGCTATCTTCAAAGTTTAATAACATCAACATATGCAGTATGACAAGCCAATCAACACGTAAGGTTCTATGGTTAATAATCATCATATGATCAAGACAGGGCGCACAGTGTAGTGTCGTCGACTTATAACTCCTCTGACCGCTTAGTCGCTCACCACGTGAGTTCGAGTCCAGTTCGGATCAAAGGACAATATGGGAAGGTCTTCAAGCCGACCTGCAATGTGTCGGTGGTTCTACCCAGGAATTTTTTTGGGTCTTCCTCCTCTAAAACAGCTGAACGTCGCTATAATGATTATGACTCGTCGCTGCAATGTATTTCAAAAACAAAACAAACATCATATGATCAAAACATGCAGCCTGATAACTCCTTCATCACGATCGGTTCAATGGTTTCATCAACACGTAATCTGACAAGCCCATGAACATGTACGATTCGATGTTTATAAAAATATCAGCACGTGCAGTCTGACAAGTCCATTAACACCAAAGGTCTGATATTAATCAACACATGTAGTCTGACAAGTCCATCAACATGCAGGGTTTGATGTTTATATAAAAATATCAAAACAAGCAATCAGACAAGTGCATAAACACTCAAAGTTTATTGTTTAATAAACAGTAACACATGCAATCTGATAAGCCCATCAACACGTGGGGCTCACTGTTTAATTAAAAACAACACAGGCAGTCTAATAAGCCCATCAACACACAGGGCTCACTGTTCAATTAACATCAACACTGGCAGTCTGATAAGCCCATCAACGTGTAAGGTTAAATGTTTAATAAATATGTTACTGACATCAACTTGTTAGGCCTTATATGCTACCGACATCAACTAGTAGGAACTTATATGTTATCGACTTCAGCTATTAGGACCTTATGTGCCAACATCAACATGTTGGGCCTTATTATTTATTATGTTATTGACATCAACTAGGAGGGCTTTATATGTTACCAATATCAACTAGTAGGGCCTTATATGTTACCAACATCAGCTAGTGAATCTTATATGTTACCGACATCAATTTGTTGAGCCATTATATGTTACCAACATCAACTGTTAGGGCCTTATATGTTACCAACATCAGCTAGTAGGACCTTATATGTTACTAACATCAGCTAGTAGGACCTTATATGTTACCAACATCAGCTAGTAGGACCTTTTATGTTACGGACATCAACTTGTTGTATATTATGTTACCAACATCAACTTGTTGAGCCTTATATGTTACCGACATCAGCTTATTGTGCTTTATGTTCAAACATCAACTTGTTGGGCCTTATATGTTACCGACATCAGCTAGTAGTACCTTATATGTTGCCAACATCAACTAGTAGGGCCCTATATCTTACCGACATCAGCTAGTAGGACCTTATATGTTCCAACATCAACTAGTAGGACCTTATATGTTACGGACATCAGCTAGTAGGACCTTATATGTTACCAACATCAGCTAGTAGGACCTTATATGTTACTGACATCAACTAGTAGGGCCTTGCATGTTACTGACATCAACTAGTAGACCCTTGCATGTTACTGACATCAACTAGTAGGGCCTTGCATGTTACAGACATCAACTAGAAGGACCTTATATGTTACTGACATCAACTAGTAGGGCCTTGCATGTTACTGACATCAACTAGTAGACCCTTGCATGTTACTGACATCAACTAGTAGGGCCTTGCATGTTACAGACATCAACTAGTAGGACCTTATATGTTACCGACATCAACTAGTAGGACCTTGTATGTTACCAACATCAACTTGTTATATATTATGTTACCAACACCAGCTTGTTGGGCGTTATATGTTACCGACATCAACTAGTAGGGCCGTATATGTTAACGACATTAACTTGTTAAGCCTTGTATGTGACAGACTTCAGCTAGTAGGACCTTGTATGTTACAGACATCAGCTAGCTGGGCCTTATATGTTACCGACATTAACTACTACGGTCTTATAAGTTACCGACATCAACTTGTTAAGCCTTATATGTTACCGACATCATCTTATTGTGCCTTATGTTCCAACATCAACTTGTTGGGCCTTATATTTTACCGACATCAGCTATTAGAAGCTTATATGTTACCGACATCAGCTAGTTGGGCCTTATATGTTACCGACATCAGCTAGTAGGGCCTTATATGTTACCGACATCAGCTAGTAGAACCCTATATGTTAACGACATTAACTTGTTGGGCCTTATATGTTACCGACATCAAATAGTAGGGCCTTGTATGGTACCGACATCAGCTAGTAGGGCCTTATATGTTACCGAAATAGTAGGGCCTTATATGTTACCGAATAGTAGGGCCCTATATGTTGCCTACATCAGCCAGTAGGACCTTATATGTTACCGACATCAACTTGATGTATATTATGTTACCAACATCAAGTTGTTTGGCCTTATATGTTACTGACATCAACTTGTTGTACATTATGTTACCAACATCAACCTGTTTGGCCTTATATGTTACTGCCATCATCTAGTAGGACCTAATATGTTACCAACATCAACTAGTAGGACCTTATATGTTACCAACATCAGCTAGTAGGACCGTATATGTTACCAACATAAACTTGTATATTATGCTACCAACATCAACTAGTAGGGCCTTATATGTTACTAACATCAACTAGTAGGGCCTTATATGTTACTGACATCAACTTATTGTGCCTTATGTTCCAACATCAACTTGTTGGGCCTTATATGTTACCAACATCAGCTATTAGGACCTTATATGTTACGGACATCAGCAACTTAGACCTTATATGTTATGGACATCAGCTAGTAGAGCCTTATATGTTACTGACATCAACTAGTAGAGCCTTATGTGTTACCGACATCAACTAGTTGGGCCTTATATGTTACTGACATCAACTATTAGAGCCTTATGATTTACGGACATCAACTAATAGGGCCTTATATATTACGAACATCAACATGTTGGGCCTTATATGTTACTGACATCAACTTGTTGTACATTATGTTACCAACATCAACCTGTTTGGCCTTATATGTTACTGCCATCATCTAGTAGGACCTAATATGTTACCAACATCAACTAGTAGGACCTTATATGTTACCAACATCAGCTAGTACGACCTTATATGTTACCAACATAAACTTGTATATTATGCTACCAACATCAACTAGTTGCGCCTTATATGTTACTGACATCAACTATTAGAGCCTTATGATTTACGGACATCAGCTAGTAGGACCTTATATGTTACCGACATCAGCTAGTAGGACCTTATATGTTACCAACATCAGCTAGTAGGACCTTATATGTTACCGACATCAGCTAGTAGGACCTTATATGTTACCAACATCAGCTAGTAGGACCTTATATGTTGCAGACATCAGCTAGTAGGACCATATATGTTACCGACATCAGCTAGTAGGACCTTATATGTTGCCGACATCAGCTAGTAGGACCTTATATGTTGCCGACATCAACTAGTAGGGCCTTATATGTTGCCCACATCAGCTAGTAGGGCCATATATGTTACTGACATCAACTAGTAGGGCCATATATGTTGCCGACATCAGCTAGTAGGGCCATATATGTTGCCGACATCAGCTAGTAGGGCCATATATGTTGCCGACATCAACTAGTAGGACCTTATATGTTGCCGACATCAGCTAGTAGGTCCTTATATGTTGCCGACATCAGCTAGTAGGGCCTTATATGTTGCCGACATCAGCTAGTAGGACCTTATATGTTGCCGACATCAACTAGTAGGACCTTATATGTTGCCGACATCAGCTAGTAGGGCCTTATATGTTGCCGACATCAGCTAGTAGGGCCTTATATGTTGCCGACATCAGCTAGTAGGGCCATATATGTTGCCGACATCAACTAGTAGGACCTTATATGTTGCCGACATCAGCTAGTAGGACCTTATATGTTGCCGACATCAGCTAGTAGTGCCATATATGATGCCGACATCAACTAGTAGAGCCTTATATGTTACTGACATCAACTAGTAGAGCCTTATGTGTTACCGACATCAACTAGTTGGGCCTTATATGTTACTGACATCAACTTGTTGTACATTATGTTACCAACATCAACCTGTTTGGCCTTATATGTTACTGCCATCATCTAGTAGGACCTAATATGTTACCAACATCAACTAGTAGGACCTTATATGTTACCAACATCAGCTAGTACGACCTTATATGTTACCAACATAAACTTGTATATTATGCTACCAACATCAACTAGTAGGGCCTTATATGTTACCAACATCAACTAGTAGGGCCTTATATGTTACTGACATCAACTTATTGTGCCTTATGTTCCAACATCAACTTGTTGGGCCTTATATGTTACCAACATCAGCTATTAGGACCTAATATGTTACGGACATCAGCAAGTTAGACCTTATATGTTATGGACATCAGCTAGTAGAGCCTTATATGTTACTGACATCAAATAGTAGAGCCTTATGTGTTACCGACATCAACTAGTTGAGCCTTATATGTTACTGACATCAACTAGTAGAGCCTTATATGTTACTGGCATCAACTAGTAGAGCCTTATGTGTTACCGACATCAACTAGTTGGGCCTTATATGTTACTGACATCAACTATTAGAGCCTTATGATTTACGGACATCAACTAATAGGGCCTTATATATTACAGACATCAACATGTTGGGCCTTATATATTACCAACATCAGCTAGTAGAGCCTTATATATTACCAACATCAACTAGTTGGGCCTTATATGTTACCAGTATAAACTAGTAGGGCCCTATATGTTACCAACATCAACTAGTAGGACCCTGTATGTTACCGACATCAGCTAGTAGGGCCTTATATGTTACCGACATCAGCTAGTAGGACCTTATATGTTACGGACATCAGCTAGTAGGACCTTATATGTTACCAACATCAGCTATTAGGACCTTATATGTTGCCGACATCAGCTAGTAGGACCATATATGTTACCGACATCAGCTAGTAGGACCTTATATGTTGCCGACATCAGCTAGTAGGACCTTATATGTTGCCGACATCAACTAGTAGGGCCTTATATGTTGCCCACATCAGCTAGTAGGGCCATATATGTTACTGACATCAACTAGTAGGGCCATATATGTTGCCGACATCAGCTAGTAGGGCCATACATGTTGCTGACATCAGCTAGTAGGGCCATATATGTTGACGACATCAACTAGTAGGACCTTATATGTTACCCACATCAGCTAGTAGGGCCTTATATGTTGCCGACATCAGCTAGTAGGGCCATATATGTTGCCGACATCACCTAGTAGGTCCTTATATGTTGCCGACATCAGCTAGTAGGGCCTTATATGTTGCCGACATCAGCTAGTAGGACCTTATATGTTGCCGACATCAACTAGTAGGACCTTATATGTTGCCGACATCAGCTAGTAGGGCCTTATATGTTGCCGACATCAGCTAGTAGGGCCTTATATGTTACGGACATCAGCTAGTAGGACCTTATATGTTACCAACATCAGCTAGTAGGACCTTATATGTTACTGACATCAACTAGTAGGGCCTTGCATGTTACTGACATCAACTAGTAGACCCTTGCATGTTACTGACATCAACTAGTAGGGCCTTGCATGTTACAGACATCAACTAGAAGGACCTTATATGTTACTGACATCAACTAGTAGGGCCTTGCATGTTACTGACATCAACTAGTAGACCCTTGCATGTTACTGACATCAACTAGTAGGGCCTTGCATGTTACAGACATCAACTAGTAGGACCTTATATGTTACCGACATCAACTAGTAGGACCTTGTATGTTACCAACATCAACTTGTTATATATTATGTTACCAACACCAGCTTGTTGGGCGTTATATGTTACCGACATCAACTAGTAGGGCCGTATATGTTAACGACATTAACTTGTTAAGCCTTGTATGTGACAGACTTCAGCTAGTAGGACCTTGTATGTTACAGACATCAGCTAGCTGGGCCTTATATGTTACCGACATTAACTACTACGGTCTTATAAGTTACCGACATCAACTTGTTAAGCCTTATATGTTACCGACATCATCTTATTGTGCCTTATGTTCCAACATCAACTTGTTGGGCCTTATATTTTACCGACATCAGCTATTAGAAGCTTATATGTTACCGACATCAGCTAGTTGGGCCTTATATGTTACCGACATCAGCTAGTAGGGCCTTATATGTTACCGACATCAGCTAGTAGAACCCTATATGTTAACGACATTAACTTGTTGGGCCTTATATGTTACCGACATCAAATAGTAGGGCCTTGTATGGTACCGACATCAGCTAGTAGGGCCTTATATGTTACCGAAATAGTAGGGCCTTATATGTTACCGAATAGTAGGGCCCTATATGTTGCCTACATCAGCCAGTAGGACCTTATATGTTACCGACATCAACTTGATGTATATTATGTTACCAACATCAAGTTGTTTGGCCTTATATGTTACTGACATCAACTTGTTGTACATTATGTTACCAACATCACTCTGTTTGGCCTTATATGTTACTGCCATCATCTAGTAGGACCTAATATGTTACCAACATCAACTAGTAGGACCTTATATGTTACCAACATCAGCTAGTAGGACCGTATATGTTACCAACATAAACTTGTATATTATGCTACCAACATCAACTAGTAGGGCCTTATATGTTACTAACATCAACTAGTAGGGCCTTATATGTTACTGACATCAACTTATTGTGCCTTATGTTCCAACATCAACTTGTTGGGCCTTATATGTTACCAACATCAGCTATTAGGACCTTATATGTTACGGACATCAGCAACTTAGACCTTATATGTTATGGACATCAGCTAGTAGAGCCTTATATGTTACTGACATCAACTAGTAGAGCCTTATGTGTTACCGACATCAACTAGTTGGGCCTTATATGTTACTGACATCAACTATTAGAGCCTTATGATTTACGGACATCAACTAATAGGGCCTTATATATTACGAACATCAACATGTTGGGCCTTATATGTTACTGACATCAACTTGTTGTACATTATGTTACCAACATCAACCTGTTTGGCCTTATATGTTACTGCCATCATCTAGTAGGACCTAATATGTTACCAACATCAACTAGTAGGACCTTATATGTTACCAACATCAGCTAGTACGACCTTATATGTTACCAACATAAACTTGTATATTATGCTACCAACATCAACTAGTTGCGCCTTATATGTTACTGACATCAACTATTAGAGCCTTATGATTTACGGACATCAGCTAGTAGGACCTTATATGTTACCGACATCAGCTAGTAGGACCTTATATGTTACCAACATCAGCTAGTAGGACCTTATATGTTACCGACATCAGCTAGTAGGACCTTATATGTTACCAACATCAGCTAGTAGGACCTTATATGTTGCAGACATCAGCTAGTAGGACCATATATGTTACCGACGTCAGCTAGTAGGACCTTATATGTTGCCGACATCAGCTAGTAGGACCTTATATGTTGCCGACATCAACTAGTAGGGCCTTATATGTTGCCCACATCAGCTAGTAGGGCCATATATGTTACTGACATCAACTAGTAGGGCCATATATGTTGCCGACATCAGCTAGTAAGGCCATATATGTTGCCGACATCAGCTAGTAGGGCCATATATGTTGCCGACATCAACTAGTAGGACCTTATATGTTGCCGACATCAGCTAGTAGGTCCTTATATGTTGCCGACATCAGCTAGTAGGGCCTTATATGTTGCCGACATCAGCTAGTAGGACCTTATATGTTGCCGACATCAACTAGTAGGACCTTATATGTTGCCGACATCAGCTAGTAGGGCCTTATATGTTGCCGACATCAGCTAGTAGGGCCTTATATGTTGCCGACATCAGCTAGTAGGGTCATATATGTTGCCGACATCAACTAGTAGGACCTTATATGTTGCCGACATCAGCTAGTAGGACCTTATATGTTGCCGACATCAGCTAGTAGTGCCATATATGATGCCGACATCAACTAGTAGAGCCTTATATGTTACTGACATCAACTAGTAGAGCCTTATGTGTTACCGACATCAACTAGTTGGGCCTTATATGTTACTGACATCAACTTGTTGTACATTATGTTACCAACATCAACCTGTTTGGCCTTATATGTTACTGCCATCATCTAGTAGGACCTAATATGTTACCAACATCAACTAGTAGGACCTTATATGTTACCAACATCAGCTAGTACGACCTTATATGTTACCAACATAAACTTGTATATTATGCTACCAACATCAACTAGTAGGGCCTTATATGTTACCAACATCAACTAGTAGGGCCTTATATGTTACTGACATCAACTTATTGTGCCTTATGTTCCAACATCAACTTGTTGGGCCTTATATGTTACCAACATCAGCTATTAGGACCTAATATGTTACGGACATCAGCAAGTTAGACCTTATATGTTATGGACATCAGCTAGTAGAGCCTTATATGTTACTGACATCAAATAGTAGAGCCTTATGTGTTACCGACATCAACTAGTTGAGCCTTATATGTTACTGACATCAACTAGTAGAGCCTTATATGTTACTGGCATCAACTAGTAGAGCCTTATGTGTTACCGACATCAACTAGTTGGGCCTTATATGTTACTGACATCAACTATTAGAGCCTTATGATTTACGGACATCAACTAATAGGGCCTTATATATTACAGACATCAACATGTTGGGCCTTATATATTACCAACATCAGCTAGTAGAGCCTTATATATTACCAACATCAACTAGTTGGGCCTTATATGTTACCAGTATAAACTAGTAGGGCCCTATATGTTACCAACATCAACTAGTAGGACCCTGTATGTTACCGACATCAGCTAGTAGGGCCTTATATGTTACCGACATCAGCTAGTAGGACCTTATATGTTACGGACATCAGCTAGTAGGACCTTATATGTTACCAACATCAGCTATTAGGACCTTATATGTTGCCGACATCAGCTAGTAGGACCATATATGTTACCGACATCAGCTAGTAGGACCTTATATGTTGCCGACATCAGCTAGTAGGACCTTATATGTTGCCGACATCAACTAGTAGGGCCTTATATGTTGCCCACATCAGCTAGTAGGGCCATATATGTTACTGACATCAACTAGTAGGGCCATATATGTTGCCGACATCAGCTAGTAGGGCCATACATGTTGCTGACATCAGCTAGTAGGGCCATATATGTTGACGACATCAACTAGTAGGACCTTATATGTTACCCACATCAGCTAGTAGGGCCTTATATGTTGCCGACATCAGCTAGTAGGGCCATATATGTTGCCGACATCACCTAGTAGGTCCTTATATGTTGCCGACATCAGCTAGTAGGGCCTTATATGTTGCCGACATCAGCTAGTAGGACCTTATATGTTGCCGACATCAACTAGTAGGACCTTATATGTTGCCGACATCAGCTAGTAGGGCCTTATATGTTGCCGACATCAGCTAGTAGGGCCTTATATGTTACGGACATCAGCTAGTAGGACCTTATATGTTACCAACATCAGCTAGTAGGACCTTATATGTTACTGACATCAACTAGTAGGGCCTTGCATGTTACTGACATCAACTAGTAGACCCTTGCATGTTACTGACATCAACTAGTAGGGCCTTGCATGTTACAGACATCAACTAGAAGGACCTTATATGTTACTGACATCAACTAGTAGGGCCTTGCATGTTACTGACATCAACTAGTAGACCCTTGCATGTTACTGACATCAACTAGTAGGGCCTTGCATGTTACAGACATCAACTAGTAGGACCTTATATGTTACCGACATCAACTAGTAGGACCTTGTATGTTACCAACATCAACTTGTTATATATTATGTTACCAACACCAGCTTGTTGGGCGTTATATGTTACCGACATCAACTAGTAGGGCCGTATATGTTAACGACATTAACTTGTTAAGCCTTGTATGTGACAGACTTCAGCTAGTAGGACCTTGTATGTTACAGACATCAGCTAGCTGGGCCTTATATGTTACCGACATTAACTACTACGGTCTTATAAGTTACCGACATCAACTTGTTAAGCCTTATATGTTACCGACATCATCTTATTGTGCCTTATGTTCCAACATCAACTTGTTGGGCCTTATATTTTACCGACATCAGCTATTAGAAGCTTATATGTTACCGACATCAGCTAGTTGGGCCTTATATGTTACCGACATCAGCTAGTAGGGCCTTATATGTTACCGAGATCAGCTAGTAGAACAATATATGTTAACGACATTAACTTGTTGGGCCTTATATGTTACCGACATCAAATAGTAGGGCCTTGTATGGTACCGACATCAGCTAGTAGGGCCTTATATGTTACCGAAATAGTAGGGCCTTATATGTTACCGAATAGTAGGGCCCTATATGTTGCCTACATCAGCCAGTAGGACCTTATATGTTACCGACATCAACTTGATGTATATTATGTTACCAACATCAAGTTGTTTGGCCTTATATGTTACTGACATCAACTTGTTGTACATTATGTTACCAACATCAACCTGTTTGGCCTTATATGTTACTGCCATCATCTAGTAGGACCTAATATGTTACCAACATCAACTAGTAGGACCTTATATGTTACCAACATCAGCTAGTAGGACCGTATATGTTACCAACATAAACTTGTATATTATGCTACCAACATCAACTAGTAGGGCCTTATATGTTACTAACATCAACTAGTAGGGCCTTATATGTTACTGACATCAACTTATTGTGCCTTATGTTCCAACATCAACTTGTTGGGCCTTATATGTTACCAACATCAGCTATTAGGACCTTATATGTTACGGACATCAGCAACTTAGACCTTATATGTTATGGACATCAGCTAGTAGAGCCTTATATGTTACTGACATCAACTAGTAGAGCCTTATGTGTTACCGACATCAACTAGTTAGGCCTTATATGTTACTGACATCAACTATTAGAGCCTTATGATTTACGGACATCAACTAATAGGGCCTTATATATTACGAACATCAACATGTTGGGCCTTATATGTTACTGACATCAACTTGTTGTACATTATGTTACCAACATCAACCTGTTTGGCCTTATATGTTACTGCCATCATCTAGTAGGACCTAATATGTTACCAACATCAACTAGTAGGACCTTATATGTTACCAACATCAGCTAGTACGACCTTATATGTTACCAACATAAACTTGTATATTATGCTACCAACATCAACTAGTTGCGCCTTATATGTTACTGACATCAACTATTAGAGCCTTATGATTTACGGACATCAGCTAGTAGGACCTTATATGTTACCGACATCAGCTAGTAGGACCTTATATGTTACCAACATCAGCTAGTAGGACCTTATATGTTACCGACATCAGCTAGTAGGACCTTATATGTTACCAACATCAGCTAGTAGGACCTTATATGTTGCAGACATCAGCTAGTAGGACCATATATGTTACCGACATCAGCTAGTAGGACCTTATATGTTGCCGACATCAGCTAGTAGGACCTTATATGTTGCCGACATCAACTAGTAGGGCCTTATATGTTGCCCACATCAGCTAGTAGGGCCATATATGTTACTGACATCAACTAGTAGGGCCATATATGTTGCCGACATCAGCTAGTAAGGCCATATATGTTGCCGACATCAGCTAGTAGGGTCATATATGTTGCCGACATCAACTAGTAGGACCTTATATGTTGCCGACATCAGCTAGTAGGTCCTTATATGTTGCCGACATCAGCTAGTAGGGCCTTATATGTTGCCGACATCAGCTAGTAGGACCTTATATGTTGCCGACATCAACTAGTAGGACCTTATATGTTGCCGACATCAGCTAGTAGGGCCTTATATGTTGCCGACATCAGCTAGTAGGGCCTTATATGTTGCCGACATCAGCTAGTAGGGCCATATATGTTGCCGACATCAACTAGTAGGACCTTATATGTTGCCGACATCAGCTAGTAGGACCTTATATGTTGCCGACATCAGCTAGTAGTGCCATATATGATGCCGACATCAACTAGTAGAGCCTTATATGTTACTGACATCAACTAGTAGAGCCTTATGTGTTACCGACATCAACTAGTTGGGCCTTATATGTTACTGACATCAACTTGTTGTACATTATGTTACCAACATCAACCTGTTTGGCCTTATATGTTACTGCCATCATCTAGTAGGACCTAATATGTTACCAACATCAACTAGTAGGACCTTATATGTTACCAACATCAGCTAGTACGACCTTATATGTTACCAACATAAACTTGTATATTATGCTACCAACATCAACTAGTAGGGCCTTATATGTTACCAACATCAACTAGTAGGGCCTTATATGTTACTGACATCAACTTATTGTGCCTTATGTTCCAACATCAACTTGTTGGGCCTTATATGTTACCAACATCAGCTATTAGGACCTAATATGTTACGGACATCAGCAAGTTAGACCTTATATGTTATGGACATCAGCTAGTAGAGCCTTATATGTTACTGACATCAACTAGTAGAGCCTTATGTGTTACCGACATCAACTAGTTGAGCCTTATATGTTACTGACATCAACTAGTAGAGCCTTATATGTTACTGGCATCAACTAGTAGAGCCTTATGTGTTACCGACATCAACTAGTTGGGACTTATATGTTACTGACATCAACTATTAGAGCCTTATGATTTACGGACATCAACTAATAGGGCCTTATATATTACAGACATCAACATGTTGGGCCTTATATATTACCAACATCAGCTAGTAGAGCCTTATATATTACCAACATCAACTAGTTGGGCCTTATATGTTACCAATATAAACTAGTAGGGCCCTATATGTTACCAACATCAACTAGTAGGACCCTGTATGTTACCGACATCAGCTAGTAGGGCCTTATATGTTACCGACATCAGCTAGTAGGACCTTATATGTTACCGACATCAGCTAGTAGGACCTTATATGTTACCAACATCAGCTAGTAGGACCTTATATGTTGCCGACATCAGCTAGTAGGACCATATATGTTACCGACATCAGCTAGTAGGACCTTATATGTTGCCGACATCAGCTAGTAGGACCTTATATGTTGCCGACATCAACTAGTAGGGCCTTATATGTTGCCCACATCAGCTAGTAGGGCCATATATGTTACTGACATCAACTAGTAGGGCCATATATGTTGCCGACATCAGCTAGTAGGGCCATACATGTTGCTGACATCAGCTAGTAGGGCCATATATGTTGACGACATCAACTAGTAGGACCTTATATGTTACCCACATCAGCTAGTAGGGCCTTATATGTTGCCGACATCAGCTAGTAGGGCCATATATGTTGCCGACATCACCTAGTAGGTCCTTATATGTTGCCGACATCAGCTAGTAGGGCCTTATATGTTGCCGACATCAGCTAGTAGGACCTTATATGTTGCCGACATCAACTAGTAGGACCTTATATGTTGCCGACATCAGCTAGTAGGGCCTTATATGTTGCCGACATCAGCTAGTAGTGCCTTATATGTTGCCGACATCAGCTAGAAGGGCCATATATGTTGCCGACATCAACTAGTAGGACCTTATATGTTGCCGACATCAGCTAGTAGGACCTTATATGTTGCCGACATCAGCTAGTAGGGCCATATATGTTGCCGACATCAGCTAGTAGGGCCTTATATGTTGCCGACATCAACTAGTAGGGCCTTATATGTTGCCGACATCAGCTAGTAGGGCCATATATGTTGCCGATATCAGCTAGTAGGACCTTATATGTTGCCGACATCAGCTAGTAGGACCTTATATGTTGCCGACATCAGCTAGTAGGACCTTATATGTTGCCGACATCAGCTAGTATGGCCATATATGTTACAGACATCAACTTGTAGGGCCATATATGTTGCCGACAGCAGCTAGGGGGGCCTTATATGTTGCCGACATCAACTAGTAGGGCCATATATGTTACTCACCAGGGTTCGACATTAACTTTTTGAGAGCTGGACTAGTGGTCCAGCAACTTAGAAAACTTACTAGACCTGACCTAAACTGGACTAGACCAAAATGTAAACACATAATACACATACAAGCATACTTAAATCAAATTGTTATAAGAGTTCAAGCATTGTGTTGCAATAACATACCAATATAACTAAGTATGGGATATTTATGACAAGAAAATTAGAATGAAACTTAATATTCTATTAATGCAACTTATGTATGATTATTCTTAATTATTAGTCTAATATAGGTATCATTCATTGGTACTTATATGACTAGAAAGTTAAGTATGACCATAACTACATGACTAGGTGTTTTCATACAACTGAAGAGGCTAGACTCACATGGCTGATTGTCAACCTGCTGTATTTATTTTCCCAGTATAGGATGTAACAAAAGTAGTGAGCGGTGAGCTGTACCTAAGATCATATTTCCGTTGGTGAGATATATGTGACTCAGATTCAGAATGCCCATGTATATAATCTATTCTCAAATTGTCCGTACCGACAACAAATCCTCCACACTCTTCAAACTATCTGCATGTCTTACAAAACATATCAATGCTCTTTTCTTCAAAATCTAGCCAAGTAATCTCATCTGTTTGACAAAACGATCTCATATGCTTTGTTTTGTCATACAGTTTCTTTGAAGCATCCTTCCTCATTGGTTTCGTATTACAAGTTTACAAGTTCATTTACTCTCAGCACATAAAATTTATGTGAAAAGGGGTACAATGATAATGTTCAAGATACAATAGAATAGAACCGAACCAGGCTGTGTTGAGGTGAGGAAGTACTGTACAACAAATATTTCAAAGAACATCAACAATAGTAAGAAATGTGTTAGCCAGACGGGTCTTTAACAGTTTCAAGCACTAAACGAAAGAACTTGCTTAGTTTGTTCAGTTTCTTAAGGTCATTCTTACACATTACTATCTTAAATAATATTGTATTTGGATGATGTGTTTTGTTATCTATTTGTTATCTCGAAAAACCAAACTTAAGTTTCTCGACGTTTTTGTGTCATCTGCGCAGAGTGCGTTATAAACAAACCGTATAATATTCTGTTGTCGTAATACTTGGGATTCCAACAGTACAGATAGTATTTGTGCATTTTTTATCTCTCGCATTTTTATTTCAATATTATAAATAATAAAAGGAAAATTCCGTAAACATTACAGAATAAGAAATAAGATGAAAAAATAACCATTCGTATCCTGCTTAACAATAAGTATTACGACATTGGATATTTTACAAGTGCGTGGGGGGGAAAGCAATCGGAACACCTCGGAAAATTCACGAATCATCTTTCGGATGTATGTAGGTAGTCGGATTATCTAGGCCATTTCCCTAAATGACAGACGTCAAAACAAAAATGGCAGCTCGGATGACTGCTCACTTTAGTACGGTACCTGTAAAACTTTTCTTTGTGGCTGCTTCAAATTTAAATCATCCGAGTATAATTTACCCGGCGCAGCAAAGTCACAGCTGTCAAACAACGCCATTGTTTATGTTTTGTGCGAACTACATTTTAAGCATATTCTTCCGACTTCCGGCGAACAAAACGATCGTGAGTTCTGTAAGTATTATTGCACCAGATACATCCGAGGGATGATTGTCCCGAGGACGGAATTACCCGAGGAGTTCCGATTGGGGGAAAAGCAATCTGAACACCTCGGATAATTCACAAATCATCTTTCGGATGTATGTAGGTTGTCGGATCACCTCGGCCATTTCAATAAATGGGACTGCTTTTGTGACAGACGTCAAAACAAAGATGGCAGCTCGGATGACGGCTCACTACAGTATGGAGCCTGTAAGACTTCACTTTGTGGCGGCTTCAATTTTAGATCATCCAGGTTTAATTTACCCACCGCAGCAGACATGCAGCTGTCAAAAGATGCCGTTGTTCATGTTTTGTGCGAACTACATTTTAGGCATATTCTTCTTCCGACGAACAAAACGATCGTGATTTCATTAAGTAGGCCCTTATCATTGCACCGGATACAGCCGAGGGATGATTGTCCTGAGGACGAAATTACTAAAGAAGTTCCGATTAGGGGAAAAAGCCTCGTTCTGAAAACACAAACCAATGAGTGAACGCATGTCAAGGTTGTTACTTAATATACTGCTAAATATAGCACACCCGGGTTTCCCAAGAAACTGTATCGACAAACGTCAATAGTTTGACCGAGTTTAACCATTATAAATATATATATATATATTTTACTTTTGATTCATTCATAGGCAGATTTTCGGCGAACTTTGTCCGATTTAGAACACGACCAGTTGGTCCAGCTAGCCTAGTACTTAGCTAGACCAGACCACCGATCTACCAGTGAATGTCGTTCGGTCAGTCCTTAATGTCGAACCCTGCCCACATCAACTAGTAGGGCCTTATATGTTGCCGACATCAGATAGGAGGGCCTTATATGTTACCCACATCAGCTAGTAGGGCCTTATATGTTGCCGACATCAGCTAGTAGGGCCTTATATGTTGCCGAAATCAGCTAGTAGGGCCTTATATGTTGCCGACATCAGCTAGTAGGGCCTTATATGTTACACATCAGCTAGTAGGGCCTTATATGTTGCCGACATCAGCTAGTAGGACCTTATATGTTGCCGACATCAGCTAGTAGGGCCATATATGTTGCCGACATCAACTAGTAGGACCTTATATGTTGCCGAAATCAGCTAGTAGGGCCTTATATGTTGCCGAAATCAGCTAGTAGGGCCTTATATGTTGCCGAAATCAGCTAGTAGGGCCTTATATGTTGCCGACATCAGCTAGTAGGGCCTTATATGTTGCCGAAATCAGCTAGTAGGACCTTATATGTTGCCGACATCAGCTAGTAGGGCCAATTATGTTGCCGACATCAACTAGTAGGACCTTATATGTTGCCGAAATCAGCTAGTAGGGCCAATTATGTTGCCGACATCAACTAGTAGGACCTTATATGTTGCCGAAATCAGCTAGTAAGACCTTATATGTTGCCGACATCAGCTAGTAGGGCCTTATATGTTACACATCAGCTAGTAGGGCCTTATATGTTGCCGACATCAGCTAGTAGGGCCTTATATGTTGCCGAAATCAGCTAGTAGGGCCTTATATGTTGCCGACATCAGCTAGTAGGGCCTTATATGTTACACATCAGCTAGTAGGGCCTTATATGTTGCCGACATCAGCTAGTAGGACCTTATATGTTGCCGACATCAGCTAGTAGGGCCATATATGTTGCCGACATCAACTAGTAGGACCTTATATGTTGCCGACATCACCTAGTAGGGCCTTATATGTTGCAGACATCAGCTAGTAGGGCCATATATGTTGCCGACATCAGCTAGTAGGGCCTTATATGTTGCCGACATCAGCTAGTAGGGCCTTATATGTTGCAGACATCTGCTAGTAGGGCCATATATGTTGCCGACATCAGCTAGTAGGACCTTATATGTTGCCGACATCAGCTAGTAGGACCTTATATGTTGCCGACATCAGCTAGTAGGACCTTATATGTTGCCGACATCAGCTAGTAGGGCCATATATGTTACAGACATCAACTTGTAGGGCCATGTATGTTGCCGACATCAGCTAGGAGGGCCTTATATGTTGCCGACATCAACTAGTAGGGCCATATATGTTGCCGACATCAGCTAGTAGGACCTTATATGTTGCCGACATCAGCTTGTAGGACCTTATATGTTGCCAACATCAGCTAGTAGGGCCATATATGTTACTGACATCAGCTAGTAGGGCCTTATATGTTACAGACATCAGCTAGTAGGGCTATATATGTTACCGACATCAACTTGTAGGGCCATATATGTTGCCGACATCAGCTAGTAGGGCCTTATATGCTACTGACATCAGCAAGTAGGGCCTTATATGTTACAGACATCAGCATGTAGGGCTATATATGTTACCCACATCAGCTAGTAGGGCCATATATGTTGCCGACATCAGCTAGTAGGGCCTTATATGTTACCGACATCAGCTAGTAGGGCCATATATGTTGCCGACATCAGCTAGTAGGGCCATATATGTTACCCACATCAGCTAGTAGGGCCATATATGTTACCCACATCAGCTAGTACGGCCATATATGTTGCCGACATCAGCTAGTAGGACCTTATATGTTACTGACATCAGCTAGTAGGGCCTTATATGTTACCATCATCAGCTAGTAGGGCCATATATGTTGCCGACATCAGCTAGTAGGACCTTATATGTTACCGACATCAAAGAGAAGGGCCTTATATGTTTCCGACATCAACTAGTAGGGCCTTATATGTTACTGACATCAGCTAGTAGGGCCTTATATGTTACTCACATCAGCTAGTAGGGCCTTATATGTTACCGACATCAACTAGTAGGGCCTTATATGTTACAGACATCAGCTAGTAGTGCCTTATATGTTGCCGACATCAACTAGCAGGACCTTATATGTTACCCACAGCAGCTAGTATGGCCATATATGTTGCCGACATCAGCTAGTAGGGCCATATATGTTGCCGACATCAGCTAGTAGGGCCTTATATGTTACGGACATCAGCTAGTAGGGCCTTATATGTTGCCGACATCAACTAGTAGAGCCTTATATGTTACTGACATCAGCTAGTAGGGCCTTATATGTTACTGACATCAACTAGTAGGGCCTTATATGTTACTGACATCAGCTAGTAGGGCCTTATATGTTGACAACATCAGCTAGTAGGGCCTTATATGTTGCCAACATCAGCTAGTAGGGCCTTATATTTTACTGACATCAGCTAGTAGGGCCTTATATGTTACCCACATCAGCTAGTAGGGCCTTATATGTTACCGACATCAACTAGTAGGGCCTTATATGTTAAAGACATCAGCTTGTAGTGCCTTATATGTTACCGACATCAACTAGCAGGACCTTATATGTTACCCACATCAGCTAGTAGGGCCATATATGTTACCCACATCAGCTAGTATGGCCATATATGTTGCCGACATCAGCTAGTAGGGCCATATATGTTGCCGACATCAGCTAGTAGGGCCTTATATGTTGCCGACATCAGCTAGTAGGGCCTTATATGTTGCCGACATCAACTAGTAGAGCCTTATATGTTACTGACATCAGCTAGTAGGGCCTTATATGTTACTGACATCAACTAGTAGGGCCTTATATGTTACTGACATCAGCTAGTAGGGCCTTATATGTTGACAACATCAGCTAGTAGGGCCTTATATGTTGCCGAAATCAGCTAGTAGGGCCTTATATGTTGCCGAAATCAGCTAGTAGGGCCTTATATGTTGCCGAAATCAGCTAGTAAGGCCTTATATGTTGCCGACATCAGCTAGTAGGGCCTTATATGTTACACATCAGCTAGTCGGGCCTTATATGTTGCCGACATCAGCTAGTAGGGCCTTATATGTTGCCGAAATCAGCTAGTAGGACCTTATATGTTGCCGACATCAGCTAGTAGGGCCTTATATGTTACACATCAGCTAGTAGGGCCTTATATGTTGCCGACATCAGCTAGTAGGACATTATATGTTGCCGACATCAGCTAGTAGGGCCATATATGTTGCCGACATCAACTAGTAGGACCTTATATGTTGCCGACATCAGCTAGTAGGGCCTTATATGTTGCAGACATCAGCTAGTAGGGCCATATATGTTGCCGACATCAGCTAGTAGGGCCTTATATGTTGCCGACATCAGCTAGTAGGGCCTTATATGTTGCAGACATCTGCTAGTAGGGCCATATATGTTGCCGACATCAGCTAGTAGGACCTTATATGTTGCCGACATCAGCTAGTAGGACCTTATATGTTGCCGACATCAGCTAGTAGGACCTTATATGTTGCCGACATCAGCTAGTAGGGCCATATATGTTACAGACATCAACTTGTATGGCCATGTATGTTGCCGACATCAGCTAGGAGGGCCTTATATGTTGCCGACATCAACTAGTAGGGCCATATATGTTGCCGACATCAGCTAGGAGGACCTTATATGTTGCCGACATCAGCTTGTAGGACCTTATATGTTGCCAACATCAGCTAGTAGGGCCATATATGTTACTGACATCAGCTAGTAAGGCCTTATATGTTACAGACATCAGCTAGTAGGGCTATATATGTTACGGACATCAACTTGTAGGGCCATATATGTTGCCGACATCAGCTAGTAGGGCCTTATATGCTACTGACATCAGCTAGTAGGGCCTTATATGTTACAGACATCAGCATGTAGGGCTATATATGTTACCCACATCAGCTAGTAGGGCCATATATGTTGCAGACATCTGCTAGTAGGGCCATATATATTTTGCCGACATCAGCTAGTAGGACCTAATATGTTGCCGACATCAGCTAGTAGGACCTTATATGTTGCCGACATCAGCTAGTAGGACCTTATATGTTGCCGACATAAGCTAGTAGGGCCATATATGTTACAGACATCAACTTGTAGGGCCATATATGTTGCCGACATCAGCTAGGAGGGCCTTATATGTTGCCGACATCAACTAGTAGGGCCATATATGTTGCCGACATCAGCTAGGAGGACCTTATATGTTGCCGACATCAGCTTGTAGGACCTTATATGTTGCCAACATCAGCTAGTAGGGCCATATATGTTACTGACATCAGCTAGTAGGGCCTTATATGTTACAGACATCAGCTAGTAGGGCTATATATGTTACCGACATCAACTTGTAGGGCCATATATGTTGCCGACATCAGCTAGTAGGGCCTTAAATGCTACTGACATCAGCAAGTAGGGCCTTATATGTTACAGACATCAGCATGTAGGGCTATATATGTTACCCACATCAGCTAGTAGGGCCATATATGTTGCCGACATCAGCTAGTAGGGCCTTATATGTTACCGACATCAGCTAGTAGGGCCATATATGTTGCCGACATCAGCTAGTAGGGCCATATATGTTACCCACATCAGCTAGTAGGGCCATATATGTTACCCACATCAGCTAGTACGGCCATATATGTTGCCGACATCAGCTAGTAGGACCTTATATGTTACTGACATCAGCTAGTAGGGCCATATATGTTACCCACATCAGCTAGTAGGGCCATATATGTTGCCGACATCAGCTAGTAGGACCTTATATGTTACCGACATCAAAGAGAAGGGCCTTATATGTTTCCGACATCAACTAGTAGGGCCTTATATGTTACTGACATCAGCTAGTAGGGCCTTATATGTTACTCACATCAGCTAGTAGGGCCTTATATGTTACCGACATCAACTAGTAGGGCCTTATATGTTACAGACATCAGCTAGTAGTGCCTTATATGTTGCCGACATCAACTAGCAGGACCTTATATGTTACCCACATCAGCTAGTAGGGCCATATATGTTACCCACATCAGCTAGTATGGCCATATATGTTGCCGACATCAGCTAGTAGGGCCATATATGTTGCCGACATCAGCTAGTAGGGCCTTATATGTTACCGACATCAGCTAGTAGGGCCTTATATGTTGCCGACATCAACTAGTAGAGCCTTATATGTTACTGACATCAGCTAGTAGGGCCTTATATGTTATTGACATCAACTAGTAGGGCCTTATATGTTACTGACATCAGCTAGTAGGGCCTTATATGTTGACAACATCAGCTAGTAGGGCCTTATATGTTGCCAACATCAGCTAGTAGGGCCTTATATTTTACTGACATCAGCTAGTAGGGCCTTATATGTTACCCACATCAGCTAGTATGGCCTTATATGTTACCGACATCAACTAGTAGGGCCTTATATGTTAAAGACATCAGCTAGTAGAGCCTTATATGTTGCCGACATCAACTAGTAGGGCCTTATATGTTACTGACATCAGCTAGTAGGGCCTTATATGTTGCCAACATCAGCTAGTAGGGCCTTATATGTTGCCAACATCAGCTAGTAGGGCCTTATATGTTACTGACATCAGCTAGTAGGGCCTTATATGTTGCCGACATCAGCTAGTAGGGCCTTATATGTTGCCAACATCAGCTAGTAGGGCCTTATATGTTACAGACATCAGCTAGTTGGGCCTTATATGTTACTGACATCAACTAGTAGGGCCTTATATGTAACTGACATCAACTAGTAGGGCCTTATATGTTACCGACATCAACTATTAGGGCCTTATATGTTGACGACATCAACAAGTAGGGCCTTATATGTTACTGACATGAACTAGTAGGGCCTTATATGTTACCGACATCAACTAGTAGGGCCATATATGTTACCGACATCAACTAGTAGAGCCATATATGTTGCCGACATCAACTAGTAGGGCCATATATGTTACCGACATCAACTAGTAGGGCCTTATATGTTGCTGACATCAACTAGTAGGGCCCTATATGTTACCGACATCAACTAGTAGGGCCATATATGTTACCGACATCAACTAGTAGAGCCATATATGTTGCTGACATCAACTAGTAGGGCCATATATGTTACCGACATCAACTAGTAGGGCCTTATATGTTACTGACATCAACTAGTAGGGCCTTATATGTTACCGACATCAACTAGTAGGGCCATATATGTTACCGACATCAACTAGTAGAGCCATATATGTTGCCGACATCAACTAGTAGGGCCATATATGTTACCGACATCAACTAGTAGGGCCATATATGTTACCGACATCAACTAGTAGAACCATATATGTTGCCGACATCAACTAGTAGGGCCATATATGTTACCGACATCAACTAGTAGGACCTTATATGTTACCCACATCAACTAGTAGGGCCTTATATGTTACCCACATCAGCTAGTAGGGCCTTATATGTTACCCACATCAACTAGTAGGGCCATATATGTTGCCAACATCAACTAGTAGGGCCATATATGTTACCGACATCAAGTAGTAGGACCTTATTTGTTACCGACATCAACTAGTAGGACCATATATGTTACCGACATCAACTAGTAGGGCCTTATATGTTACCCACATCAACTAGTAGAGCCATATATGTTACCAACATCAACTAGTAGGGCCATATATGTTGCCAACATCAGCTAGTAGGACCTTATATGTTACTGACATCAACTAGTTTGGCCTTATATGTTACCGACATCAACTAGTAGGGCCTTATATGTTGCCGACATCAACTAGTAGGGCCTTATATGTTACCCACATCAAATTGTTGGGCCTTATATGTTAGCGACATTAACTAGTAGGACCTTATATGTTACTGACATCAGCTAGTAATGCCTTATATGTTACTGAAATCAACTTGTTGTTTATTACATGTATGCTACCAACATTAAGTAGAAGGGCCTTATATGTTACCGACATCAACTTGTTGAGCCTTATATGTTACCGACATTAACTAGTAGGGCCTTATATGTTACAGACATAAGCTAGTAGGATCTTATATGTTACGGACATCAACTAGTAGGGCCATATATGTTGCCGACATCAGCTAGGAGGACCTTATATGTTGCCGACATCAGCTTGTAGGACCTTATATGTTGCCAACATCAGCTAGTAGGGCCATATATGTTACTGACATCAGCTAGTAGGGCCTTATATGTTACAGACATCAGCTAGTAGGGCTATATATGTTACCGACATCAAGTTGTAGGGCCATATATGTTGCCGACATCAGCTAGTAGGGCCTTATATGCTACTGACATCAGCTAGTAGGGCCTTATATGTTACAGACATCAGCATGTAGGGCTATATATGTTACCCACATCAGCTAGTAGGGCCATATATGTTGCCGACATCAGCTAGTAGGGCCTTATATGTTACCGACATCAGCTAGTAGGGCCATATATGTTGCCGACATCAGCTAGTAGGGCCATATATGTTACCCACATCAGCTAGTAGGGCCATATATGTTACCCACATCAGCTAGTACGGCCATATATGTTGCCGACATCAGCTAGTAGGACCTTATATGTTACTGACATCAGCTAGTAGGGCCTTATATGTTACCCACATCAGCTAGTAGGGCCATATATGTTGCCGACATCAGCTAGTAGGACCTTATATGTTACCGACATCAAAGAGAAGGGCCTTATATGTTACCGACATCAACTAGTAGGGCCTTATATGTTACTGACATCAGCTAGTAGGGCCTTATATGTTACTCACATCAGCTAGTAGGGCCTTATATGTTACAGACATCAGCTAGTAGTGCCTTATATGTTGCCGACATCAACTAGCAGGACCTTATATGTTACCCACATCAACTAGTAGGGCCATATATGTTACCCACATCAGCTAGTATGGCCATATATGTTGCCGACATCAGCTAGTAGGGCCATATATGTTGCCGACATCAGCAAGTAGGGCCTTATATGTTACCGACATCAGCTAGTAGGGCCTCATATGTTGCCGACATCAACTAGTAGAGCCTAATATGTTACTGACATCAGCTAGTAGGGCCTTATATGTTACTGACATCAACTAGTAGGGCCTTATATGCTACTGACATCAGCTAGTAGGGCCTTATATGTTGCCAACATCAGCTAGTAGGGCCTTATATGTTGCCAACATCAGCTAGTAGGGCCTTATATGTTACTGACATCAGCTAGTAGGGCCTTATATGTTACCCACATCAGCTAGTAGGGCCTTATATGTTACCGACATCAACTAGTAGGGCCTTATATGTTACAGACATCAGCTAGTAGTGCCTTATATGTTACCGACATCAACTAGCAGGACCTTATATGTTACCCACATCAGCTAGTAGGGCCATATATGTTACCCACATCAGCTAGTATGGCCATATATGTTGCCAACATCAGCTAGTAGGGCCTTATATGTTACTGACATCAGCTAGTAGAGCCTTATATGTTGCCGACATCAACTAGTAGGGCCTTATATGTTACTGACATCAGCTAGTAGGGCCTTATATGTTGCCAACATCAGCTAGTAGGGCCTTATATGTTGCCAACATCAGCTAGTAGGGCCTTATATACTACTGACATCAGCAAGTAGGGCCTTATATGTTACAGACTACAGCATGTAGGGCTATATATGTTACCCACATCAGCTAGTAGGGCCATATATGTTGCCGACATCAGCTAGTAGGGCCTTATATGTTACCGACATCAGCTAGTAGGGCCATATATGTTGCCGACATCAGCTAGTAGGGCCATATATGTTACCCACATCAGCTAGTAGGGCCATATATGTTACCCACATCAGCTAGTACGGCCATATATGTTGCCGACATCAGCTAGTAGGACCTTATATGTTACTGACATCAGCTAGTAGGGCCTTATATGTTACCCACATCAGCTAGTAGGGCCATATATGTTGCCGACATCAGCTAGTAGGACCTTATATGTTACCGACATCAAAGAGAAGGGCCTTATATGTTTCCGACATCAACTAGTAGGGCCTTATATGTTACTGACATCAGCTAGTAGGGCCTTATATGTTACTCACATCAGCTAGTAGGGCCTTATATGTTACCGACATCAACTAGTAGGGCTTTATATGTTACAGACATCAGCTAGTAGTGCTTTATATGTTGCCGACATCAACTAGCAGGACCTTATATGTTACCCACATCAGCTAGTAGGGCCATATATGTTACCCACATCAGCTAGTATGGCCATATATGTTGCCGACATCAGCTAGTAGGGCCATATATGTTGCCGACATCAGCTAGTAGGGCCTTATATGTTACCGACATCAGCTAGTAGGGCCTTATATGTTGCCGACATCAACTAGTAGAGCCTTATATGTTACTGACATCAGCTAGTAGGGCCTTATATGTTACTGACATCAACTAGTAGGGCCTTATATGTTACTGACATCAGCTAGTAGGGCCTTATATGTTGACAACATCAGCTAGTAGGGCCTTATATGTTGCCAACATCAGCTAGTAGGGCCTTATATTTTACTGACATCAGCTAGTAGGGCCTTATATGTTACCCACATCAGCTAGTAGGGCC